>JACBWW010000017.1:11978412-12161167 GCA_020086605.1 Lanius collurio | reverse complement strand
AGGGGCGGGGCCGCTCAGCCCGCGCCCGGCGCCGGCCGTATTTACGGAGCGGGCGGCGCCGCCGCTGTATCAGTGAGGAGCTCCCGCTGGGCACCGTTACCGTGCTGCCGCCGCTCCTGGTGCTGCTCCTGCGGCCGCGGCGGAGCAGCGAGAGAAAGGCAGAGAGCCGCGGCCGTCCTTCCGGCCCGCCGCCGCAGCGGTGGCCGCACCACGGCTCTGCCCGCAGGCGAGCGGCTCTTCGGCGCTCCGGCGGGGCAGTAGCGGGCGGGCGACGGCGGCTCGGCCGTGCCTGCGCTGCGGACTGTGGCGAGCGGCGCCGGGTAAATGGATCGCCATTCCAGCTACATCTTCATCTGGCTGCAACTGGAGCTGTGCGCCATGGCCGTCCTGCTCACCAAAGGTGAGGGGCCGCGGCGGGGCATCGGCGGCGCCTGCGGGGCTCGTGTTCTGCGGGGGCCGCGCCGCAGGGAGCGAGGTGCCCGGGGGCTGCCGCCTGAGGGCAGCCGGGCCCGGCGCTGCCTCGGGACCCCGCGCCGCGCGGTGTTGGCGGGGGAGTCGCCGGGTCTGTGCCTCCCGTCCCTCCCCTCCCACCTGGCCGCCGGTGCTGGGCAGTCACGGCCCCGCGGGTGTCCCAGCGGGGCGGCCGCGCCCGGCCCTGTCCCCGCCCGCTGGGGGCTGTGGTCTGTGGTCTGGCCGCCCGGGGAGCGCCCTCCCGGGGCAGAGGCGGCCCGCTGGCTGCCGGTAATCGTCGTTCTCCGTGGAGGAGGGTAAAGGATAAGTTAGCGTGGTGGTGATGTGCGACGGTATTTATTTATTTTGGAAGGAAGGCTGTAATTAACCCTAAATAACAGCCTTGCAGCGTGCTGGAGAGAGCCTGCTGGCCCCATCAAAGCGGGCAGAACAGGGAGTGACTGAGTGATGTGAAGTCGCAGATACTGAAACTATGTGCCTGATAATGATATAATTAGGGGATCACAGACTTCTGGCTGCTGTTGACTTCAAAAGCTTTGAGAGAAGCCTGCAGTCTCTCCTGTAGCCATCTTGACTAAAAGCAGACATTTTTCTTTAATAGCTACATACAGTAACAAGAAAGAGGAGGGAACAGAAGGGCATTGTTCACTGTTTCAAAATACTAAATACCCTTTCTGGCCTTTTGCATAGCACAGGAAGAAACTTTATGAATTGACAGAAATGCAGTCTTAATGCAGTAATACAAAGTCCATTCTGTTTCACTGAAAACGTGGCTTTAATTAAAAAGCAGTTGAATTAACCTGATGACGAGCCTGTCAGATTTTGTTTATAAGATTGTCTTAGGGCAATAAAATGTAGATTTTTTAACGCGATTGTATAAGCAGTTAGAATGAAAGTATGTGTATTGTTTCACTTTATTCCTGTACTGTGCTAAAACTCATGAAAGAACTGTCAGTTCTGGTACTGTGCCATGTTTGTATCTTACTTTTAACCCTCATACAATGCAATAATTAGGAAAACTATTTTTTTTCAGAGGGAGTAGGGGGAGACCTTATATAGAATACTTAGAAAATGATTGAGGCTTTTTTTCTGTAATGTGTTGGATGAGTGTGAATTAATGAAAAATTAGGTTACTTGGTCTGAAAGCCCAAGGGAATTGGACTGGAGACAGTGAGACACTCCATCATTTGGCTTCTATTAAGCAGAGTTATTAAAGAGCAGCGGGAACTTCAAGGCCTGGAGCCTACAGTAGCATTTTGGGGAAAGTATTAAGGTAGCCCGACGAGGGGAAGCTAACTTGTTTGGGATGTTTTTTAACACCTTGCAGAACAGTTATTTTTAGGTATAGGTGGTAGGTAACGTCATAAGAAGGGGTGGCAGCAGGGAAGCCTGTAGATTGATTTTTTTTTTAATTATTTTTTCTTTTTTAAATGCAGACTGTAGAAGAAAGGCATCTGATGATTCAGTCGACTTTGAAAGCCTTGGTGCTAGTATGGTGGCAAGTACAGTAGGCACACCAGAAGTAGTTTTAAGTCCATTCTTCCAAGGTTTTCTCCAAAATCTGGCTTCCTTTTAAACCTTGGCTCGATGGCACATTGCATTATGTTTAAGTTGCAACTTGCCTAGAAAGAGTAAGTTTTCGCTACAGCACAGGACATGTTTAATTCATACCGGGCAGTTTGGAGAGCACAAAATGAAGAATTTTATGAAGGGGACTTATTTTATCACTTCCTTCAGAAATTTTTGAGGTTTCCTGAGATTTTTCATAGAGCCAGTAGAGGATTTTCAATCTAAGTGTTTCCTCTTTTCTAGTGCATGTTGGACTGCACGTGAAACTGGGGAGAGGCAAGGGGGAGCCTTTAGCCTTGCAGTTTCACTCCATTAAAAAACTTTATATTTGAGTTGAGAGTCATTGTCTCTGGTGAACAGAATACTTACAAACTGGAACATTTTTTTGTTTTATAATTCTGATTAAAAAGCCTTTTTTCATGAATAACTGGTTAAAGATTTTCTCTTTTTGGAGAAATTAGAAATAGTTGCTCAGTTTCACACAGTAAAACCTTCTTGACTGAGAGACTTAGATGTAATGGTTCTAGCTAATAGCTTTATAAGGTGTTAGTTAAACCTTTTAAATTTTGGAGCAGTATTGAGACATAATAAAAAATTCAACAGTTCTGATTTTTTTTTTTCATTTGTCACATAAGTATTTAAACATGATATTTTTGTTGTGTGCTTATGCCCAGTTAAATGAAATGTTACTTTTATAAAAGTAGAATGCTGTTCCTGGAGTAGTGGTTAAAACATAGATGTGACTTTCTTCTAGGACTGAAAGTGTGTGTTGCTTTAGAACTGGTATTTCACTTTAAATGTGGCTAACTGCAACTGCTGACAGTGAGTGGAAGTAGCTATAAAATGGTCTTGTTAGTTATTTACCTTGGGGGGAAAAAGCCACTGTGACCTTCCCTCCCTCAGTCCCTGTTCTAGTGAAATGCTCTTGCTTTAATTCAAAGGACTAAGGTACTAGTCATTAAAGCAAGTGCCCCAAGGCATTTACAGGGATTAGGGCTACAGCGAGGTAGGCGCTGTACAGTGATGGGAAGGAAACAACCCCAGCTCTTGTGGATCTGCAGTCTAGAGAAGTACCTCAAACCTGGCAACGAGTTTGGTTGTGAGATGCTTGTGGCTAGTAAGGATATATGACGATGTGTCCTTAGAGGACCAAATTCTTACCTTTCTTGCACAATTTTTTGTTTTTTAGGTGAAATCAGATGCTACTGTGATGCTGCACACTGTGTTGCAACCGGCTATATGTGCAAATCTGAGCTTAGCGCCTGCTTCTCCAGACTGCTTGATCCTCAGAATACACATTCCCCTCTTACTCATGGCTGCTTGGACTCTATTGCAAGCACAGCTGAGATCTGCCAAGCCAAACAAGCACAAAATCACTCTGGCACCACCACCATGTCCACATTGGAATGCTGTCATGAAGATATGTGCAATTACAGAGGACTACATGATGTTTTGTCTCCTTCCAGAGGTGATGCTTCAGGTAGGGCAATAAAGCTTCAGTGAAAACTCTCTTCTGGCCCTCAGGCCAGCAACAGGCAATACCTTGTGCATCTGCTGTTACTGATTTAGTTGTTAATGTAAGTAGAGACACCAGAAGGAGAAGAGAGTGGCCGATGTGGGGGAACATATCAGCCAATTAGCTTTTTTGTGTGCATTGATATTGGGAGTCTCTCTTGCCATCTTGGTATGGCTTCTAAGAATCAGTGGCAGTGGTGCTCCTAGCACCACTGGCTATTGGGGTAAGAAATTTTGTGTTATAAGCAGACTTAGAAACTCTTCTTTTTCTTTATGGAGGTATTTTCTGTATATACTGCAGAGTGTAGCAGTTGCTCCTTAAACTTGTCGGTGTGGGATTTAAGGGAGTTGCTTTATATGTGAAACAGTGTATATTTAAATCCTGAAATAAGCTCCACATCTTTCCCCTTTGCAGGACAAGGGAGCAGATATCAACATGACAGCAGCCGGAATCTCATCACCAAGGTGCAGGAATTGACTTCTTCGAAAGAGTTATGGTTCAGGGCAGCTGTAATTGCTGTTCCTATAGCTGGTGGGCTAATCTTGGTACTCCTTATAATGCTGGCCTTGAGGATGCTCAGGAGTGAAAACAAGAGACTGCAAGATCAGCGACAGCAAATGCTCTCTCGTTTGCACTATAGTTTTCATGGACATCATTCGAAAAAAGGGCAGGTGGCAAAATTGGACTTGGAATGCATGGTGCCTGTGACTGGTCACGAGAACTGCTGCATGACCTGTGATAAAATGAGACATTCAGACCTCAGCAATGATAAAATTCTTTCACTAGTCCACTGGGGAATGTACAGCGGACATGGGAAGTTGGAATTTGTATGACCAATTATTTTTTAATCTGAGCTAAACTTACTCTCTGAACTCTAGAAGGCCTTTGGGTTCTGCTGGACAGGAGCACTTTATCTTAAAACAAAAACTCTCATAAATCATCTTTGAGAAACAAAGGACCTCTGCAAACAGAATCTTGGATATTTCTTCTGAAGGATTCCAAAAGTTGTCTTATTTGCACAGAGTAAAATACACTCAAATGTATTGTTTGCTTCAGAGTTGTGAAAGCAAAAATTAGAAGTTGTAAACACTGTCACCAGGGTTATCTGAACTGTAGGGAGCTGAGGATTGAGTTATTATAATAAACTGTATGCAAGCTCCTATGTTTCCTGACTTATTGTAAAGATTTTTTAAAATATATATATATTTTGTCTGAAACTTGCTTGTGACTTTTGTTTTGGAAAATGTGTTTTCTCGTGGGTGATAGTGGAAAACAAATCAAGGTGTGCATGGTAATGCCATGCATAAGAATTAGATTCTGAAAACAGACTTTTCCTACTCTGTGAAGGAATTTAGGTGATCATTTGAGAATGAAGGTGGCAGTGTTATTGTTTTATATTTCAAGTAGCGGTGAACCCACATCCTCAATTCTTGGCTATTGCTTTTTGTTCATAACCTCAGTGAATTCTTCCAAAGCTCTTTGAGATAACTTATTTCTTCTTCTCTCTTAATGAAAAATTACTTCCTCTGTGCAAAATGTGTCAGAAAGTGACTTCGAATTCTTTAGTCCTGATTTTCCTCCCTTGTCTCATACTTCTTGTTTCTATGATCTCTTTTCCTTTTGTACCTTTTACACCCAAAATTTTTTGGGGGAGGAGAGGGAAACCCCAAAACCACACTGCCTATTCAGCTGTGGTTTGGTTGGGGTTTTTTTTCTGTTTATAGCCCCTCTGGGCACCGTGGAAAGCATCTGCCTTGTTCTTCTATCATGTAACTAAGTATCATATGCTCCTAGTTTTGTGTGGGACTGAAGTAGGAGCAGTATACTTTAATCTGACTCCTCCTTTATACTGTTCTTGCATATGTGGCTTTTCTTCCTGGCCAATATTTGTGCACTTAGTTGTTTCTTATTCCTGCTAGTTGGCTTCACTTGATTATTTCATTTATTTAATACTTAGTTGCTAAAAACAAACACCCTCTGGATTATTCAAGGAATTTATTGTATTTATTTTTCTGGCTTTATTAGACTTTAGAGTAATTAAAGTATGCTTGCTTAAAAGGCTGATGCCACATCATGATGAAAGAAGCATCCAAAGTGCTGCTTCAGAAGATAAAACTTGGCAAGAGTCTACTCTTCATCTATGTTTTAAGAAGTGTTACAAATGTGCCTGCTTCCTGTTCTGGCTATGTGGTTGAGTCCTACTGGTGCCAGCAGTGAGAAGGGGATGGTGCACACAGGATTACAACAACCTTGTAGCAATGCTATGGTCCTGTGTGCTCGTGGCTGTGGTAGATTGCTTTGGGTTAAGGCTGAAATGCAGAGGAGTACCTGCCCCTCTTAAGTCACAGGCTTGTGTTCCTGAAAGTACACTTAAACGATGTGGTAGGGTTGTTGTTGGAGATAAGTTGGTCACTTGGCTGTGCAAACAGAGGTACTGATACCACAAACTTACTCCTACAGTTAAATACTCATGAGCCAAGTGCAGTGAGAGCCTTGGGAATGCCAAGGTCCCACTGTGTCCATGTTTGCAATATTAAAGTGTAGTTTGGAAGGATTAGTTTCATCTGTGTACCTCAAGCTTCTGGCCCGTCTTTCTTCTTCAAAGTGCCTGGAGAATTGCTTTTAATGCAGAAAATTATATCCTGATTTCTGCCTCTTTCTGCTGGTGAAGTTTTAAGAATTTACGTGGCCACAACTTCTCTTGGAACCTAGCCTGTGGTCTTCTGGCTGACCTTTCAAAGTGCTGCTTTCCTATGAGAGCTCTGCCCTTCCTTTGCACTGATCTGAAAATCTAGGGCAGTTGTCTGCTCTGCCAAGTGTATTATTTTTGGGAATGGCTGACTGGGAACTTGATGCTGGAAGAGACAAACCTGAAATACTGTCTGTAGCTGCACCTGTAGTTACTATGACTAGACAAGTTAAAAGATCTGATGGCTAAACCTTTTAAGTGCCTTCTCCAGCAATGAGAGGGAGCATGTTGTATAGTCATTTAAGCATCCTGTGACCTTCACCACTCATTTGCCACTGATTTGAATACATAAGGGCCTATTTATGCTTGCCATTAAAAGGCTAGTAAGACCAGGATGTTCTAATTGGCCCCTTGCTGTGCAGATGTTTTAAAGAAGAAAAGAGCTTGTTTGCCATCCCCTGCAGTCATGGCAGCAGGGCCTGGGTTAGCAGCTGCCATCTCCTGGGATTGTTCTGTTACCTCGTGTAGTACTTATAGTTTAGGTATGGTAGCTCACATAGCCTAGGAGTTTCTGGCCTATGAGTCTTCTAAGCTTTCTTCTAAGAAGAAAATTAACTCTATCCCAGCCAAAACTGGGACAGTATGAAATCTGGATTTCCAATTATTTTAAAGCCTTTAGATTCAGGAAATTGCGTTACGAGCTCTGGTGTCTGTCTGGCAGCAGCTATGTGAGTTATGGAATGAGTTCCAATTCTTTTCACTGAAATTACTGGCTGCAGAGTCCAAAGGGCGTTGGAGTAAGCAGTAGCCAGCTTCATTGCTAGTATTTCTGTAGTGACTGCTTATATAGCCTGCAGGCCTCAGCTCTATTTAGTAAACTTGTATTCCTGTGACAGGGAGGGGTGTCATTGATGTTCCCTGGACTTCCCGGCTGCTGGGTGCCTTACCAGCATGAAACGAGGCAGTCCTAGACAACCCCCTCACCCAGCTGAGTGAGGCAGGCAACAAATATGAATAGCTGAAGAGCCTGGCTGGAGGCTGAAGAGGTGAGACAGTAATCGAAGGCTATCCTTTTAAATGCATTTGAGTTAAGAGCCTGGATTTGCCATTGTGCTAAGCACTCTCAGGTTTCTCCTGCAGACAATAACAAGCACTCCTTTCTTTGAAACCCCTGCAAGCCTGGGAGTGTAAGGACAGCCCTCTCTATTTCCAACTGAGAAAGTCTCTCGGATTGGAATAAATCAAATGTCCAAGATTTAATTTAGCATACCTGGTGCCTCTCTGTTTCTCTGATTCTTTCCTCAAACAATAATGGTTGTGGCTTTTCTTATGTCTCTGCCTCTCCTGGCTTTGCGAGCTGCTGGGCTGGTATGTCTCCTCTTAACTCCTGCTGAACTGATTCTATTAAAAACCCCTTACTCCACAGGGGGCTTGACCTTTTTCTGAAATACCAAATGCGTCTGCTTTGGAAATCACAAACTTCTCCTCTAAAGAGCTTGTAAATCTGGTTTCAATATTGAGTGATTACAGGCTGTGTGGAGAGCTTGAAAGTAAGCAGCCACTTCTGGTAGCAGAGCGCTGGAGCTGGGCTGCCGGAGCCGAGCGCGACTCTCATTTTTCACCCGGTGTGTGTTTAACACAAAACCACTGACGTCAGCTGATTCAACCAGATTAGGGTGGGGTGACTGGTCAGGCTCTGGTCGCAGGACGCTTGTCTTCTCTTATCAGGACCCTGGAATCCAGTTTTTGTTGTAAAACCACTTGCCCTGTTGTAAATCCAGGGATCTCATTGCAAATGGATGATGCCCTGGAGACCAAACACCCCAAAACGCCTGGGAAAAGAGCAAGGTTTTCCTTAGGTGTAATGGATGCATCTGCTCCTTCTCTTGATGCTGTTGTGATTATTAAAACAAGGTCTTAAGAAGGGAAAACGTATCACCATGATGCCTGTGTGAGATGGGATGTGCCTGTTAGCTGCCGGTCAGTGGTGTTCCACAGTGAATAAATGAAAGCAAAATTTGGCCTTCTCATTGAAAAGGGAGGGGATAAGAAGAGTATCTACCAAGGAAAAAACATCTACAGTCAAAAACCCCCACATCATAAGGCACAGGTCGAGTGAAAAAAAAATAAAAGTCTCTGAAGAAGGCAAAATTGCCTTTATTTCTTTTTTTCAGATGCTTTCCCACGTGGAGATCACTGGAAGCATATTTGTATTGTTCCAGTGTCTGGTCATTTTGCAGAAGGAAACCCTCCTTGTTTTGGTTCTAGGAGTTACTTGGGGAAGTAGTATTTTGGATCTGTCACTGTGTTTTATTTCTGGGGAAAAACAAGTGGTGGAGAGGTGCTGTTAAATTACAGTTATCTCTTGGGAAGGGCTCAGTGTCTCCAACATTATGAATTCTGGCTCCCTCTAAATAAACACCCAACCTCATTTTCTTTGTTTCACCTCTAACCCTCATCTGCAGCCTTTACAATCCCAGGGGGTGAATCCTGAAGTAAAACAAACTGCAAGGGAAGGAAGCCAGGAGGGAGCCGCAGCGCCTGCAGATTAACAGAGCCTTCTGCTCTCCAGCCAACCTTGACAAAAGGATTCAATCCTGAACTGACCTTCAGGGGGAAAAGCAAAACAAAAACCACCTTGACTTGAACTTTCAAGACTGCAGGAGTTTAATGCTCAGTTTGGTGTCTCCTAAAGGGAGCAGGGACTTAGAAATGCCAAACTCCTGTCTTGAAAACCCAAATCCTAACAATTTATCAGGAAATCTGAGCCACAAATGACATGGATTTGAAAAATTTAGGATTTGCTCATCACTGTTTCTAAGTCATTCAGTGTTGTTAAAAAGGTTTTAAAATGTCCTTTTTATTCCCCATTGGGATTCTTTAGGCAAATCTGTAACATTTGGTTAAGCAAATAGTAAGTTCTGTTGAAACATCAATATTTAAATGCAACTTTTCACTGAATAAATATTTCTGCCTGGAAGCAGGCCCTGCCTCCCAGCCGAGCCCCGCTCTTTTCCCTGTAGGCAGAAAGGAAGAGAACAAGTCAGCCCTGACTTCTTAAAAATCCACACTGGCATGAAAATAGGGTGACTCAATTTTTTAAGAAGTTTTTTATTGAAACTGAAATGTAAGAGTATTTTTCTTTTTCTAGTTATCACACTACTTAAATACATCAATGGCCGTGCAGTTGGGAAGAGTGAGTGAAATGTATTGTTTCACTCCCCTTGGCTATCAGCTGCATTTAAAAAATACTGACTTGTGACAGCTTGCTAAGAATGGAGTCTCTCCTGTAATTGCTTTTTTACCTATTGGATTAAACTTTCAGGATAGTGTCTGTGGAGCATCAAGGTGATGAGCACTTGCCTTTCTCTTAACATTAGTTTTTACATGTGTTCCAGTAAAAAAAATAGGTAGAAATGGCACCATGATGAACTTCTAGTATCTGTCTGGGATATGCTCTGCGGGGCAGGGGGCTGTCACCCTGGTGTAGCCATCGTGGCGGCTGAGTGCCAGGCTAATCTCTGCTTTTGGGATCACTTCACTCCAAAGGCCTGCGGGCTGCAGATGTAAATCCCCTTCTTGTCACTTGGGAGGAAAATATCGGTGCACTAAATCTCCTCCTGGCACTTGGCTGTGACAATGGGGAGGGAGGAACAGTGCAGGCTCTGGGGTCCTGCCCAGGCTGGGGATGCTTGTATTGGTGTGCAAATCAGGGCTTGTGTCAAGCAGGTTGCTTTGAAATGCTCAATTTGTTGAGTTCTGGCTGTGAAGTAGCTATTTCATCAGTGGCAGAAGATTTATTAACCAATTTTTTATGGCTATCGACAATGGCTTAGTTCCAGCAGGGTCCCAAGCATTTTTATGAAGTGCAGTGGGTTCCAGAGGTAGAGGTGTTTTATATTGTTCTGGTATTTTAACCCAGTGAACAAGGCCTCTATCCTGCAAATACTTGAGGTTGTGCATAATTCATTCCGGTCCTAGGGGCTGTTTTGTCCCTTCTGCTGGCAGAGCTTTGCTGGGCTCTATGCTGGGTACCTGCTCTCAGCAGTGGGCCCATTGTTGAGGAGCTGCAGCAGCCTCTGGGGGAGCTTTGCTAAGGCGTGGAGGGGAACTGAGAGTTAACACCGGCCTTCAGTCACAGTCACAGCGCTGATGGCCATCGAGGCGGTGTTTTCCTTTGAGCAGTGACTCGGCTGCCCTGGCTGTGGCTGGTGATGAGGGAGCAAAAGTACATGCACTCGGGGGCCAAATTAGTGTGGATATGTGTTTGTCGGGGCAGCATCTCACCTGGCTCAAGAGCCTGGTCCTAGGCTGCAGCTGGCCCTTTCCGCAGGCAGCTTAGGGAGGAGCACCCTGACAGTGCAAAGGGAACAGGGATTGCTCCTCCTGCACAGGGTGCTGGCTCTGCTGCATGGTGAGACTGTGCTCAGGAGGGTGGTGCCATGATGATTTTTGCCTTTTCTTTTATACCCCTTTTATAGCTTTTTACAACTTCTGTATTCTTAGTGCGTTTTGCCTACATTCTTGGACTTGTCAAGCTGGGAGACTCAACACTTTAGAAGCTTCATAGTTAGGGATCAGTGTACCTCAGACCCCAAGGACCTCTCCAGAACACATTCTGTAAACTTAGATAGAACCATCCAGGGGAAAGTTCCTTGGAGAGGGGGGCCCATTTGAGCCTCTCACTGGGGAATTTTTGGTAGATATGCTAATTAGTAAGACCTATAATGTTATACCAGATCTTTTGGGGGTGTGCTTTGTGGTGTGCATTGAGGTGCATTTGACGTGGATGTAGTGCACCTAAGGATCCTTAAAATAAATACCAAGGTAAAATCCCTTTTTTCCTTCTTACCATGTTTAATTCTTGATTTTAAGACCAGGAAAAGGCATTAAGGGGGCATGGTTTATAGGTTCTGAATTATGCCTGGTTTAACTTTCCAAAGCAATGCCCCCAGGCAAATCCACACCAGCCCTGTGCTTACAGGCACCTCAATGGCACATGAGCCACAGGTTTTCGAGACTGTTTTCCAGAGCCATGCAATGGTGCGTTTCCATCCTCCCATCCCTCCCTGCAGGAACCCTGGGCTTGCTCCTGGGCTTGCTCTGGAGTATCTTCATGGTGCAAGCAAGGGCAGCACAAAGCCACAAGTGCAGAAACACAAATGCTTGTGCAGCAGTTTGTCTGATGATAGGATTGTCCTTTTCCATATCTCTCTGCAAAAGACTTCCATCACCTAAAACCTTTTATGCTTTTGCACACAAGAAATCACATGACTGCTAAGCCTGCAGAAGACCAGCTCTCTAAGTCTACCCAGTGCCCAATGCTGTGCTCTCAGCCATGATCCCCCTCTGTCACACACAGTGCATGATGGTCAGGGTTTTAATTACACGAACACATGCAAAGGTTTTTTCACAACACCTCCTTACTCAATCTCCCCTCCAGCCATCTGGGTCCCGGTCTGGCTGGCTGCAATCTCTCTGCAGCTATTCATCTCACGTCCTTGCTCCAGCTCTCCCTCCCCGGATGCCTTTCAACCTCTTCTCCCAGGGACGGACGTGCAGAGCGCCCTGCTTGCAAACTCTCCCTGGCAACAGGTACCGTTCCCAGCCTCCCCAGCTGTTATCAATCCACAATAACCTTTCCCTTATTTGATTTTTTTTCCCCAGGAGAGACTGTAGGGGACAGCCACAATTATGTTTCTTCCCACCCAATCACCTGACTGTTTGATACTGTCAGAGCAGATAGAGTGATTCCTTCATGATGGACTCGCAGGTGGGTGAGCAGAGCCAGCCTCTGCCAGCCTTCACTGACTAGCAGTCTCCTCTCAGGATAGGACAGGTCCAAATGTGGGGGTCTTACTCTTCATAAGTGAAAAGTATAAAACACACTCTCTTGGAAGTGATTTTTTTGTGAAGTTTTAATATCAGAAGCTGGTAACACTTTTTTTTTCCTGCATCAACAGATGACAGAAATAATTTTTTGTTGTTGTTTGTAAAAAAATGTACCAAATTTGGGTCCTGCTCAGACATTTATTTATCCTAATGCAAATGAAACTTGCCATGTGTTTTTGTTTTAAAAAACTTCCTGTACCAGAGCATAACATTTCTAATTGTGTTTATAGGCTGGGTTAAAATTGCTTTACAGCAGCTTTTTGCTCTGCAATGGATTGGTTGTGGAGTTTTGTAATCTCTGCCTTCATTACTTGCTCTGTTATCTGTCCCGATTGCTGCTGTGCTTTACTGACTGCGTGATAATTTTGTCTGTAGAAAGGTTGTCACCCTTTACCTCTTTGAACTGAACTTTGTCTCCTTATATCTGGTGGCAATCTGCACTCCTGCCTCTCCTGAAAGGGAGAGGGATCCTCATCACTTCAGGGACTTGTGCAGCCTTCTGAGTCTCTAACCCATTCCTCAGTGCCCTCCTTGCTGCCTCCACTGGGTGAAGCCAAACGCTGGTGGTTCTGCTGGCATCTTGCAGCTTTCAGGAGAGCTGCGGGCTCCGGGAGGAATTTTATGGCAAGCACCTTATCATAGGTTATGGCTGAACACACACAAGCACTCCCAGTGACCAGTGTAATTCACTCTTTACTGGCATAATTTGACTTTATTTTTTATTTACACAGGGAGGCTTGGGTGGGGTGTTATGTACATGGTATCAGGAAAACAGTCTGCTCCACCTCGGGGCTGCACACGTGCTGCAGCCAGCGCACCCGCCGCCCCGAGGGCTCCAGCAGCCCTTTGTACGGAGCGTCTCCACACATGGGAAGCACTCGACTTTCTCCTATGAGTGTCTGAGCAAGCAGGTTATAGTGCCCCAGCGATCTTCAACACACGGCCAAACCCTCAGTGGCATTCCCTGTTTTACAATGGCAATCAATGAGCCTGCAGGAGTACCCAGTGCCGCTCCGAGCGGGTGCCCGCTGAACACGGTTATCTCTTATCAAAGCTGTGGATCCCTTCTGGGACTGCACCCTATCTACATATTAATATTTGATCATTCATGAGCAATTTGCAACTTTGTAATGAGTAACGAAATATCCTGGGAACTCTTTGCTCACAAATAGTTTCCAGAGTATTTCATTATGTATGACAAATTTGTAAGTATGTAGTTGTCAATATTGGGGTTCCTGCGTTGTCTGCTCCTGAGGAAAAAAAAAGTGCTGCTGCAGGACAGATGGCCTGGTGTCTACTTAATCACAGCTGGGGATGCTGTCAGTGGTTTTTTGTTGCAGTGGATAGAAACATCCAACAGCAAGATTACAGGGATCTGCTATGTATATTAATGAGTGAAAATGAAACGAAATACAATATACAGGGATAGTTTCTGGTTTTCACTTGAGTATCTTATCTCATTGGTTTCTTCCCCAGCCAGACATTTTCCTCAGTTACTCACCAGGACTTACAGATATTAAATCTCTTTTTCCTTGATTTTTACTTGTGTTTTGCCAGCAGCTTTCTAAAAGTCTGGTACAGTTGAACAGCAGTAGCAGCCGTGAAACACGGGGTTTCAGGACAGGACAGTGGAGTACAGCCAGATAATGTCACTGGGAGTTTTTGCCCAGACCAAGGTGGAAGAATTTGGCACAAAGGGAAGATCAGAGCATGCAAAAACCTATTTTCTTCCCTGAAAATATCCATGTTTGCTATACAAAATTAACAGAAGTAGCAACAGATGAACTTAGCCTAGCACTGTAATACCACATGGACAAGTTGGCTTTTTGCCTTCAGTGCTCCCATGGCATGTGAAGGGTTTTGTTGCAGCCTGTGGATGACTGCACTGGGCAAGGATCTGATGGGATGGCTGCAGCCAGCATGAGGAAGCTTATGGGGTTGAACTCAATTGCATACAGCTCTTTGCTGATGCTGTATTACACAGTAGGTGGATCAGATGAGTTTGGACCTCGTGGCACTGTGTTTCATGGGCACTGCACCAGGCATCACGCCCCAGCTCACAAGGGGCAAATCCTTCACCAGAGCTGGCTGCACAGCAGTGGGAGCCCCTGGGTGCACAGCACAGACAGGCGTCCAGCAGCAAGATTTTGGCTGCTGGCTTTCAGGCTAGCTTGCAGAGAAAGCACAGAGATAAGCTCATACCTTGAATTTAACACCTGACTGCAGGCTGTAAAGGCTGGCAGACTGAGCTTGGGACCAGCCTGAGTCAGGCTGCCTTGCAGGGGCACTGTCACTGTCACTGTCACTGCCATTGCTATCACTAAACAGTCCTCTAGGTACTGCATAAGTGAAAGCTGGACCAAAGGTCTCCTATCTCTCAGGAATGCATCTGAGTTGGTGAGCTTTGGGTTAAACATATTCTAAAATACATAAAAATACATGTTTATTAAATTTATAGATAGTCTTGTCTTAGTCTTCTAGCTGAGGATGAGGATTATGTAATTGATTTTTATATCAGTAGTAAAGAAATTATATTATAATTGTTTAAAGTTTTTGTATAATTAACAACATATCCAATAGAACCTGAGTTGAGTGCCCTGTCCAACTGATCACACACTCCTTCTTTGCTGTTCTCCCTGCTTCATCTGCCCAGTCTATGTCTTCTCCAGCTAGGAAGAAGACTTCAGCTCTCAAGAACTTTTCAGGTCCATTCCAGATATGAGCTACAGATTCCCACCAAATATGGGATGTGGGAATGGGATCCCAAATATGGGATCATTATGTGGAGTGATACCTGTATATGCACAAGTGTGTGCAAGGAGCCATAAGTCGGTAGGTATGTACTTCCCAGACAAGGATGTGTGACAGTAGCCAGTTCTCCAGATCAGCCTTTGAGATAACTGATGTTCCTCCCAGGAGACCTGTTTCCAGGGGCCCATGTTCCTGGGCCATGTCCTTAGAGAAGTCATCCTTACAACTGACCTTCCAGGGCTGATATGGACTTCTCCAGGGTGCTGGTAAGCAATCTACTTTGTGTTGTGGCAAGGCTCCCTGCCCAGAGCAGACCAGCCTTATTCTGTGGACAGGTTAGAGAAACTTTTTCCCCAGAGTCTGCACCAAATCAGAAACTCTTTGAAGTTTCCTTCCTTCTTTTCCCATCAGTCAAGAAATGTTCACACTATTTCTTAAAAATAAGAAAAAGTACTTAAAATGCTGTGATGTGGGAAAACCCCTTCTTGGCCAGAGGAGGAAACAGTAGAGACATAGCAACAATTACTGCTAAGTCTGTTTATGTTTGTTCTCCCCAAAACATGAAGAATGGGACAAAATACAATTAGTCACCAGCCACTGGTGAGAGAGAGGAGGTTGCTGAGTCACAGCCGCATTCAGCTCTGTCCCCAGAAAGGTCAGTGCCAGCTTAGGGTGCAGGGGCCATGCTGCAATGGCTCCTGCACCCCCTCTCCTTAGGGACAGTGACCCCAGGATTGGGGTGGTGCAGGCTCCAGGTGTTGGTCCTACCACCTACTGCCCTGTCTGTGCCATGGGATGATCATCCCTACAAAGGGACAGGATTGCTGCTCTGTGGGGTCTCTCTGCTCCCTCTGGTTGTATCCACACTGGTGTTTCTGTTCCAGCTTCAGCAGAGTGCAGGTTCGAGCCACTTCCTCACTGCTGTCGGAAAAATTGCAGCTCCAGATGGCACAGGTGTAGAGAGGCAGATGCTCTGGAGAAAGGGATCTGAAGGAATCTTTCTAGTCTGCTGTGCACAAAACAAGTTTTTAAGAACCTGTTCCAGTTGGCAACTGGGATGACTTCCAAGCAAATATGTCTTACCTGAGACTTTCCTTCCTAGTGAATGTGCAGTGTTATTACACAAGCATCTCATGAAACCTCTCTCTGATTTCTCTGCTTTACCCCCTTAAGGCAAACAGATGGAAGTTTAATCCTCTCCGCTTAGTGTCTCTGGATTGCAAAGCCTTTGTCAAAAGGGAGCCTGAGATCTTAAAACCTAATGCTTTTTCCTAGATATCGAGATAATTGCTATGGGCTAGATGCAAGGAGAATAAAGAAGCCAGGCTAGGCAAACGGGAAATGGCAGGATGTGAGAACTAGATAATGGAAAAAGTAATTCAAAATTATTTTCTTCATGTCTCCATATACTGATTTGTTGCTAGAACAAATGGAAATGAGCTTAATGGATTCTTCTCTGCTCTGAAGGTTTGAGAATAGGTGCATTGAATTTATGCCAAATTAGGGAGGAGTCTGAGCATTTCCTATCCAACAAGATGAGAGAAAAGCAAAACAAAAGCAATAAGAAGTTCACATTCCAGATTTCTAATGGGCTAGGAAGCAATGCAGGTGGATATAACACAAAATGGGGTGACTCTCTTCCAGCTTGCATCTTACTGGAAAGCAGCCCAGGTATAAGGCACATATAGCCAGGTACAGAGAGGAAGCAAATCTTAGTTGGTTTGGGACGAATTGTCCTTGATAAGGTGATGCTCTGACAGGCCTGGCTGAACTCTAATGAAGGCCCTTTCTGCAGGGAGATGTTGAAGGGGCTGATGGCCTTTCCAGCCACACTTGCAGGGTGCTGAGGTCCTGCAATGGCTTCTGTGCCAGGGATGGCTTTTCTCCTCAGAGACTCTTTGGAAAGCAGAGGCTCTTCACAGAGTGCCTCTCAGTGTGTGCTCACACTTATGTGGGTATATGGAAGTTGGAAAAAAAGAAATGCTGTGGATTTTACTTTTTTTTTTTTTTTTTTCACTTTCCAGGACAATTTACTGGACAAATTTCATTATTGTAAATCTATTATTTGTGTAGTTCTTGCTGTCTGAAAAAAACAAATTACCATAGATGGCTGTAAACTGATGCTTTCCCCTGAACAGGAAGAACAGCAGCCCTGGAGATGCTTGGTCAAATATCTGTTGCTGCAAACCAGCTTTGTGGCATTGACCAGCAAGAGAGCACTGATTTCTGCATCTCAGGCTTCATGAGAGGGCATGTCCTTATATGTCATAGCTGTGGCTTTATTTAATCCTCACTGTATGCAGTCAATAACAGGAAGACTCTTGACATTTTCAATTGTCAGATGGGGATCACATTCTTGCAGAAAATGTCCTGTCTGAAATGACCTCTTGAGAGTGGTGCCTGTGCAGAGAGAGAGTGAGAGGAAGGTCCCTTCACCTCTGGGTCCCCAGCAGTATTTGCATGCCGCCTGTCCTATGGTTTGGTGATAGAAACTTGCTCCAAAAAGAACCTCAGGGTTTGGCTGTCTATCCCTGTCAAGAAACAATGAGTGAAGTGGAAGCATCTAATTTAAGTGTTTGGTGATAGTGTTATGAGCAAGGGCACTTTTGCTGCATGGAAAATATGTGGTTGTCCCTTTTAAATTGGAGAGACAGTGTAAAATATTGTGGAGTGTCACAGGAACAGCTTATGCGCAGCTCCCATGTAGATCAGACCAGTGAAAAGGCAGAGATCAAACATAACTTTTCCTGTATTGACATAATGAACATTGCAGTTTCAATCCACCATAGCACAAAAAAAAGATTAGAAAGCAAACTACACAAATGATCAATGATGTTAATTACAGTTCTCAATGAGGGAGATAATAGCAGTGCAAGGGAAAGTAAATACTTATTAGCTCTAAGGAGCATCCTGTTATCTGAATGAAAAATAAACACATTTATCTAGGCATCACCTTAATGGCTCTGGCTACGAAGAGGTGATATGCTTACTTCACCCAGATGCTGGCATCATTACCATGTCTGGTGGAAAACAGAAGAAGCTTCACTGATGCTAATGGATGTAAAACTGGTCTGAATGGCCAACTGGACCTTAATATTCACCTCAGCTGGTGCCAGAACCCCAGCCTGTCACCTGACAGCTAGGGCAGGTGTTAAGTATCACCTAACAATATGCTATACATTATATGTGTAATATGGTACATTATACAGCCCCCTCTCCCTCCTGGCCTTTTAAAATATTTTTGAAGATCTCATTAGCCCTATTGCAAAGTCAGTGGGTACTTAGTTTGTAGATAGGTGGGATGTGCTGAAGGCCTCTGGAGCAAAGATGACGAAGGATTTTAGTCTTTTCTTTAAGATCCAGATGACAGTTTTGCTGAAAGCTGTTGTGGTTTTGTGTTTGGAGGTGCTAAAAATCCCAGTGGTTACAGAGTGGGTGGCAAGTGCTCAGCATTTCTGGATGTCAGGCCAGGCATGTCCTCACTGGCCACCTCTCTTCAACCACCTCCAAATGATTCCCCAATTTATTGCCACTTAAGCTTCAGCCCTGTCTCAGAGGTTCTCCATTAGTGGTATAATGAACTGATACAATGCTAAGTCAAAGGATTCAGAGCTAGTGTGCCGTAAACATAAACATATGTTTAGTGTTGGGTTATAAACTACTGTAGCCAAAGTGGGCAAGTGTTACAAACTTCAAACACGAAACAGATGCAAGTTAATTAGAGGCATGAAAGTGATGACAATAGAAGTGAGCTGTAGCAAGGAAATGAAATGTTAGCTTAGGCAGAAGTTGCTGCAGCTCTGCCTTGCACTGGAAATGCCTGCAGTCCCTGCTGAAGATGGGAAGGCATAGACATATTTTATTGGGACAGCCAAGCATGTTGCCCATATGTCAGAAATGTAAGTCACTGCTATGAGTGAATGCGTGGAGGAAATACAATCTGACAGGCTTTTGAAAGCTGGGAATTGGCTTGCTGTGAGGTCACAGAATCACAGAGCCACAGAATAAGCTGAGTTGGAAAGGACTCACAATGATCATCAAGTCAAACTCCTGACCCTGCAGAGGGTAGCCCCAGGAGTCACAACCTGTGCCTGAAAGCATTATCCAAAATATTCTTGAACTCTGTCAACCTCACAGGCTTGGTGTTGTGACCATTTCCCTGGAGAGCCTGTTCCAGTGCCCAGCTACATTCTAATTAGTAAAGGACTTTTTTGTAATATCCAACCTAAACCTCCCCTGACACAACTCTAGGCCATTCCCTTGGGCCCTGTCACTGGTCACCACAGAGCAGAGATCAGTGCCTGCCCATCCTCTTCCCCTTACAAGGAAGTTGTAACTCCAATGAGGTCTCCCCTCAGTCTCCTCCAGACTGAACAAACCAAGTGACCTCAGTCACTCCTCACATGGCTTCCTCTCAAGGCCCTGCACCATCCTTGTCACTCTCCTTTGGAAACTCTCTAATTCTTTAATGTTTCTGGAGCTGGACTGTAACACAGAATCTTAGAATGGTTTGGGAAGATACTTTAAGGATCATCTAGTTCTGAACCCCCTGCCGGATGTGCCAGGGCTTACGGTGCCCGGTGTGCCATGAGAAAGCAGAGATGTCCCACGGCCTGGGCATCCCCTGGGAGAGGGGTCCTGGGCTTCTCAGGCAGTGCTGTGGCATGGCAGACACACAGCACTCAAGGGCACAGTTCTGCCCTTCCCCTCAAGCTTCCCAGCCCTTGTTCCCTGCCATGAGAGACTTCCTGGCCCTGGCCAGGGGCTGGTGACATGAGTCCCACTAAGGAGGCAGAGGTGCTTCAACAAGGCTAAGCAACCCTTGTGACTACTGGAATGCCTGCAGTTCCAGGGTCTGTCCCTGCCTTGTTCTTGGCTTTCCTCTTCTCTGTCACTGTAGACAAAAGATTTAGTGACTCTTCTTACCAGTAAATCTTCTCCCTAGTTGCTTATACTCTGCTCCTTTGCCTATCATCTGATTAGTCCTAAAAGCAGTAGTTTGAAGAAGTTGTTTTATTAGGTCTTTGTGAGTTGGTGTCCTCATGGGCAATGCATGTTTCCATGGTTTGCATGGAGATTGTAGAAGAGGCTTGTTAGGTGTTGGAAGGAGAAGAAAAACCCCAAATAAATGCCTTACTAACAGTAGCTCTGAGGTAACTATGGAAGCCTTGGGTATGTTTTTTCCCTTAGTCCCAGATGCGCAAGTGTGTGTGTGGCTCTCAGTCCTGTGCGAGCCTGTGCTTCAGCAGACAGACTGTCTTTGTCCTCTTGTAGTGCTGCTCTGATGTTCTGCCCTCCAACATGTTCTACACCTCTGCCTCAGACAGACTGGGGAGCCAAAAGGGCTACCCACAAAGCAGATGGTTTAAAATAGCTCCCCTGACAAAAAGAGCATTGCTGTTCAGCTGCTCCTCCTTTCCTCCTGTGGGCACTGGTGCTGCTGGACGTGGAGCTGCTGTGCCCATATCAACACTCATGAGCAGCCTACTGGCTCCCAGGGCCAGCAGCCTGCTCAGCCCTCTGCAGCCCCTGCCCTGCCTGTTCAGCCAACCAGCATCACCAAGTCCCTCCAGTGCTTTGTCCTGCCATCACACAGGACAGAGCAGCTGCTGTTTGCCAACCCTGCCCAGTCCAGCCCCATGCCCCAGCACCTCCATGCAATTTAGGGCCTCTGAGAGGTACTTGAGGGATTAGCAGCAGTAAAAGTCCTCTAAATGAGAATTTCAGGTTGGGACCTGAAACCGTAGCAGTTTGGAAAGCACCCAGTGGCTGTGCTGTCAGGGAGTGTTCACAGGCAGTAAAATAAAACCGTTGCCTAATTATAGTTTCACCAAGGGGCACTGTAATGCTGGGGTATTAACTCCTTGTACATAAACAGTGATGGGCAGAGGCTTGCCAGCAGTGCTTCTACCTCCAGGAGATAAACAGGTAACGGTATCACGGTGCCGCCATCCAGACGGGAGACAGCTGCTTGGTGAAATTGCAGGAACATTTACTCATTCAGTACAGAATTACACATGATGGAGGCAGGAATTACACCTAAGTGTTATCCAGCCCTCCAGTCACTGGAGGAAAAATCTGGGACTGGGAACATAGAGACTACAAGTGGAGTAAGGCAGGAACAAAGAAGGGGCTTCCCACCATTTGTGGAAGTTGAAATCGAAACAAACAGAAAAAATCATCAGCCCAGGGAAGGCTGTAATTACTCTATAATCAGCTAGTCATGTAATGAAATCACACACTGGCACAGTGCTAATAGGAGGGTCTGAGCTGTCAGAGGAGTACAGCTTAAAGCAGGGAAGCTTGGATTTTGATATTTTTATTTGGGAAATGCTTTTCCCCTTTAATTATTTTAGACAAAATGATCAAAAAAGAAAAGCAAATTGCTGGAGAATACTGTACCAGGAGGAAGGGAGGTGGGCTGGTGGGGGTTTCTATCCTCACCAAGCTGTTCCTTGGGGCCACATACTTTGGTCCCAGTGCTGCCCTGGCAGGGGATAGGCAGGAACAGGCTGCAGTGATGGGGTGAATTCTGCATGGGCGTGGGCTGGCTGGGATAACACCCTTCTGGTGCATGCTGGCTCTGGGAGGACATGCCATGCAGGAGACCCTGCAAAGTACACGTGTGAGCAGGGAGAGGGTGCAGAGCCTTGTCTCAAAACTCAGACTTACATGAAATTTCTAATGCTATGAGCAAATGCTGAAATTTAGTTACATCCTTCAAAGCATGGAGAAAAATAAGTAGTTTGGTTTATAGCTTCCAGGTGGTGTGTGGCAGGTAAAGGAGTGCAGCAATGTCACCTGTGGTGAAGCCATGCAGGTAACCATTAAATCAAACTCCTTACACAAGGAAGGGTTACTCACATGGGCGAGGGAAAGAACTGGAAATGCTCTGCCACAACAGTGCAAGGTCATATTTCATTTCCGTAGTGTTTTCTCTCCCCAGGAGGCCGGCAGCAACCAAAGCAAAGCTCTAGTCTCAGAAGAATTCCCTTATTAAAGTTTGCCCAGCTCCTTTGCTGCTCCAAGATGTCTCTTAGGAACTGCTCAATTCATACAGAAGGTAGTTTGCTTTGTGCATATGAATCTTTATTATTATTATTTTTTAATCGAAAAATATCTTTCCCTTCTCACCATCCCTTTGAGTCAGGATAGATGATGTTTGACATAAAAATGTTTTTTGGCATGTTGAATTAAACCTTCCTGACTTTGGCAAGGACTCACTGCAGGGCCAAGATAATTAACAGGGGCTGATTTGGCAGCTTATCTCCCTAGTTCAGTCTCAGCAGCACTGCCTGCTACAGAGCTTTGATAACCTGCTGCTGGACACCCCACAAAGCAAGAGTTTAATCGTCTTTCAGGAAGTTTTTCTATCAACCACTTCTCTGCAGTTTGATAAATGCTGTTGCTTTGGAAAAGTCTTCAGACTTCCTGATAGGTCTGTAGGAAGCATGGGTGGCTGTAAGGCCCCCCACCCCCCACCTGCCCCACAAGTGGTGCTACTGCTCCAGTTGTTTGCTCATCCCATCCCTGGCTCCCTGTGGAGTCCACCAGTGGGAAAAACAAAGTTTTATACAAGAGTCATCCTGAGTGCAGAGAGGGCATCTCTGGAGGATGGTGTGGGACTGAGCTTGAGAAAGTGTATTGGGAAAGACAGTAACATTACCTCCCCATTACACAATAAAATTACATGGCCTTGATATAGTGAATCTGCCCTAGTAGTACTAAATGGTATATTTAGAAATATATAGGGTTTTTTTTCACTTGGAGAAATATGAAAAGAACAATTTTAAATTGCTTCTATTTCTTTGTATGGCAATCTGAAAACATCAATGGCCAAACTCACCATGACTGGATTTAAAACAGCCTGAGTAGTAAAGAAGCCATTTTATCTCCAGCTCTTTCTTAATGGGGGTCTGTGGTAGTGAAACCCTCTGCTGTGCAGCCTCCCTCTCCTTAGGTATCTGTCTCCAGGTGAAGGCTGGTCAGAGTGCTTAGGGCTCTTTCCCAGCCTAGTCAAGTTTATACACTAAAGGACCCAGCAATGGGATTATGCGACACACTAACTTTCAGTTACTTGTTCAAAGCAAAAAAGGCTTTAAAAAGTCATTAGTATGAATCATTGCAGAAGGAAGTCCTGCACTAGCTGCCTTTTACAACCTGTTTCTCCTCAGCAAGTTGGCCAGGTGAACATTTCTGAGTAGTGTTTGCCTCCAAGAGCTATGCTTCTGCAGAGAAAGCACAACACAGGTTTGGGTGGCATCATCTCTTGCTAGGCAGGAAGGTTTCAGTGCTTACCTGAACAGAGTTGCCTCTAGGACTGCCAGACTTGGATTATCACAGGTTCATGTTCCCTATCCATCTCTTCTCCCCTCTGAGGGACAAGAAGGGTATTAGCTTTAGCATTATAATGGCTTTAGTCACTTGGCTTCTTGCTCTTTATACATCACACTTTTCCATAACAACTTTGAGGGTGTCACCAAATGGGTGACAGCTTTTGAGCCAGACTGGACTTATGCAGGTGAAGCAGAGAAACTCCACATCTCAGTATCATTTCTAGTCAGACCTGCACCAAACTTAGCTGAACATGATTGCCAAGACTGAATTTGGATCTGCTGGCCAAGGCTTTGATGTAATGTTTGCTCTGCAAAAAAGCTCCTCTGATATAAACTGAGTGAAAGTATCCTGTCTGGCTGGGTATAACTGGACATATTCTCTGAACAAGCTGTGTTAAGCTTTGACTTAGAGTCTAACAGCTCTTAATGTCTCTCCTAAGCTTTCTGTTGAATGTTTGCACCATTTCAGAAGAAATAGGGATTATTTAACTGAAATAGCTTTGATAGATTTGAAGGCTCCAAAGGCTTACAAAGGGAAAAGAGAGTATTTAAAACCAAAGCAAGGGTTGTTCTGAAGGTTCATTCTTTATTTGAAGACAGCTTAGGAATTATTTAACAGGGTTAACTTCAGAGAAAAATATCCTGAAGTCCTCTAGGAGACATATTCTTGCAAGATTGCCAGCTAGTTTATAACTGAGATTCTTCATTCTCTGTGGGGGTAATTGCTGCAGCTGGGTTGGAAAGGCTTCGATATTAAAACAGCAGTCAAGAGCTACTGAACACAGGCTCAAATCCACAAGGAGATTCTCAAAGCCTGAGCTGATTAGAGCAGAATAAATCTTGGACTGGATTGCCTGTCCCTGCCTTAATGTCTCCCACTAAGGGGGTTATGGTATGAAATGGTGTAGGCTGGTGTGATTGTGTCAAGCATTTCATCTGAGAAATGAGCTTTCCTTTTTCTGGGAGGGTGCCTGAAAGAGCCACTTAAAGTGAAAGCCTGAGATAAGGAATTCAAGACCAAGATATGTAATATCCAACAGTAGTGTTCTAAAAAACCCAAAACCCCTTCAAACCCCCCAACTTTTCTTTCTCCACCAGCCATGAATATCCCGAGTTGGAAGGGATCCACAAGGATCACCAAGTCCAGCTGCTGGCAGGTCACAGAACAGTCCCAAGAATCACACCATATGCCTGAGAGCACTGTCCAAAGACTTCTTGAATGCTGCCAGGATTGGTGCTGACCTCTTCCCTGGGGAGCCTGTTCCAGCATTTGACCACCCTCTGTTTGAAGAACCTGGCTGAGGAGCCAAGTGACATGTTCTGAGCAGTGCTTTCTGGGCAGTTGCTTGTCTTTAGTAAATCCAGAACAAAATCCACATACTTTAAGGTCTGTCAGTGCTTCTGCAGTCTGAATGGGTGCATGAGAAGCTCTCACTCCTCTGCAGGGTTTTGCCCAGTTCTATCTTTCCTGCCGTTTGGGATGAGGTCTGGAGGGTGATCCCAGGTTCCTGGGCTGCTGGGTCAGCCATGTGTCTCCAGAGGGTTTTCACAACAAACTGCTCCATCACTCTGCTCCTGGTCTCAGTCACATTCTCTTGTTGACACTTTCCCAGCCCTTCCGCTCTCTTGTCGACTGCAGGACGGGGAATCTCTGTTGCGGTAGACCCCCCTGGGCCCCCCTCAGCCGGGTCCCTGCCATGTGACTGAGTCGGGTCTGTCTGATGTTCCAGCAGCCCGGGCTCTGATCTGGTTGGTTGGTTGTCCCATCTCCGCCCCTGGTATCACCTTTCCCATGTCTGTGATAAAAGCAGCAGGATGGAAAGCCCCACTCTCTTACCTCATTGACTCTGCCCAGGTCGGGTGCTCTGTCCCCCCCAGGACAGAGGGAATAAATGACTTATCATAAGAGGTTTGAGCTTTATTTCTCTTCTCAACTTCTGCTTCTGGTGAGTAGCTGTCACTGACGCTGGCTTAAGTGGGGCTGCACAGTCGAGGGATCTTTAGGCTGTTTGTGAATGGTCTGAGGATATTCCAAGACATAAAGAGGCAAGCTCACCACAAAAATTAAGCAGTGGACAGCTAATAACACCAAGTAATCTCTGTCCCAGGCATAGAGGTACTTTCTCTTTCCTTTGGCTTCAGTGGAGCTGTGGAGCGAGTGAAAAGGGAAAAGCACCTGTGAGTTTTTGCATTGCATGTTGGGATTTGAACTCAAAACACTCCAGATGTAGAGACATAAGCCACCCCACATTTTTTTTCAAACCCTGCTGCAGTGCTGGGTGCTGGTATATGTTCAATTCAATAGCACTTGCTTAGGGAACTGAAAGAACACCTGCCTTGGCCTCTACCTCCCATTTCAGTCTGCTTGTGTGCATAGATTAACCTGAGCATGTTTGGTATATCTGCACAGAAACCACAAAAGGATATTTTTACACAGAACTGGCAGATATATTTTACCAATCATATTCTGAAAGAAACAGTTAAATGAATCAGTTTCACTTTTTTGTTGAAGCTTAGAGAAAACTGGAAAATGAGTACAAGAGAGGAAAGATTAAATACCATCAAACTGGAGACACATGAACAGTTTTTCTGGATGTGGGCACAGTCTTTTTGAAGCCTATTTGGAGATTTTTTCCTTGGGAACATTGGTGACTTCTGCCATTTCCAGCTCTCCCTGGGCCAAACTGCTCTGTGACTACAGAATGTGTGCTCTGCCAAGGAGCCCTTTTGTTAGGGACAATTTGAATTTTGAAAACATTGGTTTTAAAACAACAAGAAACAGAAGTCAAATGTGAAGCAATAAATGTTTCTGACAGAAGCAGTAAGGTGACCAGTCAGGAATTTGGAGGATGCCTGTCAGTGCTCCTCTCACTGCAGGCCTGGGGAAGTAGGAAGGATTTACAGCCTAATGTGTTTTAAGAGAATCTTTCAGGATCCTAACTTGAATTTCCCATCCCTGGCCCAAAGAAAAGGCACTTTCCGGGTCTGAGATGATTGGCTAAATTTTCAGCAAAGCCCTCTGCAAACCCTGGCCACCCGGAGCCAGAGCAGCAGCTGGTACCAACAGCAGGGCTCTTGCAGTGTTAAGAGGCTTGCTTGAGCTTTTTCCTGGTGAATGGCTCATTCCCTTGCTCTTATTGTGGGATCAGGAAGCAAGTCCTAACAAATACCTGTGTTTGAACAACCACTTTTTTCCAAAAGCTGGAGCAATTGTGAGGATTTGAAACTGTTGGCTAGTGGATCCCAGGGCAATCATTGAAGAAAGGAAAGGGTTTTTTCCCTCTCAGGCATCTGGAAAAGCTGGCAGTCCTGTGCCGGTCAGGATAGCTGCCATTTTTATTCTTCTGTTATAAGGTTTGGTGAGATCTTGCAGGGTTAGGTCAGGTTTAGGATCTTATAGCTAGTGAGGTTCTTCCCTTGAACTGCAGTTTGAGCTGTCAGGGAGCATTGGACAGAAGAGCCTTTTTATTCCTTTTATCAGAGGCTTTTGGAGGGCAGCATGCCAGAAGTCACTCTGCAGAAATGCTGCTGATGGGGTGGGTCTGATGGCTTCCTGGTGGGATGGGGCTGCAGACCTGGTCCTTCTTGCCAGGGCTGCTTTAGATGCCTTTCCATGGCTCTGCTGTTGAAGCTGTTCTCCCCTTGATAAGCAATAAAAGGAAAAGGAAACTTGCTCATATCACATCTCAGAGCTCATCGTGACTCCAGAGAAATATCTCAGTCACCATAGCTCTCGGATGCACCGGGCTAGCTTCTTCTCGTTGCACCTTTTTTACAGGCATGTATAGAAGTTTGGTTTCTGGTTTTTTTTTTTTTTTTTTGCTTTGTTTTTTTCCCTTTTAAAAAAAATTCCCAAGGTCTCAGCTATGCTCTGATGCTCCATGAGAACATTTTTGAACTCTTAGAATTGTTTACTGAACAGGAAAACCATTTCTTACCCAGTTCCAACTCTGCCTGAAGCTCTGTGGAGGCAATGCCTGTGCCTCCTGGAACAGATTCACCTTCTGGAAGCAGTGTGTGTGAAACCCTCTTATTTTCTTTTTCTCTCTTTTTTTGTTTAATCTTCAGCCCTGTCATCCGGCTTTGTGAACTGCAGGCATGATGTATCCTATCATTTTAAAAGAGAATGTTCATTGAAAGATATAAAAGCATAAACAAAAATTCATGTTTGTTGGCATAGTTTTTAAATGCAGACATCTGGGTTAGAGATGTGAGAAAATTGTAAAGAATTTGAAAGGTTCAAAGGCTCACGTTATTAAAGTTTTAATAATCTCCTTTTCTGCCTAGCCCCAGCCCCCTGCTAGTCTTTGAATCTTGCAGGAAAATGCCGTCTGAACAAGATTATAGTTAATTAGGGTAGGATCTTCTCTTTGAAAGCCTGTAGGAAGCTGTCCTGCCTTTTTATTTTTCAGACTAGAATGAGCTGTGTGTAGGAGGAGATACATGGCAAGAAGCACTTGAGTGCAGTGTTTTAATTTAAAGACTCCAGGGGCTCTGTTAAGTTTCTATAACACAGATGATGGTATTTTCACAATCACTTTGTTATGTAATCCCCGGAGAAATAATTCACCTGAGGTGAAATTCACACCTTGTAGAGGGGGCCAGGGAGGGCTGGCAGTAAACACATGTGCCTATACACACACCCTATAGACACAGGAGCCTACACAAACATGCCTATGGACACATGCACCTACAGACACACAACCCCCACAGACACACGTGCACAAAGCCCAGTGTGCAGCAACTCTGCCAAGTCTGGGGTGAGAGGAGAAGCCTGGATGAGTCCTGACTCCTGCTGCCCTCCTGGTGCTGCGTGATGAGGAAGGATAGGGAGTGGATGAAGCCTTTGCTTTGTTGGCCATGCAAGGCTTGCCCCAGGGCTGGCTCCCTTGCTGTGGAGGGCTGGAGACTGTGGACTCCCCATCCCTGCAGGTGTTCAAAGACAGGCTGGATGGGGCTCTGAGCAACTGTGTGTAGTGGAAGGCTCTCTGCTCGTGGCAGGGGTTTTTGAAATAGATGATCTTTAAGGTCCCTTCCAATCCAAACCATCCTGGGATTCTATGACCACAGTTGCAGGGGTGCAGTGGGCAAATGGATTTGGTGGCTCTGACTGCCGGCCCTGCAGCACCCTGGTGCTGTGTGTGCTTCCTGTGGCATGAGCCAATCTGTTGCCTTGTTGTGCTCCTGAAGTTTCATGTGTCTTGTCTGGTGTCTCCCCAGCAGTGCCAGTGAAGAGCCCATAGCACCCCCCCGTGCTGATGATGCCTGTGGGCAGTTTGCAAACACAGATCTGCGCCCATCTCACACATCCCCTGCACTGCAGGCTTTTGTGGGCCCTTCTCCAAAAAGCTTAACCCTCTGCTCCTGCAATGGGATGTGCAGATGCTGCTGTCACCCTGGGTGGCATGCAGGGGCATGGCTGCTTGTTAGGAGATGTCACTGAGTCTTAGAAGTACAAAAATAACAGGCTGGACCCTGCACGGTGTCACTCAGCCTGCAAGAACTACAGGCGAGAGTGTACAGAAAAGGGTGTTGGTGCTGTGTCTGGAAGGGCTCCCCTGGTCAGCGTTCCCAGGCAACCCACACCGAGCCTGGATGCTGCCAGTGGTTCTTCACAGCCTCAGCCATCGCCAAACGGTGGCAGGGTTGGGGCTGACGATTTGTTTTAGAAAAGGAAATGTATCTTTTTTTTCTTTTCCTGAGTTTGCTATAAAAAATAAAGCCAGCTATATTTCTGGTCTATTTTGTTTTTAGTGCTTGCAAGATGTCCTGAGGGAGCTATTTTTTTAGAAAAATAGGGCGTTAAGTACCGTAATTTCCCTAACATAACAATTCCATATTTATTTCACTTTCTTTTTCTTTACACTCAGTGGCTTATAATAGCAGTGCTTTTCCTCATCTCCTCCTGTCTCTCTAGTCTGCTAACAACCCAATTAGTGAGTGCCCAGAGCATGAAGCATTCCTGGCCTTGCTGCTGTTCCAGCCAGTCATTAACTAGGTGGAGAAGGTCTAACAAACACTGGAAAAAAAAAAGTAAATTTGTTTTTTAGGAGTTAGTTGAGTTTTACAGCATTAAAATAGAAAAGGTAGTAAAAGAAGGGAAGGGGGGGAGTAAACACTTTGCCAAAATACTAAGTCAATTAGCTTATGTGAAGGGCCAGGATTTTCTGGTGTAGCCTGGAGTCTGGAATTGCTCTCACCAGTAAAACGCTTCCAGAAGGTCCAAAGAGCAGCTATGTTATTTTTAATTTTTTTTACTTTATTTTTTCCCCAAAGGGTTTTGATATTCAGACCTTAAATGTCAATCTTAACAAAGTTATTCTTCTGTCTTTCTGGACATCACTGTATCTTGGATGCTTTACCCTCCACTGTTGGGAATTTTCTCCATGCTCTGCTTGCTCCAAAATTATTTTATTGACTCTTAAAGAAAGTTCTTTGGCCTTAAGAGCATGAAATCAAAGCTCAAGAATCTCTCAACCAGTGTTCCTGATCAGTCTTCTGAACCTTTATTTGGGTGCCCAAATACAGTTCTTTAATGTGAGACCGCCAACAGCACTGGAACTCTGCAGCACAGACTCACCATTTAGCAGGAAACTGTGCCCGATGAGTGGCAGTGAAGGGACAGAAGAGAGCAGTCCCTGGACCTGTACATCACTAGGAGACACGGGAGTGTGTGGCACTGCTGAATGCACCATGTGACCAGTCTCTAGAGCACCGAGCTCACTGGACATGGACAAGGGAGTCTGGTTTCGGGAACATACAGAGCGGTGGAAACACCAACCAAGCAGGTCAGGACCCCATTGCACTGGGCCCTTACAAACTCAGCAGTAGAAGTGGACCATCATCCAGTTTGCACCTCGTTATCACACAGGCAAGCTCTCCTATAGAGAGGTCTGAAGGGAAACTTCCTAAGAAATTCAGGGTTGGAGTCAATAATTACTTAACATACAGCACCACAAAGGGAGCAGGTTTGCTAAATTCACACTTTTCAAATGAAAGGTTGGATCACTCTCCCTAATCGTAAACCCTCCCATCCCCGAGGTATATTCCCACCTGAACCTCCCAAAACAGCAAAGCCCTCGAGTGCCCTGCCTTCAGCTATCCGACCTTTGAATGAGCGGATGGCATGGAGCCCAGAAGTAGAAAGACCTGTTTGCACTGATTATTCTGGGTGTCATTAGCAGGATTCTTTACAAACAACTCCCTCCTTTGAAGAGCAGACATCCCCTTGCCTGTGAAGGATAACAGCAGGCACTGGCTATGGGATACATCCTTTCTTGCAGTGACCTCTCCAAAATGTGGCACCTCTTTGAGATGGCTGCTCTCAGAAAAAAAGAGCTGAATTTTCTGTGTAGACCTGCCCCGTCTTCATTTTTTCCCCCAATGATTTTGATGAGATGGTCTGGGAAATAAAATTGAAAACACTCTATTTTCAGAAAGGTTCTGTGACCCGAAGGTGCTAAGCACCTTCTAAATGAACGCCGGAAGCCAAGTGAAGTAGCAATTGGGAAAGTCTTTAGCTGAAATTCGTATTTGGAAATTCTGATATGAGGAAGCTGTAGAAACTCAGTGATGATAAGTGTATTTGTCAGGTAGCTCCTTTTGAAAAGTGCTAGTACACATGGTTGCTGTTCAGAGAAACAGAGGTGGCTGTGATATTCTGTAGCCTTCAGTTTTGCCCTTGGCATGGGATGATCCCCTGGGAAGGACCATTAAGTTCCTCTTTGTAAAGGTAATGAGGAATAGTGTCTCTTGAAGTCTTGCTGAAAAGGCTGTAAAATATATTGACATGTATTTTTTTCCTTCTCTTATTACATCTTGCTTTTTGTGATAAATGAAACTCCTACAGAAGAAAGCCTAATGTTGTCACATAGTAGGGGAAGAGGTAACAGGATGAAGAGCAGCAAGTAAACATATACACATAATCCTTGCCAATTTAGAGTAGAATCTAGAGTTATTTCCAAATGCTGGAAAACTCATCCCAAATTTTCCTTTACTGTGTAAGATTTGCACTATAATGGATTGACAAGTGCATCTTCATTTCTCGCTGTGGACTATACATTGATCAGTGGATAATCACAGAATCACAGAATGTTCTGAGTTGAAAAGGACCCATAATGATCATCGAGTCCAACTCTTAGCCTGGCACAGGACAACCCCAAGAGCCACACCACATGCCTGAGAGCATTGTGAAATTCTTCCTGAACTCTGTCCGGTTTGGTGCTGTGACCACTTCCCTAGGGAACCTGTTCCAGTGTCCAGCCATGCTCTGGACAAAAACCTTTTCCTAATGTCCAACCTAAATCTTCCCTGACACAACTTCAGGCCATTCCCTCGTGTCCTGTCACTGGGCACCACAGAGAAGAGATCAGTGCCTGCTCCTCCTCTTCCCCTCATGAGGAAACTGTAGACTGCAATGAGGTGTCCCCTCAGTCTCCTCCAGGCTGAACAGACCAAGTGACCTCAGCCACTCCTCATACAGCTTCCCCTCAAGGCCCTTCACCATCTTTGCTGTCCTCCTTTGGATGCCCTCTCACAGCTTTACATCCTCCCTACATTGTGGCACCCAAGACTGCCCCAGTACTCGAGGCGAGGCTGCCCCAGCCCAGAGCAGAACAGGACAATCCCCTCCCTTGCCTGGCTGGTGAGGCTGTGCCTGATGCCCCCCAGGACATTCTTGGCCCTCCTGGCTGTCAGGGCACTGCTGGCTCATGTTCAACCTGCCATGGACCAGGACCCCCATGTCCCTTTCTCTGGCACTGCTCTCCAGCCTCTCATTCCCCAAGAGACTGGTCCATTATTCTGATCACCTAGAGCAATGCTGGTGTCATAATTTGTGTAGTAATAATAACGTGGGTCACATCTGCACAAGCTTCTGCATAAGTTCATGTTCAAGTATTGTGTGTGTCTCTGTATGACTGCAGTTATAGCAATATGCTCTGCACTACTTCCTACAGCTTGGAAATGTAAACAGTGTCTGTTGGTTTAAGCACATTACTGTGACACACTTTATCTAACTAAAAAAGAACAAAGCCTTAGGCATAACTGCAAAATAGGTACACCATCTCAGCACTTACCACTATTATTCTATTAAATTAAGGAATGTGCTTCTGCTCTGTATCATACAGAGATAATTTAAGACAGGATTTCCTTCTTTCTTTGTAATATTTAGAGTTGAGGTAGAAAAAGACTGTATAAGAATTTTTGAAAGAGTCATCTGGGGTTTTCTTACAGGAGTAGTAAATACAAGTCAGATTTTAATGGTACTTGATATATTAAAATAATGAAATATGGGCCAAAGAACACATTTAAATTTTATACATTTCATAGCACTTATTTATTTATTATGATTATTACTGAATTGGTCATATGACAGGAAAGTCAGTCCAGTCCTGCTAACTTTTGTATGTGAAAAGCATAACAAAATCAAGGAAATTTACCTTCATCAGATGCATGAAAAACAGGTTCAAAAGACAGAAAGTGTTCATGTAGTGGTCATTAAAAATTGCTAGATGATGAAACTTTGGGAAGAAATGTATGTGACAAAATTCCATAGTTCACTAACAAGGACTTTACAACATGATTTCTCATAGGAAATGCAAATGGGAATGCTGAGGTGTGTTCAAGACCTAGCCTATAGTTGGAGGCAGACAATGTTAAGGAAAGGAAATAATTAACCATGAAAGGCACCAAGTGGTTTAATAATTGTTGTTTCAAGAATGAAAGTATCAGTACAAATGGGACCGGAAGGCAAAGTTGGGTAAACATAACTGGGGAATATGCTTTGTACAGAGCTGATGGGGCTACACACAGGAAAGATCCATTTATTGTTAGATTTGCTGGGTAAAAGAGACATAATGCTGGAAAAAAGATTGAAGCAAACCATCAGTAAACAGGAACTTGTGATGAAATGTTCCCCTTACAGCATTTTTTAATGTATGGTGCTTGTTCATCTCAACCAGCTGATCCCAAATGACAAGTTGGTGTGGAATGGGCCATCCCACCCCAGCAGGGGCATTCACTTCAGTTTTGTTCCCTGGGAGGCTGCAGAAGCTCCCTGGAGCAACCATCCTGGTCCATGACATCTCTGCATTAGGCTGAAGCTCAGTGCCTGGAGAATGCTCCTTTACAACCCAGGTTTGCAGCTGCTGAAACAGGCAGTCAGGAAAAAGGACTATCTGCCTAGTCCTGGGTACAGGAAAGTGCTACTCTAGAGGAAGGAAATAATTTTGTTCAAAGGGGAAATGAAACTAGGCTTAGCTTGCAATAAATTTAGATGAATTTCTAACTAAATTTAGAAATTAAATTTTACTACCTGGAAACTGACTGGTAAATAACAGGTTTATTTTTGAGGTTCTTTTTGGGGAGGTTTCTCTGCTTCTGAATCTGGCTAATGGAGCACTCCAGAGCTGCATGAAAATTTAGAGAAGACCATGAAGCAGATGGAACTTTCAAAACGTCTGCAACATTTCCTCTTCCCTCTTCTGTTGAATTTTCAGTTTTGTTTTTTGAATGTCTTATTTTATCTGAAGAGTCTCTCATTATAGTGTTGGCTTTCCAGTAGGTCCTGAAACTGTGACAGATGGGCTAAATGCCACATCTTTAGAAAGGCTCCAGGATCCTGGCTTTGTGTAACTGATTGGTGCAGAAAGTCCTTCATTGTCTTGAACCAGCTCAGTTGAGCAATTGCTCTTTATCCTGGGCCTCACCTCATGCCATCCCAGGCAGCCAAGGAGCCCATGTGCAGCAGCTGAAACTGCTCAGGGATAAGGATTTACTGGAAAGTCCAGAGATCTTGGTGATAGAATTGCATGTCAGGGGAGTTTCTTTAGCATTGTTTGTGGTTTGTTTTGGGAAAGTCATTTCAGGCTCTTCTATTTCAGCAGGCTTCTCCTTTTCCCTCCTTTGGCTCCCTCCACTTTCCCTATTTTAATTTTTGCTGCACCTTTTTGCTGTCATTACTAAGGAAAGAACAGTCTCCTGGTTAATTTTGGGGTTGATTTAATGGTATATTCATCAGCCACCCATTGGTGAAATTATAGTTCAGGGTTCAGCTGCATAGAGTGTGAACTCTGTTGACTTCAGTGGCATTTCTCTGATTTCAACATCTAAAGACCTCCCTCTAATTCCATTGAGCAAAAGCTAACACATGTAAAGCTGGTTTTTTCTCTTTTTTTTTTTTTTTTAAACAAAACTCCTTGCTGGCAAAGTGCATCTGTTGAACCAGCAACGGAAAAATGCAGTTATTGTGCACTTGGTCTCATAGTAACAGCAACAATAAGGCTGTGGTAAGAGCTTTGGGTTCACTGGCATTGTCGAAAACTCAAGAAGCACATCCTGTGCTCAAAGGAGTTGTCTTCCTCTATCAGCACCGAGGTCCAGGAGCGCCGCTGGTGAGGACTCCTGGCCCTTGGCAGAGGTGGGTGGTGGATCTGCGGGATGCAGATGTGTGCCTGGCCTGGGCGAGGGTGAGGAGCTCTGGCCCGCGAGCAGACGGAGGTAGCGCTGAACAATGCGACTGGCAGCGGCGGCCGCTCCTCGCAGAGGCTCTCACAATGCAGCCCCGCCGCCCCAGCAATAGGCATTGTTCTCCTAGGTCGGGGACTCGATTCAATTAGTGAGCAAAAATCCTTTCCCCTGCTCCAGTGCCGGCTCGATGCTATCACACTGGTCCTTGGGTAACCACAGCGGTTTGACACAACGCAGCTCTGATGGTGAGCTGTGCTGCACATTTATGTGGGCTTCCTTGGAAAGGGCCCGTGGACATCTGGTCTGAATCTCCTTCCCATTCACATCCACATCCCCTGTCACTTCCCAAGAGATTATAAATAACTCCTGGGGTTGATACTGCATGCAAGGCTGGACATTGTGGACTGTCTTGTCCCTTCCCTCAGTGGCTGGTGTGGACAGCAGTGATTGTGCTTCACCAGAGAGGAGTGGGCAGTGGGGGCAGCCAAGGGAGCACATTGTTCCTCTCTGCAGGGCTTTGATAGACGTCTCCTCTTCCTTTCTGCGCTGGTGGCAGGAGGAACAAGCCCATGGCTTCTCCTGCAGACATATAGAATCGGGTTTGGGGACTGCTGTTGCTGCTTTAGGTCCAACTCACCCAGCAGGATCCTGATTGATTCTGTGTCAGATAATGCTTCTCGATACAGCTTTTAGTATGGGAGAGGCAGTGTCGGACCTAGATAGACAGAATAGATACAGGACTTGCCTTTCTGGAACCAATCCATCACACTTTTAATTGCCTATCCTTCAGTGACAGGCTGTCACATTTGTTAAAAAAAACCTAGAAGAGAATGTGTTAACTCTTCCCCTCCTACTTTTTGTGGTTTTGTGGGAAGACTGAAGGAAAGTTAGGTCAGAGAAGCACATTGTTTAACATTTGTATTAGGATGCATGGCTTCTGTTGTAATGCTGTCAGCCCTGTAGCTGGAGGATCTCACATTTCCTGGATGTGAAACAACATCTAAGCATTACAAAACTTGGCTTGTCACCTCTTCCCTTTTCCTCTTGCTCCATCTCCCATGGGTCGCAGTAAAAGTGGATGAGAAGGAGGTAGCATGACTGGGAACTCTTCTAACAAAGGAGAAAAAGGCCACTGAGACCAGTGCAGGTTGTGTTTTGATGCCAGCAAAATCTGTGCCAGCAAGGGGAAACACACTGGATTGTGGGGAGGGGAAGGAGAGGAGCCAGTAGGAAGGCAGGGAAGAGAGCAAAACACCACCTCTGATTTTGTGCATACCCTTCAAGAGCAGGGAGCTGGCACACCTGAAAATAGGGCTGAACATGAATAAGATGGGCTACTTGAAAGTCATCAAATTTGTTCTTCTTTCTCCCTTCCAAATGCAGTTTCACCCCCCGAGACTTCATTCTGGGTGCCAAATGCTCAAAACCATTGCTCTGCTCCATCACATAGACTGCTCCCGAGGTCTCCTATGGGCGATGTTTTTCTGATATTAGAGCCCTTCTAGTGCTTCAGTTGTTTCTGTAGTCAAACAATGCTTTCCTCTTCCACAGTTAAGATTCAGAGGTGCAGGTACAGAAGCCATTCTCTTAAGGAAGACCTCTCCTGAACTGAAAACTTTTTTGATCAGACTTATGGAATGTGAGAAATCATCTTTGTAGGAGCGATGAAGGCTGCTGCCCCAGGGCTTCCCTCATCCCCCTCCTCACTCCCCAGCAACTTCTCTCTGCCTTGAAAACAAAGAAATGTAAGTAAGAAATGAATATTTCCTCTAAGTAAACTTAGAGGAAATATTCAGAAAGTTCTGTGCAGAGAGCTGAAGGCTCAGGGCTTTATAGTGAATAAAGTGCAATTTATTTGAGCTTTGGTTCTGGCCAAGGAGAAACAGTGCTGTTGTGAAGAGTGTGGTCAGGCGAGGTCAGATTAATGTCATTCAACAGCAGCATGGGGATGCTATACCCTCAATGTCTGGCATGTGGATAAATTGTATCACCAGTTTAATCGTCGTAATAAGTACACAGTTGTTCTCAAAAAAGATCAGTGGCTGGCTGGTGGCATGGCAACAGCCCATGACACTGCCATATAGGAGACTTGGTTTTGGGGGAGGTGAAGGGGAATGTTGCCTCTAGGAAATTAAAAATTAGAACTGCAGCCTGCTTAGCAAATGTCTGACTACACCCTTGTACTGTACCACAGTGCATCACAAGGAATGAGTTCTTACTTAAATGTCAAACAGCAACTTCTTTTTCCCGATGAGTATTATAGGTCAATGGAAAAAATCCGGCAGCTAGAAGATTTTTTTTGTTGTTGTTGAATCCTACTTTTTTTTTTTTTTAAATAATTTTGTTTTAACGGGAATATACCGTGTTCAGTGATTCTTCTGAAAAAAACCAGAAGATGTTTCCACTTCATGCTGGATTTATGTACATAGTTTCTCACCAGAGAAGAAGTCTGAAGAGAGAGGATGTATTTGGGAAAGGAACTTTGTTTTTGCTGGATGAGTGGAGATGCTTGTCAAGACTCTCTTAATCTACTCACAACAACTATTGTCTTTTGATTAAAGTATTTCTTCCCTAGTTCTTACTTATGACACTTATCTTCTTTCTCAGCCTCTGTGTTGCTAGATGGTACAAGTGCTTCTCATACCCTCTTGTAAGATGCTCTCCAGTTTTCCTCTCATCTTAGTAGCCTTCCTCCTCAGCATGCAGTAATCCAGCACAAATCCTGGGCACACTAGGCTGTGTCCACCCCCGAAGAATAAACAAAGCAAGGGATTATGCCAAAGATACCCACAAGTGATTTACTGTCCTCATGGATTTTGCCTATATTAATTATCACTCCCCTGGGCAATACTTGGACTTGGTTTTGGAACTAGCAAAGGCTGTGGCCCATTCCTAAAAGGCTGTTTGAGCTTGGCTCTTTTGAGACGATGGGAGGGTTTAGAGGTTGAGACAAGCTCTGTGCTGTGCTGCATGGCCTGCAAGCCAGAGGCCACCCCCCCAGCATGTTTTCTTTTAGTAGCACACACAGAACCTTGGTGACCAAAACTGACAGGGTCTTCTTGATGAGGTCCTGCCAGTCCCTGGCATTTACTGATTTCAGGAATACTTTCCTTCTTGTAGTGGAAATGCCTAGGCGACATTTACCTTTTCCAACGGTCAGGCCACATTGCTGGATACATGGCTAACACAAGTTCCTGCTCCTGATTTCTTAAGTGCCACACCCTTTTGCCTTAAATAGTAACATTTCCCTACATGTCTATAGTTTCTCAAGACTATCTGGCCATTCTTATGTAAAATTCTGCTGCTTGTCAGTATGGACAAGGATGACCAACCTCAGTCATCAGAAAGTTTCATTAGGCACTCTTTTGTTAAAGATACAAAAAGAATTGATACTGACTCTTTCAAAACTCTGCTAGTGATTTTCCTCCTTTCAGCTTAACCCATTGTCACCTCCCTTTTAACCAATTCCTTAACTACTTCGAAATTCTTATCTTAATCCTCACTTTTTCTACTTGAACTAATAGTTTCCATCTGGCAGAGTATCAAATGCTTTGTTTTAGTCCATGTAAATGACATCCTCCCATAGTTCCTTTGTCTGTAAAATCAGATAACAGCATTCTGGTAGACAGGCAGAAGCTGCCTTTGTTAGAGTTAATGCTGCATTTTCTTACAGTTTCAGTTTGTTTCTATGTTTTAAGTGCCATCCCTCAAAAAGCTTCCAAACCAGGGGTTTACTCCGTAGAGCCTGGAATATATTTATAGCACACATAACCTGTTTTTTTAGCCTGCAAGAGGACAGCTTTTCAACCCTGGTTGTCTCGAATTAGACGCAAAGAAAATCTGCTGCTCAAGTCCCACCCTGGCACTACTAAGGCCAGGATATTGATTTCCATACACTTGAAACGTATGTCATTGCTTCTATTGAGCTTGCATGCTCACTACAGAATGAATTTTGGTCTTTGGTTTTTCCAGCTTGACAGTTCTTCCCAGGGACACATTAAGAGCCTGTCATCCTGTGAGCAAACTTAAAGAACTAGTGATGGGAGGCCCAGAATACCACCCACTAATCGCTTCTGCACCTCATTATACTTTCTCAGTTAGGCAGAGCAAATCACACTGTCAATATTTGTATTTTTCCCTTGGACTGTCCATGAAGCAGACCTCTGCTAATGCAGGGAGATGGGGAGGCACACACATGTATCAGCAAGCCACCAACACAGCCTGGCACTGGTGAGTCTGTGGAACCAGTGCTACCTTTTCTATGGGCACATCTTTCAGATGATCAGCATAAATAACTGTGAATTGGCTTCTAATTTATTTCTTTGGATCTAGTTCAGTTTAATGACAAAGCACAGGGAGTGTTCAGGTTTGGTGGGATATGTCTGCCTGCACCACCATACTAGCTTCAGGGACAGCATATGTATCTGCTTCTGGCATGAAGGATGTAAAAATTATTGTGGTTCAAAAAACGTGATGTAACAAATGTCACTGCAAATTAAAGCAACCACAGTGGAAAAGATGCAAACCTATTCCATGGTTATTACACGCCTCTATAAGCTATCTCCAGCAATGAAGAGAAGATTCCCTCTGGGTTGATGAAGTTTACATTCAGGAGTTTAGAACACTAATTAAAACTCTGTAAGTACACTCATTATTTTTCCGTTTTGGAGCTGGGGAGACATGTGCTGCCAATAATGACTAAACTAACACTACTTTGGTTACTTCTCTTCTGAAGAGATCAGGGTACAAAAGGAGTGCTAAGCCAGTTTCCCTTGTACTGTTTGTTTTCCTTTTTGCTGTTTTGCTTCTTTTCGTTTTTAATTATGAGAGCAGGATTCCTTCCAGCCAAGGGTCTCTGAACCTGGGGAGAGAGTGGGGATGCCTGCAGGTCCCTTCTGTTTGATCTGAAAAGGCTACAAAGGAAAACAAGTTTGTGGGTGCTACACAGTGATGTCCCTATGTGAAATTTCTAAAAAGTTCTGCTCCTCCTCTAAAACCTTCTAGGGGCTCTCAGGCTGGAAAGGGACTGTGAACTCTAGCTCAAGAGTAAGGCTTTGTTCACAGAGCTCTCAGCTCCTTTCTCTGTGCTTATTTATTTATACAATCTCCCTTATCTTTTCTTGTGTGCCGTGCCATTTCCTTAAGCTCACATCTCTGCTTCTTGACCTATTCAACTTCTTTCTTTCATGACGTCAGTGTATTTTCACATTCTCCTTCAGCCTGTCCCAAAATAAAGCCCAAATTTTCTCCTGCACGCTTTCTGAGTGATTTCCTCTGTATGTGTACTGTTTTGGTTTCAAGAAGGAAAGGAGATCCGTGTCATGGATAGTTTTAATAGTTTGTGCAGATGCACAGGGGAGCAGGACTGGGAACCCCCGTGGAAGGGCCTGTGCCCCAAAGGAACCTCCTGCTCTGGTTAGCCCTGAGCCACCCCTCTCCTGCAGCAACGAGTGCCATCTGGTATCCACTGTGTGGGTGTATGTGGTGTTGTACACGTGTGAGCACATTGGTCATACACACTTAGGTCTCAGATGTGGGACAGAGAAAACTCTGAGCTGGCCTCTCACCTTTCAGCACCTGAATCTCCTGGGTCTGTGGAGCACCAGTGCCCTGCTCCAGGCTGGAGCAGCAGACCAGGAAGGATATTCTGGTTCCCTGCTGCATCTGAGGGGTCTGAAAGGGCTGCAGCCCATGGCTAATGAGTGACCGCAGGTACACACATATTTTTTACATGGTTGCAACCTTCTGGGTGCCCACTACCAGTCACTCTGGCTGCTGCAAGGAGACTGATGCTCTTGAGTGATCCTCGGTTCGTAAGGCATTTGGGGGAGCCAGGCATTTTATAGACATGTTTTATGGAATGTGAAAGAGAAGCACACATTGATTTTAATTATTTAAATTCACCTTGACAGACAGCAGGATTTTTACTTCTCACCTCATACCATGTGCTTCATAGTGTGCAGAAAACTCTTGACTGTCCTTCCAGATGGCATGCAACTCCCATCCCCCAAATAAAGTCCAGCAGCATTAATATTTTGGTACTTAATTTTTCTTTTAGCAATTTAGGTCTGCCATACAAACTGCTTGCTTTGATCACTTGGAAAAAAATACTGATAAAATAAATTAAAGGAGAAGTCTTGACTTAAGTTTAAAAACAACTTCCTTCTCATTAGGCTTTCCACGGGAACCATGTATCATATTTATTTAAGCGTCGAAGAAAATATTTAGCCTATTCACAAAGGTTAAATAATCAGCTGATAAGATTTGTAGCTAAAGTATGTTTAAATGTACTCATTAAACATAGTATGTGTTAGGCAATTTTTCAAAAGCTCTGCTGCTACATGTAAACCATTAGGAAGTGGAAAAGAAAAAGTCAAAAGGAACGAAAGCATTCCTTGTGAACAAACACAGTTGTGCATTGTATAGACTGCAGCTAGCAAAAGTCAAAAAGTCAGAATAACAAGACCCAGAAGAAGGCTATAATGATAAAATTTATTCTTCAGAGCAACCAAGAGAACTAACCCCAGCATTTTGCTCTAAAAAAGGACTGCATGTTTTAGCTCACCTTATAATTTATGTCTATAATATTTGGAGAGGGATGGTTAAATGTCACTTATAAAAGACTCAAAGCCTGTGGAAACAAACATTTCTTGCTGAGCTGAATTTACTTTCCAGCTCTGTCACAGAAAGTATTTTTTGTCTGATTGGTTTTATTGGTGCACAGAATGATTCCATACTAGGTTTGGGTAAAAGTAAAAAGTTACATTTGTTTTATAAATGAAAAGATGACCTTTTAGAAACTGACTGTTTGGAGTTTGTTTTCTATAATATTTTTCCCCTGATTTGAAGTTCCACTTGAGGCAGAAGCCAAAAATATCAATCACCTTATCTGAAAGCATGGGACAAAGAAAGATATCTTTTTGCTTAAACAAACCTTTTCCTTTGAAGACTCCCAGCCTGGTCTTTGAGATGATGTGAATGACATCTCTGGGCAAACAAGATACTTTTTTTATACAGACTGCAAACTTCAGAACTGAGTTCATGAGAGGGAGCTGATGACATCTAGGGGTTCTGTATTAAAGACTGGATTCTGCCACTTTTATTCACAAACCATCTTGCTCTTTGGGTGATCCTGCTCATTCCTTTGGGCCTATGCCTGATAGTGGACCACAAATTGCAGTGGGACCAGCCAAGAGTCAGGCCGCTGTTCTGTAGGTGTGTGGCAGGATTTGGTGACAGAACAATATAGTAAGAATTAAGGTATCAATGACACATAAAGAAAACAAGTATTTGATCTTGCTCCAGCTTGGGAGTTAATGTGGAGTTTCTTATTTTTCTATTTTGGAGTAGATATGAGAGAGAAACAGCTGATCAGGGCTTTCTCTTTTGGAAAAAACTTATGCCAGAGCCTTTTTTCCTTCCTCCTTTTTTTGGTTGTGCGAACAGCTATGTTTATTGTGTCACCAATACAGTGCACTTGTGGCCTTATGGTAAGAATATGCATGAGCAACAGGTTATCTGTGAGGTCTTATTGCTGAGGACACTATGTTTAGACGTGCTGAGGCGTGGAAGCAAGTTGCTCTCTCTCAACTGTGTTGAGGGCTGGGAGATACCTGCTTTTTTTGGTTTTTTGCTATTTGATGCTGTTTGATGTGTTTCTCTTACAGGCTCTTACAGGTTTTTGGAATAAAGGAAGATATGGAGTGGGCTGTGGCCTTGGTGCAGCATAAAAGGACAGTCTCAAGCTGTAGGCATGTAGATACCATTGTGGCAAGGCTCTGCTAATAATACTTGGTAGGAACTAATAAATCTATTCTGAGAAAATTAAAAATCTATCCAGAATGGGATGATCATTGTTAAACTTCTGCAATGCTGTTGTGTCTGTTTTTGCAGGAGGGAGGAGGAACTCCTGGATCACCTTTGTCCATGAGCCCAGGAAGATAACACCATCCAGCAGAGCACAGTTCAATGACCACTTTTATTGCCTGTCTGGAGAGGTGCATGTGGACATTTTTTTAAGAGCAAAAGCATTTCTTCAACTCATGGGTTTTGTTTGCTTTTGAAAATCATTATTTGTCAGCCTTGGTAACCTTTTTTTCAACATTGCACCAGTGTTGTGACGTTACTCAGAAAACCATTTGGAAAAGCTGAAGGGACAAATGCTGCCTGTGCCTGCACTCTGACACAGCTGCTCCTCATGGATTTCACCACCGCTTGTAGGCCCTCTGCAGAGAAAAAGAGTTAATGGGGAGGTTTCAAAATACTTTGCAGCACAGGAATCAACCACGGTAAACTGCCTGTTGCGTGAACCCTCTTCCTCACCCAGCCTTTAATGACCTTCAGACCCACTCTGATTCACAGGTCGTAAATGCTTAAGTACCCTGGCAGCTCTTGGGCATTGGAAGGCCCTCAACATACTCAAGGCAAAATAACAGGGAATTTTATGTACACAATATGCACACACACATAAATAAACAACATTTTAAATACCAAGTATAGATCACAGGTTTGCAAAACTGGGGCTAGAACTCAAATGGTTGGTGTGAAAGGAGCTCTGCCTAATATTAATTTAATTGCCATGTGTTGCCTGAGAAAATGTTTTCAGCTCAACAGCTGAATGACTTGGATTTGGCTCTACATAAAATTTTGTCTTACCATCAAAAGATTAAAAGCTTTTCTCAACCATGAACTCTGAATTTTTCAGTGCAGCCAAGCTATTAGGTTTTCAGGAGTTCAAGTTTTTGTCAAAGGCTCAAACACCTCAGTAAAAAGCAGAAACATGGCAAAAAAAGTCCAGTTTTGTTGAAGACAATTTTTCACTGGTAAAAAGTGTAGATAAAAATCTCCACACAACCTTACACTATGTATGGGCTGTGATATGGTGTAAGACATTTAAATGTTATTTCACTGACACCACTCTACTGATTGCTGTTTCATGGACACCTACCACAGAGAAAGAAAACTATTTAGAATTACTTTTTGTCCAAGCTCTTTGGACAAGCTCAGTGAGACTCCTGAACACATGCCTAACTTCTTGGCACCAGAGCAGCGCCATTGACTTCAGTGGTGCAGCTCATGTGCTTAGGCTTAAGTGTGTGCTGGAAAACAAGATTAGAGTGACTGAGTTCAGCACTGCAGCAATGAAAAGCCCCCTGTATTTGCAGTCAAATCTGAAGTGGAGCACAGGGGCTAAAACAATACTACTAGGAAGAAGCTGGGTTTTTATTTAATTAATTTTTTTCCCCCTAGCTTTTGAGGTGATACTCACACCATCACTGGCCTGCATGACAAAGGCACCCTCCTAAACCTACAAAATTCCAGTGTGTATTTCAGAGAAAGTGAAGTGTTAAATTAGAATTTACAGGGAATATCCCCCCTCCCTCTCCCCCACTTTCTCCTCTGTTCCTTTTGACATCTGAGAGGACCAACCACAACTGCATACCATTTATAGATTTGCCTGATTAAAACCAGTTTTCCCTATAAGTCATATCATGTAGAAGACACAAGGTTTTTGTCAAGAGACCCGCTACTGGCAAAAACTGTTTTGCTGGTATTGCTAGTAAGAAATTAGTAACTAGATCCATGTCCTGTTTTTTGTGCCAGCTTTATAATTATGCTATTTCAGTGGTAAGCCAGATATTTGGGCCAAGGGTAATTTAGAAATTCTAGATCTCTATTCAGTTTTACTTTTTATGTTCATCTTTAGTGCAGCTATGTCTCCTTGCAACATATAATCTTCCTGCATTATCCTCCCTTACTGTGGTTTCTGTGACCCACGGTCACAATATAACAAATGCATTTTATTCAGTATAGCTTTGTGAAACCATAGGAAACAATTACTGGCTTTAAAGAGAACTATTTTCTTGTTCTTTATGTCTCTGTCCTCAGATAATTATGCCCAGCTCACACTGTGCTGTATGACTGGTGGGGTAGGGTTTGTCCCTTCTGTTCAGACATGCTTTTGCTTTCCTGCCATTTCTGTCATTTCAAGAGTTCTGTGGAGCCTATTTGACTTTCTTGAATGCAGTTTTTTATATCCTATGAGACTGTGGTTGGCTGGGTTATCCTTCTGGTCTGGTAATGGTCTCTGCAGTCTTTACTTGAACTGTGATTACACAAAGTATATACTTGTCTTCTTCAGCTTATATATGCTGTGAATGTCCTGAGCTAATAGTATCTCTGAGATGTGGTTTTTGGAGCACTAGTGCATCCATTATGCTGTGTTTGCTTTCTACAATGAAACATATAGCCAAAAACACAACTTACCCCTCTCCTTCAGCACAAGCTTTACCCTCTCTGCTCTCTATCATGTTCTTTTAACTAAAGGAACTAAATAGTTCCTTTGCTTATGCTGTATGGGTTTTGTCTGTTTGTTTGTTTGATGTTCTTTGAAGCTCTGGAAAATAGACTCTGACAAGCCTTGGTTTCAGCTGAGGGCCTTCCAAACCTTATGGATTTCAGATGAATCATTTCTCCCATTGTCTATGACAAACTGAAGATACATTCATTGTTGACCAGTTTTCTTTGAAGGCTACCTGTAAGTCCCTGCTCCACCAGCTCAAATGTGTCATGACAGACAAACACCATAACCACTTCCCACGCTGCATAATGATTTTATTCTAGGAGCTCCCAAATAACTACCTCGAACCTTCCCATTTTCAGCTTTCTGTTTCTGTTGGGAATGATAGTTCTGGTGGAATATGTACAGCACTGTACAAATAGTCATGCATGTATAGTATTCCAGGTAAGTGTGAGAAAATAAAAAGTCAAGTGGGGTCACACGTGTCTCTATCCCTCTGCAGAGAATCATGGTTTGGGCACACACCTCCTTGCAGCATGGCTCAGTGTCAGGGCAGGCCGTGCCTCCTCCCCAGACAGATGTTTCCTATTTCTGGAGTTTCAACATTATGGCTTTTTTGATTGTCTTTTCACATCCAGATTTAGTTTTTGTTCCAGATAAAACATAACTAATGATTTTCATAAGTTATTTAGCTCCACTGATGGGACGCCTCCACGTGTGGGGGCGTGTGTGCCCATGAATGCGTATGGGTGTGTAACTGCAGGGTTTGTATCAGGAGTGTGCTTGGCACATGGGCATGGAATAAATCTTGAAGTAATTTTCACTACAGGAATTGGTGAATTAATTACTTCCTTTTTTCTGTGGCTAAATGTATATGCAAAGCATATTTGACAAACCGGTCTTGAAATATACCTCCTAGTAAACATGGCAGCTTCCTATTTGCCTCTTCTTCCTCCTGCCATGCAAATAGTCCCAGGATTTCCACACTCACAACACAGGGACACATAAAACAGAGACACCTGGGAATAAAATCTTTAGCAATTTTCTGTTGCACCCTCTCCATCACAGCCCCCAGCTGCTCCAGCTTTCCACTTATTTTCTTCTTCCAAACATAGGGGTCAACAATTACTTGTCCTTTCTGCAAATTAATCTGTTTACTGGGATTCAGTATCATTTCCCTGTCTTCCATATTCGTCTGGCCAACAAGTTAGTCACACAGTCAATCATTTTCACATGAGGTGGGCTCTACAGAGAGTTGAACATCAGTCCCTGGACCTCAGTCCTCATGAAAGGAGATGCATGGAGACACACAGGAGTGGCCTCCTTGGCAGGACTTCTGCAGAGTCTGGCCCAGGAAGGTCTGTGTTTACTAGAAATGTTTACTTAGAAGACATTATCACCACAGATCTGGTGAAGATTTTTCAAATAACTTGGGATATTTTCCTCTAGACTGAACTTCCAGGGTGTTGCCCATCACCAGGTTATTGTTTCTGTTTATACATTTTGTTCTTCTGGCTCCTAGCTAATAAACAATAAAGTCTACTGTGAGCTATCTGCTGCCTACAGGTTTCCATTTGCAGCATACTCCTTTTGCTCCTAAGTACCTGGTTTCAGTATTTTGGCATGAATCCTTTCCCAAGAGGTGGGTTGGTGGAGGGGAACCAAACCACAACTTTTTCAGCTATACATTTCTCAGTTTACATGCCCTGCCTTTATATCAGCCTCCAATTATTTGTTCAGGCCTTAGCTTAGATTCTCAATGGCTGATTTCTTTTTCCAGAATAGCTGCAGTGCTTTAGATAGCAACAAGACCAATGCACATAAGAGCTCTTTCTCTTTCATACAGTCAGGACGATAGTGGCCAGTTTGTTTAACTTTTGCTGTAGAAGGCTGTTAACATCAGGCATGTTCTGGCAGAGGTAAGCAGGAGAGGGGTCTGTCCCTTTATTTCCATGGCATTTTTGGATAGATTTGATTTCTCAGGGGAAAACTCATTATAGCCATACTCCGTAAGCATTGAGTCAGTGAGAAGACAGGAACCAGTAAAGATCTGACTGCTCTGTTACAGACTGAAATTCTTTCCTCACAGAGGAATTTCTGTCAGAGACATAAGTAAAGAATATCTATCTGAAGATATTTTATTTTTAATGCCATTTAAGCTGCTATCCTTTGGACTAGTTTTATCCCCCCCAGGGTAAGAGCTCTGTTCCAGCATCAGAAAAAATAACAGATTGTAATATGCAAAAGCTGTGCTATATGTGCTGACTACAAACTTGGGGATATAGTGTGTTCCAAGGAAACACTTAGCTTCTAAATTTTTTGCCACTTCTGGAGAATTTGAGGAGGCTGAGTTGGGAAACTGACTGAACCATTAACTGATATCCAAGCTCAGATGATGTGTTGCAGGGAGGCTGATGCTTTCAGTATGTCATTTCCCATTAGTCTTTTCTTTTTTTGCTCTTGTTCTTCCTTATCATCCCAATTTTTACTGAACTTGCCCACCCATCACTAAGACAAGCAGAGTTAAGCATCTTATTTGACCAGAGCAGCTCTGCTCTGCCTTTTCAACTCATGACTGATCAAACCAAATCCACAATCTCTGGCATGGACCAGAGAGGCTGGCTGGGATCTGAGGAGTTGCAGTAACTACTGTGAAGTGTTTGCCCGACCCCTGTGATTTTACTCCTCCCCTTCTCATAAGGACATGTATCCCAAGATCAAAGACCCTTCAGCATTTTTATGGGAAGCTGGCTGGAGGCACGTAGGCTGATCCAGGATACTGTGAAAGCTCTGGGCACTTTGTGGAGAACAGGTCATCTGCCTTTTCAAAAATTTGCTAATGAATCCTTCTCCCCTTCTTCAATTTTTCAAGGATCCCTGCTTGATATAGGACTGTTTTTTCAACAAAACTATGATAAGATTTCTCTGATAGCATCATAAGGCTGCAACATGGAAAGAGCCAAATTAGGAGAAGGGATAAGAAAGCACATCACTGCTAAAAGGCACAGCTGTGTTGCTGCGTCCTCTTCACTCTCCCTCTCTGTCACAGTTTCCAGCAGGGACTGGTGGTGCTTCTTGCCTTGGAAAGGGCAGCCCACTGGTCTGCTAGCAGCACCTTTACTCCCAAGTGTGACTGAGCCACTGGTCATGTCCCATGGAGGTGACAGAAGGGATTGGGGCTGGCATCCCACTGGGGCTGCTCCCAGAGTCAGGGAATGATAAAGTGGGCTCGTTCAAAGGGAGGGAAAGGTAAAGCAGATCATGGCCTGTCCCAGCAAGGAGTTTGGCTGCTGTGCTGGAATATCAGCGTTGCTCAGCTCCAGGGATGGTTTCAGTGTCTGCTTCAGGCAAACTGCAGCAGTTATAGACGAAGCCATAAATTGAGGTTGCTTCAAGCACAGCTAAAGCACATGGTATTCCTCTTATAACCCTCCCAGATGTCTTTCAGACCCCAGGAAATTCAATGAAAGAATTTATGACTATTATTCCCAGTTATTTCACTATAAAGTAAAAAATTCTCGACCCCAAACCAAATTTACATCTAAGATGGTTGGTTTTATGGGTACCACCATATGGCTGAACTGCATTTTGCCACACTAAGCAGTGGTTTCTTCCTTCTCTTTTTTTTCTTTTCTTTTTTATTTTTTTTCCTTTCTGAAGGTGGCAGGAATGAACTGCAGTGTAAATTGCCTTCTTGTCTGCTCAGGGGACCAGCAAAAATTTGATTGTTTCACAGAGGTAATTTTCTTGTAGAGGTAGAATGGAGCTGTAGCTAGTAAATTTGCAGATACCCTAGGGGTGGTCTTTTAAGCCAGGTATGGATATAATGTGGTGGACAACCACACAAGTTTCACTGTATTCTTACAGCTAGATAGAAATTATAATGAAAATGAAAAAACAACCCAAATTGTGTGAAATTTTCAGTGGAAACCAAGTGTCTGATGACCTGCTTGTGCAAATACAGCCTTAGGGAATTGTCATGGGGAGCTGCTGCTCTTGCCCTGTGGTGAGATTGTTGGGGCAGAACAGCAAGTGGCAGCTTTCTGGTGAAATGTGAGGGCTGGACCCTGAAGTTTGACATGCAGTAAGCAGAGGCACTACTGGACAACAGGTTAGAGATGACATCTGAGCTAGAATACATCTTCTTCATCTCAGAGAGATGTTAGGAGCTCATGGCAGAGTGCTATAAAGGCTGCCTGTCCTTGTGGTTTGTGCTGCCTGTGCTTGCCTGTGGCATTAAATCCTTGCTAATCTGGTGCATCTTCTGTCCATCCCCTTCCTGAGCCTCCCTCCTGTTGTCTGCCTGTCCTCATGACTTTATGTTTAGATCAGCTGTCATCTGCCATTTTGAAAAGAAAAGCAGCTCTCAGAGCTTTCGTACTGATAACACAGTGTGGGCTGCGATGAAGTAATTTCCTTCTGTGTTTATTTTTATTTTTTGGCTGAATTATTTTTAATGTTTGCTGCTTTGTCCATTCAGTAACCTCTACATTGCTTTTTGAGTGAATTCTTTTAACCTTTTCTTCCCATCCTGTCTCTGTGTCTTCATTTCTTACAATGTGCTTAAACAACATTGACTCAACCAACATCCCCCTGGGGAGAGAATTCTGCAGAGCCTTCCCTTTCTGCTCCAAAGCATGGCTACAAATACAATTGGTCCCACTCTTTGTGGAAAGCACACCCTGTTATCCTCAGCAGCAGAAATTTAGCTAGATACTTCACCCCAGTCATAATGGGTTATTTACTGGCCGCAGAGAAAGGGTTATTTTCTGGGACTCCAGATAAGGCTCGGGCCAGGAAACAGCTTGCAGTTGTCTCTACAAATTCATCTAGTCTCTACCATAGTGTTTTGCTATTTCCTCCCTCGTTATCTTCAGAGCAGAGGCTGTCAGGAAGGGGCACGCTGGCGAGGGCAGCTCAGCCTCCCTGAAACAGACTTTTCCCACATCCTCACGATCTTGTGAGGACAGCAAACCAGGCTCTGGCAGACCCTCTGTCCTTCTCTGGCAACACATGAAGAAAGTTGTCTTGTTTTCCCCACTCAGCCGAGAGAGCTCTAAGAGCTTTCTAATCAGCTCACTGTCAGCCTGTTTCCTCTCATCATTTAAAATGAGACCATGCTAAGTTTACAGCTGCCAAAGCTTTTGCTTGGATTCAAAACATCTAGTGTTTGAGAGGCAGGTTTGAAACTGCCAGGGCAGATTTCTAAGGAGGCAGCACTCAGGGGAAGATGGGCCTTTTCCTCTTGTCAAAAACACTCTAAGTGGATGAGAAATCATCACCCTGGCTAACAAGTTTTACTTGCAATTGTTCTCTTTGAAAGCTGATTGCTTATTTTGTTCCCCATGGTCAGAGGCGTACCTTTGTAAGTGAGATGACCTAAAAGTCTGTGCAAATAGGTGAAATTCCCACGGGAGGTGAGTGGTGTGCTTTTGGTTTTATTAATGTATATACAGGAGACTGCAGGTTTCTCCTGCTCATGGTTTTAGAAACCTCACTGGTGTCCCTGTGCTCACTTCGCTGACCTGCTGCTCCAAACGTGAGCTCTGGCAGGGCTGAGTGATGCATCTTAGCCATGAAGAGTCAGCTCAAACTTTTTTTCACAGGTGTCCAGTATGCCTTTGAAGATTATAAAAGCCAGGCAAAAATCTTAAAAAACCTGCTTGGAACCACTCATTTTGGTGTCAGTCTAATTTTTCAGAGAGGCTGTACCTCTCTTTTTCAAAGCAGGCTTCCAAAGCAAAGGCAAATAGGAACTGCAACATGCAAAATCACCAACTGCATTTGAAAAACATGGCATAAGTCAGTTACCACTAATGCAAGCATGTGCTCATTACACCAGCACATTCGTCATCTATGACAGACTTCTTTCTAGCTTAGACAAAGTACTGAGAGGATACTAACTTGTGGAATTGAACAGGAACCTTTCTTCAACCTCCTCTTGACTCTTCACTTCACCCACACACAGTGAAGGTGTTCTGCACTGGCACAGAGCAAGGGAAGGCAGCATGTTGGTGCAGCCCTTTGGAAAATGGCCTTTCTCACACATTTGAGAAACTGTAGGTAGCTGAGCCTGGATACCAGGATCAGTCTGAAGGACAAACTGGAGTCAAATATAGTCTACACTTCTAAAAAGTTAAAAATGCTACATCCATCCAACTTGGGTTGCACAAGTCATGGTGCCTGACTTGTGCTGTGGTTCCACTTGATGTGGAAAGGAGACAATGTACAGGAGGAGGGTGAAATGCACCAGGGGGACTTGGGAGGGCATGGAATGCAGGGGTAGTGAAGGTAATATTGGCACAGGAGTGGGATTTGGGGCAGGGTGGTGTGGGATAATGTCTCTTGGCTGTAGGCTGCATGGGCTGGAGGAGAAGAAGGGCAGGACCTAGGTTACAGGTTCACGGGGGGGGGGGGAATGAAATGGCACATTTACATATTTTGGAGACACTTAGGATTCCTCTCCCAGTCTTGCTGGGAGCTGTGCACTCTCTGAACTGAACCCTTTAGGGAAGAGTTGGGATTTAGAGTCTTAAATTCAGACTTGCAAATGCCCCAAAGATGGTAACTGTACAGATTGCACAGCAAAGCATGGAAATGGTAAGAGGGGCCCGTTATACTGCCCACTGTCAGCATTTGTTAGGAGAGACATGCTCTTGAGAAAAGGGCTTGTTGTGGGCAATGACATTATTCCCAATAGATTCCGCTCATACCACATTAATGTGGAAAAAAATTCCTTTCTGCTGGTATGTCATTGACATTTAGCATCAGTTATTGAGCATATTTGATCTTCTATGTTCTGAATTTCATGAAAATCAAAGTGAATATATTTGTTTTCTTGAAAGTGTTGAACAGCTTCAAACAGAACTTGCACTACATGTATAATATACAATTGTAAACTCTGGGTTTGCACAAGGAAATTTTGCAGCTGAAAATACACCCTGACATAAACCTGTCTCTTTTTTATGGCACTCTCTTTTTACCTTACTTTAGATGTCTAAAAAATATCATATCTATAGTAACATGTATTTTAAAATAATGGTACCAACATTAACAGGACAAATTATGATGCAATATTTAGACTTCATTAGTTTCTTTAAAGTATTTCTTTCACATTACAAAATGTTATTTTAAAAAACTGGTTCTTTTTTTTTTTTTTGATGTGGGTTAATTCCCCTCTACCTATGGTTACTGAGTTTACCATGTAAAAAGAAACAACAGTTCTTTTTAACATCAGACTACCTACGGGATCAGCAAATTAGTTTAATTTCTTCTGGTGCTGGAAATACCTAAGCTTTAATCATGAATCAGATACACACCCTCTGAAATATGTTAACTCATCAAAGCAAAGGGCCCACTAGCTTTTAAAGAGAAGCCTTATTATACATGGTATATAATACCTGATATTTATATTATATAGTTTGGTTTCAGTTATGGAGTTTGATGTGTATATACATGTGTTTGATGTGTGTATATGCATATACATTGGTTTCAGTTCAGGTGTAATGCTGACCTGCAGGAGGTTGGGTTGGGCTGCCTGATGTTCTCTTTCAGCATTCTCTAGACGAATGAAGAAGTAACGTGGGTGCTGTGCTTATAACAATTCTTCACAGATTTTATATTTTCTCAGTCTTGGTAAAGACTTAGGTTTATTCAGGCTAATTTTAAACAGTGACTATTCCATGGAGTAAAGGGATTAACCTTTATTGCACTGTCCTTTTGCTGCATTACAAAGGAAGCTGGAATGGGTAACCCAGGAGTCTGCAGCGACATTGAACATTGAGGAGTGAAGTTAGGAAAGCCAAAGTCCAAATGGAATTGAATCTGGCCAGGAATGCTAAAAAACATGAAGGGCTTCTTTAGGTATGTAGGTGACTAAAGGTAGCCTACAGAAAAGGTGTGTCCCCTGCTGAATGAGGTGGGGGACCTGGTTACACAGGATATGGAAAAGGCTGAAGTACTGAGTGGCTTCTTGCCTCAGATGGCACACACAAAAGCTGAGGAAGCTGGCAAACGTCATTGCAAGACTACTCTTGATAACCTTTGATCATGGCAACTGGAGAAAAAGATTGGAGGAAAGCAAATGTCATGCCATTTTCAAGAATATGGCAAGAAGAACCCAGAGAATAGAAGGTCACTCAGCCTCCTCTCAATCCTTGGAAAGGCAGTGGAGCAGCTAATCCTGGAAACCATTTCCAGGCACATTTAGGAGAAGAAAATCATCAGAAGTAGTCAGCATGGCTTCAAGGGGAAGTCATGTTTGACCAGCTTTAGTAACTTGTGCAATGAAATGACTGGCCTGGTAAATGAGAGGAGAACAATGTATGCTGTCTACCTGGGCTTCAGGGCCTTTGTCCTGTTGATGTATGGGCTGAATGAGTGGCCAAGCTGGACTGAAAACTGGCTGGGTCCAAAGGGTAATCAGCAGCATGAAATCTAGTTAGAGGCCAATAACTGGCACTATACCCCAGGAGACAACACTGAATGTGGTCCTGTTTCACATTTTCTCTAATGATCTGGATGATGGGGCAGAGTGCACCCTCAGCAAATTTGCTGATGACACAGACCTGGGAGGAGTGGTTGATATTGAAGAGGGTAGTGCTGCCATCCAGAGGGACCACAACAGACTGGAGAAATGTGCTGAAAGAAACCTCATGAAATTCCACATAGATAAGCACTAAATCACTCACTTGGGGAGAAACAATCCCGGGTGCCAGGGTATGCTGAGGGTCACCTCCCTGGAAAGCAGCTTGGCAGGAATGGACCTGGTGGTCTAAGTTGAATTTGAGTGAGCAATGTGCCTTTGCAGCAGAACAGGCCAATGGTGTCCTGAGCTGCAGGAGACAAAGCATTGCCAGCAGGTCGAGGAGGGTGATCCTCCCACTCTGCTCTACGCTGGTGAGTCCACATCTGGAGTGGTGTGTCCAGTTCTGTGTTCCTCAGTACAAGAAAGACATGGACACACTGCAGAAAGTCCAGTGAAAGACCACAAAGATGACTAAGGGACTAGAGCATTTAGTCTCTGAGGAAAGGATGTGGGACTTGGGACTGTTTAATCTGGACATAACTGAAGGGGGGTGTGTGTGTGTAAAATCTTATTAACTTGTTTAAATATCTGAAGGGAGGGTGCAAAGAAGATGGAGCCAGACTCTTTTCAGCAGTGGTTAGTGACAGGTTCAGAGGGAATGGGCACTGACCCCTCTGAACATCAGGAACCCCTTTTTCACTGTGAGGATGATCTAGTACCAGTACAGGTGGTCCAGGGAGCTGGTGGAATCTTCATCCTTGGAGACGCAGTCCTGGGCAGCTGGCTGTAGTTGGCCCTGTGTGCTCCAGGGTTTTGTACCAGCTGACCCCCAGAGGTCCCATGCAACTTCAAACATTCTGTAATACTGTGGTTATATTAAATTTTAAGCCCTTGTTCTTGTTCAGTTTTAACATGATCACTGTGTCAGGAAAACCTTTACTCAGCGGCAACTGCAAAAGTGCTGCAAAACATTGTCCATCTTGCCCCACTTTGTGCATAGAAGAAAGTGGGCTTTACTTGTGCAATGGATGTATTTTCTATTTTTAAAAAATCTGGCCCATTGTTTTGCTTCTACAGCAAATCACCAGAGTGTGTGAGTCCATCTGCTTTTAAGAATCCTTATTGTTCCTCTGGGAACAATAAACAGCATGCTACCAAGAGCCTGTGAAACTGGATTGTAGTTTTCTTGTATTTCTGTTCACAGACAAGTAACTGAAATGTTTGTGTGCAGGAAAAGGGTTGCTTGGGTGTTTGCCTGGAGATGTTGGGTATCTCTGCATTTCCTGTGCCTGGCAAGGAATGGGGGTCCAAACACAACCTTATACGTTTTGGAGAGATCTCCTCTCCACATCTCAGGCTTTGGCTATAGTAACTTCCCTACTGGCCCTATTAGGATGGAAAGGAACTCCCATGTGTTTCTTCCTGTGTCCAAAGAAGGGCAATGAATCTGGTGAATGGTCTGGATCACAATTCTGATGAGGAGTGGCTGAGGAAACTGGAGCTGTTTTGTCTGGAGAAAAGGGAAGAGCTTATTGTTCTCTACAGCCACCTGAAGGGATGTTGTAGTGAGGTGGGGTCTGCTTCTTCCCTCAGGTAACACGTGATAGAACTGGACTAAATGACCTCAAGTTGCACCAGGGGAGGTTTAGATTAGGTATTAGGAGAAAAATTCTTCACTGGAAGGGTTGTCAAACACTGGAACAGACTACCCAAGGAAACGGTCGAGTCACCATCCCTGGAGGTATTTAAAAGTCATGTAGATGTTGGCAGTTTAGGAAATGGTTTAGGGACAGACTGGGCAGTTCTGGGTTAATGGCTGGACTCAATGAACTTCGAGATCTTTTCCAGCCTAAATGGGTCTATGATTCCCTCTGACATCTGGAGGTCCAAATCACTGCTCCTGGGGCAGGCCTTCCTGGCTCCATTTGACTTTGCCATCTCCAGATAAACATCCCACCTTTGCCAGCCTCACTCAAATGACCATGATCTACCTTGACGTGAGAACATATTTCACCAAGGGGGATTCTCATCACAAACAGAAGATGTCAGAAGCTCAAAAATGCAGTTGCAATCCAAGTCAAGGCTTAAACCCCAAACTACTTGGCGCTGCTCACCTGTGGTTTCTGGGGTTCATCACAACTTCCCAGACCAACACCAGATAGATTCAAAGGGCTCCTTTCTCCATACCCCCTGCTAGATACAGAACGAATGAAAGAAACTACATCATTCAAGGCACTGTGCACTACCAAATACTGAGATTTTTTTTAGTGCTGCAAGCTGTTTAACCTCAATGATTGATGGATGTGGGGAATAGATGGGACTGCTGTGAAGATCAACACCCACAGACCTTCAATTAAGGCATCTGAAGTCACAATAAATTTTTCTGGGCAAGCAAAATGAGTGATAAGTAGTTCCCAGTAGTTCCAAACAAATCAAATGGCCTTTATCAGCCACACTGTAGCTCTTCTTTATGCATCACAAGGAAGGAGAAATAGCTCAAATCCATGAAAAAGTTTCCAAGTATCTGTAGTTACCTGGGAGTCTTTGACTCGATTCTATCAGGAATGCCAAGAAACTGTGTTTGTAATGTTGCCAGCCACTAACATGGGAGCAACTCTGTGGGCACAAATTGAAATGTGACCTAATCAGAGAGCTGCGGGAGAAACAAGATGATTAAAAAGGAGGCACATTGGATGTGACGGAGATCAATGCAGACAGGAAAGGAAAAGGAGATCAGTAGTCTCTTAAGATCAGTTAGCTTGCTTAAAATCAGTCCTGCCCAGTTGGAAATTCTGGTGTGAATGCAGCAGTAAGTTCTGAAATGAGATGAACAGTTTATGTCAAAATAATGCAACAAATTCCAGCCCCAAGTAAATGTAGGAACACAAGTTCTGTGCTGTGCCTGAGGCCCTGATCCTGTGGATGATTACATGCATGAAAAAGCCCAGTGAATGCAGGTCTATTCATGCATGCACAAACACTCACAGGATTGGGGTTTTATTGTGCATCCCCTGCAATCTACTGGATGGTATAGACATCAGCCTGAACTGTGGCCCGTGTTTTCTCAGCAATAGCTGGAAAACTAAACAAAACACATAACAAACCTGAGGCACATTTCACATCTGAGTCACTAAAGTTTGTACAGTAAACACATGTATACAAAACTGGACAAAACTGGACAAGTTTATTTTCCACAAGGCAAGCTGGTTTTGTAATTTTTTTCAACTTATAAGGAAAGGGAAGAAATTCCTCCCCCTCTTCTCTGCCCATACATTTCCTTTGTTTGTGAGTCTTTAGAAGGCTATGAAGCTGCACCAGGAGCAAACAAGAACTTTCTTTAATGAATAAATATTTACAACTGCCAACTTGGATACCTTAGGCTGAGGCTGATTTCTTTGAAACATGCACCGAAACTCTCAGGACTTGATCTTGCCCAGACGGAAATGCGTGTCTTGGAGCAGCAGCTGCTCCTCATAATGCATGTCTGAAATCCTGAGCAGGACCTCAGAGCACTTTGACTGAACTGGATTGGCCTATTTGTGCTGGATAACTCAAACCTTTCTACATGTGCCATCAGAATGCATCTGTTTCACTATACGTGGTGTGCTTCCTTAATTCTTGTGTATCCTTGATGTAAAACTTCTCATTTGTTGGGCTAGTGCTTTCCTGGAGCCATAAGTTGACCTCTGAAGGATGAGCCTGAGGCTGGACAGTGCCAGTGAAGGCGAATCTCTTGCTGTGGGGCTGCTTGTGAGGCTGCAGCATCAGTGATTCCTCATCTGGGCAACTGGGGAAATTTCAGGGTATGTCAGGGTTCTTCCTGATGTCCTTGGCTAATTCTGATTCTTGTGTGGTAAGAGAATTGAGATGAAGCGGCTAAAGAAAATAATATTTCTTTGAGGTAGAAAAAAAAATTGTGCAAATTAAGAACTTAAGAGTCTGATACAAGGCTGCTGGTAATAAACAGAACAGAAGATAATTTGGCAAGTCTGAAATTGTAATGCAATATGTCCCCAAATGAGGCATATTTTTAAGCTTACTGGAATGCCATTATCTGAGGAGCCCTCCTTTTTATTTATGATCTTGATTCTCCACTGCATATAATTTATGGTCTCAATGAATTGTGCAAAGGGCAGCATTCACAAGTCATGAGATAACTTCTCAGCTTCTTCACTGGGTGGTCCTGTCAGCCAAACCCTGTCACTTCGCTCTGTTCACTCTGTGCTCCTCGAAGACAAGGGTGAGTGCTGGGTCCATCTAGTGGGTTGCTCTGTTGGCAAGGAGCTTCATTTCAGCTCCCAGTGATATGATGGCAAACAGCTCCATCAGCATGTTTCCTGTACATGAGTTTCTAGTATCTCCGGACTCTCTAGATCTCAGGCCCGGGTCAGACCTGGGAATATAAAGCACAGAACTGCCTTAGCACAGAAATCAGAGTGGAAAAGGCGAGAGTGCTACATGCCTCTGCTGGGGCAGTCCTCTCCAGAACAGCTAGTTGTACCAGCCTGGAGGATCTTGTTTCATTGTATGTTCTGTTATTTTTTCTCTTTGGTGCAAGGGGCTGCTCAATACTTTAAGCAACAAAGATTTATGGAGCAAATGGATTGTCCTGATTCCTTATGAGGGAAAGTATCACCATATATTTACTTCTACCTTTACTTTCCAGCTACCTCTTCTTTTCTATGCACTCAGGTGTTTTGATTGTGGCTCAGAAGCCCAGTCCTGCTGCCAAATGAAAGCTCAGGAAGCCAGGAAGGATATAATCATCATGAGACACTGAACTCATAGAGAGCTGGAAAAGCCTTTTAGTTCTGACTCAAAATGTTCCTGGAATGGGATTTCAGGGCTCACACTGGATGCAGTTTGCTGCTGTCAAGCTGTGCATGGCACCATCAAATGCCTCATTGTCCATCCCCTGGATGCCAGTACATGGGTGCCAGTGCCATGGTCACACACATCTCCATTTCAGTGCTGCTCTTTCTCTCCTTTCCCTGTCACTGAGCATTTGGTTAGCACCAGGGAAGGTGCTACATCTGCTCTGTGTCAGTGCCTTTACATCCCACCTACCCACCCACCTCTGTCAGGTGGCCTTGCTCCTGACACCAACTACACAGGATGAAAATCATGCTGAGAAAAGCAGCGTCTCCCAAGTTATTATTGTGAATGTGTGTGGACCCCTTTGCCTGCAGACATCTTGGGTCTCTTTGGTGCCCTCCACTCCCATCCTTCACCCCTGTCCCCTCCAGGTCTTCCCTGGGTGTTCAGTCCCTGTTAGCCATGACCAGCCATGTCTCTCTGTGGCAGGAGCACACCTATGATGCAGCAGAGCCCCCTGACCCATGTCAGGGCTTTGCCTGGCTGTGACTTCCCAGTGCATCTCCAATTTATGCCTTTGTGACCAGGCTAGGGAATTCCACATGGATCTGCTGAAAATGTGGTTTAAATCTTGAACCTGGCAACTCCTGTTGCAGAGAGAGCTCCAGGGGCAGCATACAGTTGTGTGCACAGGAATAGAATCCTCTATGGAGGTTAACATGTTTATTCTCTGTGGGTAGCAGTTTTGAACTTCAGAAATGTGGGCACCAGCTCCCACCTGTAGGCTCTGGTTCCCCTCCTACACAGCCCTGTTTGCACCGAGGCTGATGATCAGTATAAACTCTTGGTAGAGAAATATTGACAGACAACTTATTACTCCAGTAATTAAAGGAACATGGTAAAACAGTTTGTTAACTAAAAAATCAGTCCAGACTTCAGAGCATGATAATTCAGTTCAGATATACCTCTTGGATAATAAACACTGTCCCTTCCACAACAAAACATACTTTCTGTCACATTTGTCACTGAAAAAACTTTTGAGAAAGGGGGAAAACAACTAGGTCAGTCCAAAATGTGTAGTTTCTTCTTCTTTAGCTCTGAAATGGCAGCTAAGTGACTAAAATAATTTAAGAACTAGAGGAAAGTGCTGTAAATCCCATTGTCACTCAGCAGGTTGTTACTATGGAGTGATATAACTTCAGCACATGAGACCAAATAAAAAACTAAAAAAGCCAGAAGACAGTAACGTGACCCAGCTTGTTCTGAGTCTGTATGCTGCTGTAACATCCTCTTGATGACATTTTCAGTTGAAAAAATAATTATAGAGTACAGTTAATTTATTCAAAATTTCTATTTTTTCCAAGTGGAGTCACTTGCTCTCAGTGTGAGTTTAACCAAGGAAACGTTCTTAGCTCTCTTTGCCCTTAAATCTGCTCATCCTGAGGAAATGTACTTGAGCTGGATGCACAGATGCACAGACTGACTTGTTCTGCCATTTTCAAAACTTTTTTTTTTTGTTTTGGTTTTTTTTTAATTTGGTTTTGTTTTGTTTTTATTTTTTATTTTTTGTTTGTTTGTTTTGTTTCATTTTCTGTTTTTGTTGTTTTTGTGCATGTGCTGCAGTCTGGGAGAGGTGGGAGAAAAGGACACTTCATGTGGGAAGGACTCCAGCCCTGCACAGGCAGGGGTGGTCCAGGGGCAGAGGTTTTACAGCTTTGGTGCATCTTCTGTGGCCCACTGGGCCTTGGAGAGAAGCTCACACTGACTCAGTGCTTCTGGCTCACTTGCTTTCTTACTCACCTGTGCAACTGAGACAATTGCTAAAATGAAATGTAGGTAGTAGAATTTGTTTTAAACACAAAATCAAACCCCAAATGCTCCCTACACAAAATGGCCCTTCTTGTTTTTAAGGTAATACATGTCAGAATGAAATGTAAGGTTAGCCTGGCTTTTTCTCAGCTTGAGTGCATACTTGCCTGTTTCCTGCCTACCCACCATGTCCAGTGCAAACAACAAACCAGCAGTGCTGCCCCTCTGACAGGTAGCAGTCCAGCTTTGCCTCTGGGCAGATATTTACTGCTACATCTGGCTTTGCTTTACCATGCTGCTAACGTCCCTTTTCCTTTCTACATTTATTTTGTTTTTATTAAATTTCCCCTACAGCATACTCTAGTTTGTATTTCTAATGTCAACAATTGCTTTTATCACAGATAATAACTTCCTCTGACAAAAGCTGTACCATCCTACAGGCATTTCAAATCCATTTTATGGACAAATATTGAAGTACAGTATTTGGCTGTGCATGCAATTGTATGTATTGATAATAATCAAATTCTAAGGCATGAGAGCCAAGAAGTAAGTTGGTTGCCATTTTCTTAATCATGTACTTAGCTGACAACTTCTATTAAAGCTTAATGAAGCTTACATTGTGATATTTTGATGTTTATGAAGTAATTTGTGATATCTTTAAGCATTCTATAAAAAAAGCTATAAAAACATAAACTATTCCTTTAACTTACCATAGTAAGTAAAATCTGGAATCTCTAGAGAGAATAAGCATCTATTGTTATATAGATTGGAAAAGAAAACTGGACATCTCAATTAAGGAAGACAAACTACTTCCTTTTTATTAATCAGGACACAGAAATTGTATCTTGTCTCCTTTACCAATAATGCCACAGGCATTATGGAATTCATTTGCCCTTCTGGAGCTTTGTCTCCCACACATGCAATATATCACAAAGGGACTATGAGATGGAGCAGTTCTTGTAAGAAATGTTGAGACTTATGCCCGAAAGATACCAGAAAAGGCTTTATTTATGTATTTGGTTTATTTTGGTTGGAAATTAAAAGTGACATAGCTGTTTCTTCCTTTGGAATGAAATGAATTTATCAGAAATGGTCTGGATTCATTCACCAGCTGGTATTTTCCTCTCTGGCATGTACTAAGTGAAGAAAGGCAGGATATCCATAATACTCTGTTTAGATGTAGCTGCTGTTAGCACAGAGAAATCAGGACAGCAAGGAACATTTAATTTTCTTTCTGTGTCTACATTGCTGCAGATGAACAACTTCCTTGAGTCATTCACATGGGCCTGACTTGGCCCATATGTTTTTGGCATCTGCAGTAAAGTTTAGTGTCTTCTCTGAGTCCACTTCATCAGGGTAAGAGTTTATCAGTGACAGCTCTTTTCTGAGGTATCTTAATCACTATCTGGCTTCCTTGTGCCCTCTGCAAATTGTGGCTCTCCATTGGTGATGTGGTCACCATGCCATCAAACAAAACCCACCTCGCACTGAGACTTTGCCTGGCCTTCCTGACAGAGCTTAGGAATATGCTGCCTTGGCCTCCCTTGGCTACAGACATTCTCTACAGCATCTCATGCACAGCAGTTGCATTGGAATCCTGATGCATTTTGTCTGTGAGCTGACAGGACTTTGTCAGATCATGACATGTAGGAGGTACTTTGGCAAGCAACTGATAATGCTTGAGGGAGTGTATCTGCAGCCAGCACATATCCTCTTAGCTCATATATAGCTTGCAAAGTTGAAGCTTGCAGCTCAAAAAGTCACTTTACTGTGGTATTTTCTCCCCCCAGTACTGTTTCAATCTATGCCCTTTCCCATGTGCTTTTTTTTCATGCAGACATTTTTCCCATGCTTTCTTGGATCACCTCTGGAAACCTTCTTCGCCTTCTTATCTGCTTTGCTCTGTATCAGGTTGTCTGGGAACACCATGGTTTGTGAAATAGCTTAACATGAATAATGGTCCCATCGGCTTTTAGGCTGAATCCTTTTGTTGACACAATCAGCAGTATCCATTGCTCTGATAGCTAACTCCTGGTTGCCCTTCTAGCACTGGGCTCAGATCACTGGCAAACATTGGACCCATTTGCTGCTGTGTGCCCTTCTTTGTGGACCCTGATCTTGAGCTTCATGCAGTTTTATACTTTGGGTCCCTTTTCTGACTTTGACTGGTATATTTGAACTGGAGAAAAAGAGTGGAAGAAGTGTCCAATCTCCATGTAGCCTCCTGCTCTGAGCATCTTGTCCTGGAATTGATCCCATACCACTCTTCAGAGTATTTAATGTCTCCACTCTGCCATGGTGCATCGAGATGGTCCTATGGGAGCACAGGTGTTGAGGGTAGTCCAATGCCACCTTTGAAAGCCTGTCTAAGGAGCGGGTGTGGAGCTACCACACAGGTCATGAGGATTTTTTCCACTTCCATGCATGCTGGATTTGTCACTCCACTGCACAGCTCGTGCTCATCAAGCCCAGCCATGCAACAGGGGCCTCCTAACAGTGCAGACATCCTTGCACTCACCATACCCAGCCTGTAGAGATGCTTTGGTTTCACTGTAACCAATGACAAGTAGAAGTGCTCTCTACACTCTTTCTACCTCTTGCTCTCCTCTTCACACTCACAGTCCTGCCCTGAGCAACTCCCTACCCATGCTGGCTCACCCCTTTGGAGACTACACTGTGAATCCATTTGAAGGTAAATACGGATTTTAAAAGTAAAAAAAAATAAATATTTTTCTTACATTTTTAAAAAGATGGTTTATCCTCTTAATCTGTATTTGATCTTATCACAGGAAGAGTGGTGTTGGCACAGAGTCAGGGCCTGTGCAATACAGTACCAGAGTGGGAATGAGAAATTAGAACAGACATTACATTCAGGAAAACAGCAGAAGCTGGCTTTGCTGCAGGTTTTAAATGAGGAACCCAGAGCCTGTGACAAGCTGATCTGCAGTCTCTCTTCTAAGGTGAAGAAAAGCCTTCATCCTCTTAGGAGCTTCCTGGCCACATCAAGAAGCAGGATACAAAGACTTTTTTGACATCACTGGGAAAAAAAATAATCCTCCCTTTGCATTTTTGTTACTGTACACTCTGGGGCTGCTGGTCTGGATGCTGAGATATATGTTCTGGCTTGGCAGCATGTGAAGAGTTTACAAGGGGAGCAAACTCTGTTTTTGCTGATGGCCTTGGGAAAATGGGAGCAGATTGAAGGTTGCTGTTTATCATCAGAGATCTCATGGGTCCCTCCCTGTGGTGCTCTCTGGATGGGAACAGCCTCTGTATGTTTAGTTTTTGCTTAGAATAGATGTGTAATAGATCTTTTCAGAGAAAGCACTTGTTAATTAGAGGAGAAGCCAGAGATGGGCAGACAGAGAAAGGTCAGAGCTCTGGAAAATGTTTGTCAATTTGAATCTATTTAAAATTGGGCAAAATAAGTGGGTGTGGGGGACTAACCAGATGGTTTATTTAGAGAAATTCATCTTGGAGGTTTTTGAGCCTGGTATAACCAGGAGTGCTCTTTTCAGGACACCACTAGTCCTTTCCCAGCCTACATAAGGTGCTAAAACTTTGGCTATGCCATTGCCTGGGCTTTTCCAGCCACTCACTCCTGTCACAATGTAAGTAGTGGCAAGGACCTTTCTGGTTTATGTGTCTGAATAAAAGCACATTCATTGAGTTCACCCACGTGCTGTCCTGTCTCTTAGTCTGTGCTATGTCTGCTGATACAGTAGAGTCTCTTATCCAGGGATAAGGGGAAAGCCTTATCCCAGGCTAGTAGAAAAATGCTCCTGAGGTCTGCAAGCAGCCAGGGAAAGTTAACTATTTAGAGAGAAACAGAGTAGCAGCTCGAGAGGATTGAAGAGTTTTAGCAAATGTTTGAAATTTGCATTTCTAGCCTACCTACATATAGTTTTTGTATTCTCAGAATCTTTTAGGCAGTCATGAGATATATTGGCTGGCTATAAAGTTTACATTGCACTTCATCATTTGAGAGACACATTAGAAAATCTTGTGCCTTGGTCTTTTTTTCCCCCCAATGTGAGAGACTTATCCTGTCTTACTTGGTTGCCTCTTGCTAAAGAGCCTTGAAACACCATCTCCTGGCACCTCTAGGAGTTTCTAATTTCATACAAAATTTATCATACTTGGAAAGATCTGAATGCATGAGCTTGAAATCAGATTTCCACAGTTGTGTGGCAGAGGGAACTCACAGGAGGAGAGAAAGAGCCAAGAATATGACTGAAGCTGTATCACTTTGAATCCAGAGGGAATACTGGTGATACTTGCTCATTTTCAAACTGAAGCCACTCTGACACAGCTCAGTCTGTCAGTTGTGATACAAGTCTTTATTTTGTTTTAAAACCAGTTAATTTATTCTACAGGTCGAATATGCTTCAGCCAAGTTTTCTTCACTATGGAAGCAAATTCTTGACACATTCTAGCTGATGATGGCAAGGAGACAAAGCCTTTGCTTTTTTTTTTTTTGTTGTTTTGCCTTGTCACAAGAATGTTTGAGTGATTCAATTCCCATCCCTAATGAGGAGTTAGTTTTCAAACATATCTCTGCCTGTCTTAGAGCATTGATGCTTAGGAATTTGGAAAAATTTGTGTATGGAAGATTTTTTCTACTTTTCTATGGCATTTTTTCTCTGGGATTTGTGTTAATATTTTCCTAACAGAATGCCCTGCCGAGCCTGTAAGAGCAAAGGCAAGGGCACTCAGCAGATCTCCCAGTGCAAGAAGGGGTTTTGCTCACTGGGCATTTGGAGGCACTTGAAATGCGGTTTGGATGGAGAAGACCCATTGGTACTGATCAGATTGATGCCTTTTGCTGTAGCTCCACCAAGACTGGTGAGAGCCACCATCCCTTGAACAAGGGAGGCTGGTGGGAGCATGCTGCCTGCTCTGTGCTGGTGGCTGGGGTGGGCAGGGGTAGGTAGAGAGAGAAGTGCAACAACTCTTTAAATTTCTCATGTAAAGCTAAGCCTCTGCCTCATGCTCATCCCCTCACCAAGGAGGTACCACAAAGAGGGGGGGTCTTTATAAAGATCATTGATTCTCACAAATGTGCATCCATCAGTGGGCAACTGGTTGGTGTTTCAGGGAATCCTGGCTCTGGTAAGCATGTTTTATGGGCCTGCTGTTGCTGCTGTTATTGCTAACAGATTTCCCACCTCTGCATCCCAGAAGGGGTACCTCATATCTCTCTGCAACTTGGGGTGATGTTTCCTCTTGTGAAGGTTGCATTTTGTGTTGAGAAATTTCCAGGCTGCTGGTCAGAAAATATGAACATTTCTAAATCTTCTTGTCAGGATAACAGCAGTGGGAATGCTGAAATAGCGACAGAGGGAAGAAAAAGAGTCTTCTGGCCAAGGACTCCTGGCTGGAAGGTAATTTACAATACTGCTGTTATAAAGTGTTGCTCATGACTGTGAGCTCATTTAGGTGGATAAGAAATCAAACCACTCCTCTCTTCAGAGCCCAAGCCTTCACATCAACTCCATTGATGCTAACAAACAGGGTGAAGTCACTTGTATGGGCCTGAGTGGTTCATTCAGAAATGGGTGTGGCTTGAGAGCCATCACGGTCTCCTGTGTTCTCACAGTCACCTCCACACCAGCCTTTGGACAAGATGGATGCAAAGCAGTTCTTTCCCTCTGGTGCAGAACCATGACCCCCTCCTCATGGTGCCTGTGCATAGGCACTATGTGGTGGTTTCCCCAGAACATCTGAGTGGCAAATCATTAATTGTGGGATACGCCTTATTTAATTTTAGTAAGTGCTGTGTCGGAGTTTACAGCTGATTTAGGTACCCTAGATTGTTTTCATCATTCACTAGAGAAACTGGTCCTTCTAGAGAGGTATTTTGTATGGAAGGAAGCATGTGGAAGGAGGTCAGTGCTGCACATCCAGAAACAGACATCCACCCTGTGACTAAGTCCCAACTGATTTGGAGCTAGTTATTCATGCATTCCAGGGGAGGGACACTGGTGACTCCAGTGGATGGTTACTCCACTGTCTTGGAGCTCTCCCCTGCACTGCCCACAGAGGTGGCCAAGATGACCCCAGCAGACTGAGCCCTCACTTTTCAGATTTTGGATGAGTGCAATCTTGCCTCATCTGCTGATGGAACTGAAGGATTCTGCTGTTGCCTTGCTGTAGCACGTCTCTTGCCAACAAGGCTCTACCTCTGCCTTCTGGGACGTGTCACCATGTGAAGTGTCCACCATCCCTCTGGGCCAAAGAGTACCCTGGAGAAGGGTGCCACCATCACCATGAGGTTCATGGTCTCTCCTCTGATCAGCATTTCAGAGCCATCCAGCTCTCCAAATCTCTAGCTGCCATGGGATTTCATATGTTCTCTGGGCAAATCCTTCAGCTGGGGATTAGCAGAGACATCTCTCATGGCAGTAAAACACTGTCAGGAGTCTACAGGGTCTTCCTCAGTGGGGCAACATTGAACACCAGGGTACTCCCATGCTGGAAATAAGGTATGCTCATATTGAACTGAATTCTAGCTAAGAGACTCACTAGGGTCTTACTGCTGCAGAACCAAAAGTGGGCTTGAATTTCTTTCCCATCATGGAGCAAGGCAGCACTGGGAGGGAGACATGTCTATTGTCCAAAGCAGAGGAAATCACTTAAAACCTGCGAATGGGTAGAAAATGAGATGGCAGAAACTGCCTGACTTTGCCTCTGGATCACAGTTCCTGCATGCACTGAGGGAGAAGGTTGTGTGTCAAGCTTGCTCTCCTTTAATGAAAAATGCATTAGGGAGGCCAGAACATGAAGAGCTCTGTAAATAAAAGGCAAACAGATAAGATGCAGTTTCCTATGATCTCTCCAGAGTCACGTTGTCTCATCTTCATCATTTAATTACAGATGCAAAGCTGAGTAAGTTGCCAAAGTAAACTGTCCCAAAACAGAACAAATATTCTGGGCACAGAAGCAGTCTTCTGATAAGGTTTTTTTTTCTGTGAAAAGAAATGTGAATAGATTTGCTGGAGTCATTTGTGTTTTTTGTAAACTATGTGCACTTCTTTTGGGGTTTGTTTACTGGTCTGGGTCTGCTATCTGTGTCTCAAGAGCCCTTAGCAACATTGCTTTATTTTGACAAAGCTTTTCTAACAGCCGTAATATAGTTGCTGTATTTCAAATCACCTTGCACATAACTAAACAATCCAGAATGTATTTGTCACAGCTTGCAAACATTTCTGTAAACAGTTGACTTCATTTGTGTTCGCTCAGACCATATTCAGCAACTTTCCTCATTATTTTTGTCTGAAACTCAGCTTGAAAGGATTGTTCTGAATTAGAAGTTGGAGGAATAGGTTTGAAACTTTGTCTTGCTAGTTCATTAACCTTGTTTAATAGATTTTGTGGGAGAGTATTTTCTCCATACTGTGATTATTTAAGCAATAGTTTCTATTTTTTCAAAATATTTAAAAACCACCAAGTTCCTCTGATATTTATTGGCACCTTGGAGCAATTTATTGCACATATAATGGAAAGGAATGGATAAAGTTACATCTATTATAAAACTAGGGTATTTTTATTTGTACTTTAAATACCTTTGTGCAACTTCTGAAGCTGGTGTACAAAAGAGAGGGTTGTACTTGTTTATCTTTACTTTGTTAGTGGATTCTTTCTGGTGTCATGCTTTGTGCATGGCTCAAAAAACATTATTAGGATTAGAGTCAAACATTAACCTTGTGACCTTCTTGTTTATATACCTACTGTAAGTCTGTTCTGCTTGTATTTCTGCAGTTACTAAAAGCAAACTTGTGTGCACAGTCCCTGGATGGCAGTGGGCAAACTGAAATGTTTGTCAAGATCACTGATACTAGATCCCTTCAAAACCAAATCTTCAAAGGCATGTCAGGGGCTGAGATTAAATGAGAAGGAGGCCTTTAAAATGTGTAGGTCTGCCTCCCTTCAAAAATAGTAAACTGACAAAAATAGCATCGTGACCCAAGGTGGTGATGCACAGTGCAATAAAGGGAAGATGAATACACATTTTAATGTTGGCTCAGCTTGGTAAATGAATACAGGCTATAAAATTTAAACAAAAAACTTACCATCTGTCCCAGTCACCGTCCCCAGGATAATGTACTGGGGTAAAACTGAAAAGGGCTGGAAATCCCAGATGTTCCTCCTGTTTTTGAAAAACGGTTGTTTCCACCATTCCTTGGGCTTTTTTGGAAGTGTCCTTCTCTCTGCGTGTGGGAGAGGAAAATCACTGACTGTTCTTAGGGTGGAAAATGTTTGAATGCAGCTACAGTGGGTAATACCGAAGGATGGTGCTTTGGCTTATTAATTTCCATGTGTCAGGGCTTCCTGAAAACAGTAAATTGAGAAGTTGTGGAAAGCTTTTAGGCTTGTCCATTTTTACCAATAAAACCCAATAGGAAAATATTAATGTGCCACAGCGCCTCATGAAGCTGCGCTGCCAAGGGATGCTCCTGGGGAAGGGGTTGGGCACAGATGTTGCCATGGGGCAGAGGACTGCAGTGGTGCCAAAGCCTGGGTGCTCCTCCTGCTGCTGGCCTAACGGCTTTATTGGTTCCTTGGCCCTGAAGCTGCAGTGACCAAATGTCACAGATCTGCTTCCTCCGGGACTCACTCGGGGGTCACCGATTGCTAGTGAGTCCATCTGGCACAGATGCCAAATAACCCCTCTGTCTGCTGTGGCTCAGCCTGCATCTGGGAAAATGGAAGGAGAAAGACAAAAACAGGGCCTCAGCTGGTGTAACATATTTCTTTTTATTCTGTGTCAGGCAGCACTGGATTATGGCCTGGCTCATCAGAATGCTTGCTGGCTTGGGCATGGCCAGAGGGACATTGGTGTGCAGGAGCACTCATCTGCCAGCAGCTCTTCCTCTGGTGATGTCCCACCAGGACCTGCCAAGAGCCTGGCTCTTGCCCAGCTGATGCAGCCCAGTGTCACCATGCACACCTTGACTGAGTGCCTAAAGACACAGGCTGCTGTTGCTGCACTTAATTTTATTGATTGTACTAGAGGCTGCATCTTATCTCAGTGAGAATGAGACCTGGACTTCTCCCCTGTGTACCTGTTGTCATGTCCTCAGAATAAAGATTGCTGCTGGTGTGAAGGCAGCAGCATGCTGGTGGAGCCAGCCAAATCCCACAAACCTCCCTCTTTCCCTGTTCCCTCAATTTGTTCATCTGACTGGGCCACTCTTCCCCTGCAAGCTTCCATTGCTGTGGTTGCAGCTGCCTCCTTCACTGGCTTCCCTTCCCATCCTAAGGCAAATGCATCTCACTCTCCTCCTTTCCTTCCCTCCTGTGCATGCTCATATGTCAGCTGTGCCAGACTCAGAAGAGAATATTTGATTGCAGCAACGTCCTTATGAGAGCAGAGTGTTCTGTAATTCCATTATCAAACACATCATGTGTTTTGATCACACGGGGAAATTAATTCAGTCCATCAGTGCATGTTTATTCCCAGTACAAACCTCAGCAAGACTTTTAAAGAAAAATCCCTAACAAGCCACTTTCTTTGTAAGCTGGTATATTTTAAAATTGATACACTTTTTTTTTCCGTTCAGTGAAAGCCTCAGTACTGTTAAGTCCCCAAACACTTAACAATCCCTGTATACACCCTTGATAGCATTGCAAATTTTTGAACACCTCCTTGATGGATATCAAATAGAGTTATCAATGCAAAAAGTGTTTGAGTAGGGCTCCATCTGTGGAAAAGTAGGGTCAAGCAGAGGTAACTTTCTGGTAAAAAGTAATGTCTCTAAATAATTTTTTTGTACATTTCACTGAATGGGGCATACTGTCTCCAAGGTAGGGACACCTTTCAAAGTGCAGATAAACACAAGCTTAGGCTGGAAATAGATGTAAGAAAGCCAGAGAGATGTATACCCAGATTAAATTTTTGCTTCAGTGAAACTATACCATGATTTTATATTATTTTCTTGCCTTATAGGGCAAGCTTCTGAGACATTCAGACCTTGTTTCATTTCTGCTCAATCTCTAGCAGATGTGAGAGTGATAGGTGAATTACAAAAGGGAAAAGTCTGCAGGAGATGACAGATGGCTCTTAACTGTAGACAAATTCTCAGGGATGTAAAATAAAAGGACTAAAGAGAACAAGGAGCCAGCCTTGAGATAACAAGGTACTGATGTAAAACAGAGCTATGATGGCAGAGAAGGCTTTGCTTGGGACTCAATGGATGTGTGGGGAGATAAGGAGATGGATGGGACAAAGAAGCAAAATTTCTGGAAACAATGAGACTTGGAAACCACTTCCTGCTGTCTGTCCCTGTCCTGTCCTCCTGGAGTCCTCATCCCTATCCCCCAGCACTTCTTTTCGCTCATGAAAAACCTTCTATCCTTAGTCCTTACTACTCTTTAAAACTTAAATGGTTAATTCCAGTTCTGGGTCAGATATTGACTCTCCCAGTCAGAAAATGGGAATACTTGCTATGCGCAGAAAATGTTTCGATTATATAGGCAGACCTCCTGTTTGTATAAAAACAAGAAGAAAGTTGGTTAAATAATGTCTGCTAGCCATGTGAACGAGATAAGGTATAGAGATAATCTGGGGGGGAGGGAGGAGTGTAGATGTATATTTGTGTGTAACCCCAGTGTAGCCCTCCATTGGATTCAGACTCCTTTGTAATCTTATGGTAACTTTATTGGAATGAGAAAACAGAGGAGAGTATTGTTTTCTAGCAATGTTTTAGCATTGTAAAGTAAATACTCCAGCAAGTATTTACTAGCAGGAATACTATTACCATGGTTAATGAAACTCTAATCAGTAAATGGAGCCAGCTGCAAACACTGGGCTTTTTTTCCTTAAAGTGACTAAATGTCCTAATAAGCATTTTCTTCCCTCAACAAAAAATATCTATTTTTAAGGCTGCAAACTGCAAGGAGGCCTATGGGACCACGAGTGCTATGCTACAATCAGTAATAAAAATGCAATATAAAATGTTAGTGGAAAGTATAAAACTTCACTTCCGATATAGAGGTCAAACCTTTACTAAGAGCTTTGGGGTGTTAAAAAGGAGCTTGAGTCTCAGAAATGCCAACTATTGAGAATATTTAGGGTATGTGGTAAGTGTCTGTCATATGTTCCCAATAAATGGGGTATTGAGTCACTGACCTGACCAGTGAGGGCAGCCTGTGTTGGGCAGAAGGGTGAGAGATGCTCACTGAAAATACAGAAGGGGTCATCTGCACAGCAATGCCCACCCATGGCCCCCAGCCCCATCTCTGCCACTATTGGGGGCAACCTCCAGTCTCCAGCATCTTTCTGCCTGCTCAAGATAAACAGTCTGAAGAGGATTTTCTCCAGCTTTTTAACATGATATTTCCCAGTAACTGTGTCTGGAGGTAGCTTTGGAGAGTGTGGACTCAGGCTTTGCAGCACTGCAGGAACTCCAGGAACCATCCATTTAAAATTTAATTTAACATTTCTTTTTCTCTCTCTCTCCCCCAGGCCCCAGAGTCCCCTCCCCTCTTGCTGGGATGTTTTACAGGCCTTTGGCTTTGCAAAACTTCTATACACAGCCTGCATTTTCCTGTGTGGGTAATAGCTGGCTGTGAGTGAAGCACAACTCTTCTTCAGTACTGTCCAAAGTGATTTTGAGGGTGGGTGAGGGACTGTTTGTGTGATGGAACTGCAGACATCTAATGCAAGTAGCCTCTGCAGGAGCAAACCTCTCTCTGTTGGACCCCAGAGGGAAATCAGGATCTCAAATGCAGGGGCTTTAACCTGTGCCCTAATCAGAAGTCTACAGCTGGTGGTTGGAATGTCTGTGAGAAGTGCCCCGGGCATCTCTGAACACATACCTCTTGGTACAGTTCTAATGGCATGCAGGGAATTGAGTGCTAAGTATCAACTCATTAATGTTTTTGGGGAAGGAGAAAAAACTTTGCAGCCAGGAGCAGTTTTCCTAAGATTATTTTCCTAGTGTAGCTCCCTGCATCCTTGGTTGTGTTTATGAAAAAGCATTTTTGTTTACATGGAAAAACAAACCACAACAGTCTTCTCATCTGTCATCCCTCCATTTCTGCAAGAACATGCATGTCCTTGGAAAGAGCCGTGCCTGGGCACAGGCTGGGGTTCAGTGGCAGCACTGTGTGTCTGCAATCAGCAGTCACATACCACCAAGAGTCAGCAGTTGATGCAAACAGTTAACAAATAACCCAGACGATTGCTATGGCTCATCCAAAACAAATCCAGGACCCAGCTAAATCTTTCTACTGACTTTGGGAGGGTTGATGCAAACTCATCACTTGCTTGCAGTTAATTCATTGAAAATTAAGGGTAATTCCAAAAATGGTGATAACAAGGCTGCATTTCCCACTATATACAAGTATTTCAAGTGGGGCAGCAGAGTCAACACTGCTGATTTCTATGATGAAGTTTATATCTCAGAACTTTAAATAGACAAAAGTGAGACATCAGATCATCTCAAATAAAGATGCTTGCTTCTCTGAATCATGTGGGAAGGCTTGCAGGAGAAATCTCTGTGGTGAGAGGCACTGATCCCCAGAGACAGGCATATTCCCCACTTCTTCAGTAATGTCTCCTAGAGGAATGACCATCCACTTGTGGGGCACAGATGGAGCCAGCTTAGGACACACACATGACAAGTCTGTCATGTCAGACTCAGCTTGTGCTCCAGGAGACACAAAACCTCTGTGGATGTGTACAGTACCTCTCAGCCAGAGGTTTGGGCAGGTGTGGAGCTCTGTGGCTGTACCAGGAGCTGGAGGATGCCAGGGGCCACTGGGGAAAGTGGGACAGCAAGGCGGTGCTGGTGCTCAGGGCAGAGCTGGACATGTTTTCTCCAAGGGACACCTCACCAGGGAGGCCCTGGGATGACACACTGGTTTTATACTCGGGTGCTGTGTGAAACTCTTCTCTTGTTGCATGCAACTCCTTTGACAGCCCTCAGCAGTGAGACCTTGAGAGAGAGAACATAATGTCCAGAAGGTCTCTTTTCTATTACTTGATCTCATATTTGCTCTACTAGAATCATAAAATATCCTGAGTTGGAAGAGACCCACCAGTATCATTGAGTCCAGCTCCTGCATCTGCAGAGGGCAACCCCAAAAATCCCACCATGTGCCTGAGACCATTGTCCAAACAGCTCCTGAACTCCAATAAGCTTGATGCCAAGATCACTTCCATGGGGAGCCTGTTCCTGCTCCTAGGAAGCTGTTCATTACAACCAGCATGGAACTTGGGCACAAACAGTCACCATCCCTCAGTCACAGCCTATGCTGGCAGCCTTGGTCCTTTCTGCACCCTTACCACTGAACATTCAAGTATGCTGCAGGCTCAGAAGAAACATGTGCCTCGTCTTTTGTACTTTTCATGCTTTAGAAGAAAAACTGTTTTAAGAACTGAATATGCCCAACTGAATAATTTATATCGAAATAGAAGACGTGGATAGAAAGAAATTTAAAAATACACACATTTTGGCAAGGAATTGTATTGTAATTTCAAATCAGAGGGTTTTTTTTGGTGCAGTTTCAAATTACAGAATATGGTTTAAGGTGTCTTATTCTTTAAAAAATGTTTAACAGCCATTATTCAAATATGTCATGCAGTTCTTGAGAGTGAATAACATACATGTCTGTGAGATCACCAGGATATGTTGCAAGAGGACATTTCTGAGTGGCAGACAGCCATGTTACTTAATGAAATAACATTTTCTTTTAAAGCTAATTTACATTGCATACTTTTGGCTCCTCAAGTACATACTGGAGGCAGAACTGATTATGTGCCTTTAGCTTTTCCAGACTACGGAGAAATTAAGAAATGAGTGAACAAAATGAAAAGAACAGAAGGAAATGTTGATGACAAAAATCCCCCTGAATAGGAGATAGCATGTGTCATGAAAAGCAAGGAGATGGGAGAAAAAACTAGGGGGAGAAGGCAGGGGAGGTGATAGTGTTCTCAGCATGGGCATGGGAAGCCTAATGGCCAGACATCCCTGCCCATGGGAGGGAAGCACCTGCCTGCTGGTGAGGAGGGCTGGCAGGCAAGGAGGGAGTTACTGTGCTCCCTGGTGTATAAATGTCTCTTTGTAGATGCAAGATTTTGTATTCCTCCTACTATTACAAGAACTTGTTTGGAACCTTCTCAGGATTGATTCTGCACTTTCTAAACTTTATTCAGTTGCTGCTGAATTTTGTTGTTTCCCACACAAACAGTTCCCATGCCCTGGCCTGGCAGGTCCATTTCCGCATTAGAGAGGCAATGTTTCTGTCCTGCTGAGGTCAGACACGGCCTGTGGCATGGAGACGACTGCCCTGAGGGCTTCCTGTCACTACCACCCCAGGACATCCCTTCACTGGGCTGGCTTCTCCCTGCAGGGTGCATCAGACCTGCTGCAGACTTTGCAGTGGATAGAGAAAGGAGCTAGAAAGATGGTGAGAAGGGTCTGGGTGAATACATGTGGGCTTTCACTGTGCAAACAGTCCCTTCAATGCTGGTCCATGGCCGGAGCTGCTTGAGGAAGGCTCTTGGCAGCAGCACTGTACCCCTTTGGACACGCCAGCATTAGCTGAGTTTGCTGCCAGTGCTGTCTGAAACTCAGCAGCTCAAAACCAATATGCCTTGTCCTCAGGGAGGAACATACTGAACCTTCTCTGTTTTAATTACCCAGTCTTGTCCTTCAATTCTCTAGCCCTGTAAACCTGTGATGGAGTTGGAGTTCCATTCTGCTGTTCAGAGAGAGAGGGAAAAGCTGAAAGCCCACACACTGGGGGGAAGAGCTGGGAATTAGGAACTGTAATAGACAGCAATGAAAGGAGAAGCCCCTGATTATTTTTGAAAAATAGTGAGAGCTTTGGGTACTTTTGGTGTTAACAGGATTCTAATTCAATATGGACACAGAAGGCACAATAATCATTAAGGATCAGATCTCCTCTGGGATGCAGCAGTTCGGTTACTGAGATTTGAAACGACAGATTATTTGAAGCTAACAAGGATGACTGAAGGCAAAAACTTGGAAGAGTCTTTGAATTGTTTTCATCAAGCTTCCTGTGTCCTTTGTGCTGAATCTGAAGCTTTGGTGACACATGAAAGAGCCTGTGCCTGGCACTGTGCAGGGAGCTCTCATTTCAGTCCATGGCATGCATTTTCTGAGCTCAGAATTTGTCATGATGGGAATGCCAGGCTGGGAGGGCTCACCATGTACCCACCAGGAGGGTCAGCCCTAACCAGTGGATGTTCATCCACTAAAGCCCTGGTCAGGCAACTCAGAGGAGCTCAGCAGCAGAAGTCACTGTCACCTCCTTCCCCAGCCACGCCGGTGGCCAGGCTCGGCTCCATGGCCCAGGCACCAGTGTGGGAGTGTTGCATCACACCCCCTTTTTTTTCTGTCTAGCCTCTCTCTTTCCTCACTTCTTTCTCTCTTTCTCTCCCCTGCTGTCCCTTGGTTTCATCAAATCTCAGAGGGACATCCAGCAAGCTGAGCTGCACCAGTGCCAGTGCTTTGTGGTCTGAACTTTTAGAATTCACTGGAAAGATACTGGCTTCAGTTTGGCACTGGCATTCCAGAATTTTGCATCCATAAACACATGGAACTGATGACCAGCAATCTCTGCCGAGGGAAGGTGAGCAGGCAAGCTGTGCCCCTCGCTGAGCTGCTCATTTTGGGGATGGCAAAGCTCCCCAGCCAGCCTCCAGTGCTCAGTGAAGCAGTAGGATAAAGTTAACTGCTAGCAGGGACATGTCAACACATGGAAGCATTTATATTCGTTCTTTAAAAAAAAAACCCAAACCAGAAATTCAACTCTCTGTTCACAAAAAATACCAGATATTTCCTATGTCAGTGTTTTTATTCAGGACATGTACAGTTAAAATGCTGCTGGAAGTCGGACAGGAAAATCAAATTGAAGATAACTCTAATTTAATTACGAAGGCAAAAATGCTTCTTTTGAAAACATAAACATGTTATTCTATTTCTTTCTAACATAGTCAAACTGATGACCATTTTAATATATTTTTCTCCTTCTAGCTATGTTATGATCCTTGGTTATTTTTCTCAAATTCACTGTCACTTGAAGAGGTGTTTTCCTCTTACTTCTTTAAATTATTACACAGGTCTATAGAGAAACATTCAATTACCAGCTCCTTTCCTTACTTTTGCCCTTTGAAAATGTTTCTGAACATATGCCCTTGAAATTATGAAAACCAAATAAAGAGAATCTAAAAATTAAAATTATCCCTTATTCTAAAATGAGCTACAAAATACTTATTTTGCAATGAATTTAAAGTAATATACCCTCTTATTTGAGAAATCATTATTCATTTGGTTGAAAGAGCTTATTTCATGAGCTGTCTTGAAGATCTTGAGTCTACACCTCACATACATCACATCATGTAACAAAACAGCCCATGTCATCTCATTATAACATCTCAAATGTGGATTGGGCAGGCCTTACTTGTATTAAAACCCACCTTATTCATGATAGCTGAGCATGTATCAAACTAATAAGATGACCACTTGGCACTTAGTTCACTCTGGCAATTTAAATGTGGGGTTAAATAAATGCTACCAAATGTATTTCTTTTTCTTCCCACCATTCCTTTGTGAACATCTATTTCCACAAATATGAATGCTTTGGAGATGGTCAGAACTTACAACTGTACCGGTGTTTCAATCCAGTAATTGCAGAGAATTTTTTTGTACACTAATTTTTCCATCACTAAGATTTGCCAAAACAATTGTTACATCTAATTTTTAGTGTCTTTCATTGAGGAATTTAATTTTAATTTCATATTAAGAGCACTGGTGGTGAACGCCAAGCCCCAAACCTCAAAAAAAGTTTAAGTTTTTGCTTTCCATCAGGAAGAATGAGGACTCTCAGCAGTCATTACTGTGATTTGAGTTGTGCTTTTTCTGTAGCCCTGCTTTGTGAGATGTTCAGTGACATTTTTTGGCAGAGGAGATCTGCAGTATTCCAATCATTCATCACCAGCAGACATAGTTTTTGGCTCAGGACAGCCTGAGGTGATGTCTAACAGCCCAGGCAGGGATGGAGCCCTTGCCTTGCAGCTGCAGGACACTGTTGTGTCTCTGTTGTAGAGATCACACATTATCCTCTGACCTCCTGCAGCATTGTGTTGTGCACAACCTTGGGATGGGAGCACAGTGCAAACAAATGTGAAATGGCTACAATGGCAAATCAACCCATAATTGGCATAAAGGCACATTTGGAAATATCAGCAGGCTTTTTCACAGTAAAGTTTTCAAAGAGACAGTTTGCTTCCTTTTGCTTTTGTATCAGTCATGAGTTAATCCTGTGAGGAAGGGAGGGAGAAAAAGCAAAACAGTTTTACTGCCTGACAAGGCAAAAGATCATTGCAGCTCTGGAGACTGATCTCTTATCTGAAGTTTTCTCCAAATTTGAGCTAAGTTCAGGGGCCAAGCCCATAACACCCAAAAGTACTCAGTTACCTAAATTGCTTGGAACTACAGTCTTCTCTCTTAATTAGAACCCAGTGTTCCTTTGTTCTCCTAAGGAGGTTCAGCACTAGAACACATGCTTGTAGAGCAGACCTAGTTCCACTCTAGCACAGGGAGCACCTGGGTAGCAAGGCTGTGTGTGCTGGTTCAGAGGTGCTTATGGTTTTCTCAAGGCAGGTAAGTAGACTTGGTGTAGCATTTTTACACTCCTGGTAAGTTTGCAAAGGAAACAAGCTTGGTAACTCAAGAAGCAGCCATGAATTTGCAACTTTAAATGGCTGGACTAAATATAGAAAGTTTAATAAATCAGATTTAATCTCTCCTAGTATTGATACAAGATGCAGGCCTCTTCTGAGGAAGCAGGTGCCTGTGTTAAGTTCATGTCTCAAGACAGCATTCAAGAGTGTGCCTGCAGGTCAGATCCTGTGGGAATGCTGCCTGGAATAAGGCCCGGTGGGACCTGGGCTGACTGCGGTCACGGGTCCTCCCGTGGGAGCTGCTGCTGGTCTGGCTGTCAGCAAGCCTTAACAAGGCAAAGTCCATCTGGTAATGCTGACAAGATGACCCTTGAGTCAATGACATCCAGATTCATTGGCAATGGGATACTGCAGCTGCTTTTTGACAACTCCCCTAATACCCAGGAGCAGAGTTTTTAAGAGACTTGTGTTACAGCATGTGGTTACTCTGTAAAAATTTAGATCCATGGGTTGAAATAAATTTAAAACACTTTCTTTTCATCCTGAAAAACATATATAAATAGATATATGCAGTTGAGCATCTTGTCCATGCTGTACCCATCAGTACTGTTAGAAAGACAATGTCCCATACTGAGGGGTGAAAGCAGGAAATGTGTAAGCTGTATTAATACACTAAATCACTGAGAAGTATGAAAAATGGGGAAATTATTTAATTAAAAAACTAATGGTTGAATCCAGCATAACCAGATAAATACTTGCTTGCATGGATTATACACTTCCCATAATTGCCAGCTGGTGTCTTCAGATATGTCTTGGATGTTCATGTGCCTGGCATTTACGCGGGAGTTTGTATTGGCATACAGTGGGATTCAGATGTGGGTGTGAGGGGGAAAGGAAAGAAAAGCAGAAATTGGTGTGTTTCTTGATACAAGCCTGCTACTAACTGGGCTTTTTAAAGTAAAGTTAGGAGTAATCGAAACACTCTTAAGATGGATAAAAGGTAGATTTATTAGCATCTTCCATGGACTCCAGTGTTTTCTACAACCTATAGACTTCATAGGAGCAAATTGTTTCAGACTAGGAATTGCTTCAGATTGTTGTTTCCTTTCTTTGAGTTCAAAACAAGAAAGGATTGGATATCCTGAGTCTCTCTTAAGACCCATAGGTGAACTTTTCTATTAGAACTGTGTATTTCAGTGAACCAGAAATGTTCACTGAAAAAAATCTTTCAAGCTACTTTCTCTGCGATCGCAGAATCTTTGGGTTTTCAAAAAACAAAGCCTCAAGGGAACAAGAGATAGAAGTAAATTAGGAGTAGGATAGTTTTCAATTAAACAAAAAAGAGAGAATTCACCACCCAAAGTACAAAAAATCCTAACAGGGGGTAGAGATGAGGAAAAATAACTGCGAGTGATATATTGTGGTTATTTTTACTTAATATAAATTCCCTTTCTAAACTCACTACTTTTACTCAGTTTTTCAGTGTAGGATTTTTTTTCATGCCAGCCCCTTCTTAACTCAAGCCAATCTGAAAGGGCTAAGACATCCTCCATATTCATTTCAGAGATACAGGACTTCTTAGCAAATTCCATCCTCTAGAGCCTGGAAATTAAACTGGAAATCTCACAAAGATATGGAGTTCTTGTGGTATTTGTTTAGTGTTTCCCTTGGTCAGGCAAGTGACAGGAGCAAACACTTCTCACTACAAGCTGGAGGGAAGCTGTTTCCAGTCCTGGAAAAAGCAAAATAGGCAGGAATGACTGAAAAATGAGAAAAGCGAGGGAAATAACGCTTAGCTGGATTTATATTGTTGTGCTACTTATATTTGAATCGCTTTAGTTTGCCTAGCTCCTAAGTTAGCAATTTTAAAAAATAAATTAATTTTTTTCCTTGCAGTTTTTTAATGATTATTTCCCTGCTAATTTTGAAAGAATAAATCAAGCTGTATTTATTAGTAAAATTGCCCAGCCTCCTCACTGCTGAAACAAATAGCATAATTCTCTGCATTTGACCTGGGAAGTATTTGTGGAGCCAGTTCCCAAGACTTCAAAAAAGAAGACTAAAGATAATAAAAACATATGTCAACATCTTCGACTTTCCTTCTACTACTTCATTGCTACTTCAGTGATCAAAAGGAGAAAAGTAATTGTTAATGTTTAATCTAGCTAATACTCTCGTGGCATTCCAGTTTTACTTGGCTCCGCTTACTTTTCTTGCTTTGCCTGGGGTAGGCTGTTTTTTGCCATGTATCTGTAGTCACAGAAAGAAGAATTATTTATTTTTTGCAATGAATCATAATAAAGTGACACCAAAACAGGATGAGGTAGAGAATTTCATTAGGCTGGACATGCTAGAAATCAAATTATGACTTGAGAAAAGAGACCAAGAAAGAGTGAGCCAGAGTCCAGCTATAGAGCTTTGATTTTTATATTTCAAAAGCAGCTCCTCTTTCAAAAAACACAAGCTGGGTTCAGCAAAACCATTGTTCTGGGAGGTATCTTCTAGTCTGGATTTGAATGCTTGGAGCTTATTTTGAAACATTGCTGCATTGTTCTAATGGTGAGGTTATGATTGTTCTGGGCTAGGAAAATGCCTTGGAGTTGGGAAGTTTTGAACTGAAGAAGAAAGCTCTCCCAGTTGAATGCCACGAAAGATGAGTGTGTGACACCAAAGTTGCCTCTGACCCCTGTGAAATCCAGGAAAGAGTGGCTCAGGATGCAAAGTTGACTGTCAATTGTGCATGTAATGATTTTGGGTGAGATGGCTCATGCCTGGTCTCAGCAGGATTTTTGGGAGATGTTAGTTGAAATTCACTGGAACTTAATTTAGCATCATAAAAGCACAGTCCAAGCTACCTTTCTAGACTGCCTTCGTGTTCAGGTTAGGGAGTCTGGCACCTTTGAAGGGCATTGTCATCCAGCTGGAATAGTGACCTGAGCAGGTCAAGGATGAACTGCTTTCTGGAGGATTTCTGTTTTCCCTGTCTGGAGGCAAAGCCTTGATAACCCGGAACAGGTTGTCCAGAGAAGTTGTGGATGCCCAATCCCTGGAAGTGTTTGAGGCCAGGTTGCATGGGGCTGTGAGGAACCTGGTTTAGTGAGTAGCGTCTCTACCCATGACAGAGGGTTTCGAACTAGATGATCTTTAAGGTCTCTTTCAACCCAAACCATTCTGTGATCCTATGATTCTGTGATAACCGACTTACTCAGGTATGGGCCAAAATGCATTTCTTTAATTTGCAGGTATCTCACCTAAGTGAAACCTAATAGTTTACTTTTTTTTTTTTTTTTTTTCAGGAGGGTGTTGTGCAAGTCAGTCTCTAAGATTTTTGAAAATCTAGACACAAGATAAAATTTTGACAGGAGGTGCCTACTATAGCAAACTCTCAACGGCCCTATTGATGCTATGCACACATGGTGTGATGGCCAATCCAGGGAGAACTTTCTCTCTTCCTGATGCCAGAGTCACCTCAGTCTTGTTCAAATATGGCAGTATCCTAGCACAGGAAAGGGTTCCTTTTCTCTGTGGAAATGGAAAATAGCAGAAGTACATCAACTTCTTTGGGTCGTCAAGGCCGCAAATGTTTAGAAATAGTGCCAGTTCTGTCCTCACTCTTTGGTTTGCTTAAGTATTCATCTGTTATCTCCTCCTCTTTCCTCCCTTCCCACCAACTTTCCCTGGAAGCATAGCTAAGGCCATGAACTCTGATCCTCAGTGGTGGCGAGTGCACAGCACCATAGCCTGCACTGGGAGGGATGGATGCTCAGCACTGCTCAGGATTAGGGCCCTGCCTTGAAACAGCCTCTCAACTGCAGCCTTTATTCTGCCCCTTCAGTTCCCAGTCCGGGACTGCAAAAGTACTTAGAGTGTTTTCATCAAGATGAAATGTATAGGCAGCACAGGGAGGTAGTGCCTGTGCTCTCACATCGGATTAGGATAATAACCCTGTACACTGCTGAGCTATTTACTGTGCTTGTGGTGCTTATGATGTTAGCTAGAAGTCCAGACATCAAAACCCCAAGATTAAATTTTGCACTTTAGCTAAGTATTTAATCAGAAATGTTAATAATCTCTTGATTAAGCAGTTTAACAACAGATTAGGTCTAACAATAAGGCTTTTGCAGGCACAATCCTATCATAACTACAGCTGCAAGGCTTGTGACTGGGGTAAAAACATTTCTTATTAACCCCCTCAGAAAAATTATTGAGGAGTTCACCTTTACCATTAATGTTTTGTTACAAAGTATTTTATTTTGAAACTATCTTAAATGACCATGATTTTGAATGTGCAGTGCCCAGAAAGCTGAGGAATCTTCGCTGCAACTGGGGTCCCATGTGTATTCATTAAGAACAATAACTTTCATATATTGACAGAGTTTTGTCTGAGGGAGTAGAAAGTGATGAGTGCAGACACAGTGATCATCAGTTTATGTAGCATCGTGTAGTTCTGTATGGTCTTAAAAAGCTGAAAAAGTGTATGCCTCACTTGCCAGGCAGGAATCAGAAATGCTTTGCTACTCACAGAGGGTCGTTAAGTCAGGAAAGTCTCAATTGTCAATGAGGGTCCTCACCTTGGAGATGTACTGCTGTGGGGAGGGAAGAAAATGCAGCTATAGGATGTGCATTGATGTGTATATCCTGAAACACCCACACATTTCCATTCAGCACCAGTAAATCTTCAGTGACAGCTTGGTGTGCCAGTGTAGGACATCTGGAAAAGAGCAAGGAGAATGATATGAAGTCTTTAAAAATCAGCTAGATGAAAGATTGAATCAATTAGTGTTATTCAGCCTCAAGAAGAGAAGATTTGGGAAGAGGAAATAATCTGCTCTCTGTGCCCATGCTGGATCAGACATATAGTAAATCTGAATTACAGCAAGGAAGACACAGCACAGATGTTGCAGAACTTCTTCAAAGCCACAGAAGCCATATCTAGGATGACGTTAGCCGGTGGTCAGGTGTCAGTTTTTTTCTGCCTTGAACTCAAGGGTGGACTAAGTGAACATTCATGAGCAAGGCTTGTGGCACTGAGCAGGTGCCTCTGTCCCCATGCTGCTCTGACTGCACAGTCTAAAACCAGCCAGGACTCCCAGATCACTCTGATGAAATCAAGCAGAAAAGAAGTAGAAAGAAAAACATAGAAAATTCTAGAAGTCACTGACTCTTACAGTATTTAACAGGCAACAGACCTAAATGTCAGACAAATTAGGCATACTATGGTTCTGTGATCCTTTTCCCAGAATATGTCAATAACCCATTAAGAACCACTTCGGAATAAGGAAAGAAAAAAAAAAGGTATTTTTTAAAAAGGAAACAACTTTCAAGTTACTTCTTTTACAGAACAGAGATTGCACATATGCCTCTGAATTTTTCCTATATCCATTCAGGGCTGAAACAAATGACCTACTTTTTAGGAGGGCACAAGTTTTTCTCCATGCTATCTGACCTCAATCCTCAATGACCTTTTGAACTTGTAGTTATGTGTCACATTTGGTGTGCTCCCTAACATTCTTTTTTTTCCATATTTAAAAAAGTGAGGGGGAAGTAATGCTAGCTAATGCCCTCGTTATAATGATCAAGAGACAGACAAACTTCATTAATAGATGGGCATCAGAATCATTTGCTGTCAGCATGCATGAGAGAAAAGATTTAATATTTCAAACCTTTAAGCTCTGCAAGAGAATGTATCATTAAAACATGGTTCACTGATCATGGAGTGCTTGGAGCACTGTAGGAGGACTGTGGGTGTTTTAGACTATAGAGAATTGTCTGATATTATTAGTTTAAGCAGGCCAACACTTACTGTGACTTGAGCTGTTAACGCTTCCTCTTCCCTTTGTTTCCCTGTCTTGTTCTTCCTCCAGCATCGTTAGTGACAAAACAGGAGACCAGAAGCTGTAACCTGCTCCCTGTCTTTGGGCATTAATCAGTAAAGGGTAACAAATTTAGAAATTTATCTGAAAATAACGTAGAAAGCAAGAGCCATTGACTTTAATTCCTTACCTAGCTGCTGCTTTTGAGCTAACATCCAGCTTGGCTGTTGCTCGTTAAACAGCAGTGCAAAAAACCACACGAGATGATAAAAAAGAAATCTTATTACGTGGACAAGTCTTCAGCAAGTGGTCGAGTGATTTAGTTGGAGTGTTGTGCCTTGATGTGGCTAAAAGGAAAATAATGAAGCCAAGCAGGGGGTCAAGAGCAACGCGAAACAGTGATTAAAGTTGTTTATATATCTTTGTTGGCATGGATACAATCAAATAAGCTCATTAGACATTTTGAATTGCAGAAACTTAGCCCAGAAAGCAGCCTGAAATAATACCTGCTATTGCCCTTGTGCAGAGTTTCCCTCTGGGCTGTGCCAGCTAGCTTTAGCCTTCTGATAGGTGATATGTTCTTTCAAAGGAATAAATGAAGTGAATGCAGATATGTTCAAAGATTTTTAAAGAATTCAGAGTGGATATGAATCTGATGTTAAATAAAACACATACCAGATGTTAAGATATTAGAGGAAAAATACTGATGATTACCTTTAGGAAAAGTTAGTTGTTTTAAATGGGGCCTTTTCAAGGTAACCTGATGAAATGAGATCTTCCCCAAACTCACTTGTATATGCTGAACTACTTACACCCCACTGGTAACTTTGCCCTTAAGGGGTGCTAAATTAAACAAAACTCACTGCTAATGTAGTCATTGTCAAAGGTTTTCAAAGTCTAGCCCAGGACAGCTGAAATACAGAGGGAGGAGAGAGTGGTGTCCCTATGCTTCTTAGCTGAGCTTTGAAAGCAGAAGGCTTTTGATCTATGCCATCTAATTGCACTGTAAATTTTGTGTTCCTCTTAATTACGCTTCCTCCTCTGTCCTTTGTGAGCTCCATGTGTAAGACTGAATCTAATTTGTGACTGGTTTTGGAGAGCTGATGAGACTTTTGGCAGCAGTCATGTAAATGAATAACTTTAAGGTTAAGATATTGATTGAAAGGACCATAAAGCTCAAACAGTGTGTTCACTTCATTCGTACTGAGCCTCCCATAAGCACTAGACTGGGGATTTTGCTGCATGTTTTGTTTAACAGTAGATGCAGGACAACAAGAATACCAGAGATGGTTGCAAACTGTACAGTCTGGCATCATGGTGAAAGATGTTTGTGTTTGAAAAACAGCAAGGGGATGTAAGGATGGAATCCAGGTATGCTGGATTCTGATGCATATGGCTATAGTCATGTCGGAGGAAAACCAAGATACCTGTTGGATTTTCCACAGTGAAGTCTGGGACTCTGTAAGTTGTTCAGACTTCCAGAAGCACTTTGGGAAGGGGAACCTTTAGCTCACTGCCTTTTGACAAGTTTACCTTCTCTACTTCCTAGCCATACCTGTGCTCCATACAGCACTTGTGCAAGGCTGATTGATTCACACTTTGCCTCTGCATTTTCTGGTAACCAGTGAGGCCCAGCCAGCAGGTGCTGTGGTTAGGAAGGTGTTCACCTGCTGGGACCTGGTGCTCAGAGCAGCCTGTTCCTCACTCTCCAGGCTCATTCCAGTCTGGTGGCTGGACCTACTGCATGTTCAGGAGAGCTGATAGCATAGAGATGTGGAAAACTGGAATGTGCTTTCCCAGGAGTGGGGTGAGGAGCTAGGGGAGCTGTGGAAGGCTCAGAGCAGCTCCCTCTTTTCCTCTCTTCTGTGAGATACAAACCTCTTTAGCAGCAGCAGTATGGTATAATTGACTCTGTCTGAGAAACTGGATGTGGAAAAATAGCAGTGCAGTAACTCACCCACTTGTAACTCCAACCTGTGGCTAGCTGGAGTTGTAAATGTGGGTCTTTGGTAGGCACAAAACACCACTGAATAGGGAATGAAAAAGCCCAGTCTTGGTACGAGCCTTTCAAACAAGGAATATGGGAGAAGAGTGAAATATTTAGGTTTGGCTGCCTCTGTAGATGGGTCTTCTGCAGAACTGCAGAATCATTACTTTGTCCTGATGAAGCCAAGGATATGTCACTTTGGTTGGGTTGAATCTGTGCTCCAGACAAGGACTGGGGAAGATATTGTAGCGGTCGTTCTCCTAAAATGCACCAGTGACCCACCCTCATGTCTTGCTGAGGCTTCCTGCTGGCAGGAGCAGGGACAGAGAACCCAATTGAAAGAAATATGCAGTTTGGATAGAGATGTGGGCTGGCAAGGCCTTGGAAACCAAATCTAAGCCTATGAGTGTAGCAGTTAATTCAGACTCTTTTTTCAGAACTTGTTTCCCCACCATAACTCAGCTTGGATTTTCCTAAATGTGACAGTGTAGCTAATGTGGTCACAGATTTTATATGCCAGTGCAAGGGGATGTATTTAGTGACTCAGCAGTCAAGTAGGGATCTGCTGGTGGTGAGCAGGGCAATGGTGTCACTGATGCCATGTGGAAGTGTGCTGAGCACAAACGAGGTAGCTGTGTTGGACACTGCAGAAGTAAAAGGGACCAGGGATGGGGAAATAGGTGGATTGTGGGACACTCAGGGTAAACAGCATATGGAAACTGCTGTACCAAGACAGTTTTACTTTGATATGTACTCTTGGTATAATTACCATGTTAATTAGCTGACAGGACAATGTTGTGGTAGGGAAATAAAATTACTCAAAAATGTCAATGGTATCACTGGGAGAGCAACTGAAGAAGGGACAGGGCAGGGAGGCTGGAGATGCTGCACGTGGCCCCAAAAGAGTGCCTGGAAAAGACCATACCCAAAAGGGACATCCCAGAGACATGGGATTTTCTCTGAGCAGAAGTGCCAGCAGTGGGTACTCAGACTCTGCCCTGCTCATTGATGGCTGGGCTGGGGTGTAAGAGTCTGCCATAAACCAGAGTCCAACCAGTCTCTTCGTGAGCATACCTAGAAAATCCGTCATCCAGAAATCAGGGCTGTATGAGGGATGAGTTGGGAAGAGTCATGGCAATCAAACATACTATCCACATCAGAGTTCCCTAGGGAGAGGGAAACCTTCTGCCACAGCAAAGGGACTGTCACCCACCCTGAGTGGCACCAGCCATAGTCAGGCAGCACTGCTGCAGCTGCAGACTGGCCCCATGGTCCCTCAGGGATGATGCTTCTCTTTCTTCATCAGCATCACAAGCTTTGCAGGGAAGAAAATGGTCAACTTGCTTACAGAAAGTTTTCAGCCAGCCTTGCTACCCCCAGGAGCAAAGAGGTGCCCTGGAGCATTTCCTGCCCTGGAACTGAGGGCAGGGCTACCTTGGCAGTGCCACTGCATTGCACAAGTCCCATCCCTGCAGTTACCACCCTTTACCTTTGTACACCCGCATCAGGACCTTTCCTACCTACTTTGTTCTGCCCTCCAGCTGGGAGTAAGTATCCCCCGCTTTTCTGACTAATTCTTTGTGCCCATGGTTATTATTAGAAGTATATCTGATTCTTGCCAGAAATAAAAGTAATTACAAGCTTCAGGCTGGCACCTTTCTGTCTACCTCCTGCAACTATTTAAATCGGGATTTTGTTACTGACTGCTTTTGGTAATTAGTTGTTCAGTAGTATTTTTCCACTGCCCACACATAGCTGTAGATTGTGAAGACCAGACCAGATCTCCAAGCCTGCCTGCCTCCTCCCCCTCCCCTCCCCTCTCCTCCCCATGTACTTTTTAACTTTCTGTGAGAACAAGTTTTATATGACTTTTTCATAAAATAGAATCACAGAGTCATTTAGGTTGGAAAAGACCTTTAAGATCATTGAGCCCAACTGTTAACCCAGCACTGTCAAATCCACTCATAAACCATGTCCCTAAGCACCACATCTGACATCCTCTTGCTGAAAAAGCTTTTTGGCCAGGGATTAATGGATAAACAATCAGTGCAAGAGATTTTTATATATGCATTTCTAAAATAGGTTTCCAACTGTCTGCTTTACTTTCTGATCTGAAGCAGTCCATGTTTCTCAGGCCAGCACTGACACAACTAAAGGATGGATGGCAGCCTGACTGCTACCTGTGGTGCTGTCTCCCCCCAAATTGAGAAGCATTTCTGAAGGCTATCCTTTGACTCTGCTCCACCATTCTCTGACCTTGAGGAAAAAGAAACCTTTGTATTTTTGACAAAGCTTCGGCTTTGACCATGTAATCATGGATTGACTTTTGATCTTGCTTTTGGGTAACACAGACCTTCTTCTCACGTGCTGATTCTTTGCTGTTGAAAGGTCCATGGGGTGAATCACACTGTGCTTTGTTTTGCTGTGCAAGGCCCACAGTGGGTTCTAGCTCTTCCTGTCACTGGTTATGATCTTTCAGAAACCTGTGCTGCAGAATTTACTTTCTAGGTTACAGAGAGTGAAGGAGATGTGGATGTTGCCCATGGTCCCTGGCTAGCGTGGACACTAGGCTGGGGACTTGAGCTCCTTACCTCGGATTTACCTACAGCAAAGCTTCACCTTGTGTGATAAACATGCAAACTGCAACTTTGTTCCTGCTTGGTGATCCAAAATGCAAAACACAGCAGCTATAGAAAAGTGGAGCACTGAACATGACCTTGCCAGAAGCATTAGTCTCACCCCACATACCTGAACATGACATGATTAATGACAGCTCCACTTCCTAATCACTGTACTTCTTAGCTTGCTGACTCTTCCATTGGAATACAGAGATTTTACAAGTGTTAGACTTTATATCTCTCATCCCCCGCGTCAGAGGAAAAAGCATTAAAAAAATCATCCTACAGATCTCCAAGAAGATGTGAATAACATAGCTTGGCAGCAAAGCACTTCACAAAATGAAAGCTCTGAGAAGTCTTGCCAACTCCTGAGTTATTTCTAACTTGGTTTCCATCATAGTGTGGAAAGGGTTTTGGCGAGGCAGCTCTCAACAGGAGCTGAATTCAACAGGCAGAGGCTGCCAGGCAGTGACAGTGGGTCACTCAGCACCCTCGGAGCACAGCGCAAGTGTGGTTCGTGGAACCAGCCCAGTGCCAGCTGTGGAGAGAGGAATGGGCTGTAGGTGCAGTACAAGAAAGGGCAGGTGGGACAAAGTGACAGGACAAAGTTAACTAGATTTCCAGTCTTCCCAGGTGCCTGCTGGTCTCTTCCATGTTTTTACGCAACTGCTCTTGGTCTCACTTTTCAGGAAGCCACCAACAGCCTGCATAATAGTGTATATAAAGTTTTGAAGGACTCATAGGAAAGAATGGGGAAGAGAAGGGTTTGGAAATCCTTAGAGTACTAGTAAAGTTGTCATGGATGGTATATTTATTCAAACACTCATATTTGCTTAAGAAAACCTGTTTTTCCTCTGAATGGCCACAAAAGGAACCATTAATGGTAAAAGTCCAAGGAAGCTGTATAACTTCCAAATGCTTTCCTAATGATCCTTAATGGGCAGTGTGCACTTTCCAGACTAGTTAACCTCATCAGGATAGGAAATACAATAAAATTATAATTTTAAGTCCTGTAGTTCATTAAGATAGATGAGCTTTTGGTTTAATTTTGGAGTTTCAGGGTGCATTTGAGACTACAAAATGAAACCCTTCAAAATGCAGAAGCTGGAAAAGCTGCTGGGGAAACAAACACACTATTTATATCATCTAATAGTACCATTTTCCCATACTGAATCAATTTATTCTTCCTCCTGATGTCCTTGCTCTGAAACTCATAGGTCTTGTATTTGTCTCCTTGTACAGTATATGGGCTGTAATTAACAACACAGGTGTATTTGAAGCATTATTTAAAATATTCTGCTTTTTGTGAAAGGAGCTTGAAAGCAGCATCTGCCATGTGGGCATATTGATCTTATTTTACCTTGTCTCACATTAAGGCTCTGTTATCTTTGATAAATTTTGCAGCTCTCACATGCATGTGTCTGTTCACTCTGCTGAACCTGGGAAGCTGACAGAGCTTTGCTTCAACAGTGTGGTTAACTTTTCACTTCAGTTTGGACCCCCATCTGATTATGTCCTGTGCTACCTAAACCTGCTCAGAGACACTGGGTTCTGCCATGACTCAGGGTCCTGCTGTCATCCTGTGGTGCTTGTCTTCCTTGTTACTGCTCAAAGCACATTGACCGTCTGGACAACTCAATTAAAGAGCGAGCTTGAAAAAGCTACTAAAAGCACACAGGAACACTCCATCCCCCACTTGTAAAATGCTGTGCTAGCACTTGTGTGGCCAGGGAACAACAACAGGCTTGTCCTGCTGCTCCAGCCTGTGAGTACTAGTCCCTGGGGAGTGAGGAGACACAACACTGGCAGCCCTGGGACATGATTTCTGTGAAGAAATTTCTTCTCTGCAGCAGAACAAGTGACCTATGTGTACAGGGACTGACCAGTCTTGAATTTCAGCTATCAACTGACTTCACTGAACAGCTTGCAAAGGATACAGCGGCCAAGAATTACTCATGGAAATAATTCCACAATCATCTTTGAATAAGCAATAACTATAGGAAAACTGTAAGCTGTTCAAACAGTTAATTAAAAGGGCCTTATGACATACTATCAACTCAGCTCCAAACATACATAAAGAATGTGACAGCCTCATGCCACTCTTTTCTGAAGTACTCTTTCTCTCCCATCTAACTACTGCTGTCCTCTTAATCAAACCAAGTGTTTGTGTGTGCAGCACTAATATCCCTGAGTTTGAAGTCACCAGCTTGCACAGCAGGGCCAAACTAAATGCAGGAGCATTTCCTGGGGATGGCATCTGAGCTCACAATCTTGTGCTGTGCTCTGCATTGCTGCAGTATTTTGTAGAAGCACTGAATGACCTTGCCAACACCAAGACACCTTAGCAGTCTTCAGAAATAGTAGCCACTTCTCTGGATAGTGGTGCAGATGCCAGCTGAGATTGAGCAAAGCAAATTTCATGTCTGCACCTGTAAGGCTGTCTACTGTTTTGCCCTATTCTGTTTTTCAGCCCCATTTCCTTTCCTGAAATCTCACACCACCATTACCATGTTTTCTCCTTGTATCCTTTTTATGCATGATTCTTTATGATCCTTCTCACCCTGGTGATCTCTCAGGTATTGCCTGGCAAAACCACAAAGTATCTCCTTGTCATCTGCTTCAAATCCTCCCTCCACACTGACATTGTAGGTGAAGCCCCACACTGGTAGGCTGGTAAGGACGCCTTCCTCTTAGAGCTAAGCAAGTCTGCCTGATCCAGCTGTTGCATTTCAATACATTCCCCTAAACATCACATCCCTATGGTGGGAGAGCACTGTGTTACCCCAATAGCTCTGCTAGTTTCTTGGGAAGCCCTCTAGGGAAATACCCCAGTGGTCTTCTGTGATGGTGTGTTTATCTTGGTGTGCACCTCAGGATATGTTTAGACCAGGTTAAAAATTGTTTTAACTTGTATGGGGGAAATCCCTATTTGGGCCAGCTTTTGGAGAAAGCTAACCCTGAAGTTACCTCACACCAGCAATAAAACAGTTAGAGGCTGAGTGAAAACTGAAGTATTCTTTTTAAGAGTGTCTAAATCCATTTGCCAGGCCTGTACACCATCAGATGCTGTAGTATCCTGAGATTTAGCTTCAAGTGCCCCCTTTCCCCTCTTAAATGTCATATAATCTATACAAGACAAGAGGTACTATTATGAGGGTGGTTTGACCTGCAGCATTAAAACACAGATCTTAGCTGAGGAATTTCTGTATGAAGCCTATAACCTCTGGCTGAACTGGAATGTGCCTTTCAGAAAGGAATCCAGGCTTTTGCTTTAAGACCCCCCAGCCCACACAGTCCACATCCGCTGTAGGTACGTTGTTGAAATACTCAGCTGTACACTTTCTGTTTTGTGTATTTAAAAACAAAAGCCACTAAATATATTTTTGGCCAGATTCCTCTGGGGGACTTCAGTATACAAAGTACCAGTTATGTTCTAAAGACCTGCATGTGCTGGTGCTTCCAGAGCAGCGATCCATTGCTTCCTAAAATTGTCAGTGTTTACAGTTTTTACTGGTAGAGAAGGTCCAAACAGATATGCCCTCTTATCCTAAGTAACAGGCTGTTCAGACTCATGTCCAAACTCTGGTAGTTCTGTATACCATGCGTTCTCCTGCCTGTCTTGTCTCTGGAGTTGATTGAAACATGCATGATCATAGAACATAGAGACCCTACTTCTTCCTTCCTGATGATTGGTAACTTTTTAATGTCCCCATTGGGAGTGTGGCAGGCCAGGTTGGAGCTCCTCTCCAACCTCACTTGGAGTAGAGGCTTGAGTTATGATCCCTTAGATATGCCCTAACCACAGGATTTTCAGATGCTCCCATAACTCTTTCTGGTTAAGCATTCATAGACCAGAAGGTGTTAGGAATTCCCCTAATATTCAGCTGCTTCATACAAAGTACAGCTGGTTAACTGGGGGAGAACGAGTTGCATATTGCAGAACACTACTGCAGTGAACCTAATCCTACTTTCAACCCGAATTTGAACCAAATTCCAGCTACTACCTTTCATATTTCTGATGTCCAGATTAAAGAACAACTAACTGCTTTGTTTTAACCTCATGTAAGTGGCTGGTCTGCCATTCTCTGGTTGCTTTAATCTGACAAGCACAAGTCAGAGCTCCCTGTTCTTCAGGCCTGATGGCTCTTCTGTGATGCCTCAGCACTGGTGTAGTAGGTTTTGCAGTGAACTGATCTGCATCACATATGTTGTGAACATCAGCAAAAGGATTGTGACTCAGCCAGACTGGTTCTCTGCTCACTCATAACACAGTGTAAAACAGCAGAGGTGAGGGGAAGACCCAGAGGAGCAGGGAGAAGAGTGAAGGTCTGGTCTACTTCTTCCAGTGGCAATCAAGATCCCTCTTGATGGCAGACTTGTGTTCCTCCCAGGACATTTTATTTCTATTTATTTATTTATTTATTTATTTATTTATTTATTTATTTTCTGCTCTCTCATCTGTATCCTATACCACAGACCTTTGGAAGATGTTTCTGAAAAAGCTGTATCTGTGGGTATGGTGGTTTGGGGATGGGTAGAAAGAGAATTCTGCTGTGAACTTCAAATTTGTTGAAACCTTAGATTTTCTAAAGTTATTCCCACCTTCCCAAAACCTTTCCAGTGGGAACATCAATAATCTCTGTGGGACAGGGAAGAATATCCTGCCTGCCTGTAGTTAAGATGATCCATGTCACATGATTCCTGTCCATGAAGGAGAGGAATATCTCCTTCAGGAGTTTTTATGGGCTATAGAAGAGAAAAGTATTTATTGCTTTTATAGAGTTATGCTGCACCACTACTCTGAAGGGCTCTAAGTAAACTTTCAGTGAACCTGTGGCATAAGTCCTCCTTCCCTGCAGTCCAAATCCATGCTGCAAACCTGCAGAGACAAGAGGAAGTGGTTAAAAGTTTCAGGGGATTGATCTCATATTGTGCTCCAAACAACAGGCATGCTCACACTGTTGCCCCTGGTTAAGAGCCTTCCAGTTATGGCTGGTGTGACAGCCTGGTGAGCTGATGCAATGTGCCATCTGCTAGGAACCCAACTCAGCAGAAGGATGGAATAGTTTTCTGCTGGTATAGTAAACTGAACTGGTCCTGCTGTGACCTAATCAATGCTGCAGAGGGTAGGGGGGAACAGGAGTAGGTGAGGGAGGAGGAGTGGTTGTGGGAGGGGGCTCAGATGAACTGACTCTGGGGTTAAGCAGACATGGAGATTGTGTATCTGACAAAGCCCGTGGAGTGGCCCTGATTCTTGGTTTTGCAAAGAGATGGCATATTCTAGAATAACTTACTGGCTGCAAGAGACAAAGATAGCCCCTGTCCAGGCTTTTTTTTTTTTCCAATTTATCACTGAAGCTCTGCTGGAAATGACAAACACACAGTTGTACTTGGATCACAAAGAGGAAATTCTTGAGTAACATAACCAACTGGGGCTCATGAAGGTGCTTTGTAAACTTATGTCATGTAAGAAGTTGAGAAGGTGCAGCCCAATAAACTTCAGTAGGAATTAGTTTTCATTTTGAATATTCTAGGAAAGGATAATTCTAATTTATGACCAGCTGGTTATACTTCTTCTTTTAGAATAATCACTTTAGGTGTCTGCACATAATTCAGATTACTACATTAAACAATTAATAGTTTGGTAATTTTTTAATTCTACCCCAGTGAGGTGGACTTTTCTGTTAGTTACCTCTCACTCATAAATCAATTCCTCTTCTTGATAAAATCAGCAAACCAGCTACATCTAATGCCAACTATATCTGAACTTTATTAGGTCACCTAAAGCAGTGAATAATAAAGTTAGAGAGATGGGTTTAGCTGGGACCACATGCCGAGTTTAAATCCAGAATAAGACTGTGCAAGTCTCTGCAGTGGAACTATAGATCCCTGGACATAGCATGGAAGTGCTAATGGGCCCTCAGATTCAGTGCCACTACCAGGCAATAATATCCATAATAGCAACTAACAAAGATACAACCAACTGAGCTCTTCAGGGTTCAGCAACTGCTCCCAGGCTTGGAGCAGAGCTCATTTATTTTCTTCTCTTCATTCCACTAGAGCAACTCCAAGCCCTGACAGCACATGGGGATAATTGAAGCAAAAGTGCTCAACCCTGACTGCCCAATCTTCTCATAAAACAATCCCAGGATTGTTCTGGGGACCGTTGGCACAACAAACCTTGCACTGCAAATTTTGCTCCATAATTAGCAAGCAGTTGCTGTCATGCCTGTCAGATGGGTTTATGTGACGATGTGAATAGAACAACAATTGACTGTCTTCCCTTGCAACCAAGGAGAAGAAACTGCTTTGAGTAAAGCTGACAATTATGTAAAAGGAACTAAATGAATTTGGCTTATGGTTCACACTTACCCCTCACAGATGGAAGGCAGGACCTCTGAGGCCTGTTTCTGAGTCCTTGCCCCTTTGTACCTGACTAGTCACTGGCTAAATGCCTAATGAGGCTCAGGGGAAACAAAACCAGTACTGAGGGTTTTTTATTGTCTTTCTTTTCTTTATAGAGCAGGGAATTACCATGTGGTTCGCATCCAAGTTCAAAATCTGATCTTATCACCCAAAGCTGATGACAGACACAACTGTGCTTTCACAAAAACAGAAAGACTAGTGATACCATGAGTTGGACAACAAAGATAGGTAGAAAACCGAAGAAATTTTAAAAATTTTAGGTACTCCATTTATACATGTGCCTTCTCAAGCTATCTATACACAAGGCAGTTGTCTTAGGTTTTTCTCACCCACCCACTGATTGTAGTGGTGGAAACAGTAATGTAGAGGGGAGTCTAGGTATCTGCCTACATCTTACCACTAATCATTCTTAATCTCATCTAGGACAAGTCTCATGAGTAATATAGAAACTCTGATTCTCTGTGGGCAGTAGCAGCTGGAGCTGTTGCTGGAATTTATAGAAAGGCAGGCTTGGAGAATAAGAAATCTTAGATATTAATACATATTGATTCTGCTCTCGTTGCAGTCGGTGAGCACTTAAGACTAGGGATGAACAAGGTAGGCCACTTTTTGCATTCAAAGTGAGAATTTTTCTTTTGTTCTTAAATGTGCAGGATGTTTCTCAGGAACTGCTGTCCCAGTACAGTATGACATGTGGGAGTACAGTTTGTGCTGGACTGCAGGCAGAAAGATGTTTTAGTGTGCTCATGACACATAGAATTGCCTGTGGACCAAAAAACTTCTATCAACCAAGCAGCTCCCCTGAGCACCCCAGACTCACCAGGGGTAGGTAAAGCACTGCTGCCCAGGGACCTCTGTGAAACCTGATGTGCTGGAAACAGAGTGAAGTGATTCAACTGGAAAGGCAGAATTTGGGACGTGTAAAAGGAATAAGATAGGGATGTGCGGTGGAGCACGGAGATGCAGGAGCTGCTTTTCCTTTGCTGCCGCCCAATTCCATCCTTTTAAATAGCCCTGGCTGGACAGGATGCTTAAATGAGTCATCAGACTGCTTCACTGGTCTTCTCTCTCTGGTGCAAGAGAGGTGTAGAGAAAATTCAGGTGCCTGCATGTGGCATCCCAGCTCTTGCTGCCCTTTGGCTCTCCACTTCAACACTCCTCATGGCAAATGCTTCCGTTTCTCAGGATCTTCCTGAGTCACTTGCTGCTCTGTCTCGTTACAGCTTTGTCCTTCTCTGTGGAGAAGCCTTGTCTAATATATCATTAGAAAGTCACTCAATTTGCCACCAGACAGTGAATTTCTGGATGAGGATAGCACTGAAACCTACCAGTGTTAATGTTACTAATCTTGTTAATCTTTTTCCTCCTTTTACATTCATTGGAAAGGCAGTATGAAGAGAGATCCTACCTCTGTTTAATGGACTGGTAAGGACTGCAAACATAATCAACCAAATAAAGACCTCACATACCTATGGACAAGTAATCGTGTCCTCTTCTTATACACATTCTTATGTGGGCTTATGCTCTAAAACTGACTAAAACTGAGCACATGTCCAAACACATCAAATCTGCAAGAAAATCTTTAAAACTCCTGTTTACAAAAACCCAGTAAAATCCAGGCACAAATATGTGGGCAAAATCCCAGTGCTTTCAGTGCACAATTCAGTTCTCTGCTTTCCAGCTGTATCTGCCTCTTTCAAAATGACACAACCTTTTTCTAACTGTAAAATTAGCTCATTATAAGTTGCAGTTTTCAAAACTGGCTGTAGATCTTGTAGCTGAAACTGTGCCAAATGCTGAAGGGTTTGGCTTTTTTAAACTGTAAGTGTTTGAAAAGGAGAGAGAAGAGAGGATTGTACTTGAGAAATATTTTCATGTAGTGCAAAAAAACAGCTGGCAGACTTGGGCAACTCTATTCTGTGACTTCATAGAAGCTTTTACCAGAAACTTTCATAAAAGGAAAACCCAAGAGGACCTGGGGAAGGAGGGGGGGCTACAAATGCTGTTTGTCTTTCCTGATAGTGATAACTAATACACATCAGCTCCCCTGAGGTACCAAAATAACAAAGACAAGACACATTAGTTTTACCATGGAATAAATTCAGCTGAGAGGTTTATGGCTGACCCATCAAATTTGTATCATGATAAAATGAAAGTGCTTTTATTTTCCCTGTTTGCTTTAACTTTGTTAACAAGCTTTAGCTGTCCCAAGACCAAAAAAAGAGGCAGCTTTAGCGCTGAAGTCAAGCCAGAGGGTCCCACTAAAATCACTGGAGAATAGAATGAGACACCGTCTTTACCTTCTTTTCCAAATGCATTATTTATATGAATGTTGTAGCAATTATGTGATTATATGGAAGTTAATGCACAACAATAAACCAAAGGACCATCAAAGAAATGCTAATGGCAGGGAATGTTTTTTGTTTAAATTGTGGATACACATTTCTTTTTCTTTTTTCCTTGAGGGCTACAAGAACAGAAAATTTGCAAACCTAATAGAAGATTCCTCAAATGTCAAATCTTTGAGTACAGAAAATAAAATGAAATCCATGTTCCTGTCTCTGTTTCTCTCACACCTCCTTTGAAATATGAACAACTTACGAAAATGGACTCATTTGTTTCACCTTTTTCTTTTGGCCTGAATAGTTAATTATGTTAAGCAGAACAAGAATGACTACCTGGCTCTGGGGTAAGGGCCAAGGGTCCAAGGACCAGGTGGGTTTTTCCTTAATCCTGCCACAGAGGGTGAATGGCTTGAGGAGGGTTTAGCAGATCCTGCAGGCCAGCACCTGGTTGCACAGATGATGTTGGGAACAGGGATTTGGCTGATACAGCCATGGGACTGAGAATTGAGGACTGTTAGGAAGAGATGAGGTGCACCTGACCAAGCAGGGCAAAACATTTTTTGCTGATAGGCTGACCAACCTGAGGAGACATTCAAACAGTGAATGACAGAAAAGGGAGATGACAACACACAAAGAAGTGCCAGGCCAGGATGGCAAGGAAAGGGCACAGGGTGGACTGGAGAGGAAAGACCTCAAAGCAAACAAGCAAGACAGAGATGAGTCCACCACAGACATATACGTACAGGTAAGGAAGAGGAGACTGGGAGAGGTGGTTGATTTGCAGGGTTCATCTCTGCCAACCTCAAGAACAGCCAAGCTTGCGAATGTTAACTGCCCAGAGAAATGGATTTATGGGAACCTGGGTCAGAGCAATCCTAAACATGGAAACAGGTAGGGCAAAGAGTGGATTGAAAGCAGCCTTGTGGAGAAGAATTTGGGTGTGTTGGTGGATAAAACACCGAGTGAGACCCATCAGTGTGTCCTTGCAGACCAGAAAGCCAACCATATCCAGCTGCATCAAATGAAGTGTGACCAACAGGTCACAAGAGGTGAATCTCCCTCTCTACTCTGGTGCAACCCTACCTGGAGTACTGCTACTCTTTTACTGTAAGGGTGGTTAAAGGAAGAATGGAATTTGATGTAGCGCAGATTTATGAGATGCTTTTAGCTATGTTCTGCAGCATAGCTGTACAAAATCTTTCTGTTGATGCTCAATAGAATGTAATTTTCAGAAGTTTTAATTCAGTCTAAGCTAGGACTTCCAACAGTGCAAGCTGTCACTAGCAGAGCTACATTCTTAATAATCATGAATGCTTATTTGATCTGCTGAAAATTAGTAAAAACTGTGCAACAACTCACAATAAAAGATTGGGGGTTTTTTTTAACTTCAGGATTGAATACATATTTTAGCAAGGGAAAGTATGAATTATTAATTCAAAAGTTTCAAAACTTTAAAAACTAAAGGAAGCAATGACACAATGGTAAATCACTGCCCAAGTGGAAAGAGTCCAATCATGTATCTCTAACTCTTAAAAGCAGGTGCAAAGACCTTCACTTTTACTTGCTTAAGTTAGTGACACTATGGCCTATTCAGTTACCAGATGAGACTTGTAAATATATTTTGAAATTTTAGACTATGTTTATTTAAAATAAAATTTTCAGGTTGGGCAGACACAACCTGATACTTCTCCCTTAATCAATCTATTGGCATATTATATACAGTTATGCTATACAATCTGCTGAGTTCTGAAACCTGTCAAATTGAATTGGGTTTGCCTTGGTGTATGTTAGTTAGAAAGTCTTCCTTTTCTTCCCTCCTAGTTCCCCCTCAAATATATTTGCTGCTCTTTTCCCACAGTAATACATGAAGGATTTTCAATTCTCTGCCTGGTAGTCTCATTAGGAACACTAAGAAGAAATTCTTTGCTTCAAGAGAGTTAAAGTAAAACGATATGCAGGCAAAGGGCTGTGTCATGGAGGATTCTTTTACTCCCAGGCATTGCAGGACTTCTTTGGTGCTGTGGGGAACCTGGTGTCAGTTCTGCCTTAGCAAGTGCAGCCTCTACCGGCTCAGCTTCCTCAAGAATCACAGGAGGCAGCACAAGTACAAAGCTTTCCCTGAATCCTTTCCAGTCCCTCTGCCTGCAAAGGTAGTGTTTTGAAAGTGGTGGTGAAGGTGTAAAATCTGAACCCATGGATTTTCCTATTAATGGCCACAAAAGTTATGGCATGAACAAGCTGATGGAGAAAACTTCCCCTACTGGTAGAAATATTCTCCATTTAAAAGAACATGAATAGGGTAGTTTGTGGCCAGGTCTTTGCTGCGTGTTTCCCTTAGAATGAGAAACACAATAAAGAAAGCTGTGAAGTCCTTTACTAGCATAAATCCTGTGTGGTGGTCCTTTAGCTGAAGGACTAGGCTGTGCAGCATCCAGGAAACACAGGTTTGTACCCCAAACCTTCTCTCTTTTGTCCATCTAGCTGGATAACATGACATTCTGCGGTGCTGAGCACAGGCAGGGTGGGAGACAAAGTAAGAGCTTTCTGAAAGTCAGTGGGAGTCTGACTGCCTTGAAATCAATGGCAAGGGTCTTGGTCTGCAAATGCACTGCTACGTGGGGCAGGCGGGGACAACAGTGATGGCTTTGAGAGCATGGATACGTTTCCAGCCTCTTCCCATGCAGTGCAGTTGTTTCTGCCAGGCCAGGGATCCCCAGGATACCCTCACCTTTGCATGGCCTTGATCTGCTCTTTCCTCCCAGTAGACACAAACTGTGGGCTATAAAGCAGGCTTCGTGGTTTCTTTGGACTTTTCAAATTGAGACAGTCCAGGTTCATAGAGGAAATCCAATTTAGAACAGGGTTTTTCAGTTGTGAGTCAGAGCTGAGTTATTTCTAAACAGTGAAAAACATTATGCTCTGCAACTCATAGAAGATAAGTAACTAAAATGTTATGCATCCTGGAATGTGTTGTGTCTGGCACTGAAAAGATCACAAAATTTGCATCTGAAATGGTATCAGTGAATGTTAGAGGCTGAAATTCTGCTCCTATTTTGAAGTGTACAACTCCAGAGAGGTTTCTCTGGCTGTAAGACATAATTTTTTGATTAAGAGTTTATTTAATTTCTGGTTTATATCCTACTACTGTTAACTCTTTGGGGCCCACTCTGCTCTTTCCTGAAGTTAATTAGGATTTTCACATTGAGTTCAGGGGAAGCAGGACTTGAAGGACTTGACCTTTATTGCATGTCAATTTTGAGATGGAAGCCAAACTTGTGTTCTGGGTATTATTATTCTATTTGCCATTGGAGTCTATGCCTGAGTTATATGAATACTAAAAACCTGGCAGGAATATACCCTAACAGATTATTTTTTGACTCAGACAGGAGTTAAGGGAATATTATTACAATTCAAGCACTAATGTTTTTTGACTCTCTCTTCAAACTGGTCTTGAATTCTCTCTGAGTTTCAGTATGAGACCTGGAGACATTTAACAGTGGGGTAAAATAGTGTCAGTTCTGCAAACCAACACTAGACTTCCTGCAACTTGGAAATGTGCCAGAGAGAAGGCAATGCTGGTACCTGGTGAGCAGGGGATGCATGATCACCAATGCAAGTAGAAAATGCTCAGCCTGGTAGAAATAACTCTTCTAAAGCTAAGCATTCACATATTGACTTTATTCTTCTCCTCACCAGTACAGATAATGGCTTAAACATCCCTGTTTGCTGGAGCACCAGTCTTATGGACAATCTGAAATCAGAAGCTGCTGCTCAGTTGCACAAACACAGGCGAGGAAGGTTGGAGGGATGCAAGGAAACTCTAAAATCCATGAAATTAAATTAATTTTGTTATTTTCGTAACAAGAAATATGCAGATGTCGGCAAAACAACAAACAAGTCTGCACTAATTTCTTTTTTCTTGGATCCCTCACTGAGTTTGAACACTTTTACTGAAGACAAAGGAATCCATGTTTTCATTTCCTCTCCTCCAGATCAAAGATCCTCCTTCAGGTGAATCCAGGCTACTTCTTCCTCACTAAATTACAATATCTATAATGTAAGATGTCTCAGAATGTGATACAATGATGATGAAAGGCCAGTGGCAACAAACATACATGATTTAATAAGAAGAGAAATTATTCCTTTATCCTCTTCCTTTCTAGCATGACCTCCCACTTCCTCCCTGCATCCTCAGTGCTGGTGCAGTTGTGTCAGCACTCATCAGTTGTGCCAGACACCTCAGCTCAAGCTCCAAAGCAACCTGAAAGGACTTGAACCCATTTTAAGACACTTTCTGTGGAAATGGTCAGAAACATTTCCTGGGTAGGCTTCTCTTACAGACAGCTGGTTTAGACTAAAGAGACAAGACAGTATTTGACTCTGGAGAATGGCATTCCAGATACTCAGATGTCAAGGGAGGGAAACACGGCATCCAAAGCCTCCTTCAGGGCAAGGTTATCCCCTTTGCTGTATACGAAGGGCACAGTTTGAGAAGCAGAAACTGGGATGCTCAGCGATGCATGCCCAGAAATTTATGCACACAGAGCATTTTACTTTCTGATAGCTTTGATGTACAGAGAGAGAGCTTTGAAAGTCTCCTTTTTGGACTTTGCCACCTAAAGTGGTACTTAGGCAAGAGCTAGGTATTCAGCTCCCTTTGTGGATAGAGTCCATCAGGAACTAAATTTGTATTAACAGAGTTTGGAGTTGAGGTTACCAGAGATCTGTATTCTATATTTGAACTGAAATACTTTCTAACTTTGCCACCAAACATAAACCCCCAAATCTATGTTGGGCTTGAAATACTTCATATGTAATGTGAAACCACAGGAGATTTACTTTTCCTTTTGGAATGTTTGAGGCAAATCATCCAAGTCTTTTGAATTTAAAATGCAGAGAAAAACAGGCACATACTGGACTTCTAAAAATACACCATAAGAGAGGAAAGTCAGTAGGTTCAGGACAAACTCAGTGACCCTGTTCAAAAGACAAGGAGATTCTGACAGCCTGTCTAGCCAGTAGCACTACACTAGATAATACGAAGACAGTGTGTATGAAGTACCTTAGAACAAACACTCTTCTTCTGGGGCCTGCTTTACAGACCATGATTATTCCTGACCAGGAGTAGCCTCCCTTTGCAGGGCACATGTTTATTTTCAGTTTATGAGCACTTTGCTCTTTTTCTTTTGGCAAGTCTCCCACTCTTGCCTCACCACATTGTTCATACCTGTCAGCTTCTCTTTGTACCTGGTCAGTTTGGTCATCTTGACCAGATGTCATCTCTATTTGAATGGTGGCAGGCACCCAGGGAGTGCTCCTTTGCAAGCACAGAAAAAATAGTGAATTCACAACTGACACAGTAGCCCTGCATGGACATTTTTTGACAGTTTGGAGTTAGTTGTCTGCTCCCAAAACTGGCATGTTCAGTCCTGTCTGCAGGAAAGTCACAAAATCATAGTGCACACCTTAGAGCAGCCAGTGGAAAGGGCACTGCTGACTGTGAATTGAGGAAGAACATGGTGGGGAAGTGTTTGGGATCTGGGGACTGGCACGCAAACCCCAGGCAGCCTACAAACAGGGGCACCAATAAATATGCACTGCCATCCAAATGCAGAAGGTAGAGTGCACTGAAATACTTTTGGAAAGAGCAGAGAGATTTTCTTTTTCAGCTTGGCCAATCTTTAAAATGTTAATTTCCTTGTGATATGAAATCTCATAATTATCAGTCACCTGGATAATCCTGGTAATTTTCTTTCCTGAGTTATTTCCCATTTTTTTCCCTCTCACCTCATTATGATCCCTTTCTAGAAATGGGCACTGGAGAAACCAGAAAGTTCAGTGTATTTCATATCAGGCATGTTTATTGTAGCAGAACAATTACCACAGAATCACATTAGTATTATAATATGTTTTTATGCTGATTCAAGGTACCAGATGAAAATGTAATGCAATGATAGCACTCCTATTTGACACAGATAATGAAGGGCAAGACTGCTTGCCACAGGCCCCCCTTTTAGCGTCAGCTCACACCAACCAACTCAGTAGCAATAGAGAGAGGCTCCTCAATTCACCTTGTCATTGCCTTTTGGAGTTCGAACCATCTTTGTGTGCCAAAGATCTGCACTGGGCTCACACCACCAAGAGCCAGAGGACAGCTGGGAAGTGTGGTGAGGGCAATTAATTGCTGGCTGAATGCTGCCACCTAACATTAAAGTGCTCTGCTCCCTTGTCAAGGATTGTACAAAGTGGGAAGTGTTTTCAAAGTGTTCTCCTGTTCTGAAGCAAATCTCAGAAGAAAAAGAGAACTACCATTCCAAAAGGAAGGAGGGAATTAGCATTTTATCAGTGGCTGGGTTAATTTTTTCTGACTCCTTAATCTATTTTCAAGCAGTTGGAATAAATTATCCCTATACAGCTACTGGAGAAAGACTGGCACATCCAGAGGGCTCAGTATCACATCCCTGTTAAAGACTCCTCTTAGGATGGGAAGCCACACTAAGAAAAACCATTCTAGATGAAGATCTGCTCCCTTTCCTCCTCTGGGTCCTCAGTTTGCCGTAGAATCAAAACCTTCAGGAAACTGCTGCCAAAATCTACCCACTGTGTGACCACAAACATGCAGGCATCACTGTGCTTATATTAATCATTACCCTTATTACAGTCATGGCATTTGCACTGAGCAAATCAGTGCACAGCGTGAAGGCTGAATCCAAAACACTTTCCTTGGTGACAAAGACCATTTTAGAATAGCTCTGGCTGTCCTTTCCCACTGACCATTCACTGAAATGGAACCAGTGTGAATTGAAATAATGTTATTTGTCTGTTAAAATACACAGTTTTAATCTGCTCTTTCATTTTAGGCTATTAGGGCCCACATTCTGTCTCATATCTAGGCCCCCAAGGTGGAAAGGGCAGGCTTTGGATTTGCGTGATTGGATCCATGCGATCCTTGAGTAAAAGACACAACAAGCTTTAGCAACCAAGAGTTGAACAATGAGAGTCTCTCTCCTGTAATTTGGGTAGCAAAACACTGACTCAAAGTGGCAAAATCACAGCACTGGGCAGTTATATAAAGAGATTTAATCCAAGTCAGTCATGGAAGCTCTATTTTCTCTTGATCTAGGCACTGCACAAGTGGTAAATTACCTCTTGAAATCCTTTCCAGTTCTTTTTTTCCAAGGAGCATCTGCAAAGTAATGCAGCCCTATCCAGATAGAAAAATAGAAAGCCTGTTTATGATTGCTATGCAACTGAGGCACTGAGATCCTTAGGCAGGATAAGCAGCTGATTTCACATTAAGTTGGAGGTCTTCTAGTCATTTAAAGGCTGACACATCTATACAAGGTATTTGTGGTTCTGGGAGGCTGTGCAGATGAGGAAATATCCATGTAAGTCCTTCAGGCTTGTACAGCACAAACTGAACATGCAACAGTACATAGAAGTGGAGCTCTCAGATGCATGTGTTGTATATAGATGAAGTAAATCTTCAGCTGAGAAGATGTGTAACAGAGGATGATAACCTACCCCAAAGGTACATGCCTACAAACAGCTGACTGCAGGTATATACATATAAAGGGAGGCAGTTTGGATTATTTTTCTGGGTTTTGGTCAGTTAAGAACTTCATCCTCATTTTTAAGTGTTTGATCATGTTTAGCTCCCCATCTATCCTGGAGCTGCATGGGTAGGTAGGAAGCTCTAACTGTGTGGTAAATCCAGTGCTGAGCTTTACAGCTGGGAAAGGTTTAATCCCTATGAAGGCTTAATTCTTTAATCCGTAAAGAAAGGAGGATTAAAAACAGTCTGGAGCAGCTGTGGTTCTGGGCTGTCCTCAGGAGTGCATTTGCATGGTGTCTTCCCAAGATGCTGAAGGTGGCTGGGAGGCAGGACAGCCAGAGACAAGATGGCCAAATCTGGCAGGTTCTGGATTTAGCCAAAGTTTGTGAATATTTTAACTCCTTGTTCTGTTGGGCTCAAGTTAGTAGTTTAATGGCTATCCACAAATGTTTGCACAAAAGGCTGGGTTGCCTGCTTGCACAAACCTTTTTGAATAGTTAATCTTTAGTCAGTAAATCATGGTTTGGGAGCAGAAATAGTGACTAGCGAGTAAGCAGTGACACAGAGCTCTCCTGAGCTGTGCCAGAAGATGAGCTGAAACATGCATGTTCTCCTGTGGCCACGGTGGATATGGGCAGATCATCTCCCACCACCTGGCCTGTGACACAGCTCCTCCTGGGCATGTTCAGGCACAGCAACGCTTTCCTGTAAGGGTGGATAACTGTTGCAACCATAATTATAGATAGCAAATGCATTAGGAAAGATAAAGTCTCCTGGTGAGTGACTCATGAGCAGGGAAAAGGACACAGCTTGTCAAAGGCATCCACAGCCAGTGGCTAACTCCATTCTTTCCTCTGATTCAGTGAGGCTGACTTTTGCAGCTCCCAAGCTGCACTTGGACTCAGCAAAGATTCAACTGCAGAAGCTCAGCTCAAGGGATAATGTCAGAAAATTGTAACCTGGGATAAGATCAACATTGTCAGGCATTGTGGTGTTGGTCTATGTTTGTCCCTCCTCATGGATTTGTTTACACTGGAATGGAAAGGTAAAATAATACTCAGTTTTGTAAACAGATCATCAGTAAAATACCCTTTGTTAACATTAATAAATAGCTTGCTTAAGAAAAACCCCCAAGTCCCTGTGGTAGGTATTAGCCTTTGGTTTCCAGTTACTCAACCTCTTTACAAGTCTTAGAGATCTCATAAACTTTGAATGTTGTAGTAAAAATATTTATAGGGTAAGTCAAAGAAAAACATAAAATTGCATTCAAGTTTTGACAGGAGTAAAACTGCTTATTTTTTATTATAGAAAACTGGATGCTGTGACCTCACTAAAAAATGATAGCTATTTAAGCAGAAAAGTTGGAAAGGATTTTTTGCATGTTAGTATTTCCTTTCTGAAGTATTAATATTTACCTTGGGAAACTCTTAAGTTCTTAATTGGAAAAGACAGACAAGAAGTGCTCATGGTGTCAGAGGCTGTTTATGGAGTCACAACAAAAGTCTGCATATTTCCAGATGACACTGCAGTCAGAAGCTACATTGGCCTGCATTTTCACTGGTCTAGTGAAAAAACTTGATAAAGGCTAGATTTACCATAAACACCTGAGCTGTACCTCAAGTGTTTCAATTTGTCAGTCAGATCCTAGAGGTTTCTAGAGAAACCGTTTTCAACTTTGACCAGTCCTATAGATGCTTAAATCCTCCACAGACCCTCCATTTCCACTGGCACCTCACCCTGCTCCAGGCATCACCAGGCTGCAGGGAGCTGCAGATAAGCTTTTTCCTACCTGCCACTGACATACCTTGCTTGTGATGTTCAAGCCAGCTGGCAGGCTCAGAGGCATACTTGGTGCCTCAGACTTTGCATGGAAAACAGCACAGAGCATGCTTTCCAGGAGGTGAGAGACCTGCTTTTAAATTCTCACATGGCTTCAGGTCCTCGCAGATTCCCGGGAAGTGCTTGAGACAATTCAAAATGTGTTTTCCTCCATCTCTTTGTTGAGTTAGTTCTGTGTTGTACTGTGGTGATTTAAGTCCAGCTGGCAACTCAGCCCCTCACAGCCACTTGCTCACTTTGCTTCACTCAACAGGTAAAGCAAAAGCCACATGTAAGCAAAGCAAAACAAGGAATTCATTCTGGTGAATCAGAAGTTCAGTCATCTCCAGGAATGCAGGGATCCATCATTCAGTGATGACTTGGGAAAGCAAACACCATTCTTCCGAACATCTCCTCTCTTCCTTCTTCTTCCCTCTGCTTTATTTGCTGAGCATGATGTCATGTGGTATGGGATATTTCTTTGGTCAGTGGGGGTCAACTGTCCTGGCTGTGTCCCCTCCTAATTCCCTGTGCATCCTCAGCCTCCTCACTGGGGGGGTGGAGTGAGGACCAGAAAATGACTTGACACCGTGTAAGTCCTGCTTAGCAACAACAAAAGTATTGCTCTATCATCAACACTGTTTTCAGCACAAATCCAAACCACAACCCCATACCAGCTATTGTGAAGAAAGTTAACTCTATGCCAGGCAAAACCAGCACATATAATAATAGTTTGAAATTTTGGGTGACTATGAGAAAGATACACTGATTAACCTCTAGGTTGTAAAGATACTTTCAAAGTATAGAAAAGCTGCTGTCAAGTCAGTCTCAGGCTGAGAGAAAAAAAAGAATGCCAGGTTCCTTCTCTAGTAGCTAAACTCTTCAGGAGACCTGATAGTATACATCCTTAATCTTTAATTTGTCTTAAAAATTCAGGCCTAAACCCCAACAATAAGATGCAAAGTCTGGTTTGGACAGAGATGAGAAAAGAGAGAAGCAGAAAACAATTCACAAATACTTTGCTTAAAATGCCTGTGTTAATGGTGAGGTTTTCCATTCTGTAAAAATCTGTGCCATTGAGCAGCTGCTTGATGGGGACAGGGACAGCCTAATCACAGCTTCTGAAAAGTAAGTGTCACATAGCACACCTAGTAAAAGCTTAAGTAGTAAACTATCAAGTGACCTAAGCTGCCATTTAGGCACTAAAACAAGTGGCTCTTTTGGGTTTTTTTTTAAAGATCTGAAATGGAAAATCTGATCATCACATCACAGACCACTTGGGCTGGTTGCACCTCTGATCATGTAGCTTTCTCCTGACCGCCTCCGTGCAGTTGCTGGAAAAATCTGTTTACAAACATTCTTGACAAGAAAGTCCTTTTTATCAATTTCCTGATGAAGACTGATTCTTCTCCTACAGCAGCAGGGTTTCAGTGATGGCTCATGGTGGACAGATACCTCTTCCCCAGGCTGGGAGCCAAGGGCCAGGCACTCGCTGAAACAGGAATTTCCCAGAATATCCTCTCCTGTAAAAGCTGTTTCATTCCTGATGCATCCAAAGTTTTGGACTGAAAATTATATGATAGAAAGTGAAATTTTCTTTGGGGCAAACATTAGAACCCCCTCCTTTTTAGCCTAGGTAATGCATCCCTGTGAAGGCAGTTCCCCTGCAAGGTGCCCAGCCGAGGGGTCTGCTCAGCCCTGCTGGAATGGGACAAGGTGGCAGCTCACATTTCTGTACTCAACACCCACAGCTCTGACAGTGTTAACACACACCTGAAGTTTTTTATTGCTATTATACAATGAGAATTTATCTTACTCTCACACCATATTTAGACAGAAAATGGCCAAAAGTTTCAAGACTAAAAGCCAAAACCTTAAAAAAAAAAGGTGGTATAGTAAAAAGTCCTTGACTCTGGAGACCTCTTTTCCATTAGGATGTGACCATGTCTGGCTATCCTTTCTCTTCCTTTGTCTTTTGTACATGAGATGTTATGGCTTCTCTTAGGCATTGTTATTCTGGGTAACAGTACAGGAATAATTTCATAAGAGCTCTTACTTCTTGCAGCATCAGCTGCAAGTTACAACATAAAACCACCAAAACCTTGAAGATTATGTGAGAGCTATAGTTTGATGAGCCATTAAATCAGGTAACCATTATTCAGGCTATTTCAATTACAAAAAATGTTTTAGTGCTGTCTTTTTACTGCACTGCTTGCTTTGCATGATCCTGTTTTTAATCAGCTCCCTTGGTAAGAACCATGGATAAATACCACCTTCACATGTGCACACAAGTTCTGGACTTTGAACCAATGCGGTATGTTAATACATATTAATCTGTTTAGTTACTTAGCCTGTGTCTGGTTACAGACAATAAATCTACAAATCCAGGCACTGCTGATTGTGTGGCAGGCATGTAAGCACACAGTACACAGAGAAAAATCTAGACATTTGTCAGCTCATGGAAAGGGGGAACTTTGTTTGTAAAATGGGATGGTGCATGTGCTGATGTGCAGTCAAAGGTGCACTGCTGTTTACCACATGCTGGTAGCTTGTATGATTTTGCACATATTGCAGAGGAGGGTGCTCTGTGAATTCAGAGATGTGACCCTGAATTCACTGGTTTGCTGGGTGTTACCCATGAGCATAGCTTCAGCGAGTACATCCAAGTCTCATGTGAGATATCAAAGCAAGTATCACGGAGGTTTGTGTGATTCCTCCCCCTCTTTTCCCTGATAGAACCTGAAAGATGCTGGGTAAGACTCATGTACTTTACATGTGTGCAGAATTGCTTTCTTTGATAACACAGATGTTAATTAGGTACAAAGATATTGTGCAACCTCATCAGGGAGGCAGGCATGTGGTACAGCCTTGCTTTGGGTGTGTTAGTGATGACTTGGTGTTGTAATAGCTGTGTGCTTAAGACCTTTGAGGTCTTAAGGGTAACCCACCTCCTGGGATGTTTCACTTTGAGTTTGAACTGTATAATAAAATCATCTGACTTTTTTGGAAAGAGAAAAAATTCTTTGCTGTATTTTGCGACACCGTCTGAATGAGGTAAAAGGCTGAGAGGCAGAAATCAGGCACAGGGTCTCCTTGTTACAACCTCTCCATCTCTCCCTCATGGTTGTTCTTGATATTAAGGCTCACTGGCACACAGATCTGGGACAGAGCGTTCTGTGGTAAAGCTTTGCCTTCATTTTACTTGAAAAGTGCTGTTAGCTGGGGGCTTTGGGGATGTGGCTCTCCCTCCCTCCCTCCCTGAGCTCTGCGTTCTGTAAGTGCCTCTGGAGCTTGCTCTGTGCAGTGTACTGGGGGTCCAGTAACACTTTAGTGAAGACAGATGTTAATGCTGAGTGAGCAGAAGCTAACAGACTTGCAGAACAACCTTGGCAGCTTGCCGCATTTTTCAGATTTCAGTGTACCTACAAAAACTTAGAAAAAAACCCAGAATAGAGCCCTCTCTGCATTTTGGCCTGGAGCAAACTCTGCTGTAAGTAGTTCATCAAGACACACTCTCTTTAGCTCCTTAAACACACAGCTAGATCAAAATAAAGTATGAAGAGCATAAAGTAACTCACAGACACCATTTATTAACACTGAGGCCTGCTGCAGGAAGAAAGTGACCTAGTAAATAGCCTCCCTGAGTAGTAAAATACTTGCTGTAAGGAGTTATAAGAACTTTTGTGAGCTGTAATTCCCTAAGGAAAAAAAGAAAGAGGGGTTTTTACAATCTTTCATCTCTGCTTGAAAGCAGAAATAAAAAGCCTTTCCCTAAACTACTAGGTGCTTGTGAGCAGCCTGCTAATAATGTCATCTTCTGTCTGGTCTTAAAGGGAAAGGAGAGATATGGAAAGAAAACAAACCCACAAACAGCGCTGGTCAGCTTTATGAGTGCTGCAACATCAAAGACTAGAAGAAATGCTCCCCAGACTGGCTGTTTTGAGGATCAAGAGTTCAGGGGCTTTAAAGGACCTTTATAAGAGAAAATTGAGCACGAGAAAATAGCAGTCCCTGATAGTACTGCAAATAGATGCCTTTTGCTGGCAGTCCTGCAAATAGGAAACTTACTTTGACTCCAAGGAAAAGCCAACAGTATAAGCCTACTCATTTTTTGCTTGTATAGGTCATATTTTAACAAAGCATACTTTATATGAGGCTGCAGCATGGTGATGTGTGAATACCATCCTCTTTTTACTGGCAACTAAACTGAGACAGAGGAGAAGTGCAGCCAAAATTTTCATAAGCAATCTTAGGTTTAGAGATCCTTCCATCTAGGTTGCTGAGTGTGAGATACACAGACATGTCTATCAGGGTACTCCGAGTCAGTGTGATGGAAAATTTGGAGAGTACTGCATTGTCCTGACTGGATGCTCTATGTCTGGTATGGGGAAAAATTTCATAACCCAATTGGTCTCCTCATTAAATATAGATTCAGTATTTTACAGACAAGCAGGGCTGTGGTAGTTTAGTCCTTTTGGCTTTCTTTATATTCTTGCAAAGTGTAATGCATTAGTTTTATGTAGCACATGCAGTACTTTTGGCAGTGTAAAAACAGTGCAGTTGTGTAAGTTCTGTAGACACTCTTGATATATTTATCCACACTGAGCAGGAAAACCAAGGCAGAAAATTTATCCTGAACTTTGTCCAGTTCAGGGGAAGTTATCTTATCCTTGCTTATCCTCTCTCTGTACCCCTCTTTTTTTCCCCCTGTGGCAATTGCCGATCTGAATTTAGCTTCACTGTCTCTAAGAAAATTTACAGCAAATGTTCTAGCAATCAGAAACATGATCAACCTCAAAGGCTTGAGGACAGTAGAGGGAATGCATATAAAAAGAAATGATAGAATAATCTCTTCATTTGCCACACAACAGTGAAATATGCTAAAATGAAATGCATCAGATGGTGTGCTTGATACCAGCACTGTGCTTGCAATTAATGAGTTAACCAGTAAATTGACTGAAATAAGTATGCCTTTTTTTTTTTTTTTAACTTCTGCAGACAACTGAGTCTCTAACAAGAACCACGTCTGTAATAAAAGTTATGATGTCTCTAGCAGGAACTGGTAGTGCAAATCAAACATACCATTAGCTTGTCAGGCTCAGCCAAGTGAAATAACAAGCAGCTGGGTAGTGCTGTACACTGAAATGGAAAACTGTTGCCCCTTAACAGAAGATTTCCTCAGAGAAAATTAAGCATGAGGGGCAGCGACAGACCTGGTTATGAGCGTGGTGTCACGGGGAGGTCAGTGGAAGGACCTTACTTAAACCATCATTCTGGTTCAGGAAATACTGCCTGACTCCTGAAGTTAGCAGAGCAAACTCTCCTCAACACCTCGATGAGTAAAGCAGGGTAGTGGAGAAGTGCCTGGCACCAGGAAAAATGGAGAAGAAAGGTGAAACGTGTGATTTCCCATCCGCCTGTCTGCACTTGGCCACAAAACCCAAGTGCTTTCAGTTCTGAGGAGATGGAGGGGAGGATGGAGAGTGTATGGGTAAGGGGGGAAAGTGGATCTCTTCTTGTTTCTAAGGGTGTGGAAGAATAAACCTGGAAAGAGAAATGTTTCCCTATGCAGGCAGGGAGTTGGATGCAGACTGTGCTGGGCTAGATGAGTTTTTGTACTTTGGGCTTTTGGCTAAACCCAAGCTGTTTGTGTTGTCACATGCTCTTTTACAATCTTTTGGCTGATGAAGCCTGGGTGGCAGAGTGGAAAATTGTTTGGGAGGTTTGCGTAGCCGTGTGTGTGTTCTGTAGCCCCAAAGCCAGACATTGTTTATTGAGTCCTGCAAGGGATCCTGGTAATCGCAGCTGATTTGCAAAAGCATATCTGTTGTCCATGTGTATCAATTAGATTGCAGTAGTTTTGTACAAATCACAGACTTGATATTAATCCTGCAGCTTGCAGATAGCAGAGCACATTTTTATGCTTGTGTGGAGGGAGGTTCTACTACTAAGCCGTGGTGCTCCAATTGCAAAATTTTCTGCTGTCCCTGCAAAGGTGCACCCAGCTTTCAAATGCAGGTATATGCTTAGCAGCTCCCTCACCTTGAATTACAGCCCATGAAATGTCCACAGACATTTCCTCATCAAAGCCACCCACTTGGCCCACCAAGGTCCCTTGCTTCTTGCCTGGGTTGCAAAAGCACTGTGTCCACTTTTGGGCCAGCAGTCCATACAGCAGAAGGTTGGTTGCAATTCCCAGAAGCCAGCTCTTGGAAGACGGAAATGTAAAGGAAAGAAATGTTTTTCTTATGGCTCTGAGTGCTGATGATTGCCATCCTTTCCTTGATGCTGGAATATGCCTGAGTCAGAATAAAAAAATGAAGGAAACAACATTTTGACCAAAAGGCTTTATTTTCAGAGAGCAATTCAAAACTATTTTCATGTTCCCATGGTACATGTAGACACTGCTATCACCAGGGACATATCTAACCCAAACTGAAGGGAGTGTGAGATCCCCTCTCTTGGAGAGGATCTGCCAGGCCATTTCTGGGTTCCCTGAGTGACTGCCAGGTATTAGAGCTTTTGGTCTCCTTTGGGGCAATACAGGCCTTGCAGGCTCAGCCTGAATTGAAGCTGCTCACGGCAATTTTCAAGCTCCAAGGTTTTCAGAGTGAAATCTGTAGTGTAAAAGACAAAAGATTTCACCCCAGCTCTAAATTACTCAAACTGGCTAGAAAAATGCTACAAGTATGTTGCAAAAGAAAGTCTCTAAATGCTTTTCTTTGCAATTCTTTCAATTTTTCATTGATTTAAAAATACAGTTGTGCTATTTTTTTTTCATTGAGCAACAAAAGAGGAAAACTCCCTCTTCCCTTCATCCTTCCCTGCCTCGGGAAAAAGGGAAAAAATGGAGAGAGGAAGAAAAGAGGTTTGATGAGATGATAATGACTTGAAATGCTTTTTCTTGAAAAGTTAAAACATTTCAGAAAGAAATTTTCCATATTTCTTGTTGCTTTTGAAAGATCCTTTTTAAGAAAAGTGTTTTAAGCTCCAAGTATTGGCTAACTTTATAAACAAAATTCTTTCCCTGTTTTATTAAGGGGAGTAAACAAGGGACAAGTGATGTCTGAAGCAACAATTTTCAAGATGGTTGACACACGGGAACTTTTATCTTTTCAACTATAAACTTTGATTGGTTTTCATCCCCCCTGCCTCACTTCCTCCTTCCCTCTTTCTCAAAATTATTGCCTTTCAGTTTGTTTTAATGGTGTTTATGTCATGTCATAAATATTCTTGTTTAGAACTGTAATTATTCCCTGCGATTAATTCTGTTCCCTCTGAGAGGTTGTGCAAGTTTTCACTGGAGGGTATGTCTTTTATGTTCATGTGTTTCTCCATGTAAAATGCAAGATGTCCATTACTGAAGCTGTGCCTGGGAAGGCAGGGTTAATGCTTTTCCTTTTTCCCGTGGCAATGTTTGGAAGCATTTTTGTGGAGTGTTTAGTGTCATTCCTATTCAGGTTGGGATTAAGGTAATTGACAGGGCGCTGGGCCAGGGGTCCTTTAGCTGTCCAATCTCAGCTGCATGGGGTGGAAGCATGCCATGGCCAAAGTCACTTCCTTTCTCTTTCTTTTATATCCCATTAGTCTGCCTGTGTTTTTGATTTCAGAGGAATTCCTGTAAATACATGAACTGTAGCTGCTAATTGTGGGTAAAACATCAAATATGTGGAGGCAGTGGGAGTTTTCCCGAGGTAAGGGCTGGGGGACTCAGCTGTCTGTATTCTCTGAAATGTATTTGCAGTAGGTGGAGATAATGATCAGCTCTTTTGTGACAACTGTTCTACGTTATGTGAGGGCAAACAGTTGAAATCAGACTCTAAATAAGAGGATGTGTCCCATCCAGCCCTGAGGAAGTGGCTGACAGTGCACAGAGGCCAGATGCAAGTACACCGTGCCCAGCACGTTTACCTTTGGTGTTGTGCCTCACATAATGAGTTGAAAGAGGATGGATAGCAAAACTTTTATGTCCTGGAATGAAGGAAAAAAACTTTGGAGGAACTGAGCAAAAGTTGCATTTTAAAGAATGTGTGGAATATATACTTGAAGTACACAACTTGTCTTCTTCATTGTATTTTGGGCATATTTTTATATGCTATAATTTTTTCCCAAAGTTTTAGCAGCTTGAAAGCCTAATCTTCTGGAAAAGTTTTGCTGTCATCCTCCTAGACAGTTTCACAAACAATCATGTTAATGCCCAGATGAATTGACTGTGATTATTAAACATAAAATGAAAGAAGTCATGTACAATTGTGGAAACATGTAGAATTTAATTTTTGTTCATTTGTACAAGCCCCATAAGTAGCTTCTAGCACTGCCTGGCGACGGGTTTGTAGTGGGGAACAGCCTGGTGTTTAGCACCCAAAGGAGGAAGAGAGTGAAACCACAGGGCCCTGCTCTGGGTATCTCCTCAGAGGAAACCCACTGGATGCCATGTGCATCCTGTGATCAAATGGTTGGTCAGATGCATCTCTGGGGAGAGACAACCTGGCACCTGCAGAAGAGAACTTTGGACACAGCTCTCACTAAGCCAGACCATGGTTTTGCCATGTTCATTCAGTTGTATCTGTATCGAAAAAAGACAAGGAGAAAGATAAAATTTTCTATAAATTGCAGTTTAAATAAGACAGGCTACAAAAACAGCCAGGAAACTGCTGGGAGACCTCAGTGGAAAATCCCAGAAGAGGCAGGCATCCCCACACGTTCCCTTTCCAGGCCCCTGTCACAAAGTCAGGGATCTCATCAGGTCATGTTTACTGAAGGCACTTGTTTTCTGTCTTCTGATTTTGCCAGCAACAGGACATGGGGAGGACAAAGCCTATCCTAAGTGACCACCGATGGAGCCAGCCCTATTCATGGATTAGGGCTGTCATGGAAACTCAGTTTGCACAGCTCACCACTGCAAACATGGAATGAATGGCCAGGTCAGCACCCGAGATTAAAGGGGAGGGAAAGAGGGAATTGAGCAACTGTTTGCTGAACTCATTTCAGGAGCTTTCCTGGAAGAGTCCAATATTCCAAAAATTGGATTGTAGGGTTTTCAGTTAAAAGCAGAGTAACAATTCCCCTTGTTTGAGAAAAGGTTCTGTCTTCTGGATGCATTCAATGAAGAACAGCAGCAGACCTGAGCTAAGTATTGATTTAACTTCAGAATAACCTTAGAAAGATCTAAAAGAGGTTTAATGATCAGCTGTATCCTGAAAATGAATCCCAGAGGCCTTATTGTTTAATGTAATGTTTTACACAAATCAGCCACCAGAATGGGAGTTCTACTTGTGATTGTGATTTTCATCATTGTGAGACAAAACTCATATCCAGGTTTTGATTGTGCAGATCTATTGGTTAGCTAATCCTAGATGTGTTAAAGATATGATTGAATGTTTCAGCACCTGAAAAATAAAACTTTTCTTGCAAGATCAAACAATGATGTTAGCAGCAAATTATATTTTGAAAAGCAGCTGTGGGATTTTTTTATATATATCCAAAATTATATATCTTTTCATTGGACGTCCTATATTTGGGGAATAGCCTGTGATCTGAGAGACCTTCTGCATCCTACTCTTATATGGTCTTCCTTATTACGTAGAACAAATTTCTCTGTTTCAAGACTTCAGAGAAACATGGATGCATTTTCCACAGCCTGTCAGTATCTACCCCAGGGGCTGCCTGTGTGTTTTGAAATACTCAGCTGGAGCTGAGTAGCTGGGAGCTCTGCTCTGAAACCCAGTGTAGATGCATAGAACATACCTTAAGAGCCAGGAGTGTGATTCATCACCTCAAACTTTAGACCTGGAGGGAGCAGAGATGGCTAAGGCGCTTTTATTAATTTTTTGCTTAAACCATTGTTCTCAGATGCAGCTGTGAATGACACGCTCAGTTGGGTTAGAAGGAACAGCTATTCCATGAAAGCCTGGGAGAGCTGCAGTGCTCTGGTAGCGAACCAGCCTACTCAATACCAATGCCCTGAGTGCTCTCACTTGGCTGTGGTTTTCAGCCAATTACACACCCATTTTGGAGAACTTCTGTTTAAAACTTACGTCCTCAATATTAAACTCAAAATTGAACCCATGAATCCTTTTCCAGACAGTAAAACATTTTCTCTCTTTGTGGAAGAGACTGTGGTTTGACATTCTTAGTTCTTCATAAATCCAAGTTAACCAGTTCTTTTTATCAGTTATTCTTATTTTCTATGACGCAGTTGCTTTAAAGTGTGTTCAAGTAGTATAAGTTGCTTTATAGTGTGTCCAAGGTTAAACTGGTTGGTCATTCTGAAAGTTTTCCATTTCTGCATAATTCAGCATGTCAACATTTCTCTGGTGCTCTGGGACCTCATAAACCCTCAAGTTTCTAATGGTTCAGCAGTTGTTCTGCTTAAGCTGAAAAGTGATTTTCCCAAATCCTTCCTTGTGTTGGTCTAATGTGGAGAAGTTTGAAGGTTTAAAACTCGACTGAATGAAAAACTGAAATAGGGAAGAAGTTCTGGAAATGAAGCAAAGTCAATGGCAAAACCTCCACGGTTTTTATCAGAAGGAAGCCCTGCATCCATGGGCACAAAACAGAAGAGGAGCAGGTTATGTGAGGCTGGGCTTTAGCAGTGAACACAAGAAAACATCCAAAACCCATGCAAAGCCTTCTATCTGTGTGTAGCAGCACACTGAAAAAATGTGAAATAAAAGATGGGAAACTGCAAAATTTGATCTCATACTGTTGATGTTATGCATATGTGCAAAAGTAGATTGGTAGGTTCTGCATGGGCACTCTCACCTCTGCAGAGCTGCCATGGGATCTTGCTTTGCAGGGGCACATGAAAATCTCAGCCCCCCTTGTTACTCTGATCCCTCTGAGAGAAGGGAGAAAAATACTTGTTTTCTTTTGTTCATGTCCAAAGGGATCTGAACAAAATTTTTTGCTCAGCCCATGGCCCAATATGTAAAAGTTCACATGCATGTGCATCTGGCTCACTCTAGCTGGGATGCCTCAAAGCTGCCTCTTCTGCTTATAGAAATGTAAATATCTCTTGCTGAGAACTCTAAAGAGATCCCTTAGATCCTCATTTACATATGTTTTTTATTACCTGTGTTTTTGCTTTTCATGGTTTATCCACCCCTCCCAAAACTTGCCACTATCCCCTTTTTTTAACCTGCCTGACTGAAAACTGACCTTTTTTGGTTAATTGTTCCAAGTCCTCTTCAAGTCACCAGTCAGAAGAGTAGCTGTCCTCATTTGGTTAAAGGAAGACATTTAATACCAAATTTTGTCTTTCCTGTGTTTAAAAGTATTTTTTCTTCTGCCCTCAGTAAAGATGAAAAGATGACCCTACTGAGCAAAAGTCTCCATTAAATCAGCCATTGGAGAGGAGGCAGGCTGGGTTTTTCATTTGAGTTTATTTTCTTTTGTGCTTAAATATATTTTGTTAACCCATGTTGAAAAAAAAAAAAGGGAGGGAGAAGTTGCTAAAAGAAGGGCAATTGTGTCCTCCCACTGGAGTTCAGCCTCCAAGCTACCCTTTCTTAGGAGCTGATTTGATTTCTCTTGGATTTTGCTTCTGCAGGCAGGGTGTTTTATCTGCCTTTTAGCCTTTGACCCAGAGGTGTGACCTTTTCACTTTTATCTCTTTTGGAGTAAGCCTGGGCCCCGTCAAAGTTCCTTGAGAGACTAATGGTAAGTGCAGAGCAAGAAGGGTCATTTCTGACAGTAAAGAGGACTGCTGTGGTGGGTGATGGTGAGGTGCCTCCAGGCTGCTCTCCAGGACAGGTACCTGTGCTCCTGCAGCCCAGGCAGCCCTCTCTGTCACCAAGCAGCAATGACAGCCCTGGAGCAGGCAACTGAAGGGTAATCCCCACTAAACCTACCTTTGTCTCCCACACTAGCAATGCAGCAGCAATAAATAAAAGCATAATCACTTTCAGGAGTGATACTTACTCAATTCCCTCTGTTTAAGGCAGTCAGATTTAGTCTAGGTATAAAACCATTCATGGAAATAATATTCAGCTGTTACTATCAGCTTTTATGTCTTTAACTCTCCCTTCTCTCCATAAAGAAGTCTCTTCTGTGTCCTTGAATGCAAAATGAATTGAGCTCTAAAAATATACATTCAATTATTTTAAGGACCCACAAAACCTGAGTTCTGAGATGCCTTAGAGCAGCAACACCACTGACAGCACCCTCTCTCGCACTGCCTGAAGAGGACAGGGAAAATCAGCGCAAGAAAGATGTATTTGTGACACAGAACTGCCTGGGAGGTCTCCTACCAGGAGCCTTCCTGATGCTGCAGCAGGAAGCGAAGCTGCCGAAGTGATGTGATTGAGCTTCCCCTTCGGGGAGCTGGTGTGTGTTTCCGAGCCTCGGCAGGGACTGCTGCCGTGGGTCCTGTTCATCCTGCTCGGGTCTGGGGGACGGCAGCGGTGCAGGAGCCCTGGAGCTCACCCTGCCTCAGGGTACTTCGGTGCATCTCCAAGTGTGGAACACACACTCCTTCAGGCTGTGCTATTTCCTGACCGCAATGGAGAAGAGATAAAGCTAAAGTAAAATAACAGCTACATGCTGTGGGATTCCTCCTTCTGTTTTGGAAAAGAAAGTGCAGGAAGGAGTCAGAGAGACAGGGAAAATGAGTGAGGTGATTTTTTTTTTTTTTTTTTTTTTTAATGCTGTCCCAGTGGGTGTGTGTTTGGACCAGGGCATGTTTTGAAAAAAAGGGTGCAGAAAATTCCTTTCAGAGAGAAGATACTGAATCAAAGGGAAATCTGTCTGGTACACATTATGAGGAACGAAGTCTGGAGATCCCCAGTGCGGGGAAATGTGGAGAGGTGATGTATTCTGCTAGGGAAAGGGAGAGTTTTCAAATATTTGTTTTTCATTAAAAAAATTCCCACATAAATTTTCTGTGGAAAAGAAGGATTTTCACAGAATTTGCTCACAAAGAATGAAGCTGCTCTCTATAACAATCTTTGCAGTTTTAAATGTAAATGTTTCCATCTTGTCATCCTAGAGGTGAGAGGTGAGGACTGTAATGATCAGGTGGCCTCTGGAGGGGGGGATGTGGATCAGGAGTGCCATCATGACAGACATGCCTGGATATAGCTGAAAACTGGGGCATAACATGTGTTCACTATCCTGAAAGAAACACAGAATAACAAAGACTAGAGAGTCCTCTAGCTCACTTGTGCCCAAAAGCCACTTTGTGCACTTGCAGTGGCTCAAGTGGACCAGAGCCCACCAGAGTAGAACCAGGCACTCGTTATTAACACAGCCCAACAAAACCAAGATGTTTTGCTATACCCAATGCTTTTGCTTTTTTCTCTTTTTCCTACAACACAAATGCTCCTAAGCACAAAGGTGGCTTTTACACCCTAATGCACATGGATCATTTCTTCATTATATTTCCAGTGTGTGCACTTTGGCGGAGTTTACCCATCTGCAAGAACTCTGCTCTTCCCCCACCTCAGCCCACTGTGTGCCAGAGGCTGGTGTTCATCCCCAATTCCAGAATGTGTCACACCGGTGGAACATGAATAATGTCTGGTGTTTGGGCATTGCAGACAAAAATTTCCAGCTCGTCACTTTGATTATCACAGTGCTCCTATTTACCTTGCTGTTTTTTGTTAAAAATAAGAATGTTGAGGCAAGAAAAAGAAAAATTCACCTAGGAATTAACTATGAATGTCCAACTCTCAGTTTTACAGAAAACCCACTTTCCATTTATTTATTAAAATAATTTTGTCAAGATGTTTTTACTCCATGGAAGATTAAAAAAAAAATCTTATAGAAACTTGTGGGCAGAGGATTCATCTGGTTCACACTAATGATCTGCTTCAGGCTAATGTCTGAGCTTTAAGAAAACACTGCATTTATCATAAGAAGTTTGCCTTGCATGAAAAGTAAATAATCTTACAATAGATAGGATTTGTTTTGGTAACTCATTGTAAATCAGTGTAAAGAAAAATACCAAACAATAAAAATTGTATTTTGCCACTGTGGTTGATATCAAAGATTTCAAATGTCTGATGATGATTTTATCACCTCTTCCCTGGAAGGAAAAGGGCTTCTCCCACGTGAGCTGCTCTCCAGGACTGGATCCAGCTGCACTATTCAATCTCTCCTTCTAGGTCTTGTATCTTCCTCCCTTGGAAGTTTCAGCCATTGCCAGATCACAGTAATTTCTGACAAAGTTTGTATTGTCATTTCTTCAGAGTAGGACTTGAGGCTGGGTGCCTATTGCTGTTCTCTAGATGTGTGTATGTATCCCTATGCTGAAGTGATCCCCAAGACCACAAACCCTCAATGCTTCCTTCTTTGCCACCAAGGACTTTATTAAAAGCAACTGACTCCTATAAACAAAAATGTCCCATGTACCAGACAGAAGTGGAGAAGTATCCAGTTTGGGTCTGGAAAAACGTGGGTTCAACTCCCAGCTCTGCCATATAACTTTTCTGCAAGTAATTGTATTTCTTTACACCCCACTTATAAAATGGAGATGTAAAAATGGTCAGTCACAAAAATGATGTTAAGTCTTGCCTCAAAACTTACCATGTCACCAAACTATGATTTGTTTACCCTCTGAATTTGAACCTGTGAAAATTTGAGGTATTTTCAATCTTTTTTTTTTTTTTTTCTGAAACCCTTCATTTAGTTAAAAAGATCTTGGGCAACAGGCTTTTGGCAAAATGGGATCACATGATGAAATTCCCAAAGCTGGCTCATGAGACATCTCTGTCCATCCTCAGGCTTTAGGCTTGACACATACCTGACAATGGTGTTAGCTGGAGTTTTGGGTTTAGAGTAATTTTTATATGGAGCAAGCCAGAAAACAGACCTTGTTAGGGATGCATAAAAATTCTTGCTGGGACATTGTATTTCATTTGGGCATAAACCTGTTACCTGTTGGCAGAAAGCTTTAGATGATGCCCACTGCCTCTTTGCCAAAGGACTTTATTTATAGCAGTGCACTGGGGAATGTTGAATTTCTTAAAGCACAGAGGCTACTCAGATCTGTACTTGTTCTGGCTTTGTCAGACACAAGTATTCCAACATCAAATGCATTTTTGCAATCCCCATTGCAGACACTTAATTGCAGGATGATTCAGGGCTCTCTAAGCAGCCAAATTTCCCTATACAGTCAAAAAGGAGCAGCCTCTCCAAGGGTGTTTCAAAGCACAGCTATTGGCTACCCAGTGCTAGACAGTATGACTCTCTCCTTACCAAATAATTCAGCCTCTCACACAAAAATCATGATTCAGGCTGAAAAATCACAGGACTTCTTAAAAACAGAAAAGGTAATTTTGTTTGCTTTTCTTAGAACACTCATGTCAGGGCTTCAGGCTGCTCCTCTCCAGCCATAATGGCAGCACATTTTCAATGTGATTGAACTGCATGTGGGCACTTGGTTCCTGACTTTGAGCTTCCTGCAGTAAAAAACCCTAATATATTACAATAGAAAAGTTCAGAAAACAGTGGATGGAGAGGTCTTCTTGCTTTCCTGCAGACTGTTCATCTGGCAGCTTGGCAGCCAGTTGTCAGGTCTGGCTGGGAAGCCTTGAGGCTATGGCATCAATGGATGAGAACCTCTGGTTGTCAGTCTGTCAGAGTGCAAAGAGCAGGGACCATGGGCTTGGTCCTCCTGGGGGCATGTTCCCAAATTTGACATGAAACAGGACTTTTTGCATGGATTGGAAGAGAGAGAACTTTATTCTTTTCCATTTCCAAAAGGATCCCACAAGGCTGGATCTTGCAGGGCTCTGAACACAGATAAGGTGAGATCCAAGTACCCAATGGTCCCAGAGAACAGGGTCAACGTCGGTCTTAACTTATTGTAATTACAGATTTTCAGCTTCAGTGAGTGCATCACTGCCTTGCTCTTCCCCAAGGCAGCTTCCCATTCAGTTACGCCAAACATTGCTTGGGGATTAAAGGTTTATTTGCCAATCCTGTCCTTGGAAATTTGGTGTCATAGCTTTGGTAATGCTAGTTTGCAATGTTGCCTCCTTTACGCCATATTTTATATATTGTCTTCTCTTGATGATATTCAGTCTGGTGATTAGCACTTGTGGACTGTATTTCTTGGAACATACAGGGATTTCAGGCAAAAAATGTGAAAAGAAAATAAGAAAAAACAAAAATTGATTCTGGAAGTAGTCATTCTGTTGCCAGAGTGTAAAAGGCAGCAGCAGGCACATGAAAATTTTCATTGGCCTTCAGAGGGACATGAAGTTTTGGTTTATAAGGACCTATCATTATTTCAGGTTACATAAGATGAAAGAAAAGTTCGTTATGAGACTTTGAGGATGTGATCATGTAGTGCCTCCCCATTCTATAAGCTGTCGTCATTTTTGATGTAAGTAGATCTATAACCTGGTCTCTGTAATTCCCGTTAAAACTCCATACATTATTTTTCATTCTAACAATGCCACTGATAAAACTAAAACCAGTCTGTTTCCTAGAACAGAGTGCAATAAATGCTTTATATAACATCCTCCCAATAACATAGCTTGAGGAAAACTTGACAATGAGAAGTGGAGTAGACAGGAAAAATTTGGGGTAACATAGCATTCATACGGGCAGTGGGACAAAGTTTTGTACATTATAGGAAGGCCAAATATAGGCTGAGTGAGACAATGGTGGTAGAAGTAGGAAATGTGCAATGAGAAATACGTTTTTTTCTGATAAGCAGAGAAATGGAGAATAGATTTTGGGATCCAGATTCAAAAAGATGAAAACTGAAGAACCAAAAGAAGTAGTGGGAGAGTAGATCAGGGAAAAGACATGAGGCAGAAGGACTAAAAAAAAAAGTCAGTCTCTGGGGGTTCAGAAAATAAAGCAATCCTAAGATTTTGAAATTTAAGGATGGCTTTGGCACTGGAGGGAAAACCACTGAACAGAAGAAAAATTTTCTGTTTCCAGCACTCAGACAGCACACCAACCTCTCTTTTCTTTGAGATACAGGATGATAAGAGAATGTCTGAATGTCTGCATCAGGCAATTCTCTGAACACATTAATACGATGGATTTGATCTGGTTCATTTTAGATGGAGAAAGCTTAGGAAGCTGAAGATCATAAAATTAGAGGATTGCAGAGTTATTTAGGTTGGAGAAGACCTCCAAGATAATTGAATCCCTTTGATCACCACCATGTCAAATAGACTAGAGCATTAAGTGCCACATCCAGTCATTTTTTGAACACCTTCAGGGATGGTGACTCCATCACCTCCCTGGGCAGTCCATTCCAATGCTTAACAACTCTTTCCATGGGAAATTCTTCCTGATGTCCAACCTGAACCCTCTCTGCCACAGCTTGAGGCCATATCCTCTTGTTCTGTTGCTGGCTGCCTGGGGGAAGAGGCCAACCCCCACCTGGCTACACCCTCCTTTCAGGGAATTGTAGAAAATAAAAAGGTCTTCCCTGAGCCTCTTTTTATTGAGGCTAGACATCCCCAGCTCTCTCAGCTGTTTCTCACAGGACTTATTCTCTAGACCCTTCAGCAGCTCTGTTGCCTTCTGTGGACACACTCCAGAGCCTTCCTTGCAGTAAAGGGCCCAGAACTGGACAGAGGACTCAAGATGAAGCCTCACCAGTGCCAAGTGGAGGGAGACAATCAGTTCCCAAGTCCTGCTGACCATGCTATTTTTGATACAAGCCAAACTACCACTGGTCTTCTTGGCTACCTGGGCACACCCTGGATGATGTTCAGCTGCTGTAAACCAGCTACCTCAGTTCCTTTTCTGTTAGACCACTTTCCAGCCACTCTGCCCCCAACTTGTGGGGCTGCAGGGGTTGTTGTGACCCAAGTGCAGGATCTGAGACTTGGCCTTACTGAACCTCAGACCACTGGCCTTGGCCCATCGATCCAGCCCATCCAGGTCTGATGAGGAGATAAACCAGCATTCACTGGATGCATGTGGCTGGACAGTCCTCATCTTAAACCCAGATCTTCTTTCACCACAGGAGCTTCTGGCATTTGCCTTAAAGAACACTGAGCACTGCTCTCAGAGGAAAACCCAAGTTTTTCTCAAACACACTTTGTTTTATGCACTGAACACAAGGCTCAGCAGACTCAGTTGCTGATAACGTGATGTAAATTAAAGAAAAACATGGCTATGAAAACCTGTGGCATCTGGGACCCTGCTTCTAAAGCACAGGCATCTTCCCAAGCCTGGCCTTATGGAGAAAAAGGCAATCTGATCATTTTACACCCCAGCTGACCCTTTGCAGCAAACAGGCATGAGCCCATGACAATTTAAATATAATTTTGATTTTGATCTGCCTCTAATTCCTTTTGATCCTTAAGACTAAACTTTGTTCTAATTGTGTATGTGTGATGCAGGTACTGTAGAACTGCTCTCTTTTAGAGGACTCAACACCAGCCTGTACCTGAACACTGGGCCCATACCTGATAAAGTATGAAAACATTCTGCTGCCTACTCTGTCAAGGGGTTGTTTCTCTGTGAAAATTCTTTCTCTTAATCTTTGATTTATGATTGTCTGAGAAGATGTTCTAGTGACCATTGAAACACTGAACAGGACTTATCCTTGAGGGGAGATACTGCCTGCCACCCTGATGCTGCAGTCCCTCTTCTGTGCCCTTCTCACAGCCTGACTGCTTGATGTCAGGAAATCCTGGATGAAAGGGGGAGTCTGGCTCTCAGGAGAAGAACAAAACCTGACTCATTAAGTGCTCTTAGTCTCACAGTAAAGTTAATTTATATTTTCTTTTTGTCTCATTTAGCTTCTGAGAGTATTCAAGTGACCTCTGCCTCTAAACATTGGACATTACCATTTTCATTCTAGCATCCCCATGTCAAAGACACAATTGAGCTTTCAAGGGAAATCTGAGAAACAGAAACCAAAGAGATAACAGAGGCTTCTGAAATGGTGGTGGTGACAGCCCCACTGGCTTCAGTGCATTTGAGTCCTCCCTATTGAGAATTTTTCTCACCTTCACAAAAAGGACCAGTATCTATTACAGCCACATGTGTCAACTCCACAGATGCACCCTGTTGATTTGGTGAACTTTGTGTACCTGATCTGCTGGTGTTCAGAAGCCCAGACACAGACAAGGTGTTCTTATTATTCACCCTGCTCAGGTGCTCTGTGTTGCTGCTGTAACTCAACCCCAAAAGATTTAGTGCTGAAGACCCCTGTGTGCATCTACCACCAGCTATAATGATGATCATTGTAAGCTTCTCCATGGTGGCAATGGGGCTGCCCACAGAGGCAAGCCCTGTCTGCTGGCTGGGCCTGCTTTAAAATAAAATCACAGTAGGGCTGGAGAACAGAGCAAATGTTTTGAAGGATGCTGAGGTTTTGAAAGACTGAGCCTAATCATGCTTTCTAGCTGAAGGTACAGCTGCCTCTGCTGCAAAACACTGAAATTGGATAAATTCAGTAATCAGGCTTTCATACTACTTGAATCCTACTACATCAATATATTTGGAAACAATCTGAAGAAATGGGCTACAATGTTCACTGATGGGATCATCTTAAGAAAGCAAATTTGACCCAATGAGGCACAGAGGAATCTGACAGTCCTGAGTGACTGGGTGACAAAGTGGTAAGTTGAGCTCTGTAACTCTAAATGGTAAAAAGACATGCTCAGGAGGCTGGGCTGGGTAAAAAACAGTATAAATACCAGTACAGTGCAGCCAGCAGATTGAAGGAAGTGAGGCTAATTAGACCATACCTCGAACACTCAGTCCAGTTTTGGCCTCTCAGTATAGGAAAGACTTGGTAACTCTGAGTCCAGTGGAGGGCCACCAGGATGGTGGCAACTGCAGTGCCTGTCCTTCAAAGAAAGTCTGGAAATCAGGGTCTATCTAGCCTAGAAAAGAGATGACCTTGGAAGCCTTCCAGTATATTCTGGCTTTGAGAAGGCTGTGTTAGCTTCGATGACCTCCAAAAATCCAGCCTGAGCTATCCTTAGGAAAGTTAGTTGCAGTTACTAATTTTATTTAAACATCACCTTCATGTATGGGAACAATGACAGTAAGTATATAGAACATTAGAAATTAATAGGAAGGGAGCAAAGAAAAAACAGGGATTTTCAACATAAATAGAACATGTGCCTGGATCTTGAACAGCATGTGCAAACCTGTTCTCCCACTGAACAAAAGGGATAGAACTAGAAAATGTGGGTGTAAAGGAAAGAAGGGTAATTAAAAGTTTGAAGATGAGAGTAATTAATCTAGAATTATTCTTTCTGGAAATAAGGTAACAGGAGAGTTATAATATAGTAAATAAAATCATGATTATCATGAGAACATGAAAGAAACCAGGTGGCAGGCTCAAAACAGACAAAGTGAACAATATCTCTGTTGTAGATAGGATGTCTCAAGAGAGCAGTGGGCTTGTGACTGGGTAGGAGAAAAGGCTGGATTCCATGGACATGATGTCAAGATTTCCACGCAAGTTTTTTTGGAAAATGAAGAAAAAATGAACAAAGAAAATGAAGAAAATCTAAATAAGAATGCATAACAGCAATACTGCTATTCAAATGAATCTAGAAAATGCACATATTTAGCAGTTTACAGGTTTGTTAAGAATGGCTTCACCTTCACTTAGTGTCAGTCAGTACAGCTTCCTGGAAACGACAGGTTAAAATTCTGCTATATAAAAATCAAACCCTTTGCTACAGAACTCAGGATCAATTTCTTAGTGTATGTAGCATACACCTATTTATATGTTTATAGGGATGCCCCTTCAGAAGGGTATTTTTCATTTACCTGGTATTTACCTGGGTGTGCATGTATGGGGCATACAGGGCAGGTGGCAAATGGGGTGCTGGCCTGTGGCCACGTTTGCAGACAGGGGTGCTGCAGCCCCTCCTGCAGCCCTTGGGGCAGACCCCATTGCTACTCTCTTATCAGAGGAACTGCATGCCATGGCTGCCTGATGGAGCTCACATGCTGTGGCTGGAAAAGCCTGTGCTGCACATGTAGATGGCCGCATCACATGTTTGCAAGCAGCATGGACAAAGACATTCCCAGCCCCTGCAAATGTAAGCCTGAGTCCTTGGATTGCTACGGTTTTCTTGCACTTGATTCACTTGGTCAGGGTTTTATTTTTCTGTCCCCTTCAAATGAATTTTTAAGTCCAGTGGAAATTCTGCTTTTTTCTTTTTTTTCCTGAAGTTTTCCTCTTCATGTAATTTAAAAATTCTTCTGTGTGAGTTTACTAGCAAATTTTGTCTCTGCATTTTGGAGGTCAGACCCAAAACTGAAATTTAAGTAATATATTTTTTCACCCCCTGAAATCCAGATCACCTTTTCATGCAGTTCACCCAGTGCACAGTTCATATAATGATTGCATTTTGATTGAAGTCTTATTAAAAATCTCTGATGGTAACAGATGTAAGAACACTCATAAAAGAAATACAACTGATCTATGTTGGTTTTGTGAAAACCTTTGATTTCTGATCTAGTTGGTTGCTCTTGTATGCCTAATAGTCCCAGTTTCATCCAGGACTAGGTTTAGATGGGCTTATAAAATAAGCATATTTTATTATTCACACATTCCCATTTCTACACACTGGACTGAATTCAGACCCTTTTGGTGTTGTACCCAAAACAAATTGAAAAAAACCCACCCAAACACCTCAGTTTGAAGATAGATTCTGCTTCTTAGCACTGGGAAACTTACATTAAAGAAAAAAAAATGCCATTATAACTAGACCTTTTAATTTTATTCCACATCTTTAAATTTTGTCTTTCAGCTTTGAATAGGTTCGGCCTCAGATAGAGCTGATCTTCTCATTATTGATGGAAACTTTGAAGCTTTATCCCCTGACAGAGAGCTGAAGGTAGAGAGTCTGTAAAATTTTCCACGTAGCACAGGAATATGGGGAGAGAAGAATTCAGAAAGGAGACTCAGGGCCTTTCTTATGAGCTTGAAATCCTGGCAAGCAGTTCCTTGAAGTTGTAACTGAAAATCAATCTGATATATAATTAAATTCTAGTCATCACATATGCAGCAACCAGTCTCTCCAGCTCTTAGGCACGGCAGCGGAGGAGCAGGGCCATCGATCCGGGAGGGCTCCTGCCCCATCAGCAGCACTCAGCAGCAGCCCCAGACTGCAGGACAAACAGCCGACTCCAGCCGAGGTGTCCAATATTCCCTAATCATTTAAGTGCCTTGCACAGCGAGCCCAGGCTAGTCCCACAGTCTCCCTGCTGCCATCAGTCTTTCCAATAAATGAGCTTTGAGCAGGCTCCAGAGAGAAAAGGAAAGGAGGCTGATCAATTCTTTCCAATATTAGGTTTTCATTTTAACTTCTCCCACTCAATGGCTACTTGGGTTGGGTGCTCTGTAATTATATTCATCAAGGTCTGTCAACATAAATTGACAGCCCTGGTTTAAGGCCATAGCTCTAGTTTGTTTACTAAGTCAGAGAGAGAGACAACTAGCATTGATTATTTCTTTTAAGAAGAGGAACTAGGATGGTTTCTTTCAAATTATTTAGTGTTTCTAAAGTTAAGCTATGCAATTTATGCAATTTATACATGACTCTTGCTGATCTCTGTTTACTCCTGACAAAGAGAAAAATTATCTTGTCTGTTGCTCTAGACATTTTTGATATTAGCATTAATATTAACTGACTTGTGTTCCTCTTCACTGCTACATTATTAATTTGTCTACGTGTTTACAATGCGCTCATCACTGTATGCTTTGAATCCTAACAAAGTGTGCATGTTCACACACTGCCAACACAGAAACCCTTGCTAATGTAGGAGTAAAATAACATCAGTAAACTCCACTCTTGTACAGAACAGGAACAAACTATCTAAATGGAAAACTAACCATGTCTGGTAAAACTAATGGGATTCTTCAAAATATCAATGAATCGCTGAGCAGGGGAACTGATTGACAATATTTATTTGACTTTTCAAAAGAGCCAGTGATAAACTCCCTTAAAAAGCCCCTAAGAAGGTAGGCATGAGGAAGGGGGAAGAAACAGCCCAAATCAAAAAGCAGTAAGAGCTGGGCTGAGAGCAAACCTGTGAGTACTGGCTGGTAGATGGGGTTGCAGGCACTTGCCTGTTAAGACGCCTCCCAGTCCTAATTACAGGGCTGGTTTTCATGCTTATAATTTTAACTGTTCCTGCAGAAATTTTCCATGCTGGTGCCTGCCCCAAGCTGGCTTGTCTCTAAAAGAATTGTCCCTTCAAAACCAATCCAACTCCCTTAGCAAGAGAGTTGTGGAAAAAAAAATGTATTTCTTTGCTTCTTGAAAGAACAAGCAAACAAACTCCAGTAACTTTTTGTCTGAGCCTCCAGTGCCCCCGTGCTGTGTCTGGATTGTGTGGGAGGAGCAGCAGTGCTGCAGTGGAACCTGGCCCCTCCAGACTTCTGCATCCTCCTTATGCCTCTACCCTGCCTCTGTCCTCCCTGCTTACACTGTCCCACCATCCAGCATCCCAGCAGTGCTGCCTGGTGTGGGGAAGCCCCTGAAAGCAGGAGTGTGAGTCAGTGCAATGTGGTTGCTATTGAGACAGTTATGATTCAGTGGAGGGATAAACTTGTCCTGGTGTTGAGCATGACTCTGAAAAGTGGACAGGCCATGGGGTCCAGGCAAGCAGCTGAGTGTGGAGAGAAGAAAAGACCTTGTATGTGTCCCTGGGGACAATGAAAGGATTCAGGAAAGGACAGCAACGACATACAGCAATTATTTTATATGAGTTTTCTTCTGCTGTGGGTAGAGCTGCTAAAATGTGTCCTTGGACAGCAGCCAAGTGGAACTTTTGCAGGACATTGCTCTTATGTGAGTTGTTGTGCTAATCCTCTGCCTTAGGAGGAGAGGCATGAGCTTCCCTCTACTCCTGCATTTTTGCTGTTGTTCCCATAATAGTTTTCCTTTGCCTGCTTTCTTTTCCTGAGTTTCCTCGCTCATATTAGGGGTAGTATTGGGTTTTTTTAGGGATGGGTTAAACCCTGCCTTCATAGGGCTAGGGACAGGTTAAGCTGAGTAGGTAGGAGGGAAAATGTCAGAAAAACAAAGATGGGGAAAGGAGACCCATTTGGGAGATGCTGTGACTGTAAATTGGGCAGACTGATGCTCTGATGGGGCCCTGAGAAGTAGGGCTGTGGTCAGAAGATGCTCAAGGACACAGCTGGGGAAAAGGCAGCCTGGAGCAGAAAAGGTCAAGCCCTGGCTCAAGTGGGCTATGGCACATTTCCCTCAAGAAGCCAGATTGCTCAGTTTCATCATTTGTCTGACATCCTCGTGCAAAGCACTGCATGCTCAGTGACTTTCCTCTGCTCTGTTAGGGCTAATGTCTTGCTACTGGTGCTTTGGTTTCTCAGGCTGATGGAATCCATGTAGCACACACAGCTGTCACTGGGGACTGCACCAGTGTCACGAGGATGCAGCCCAACTGTCCTGTTTATTGCTTTTTCTAGAAGGTCCCTGCTGAAAAAATCAATGTTAAGAAACACAGTGCAAAAATGTTACCTGCAGTACTAAATTAAATGTTTATGATGCATAATTATGGGATTTTTGCAATGCTTTTTCAGGACATGGAATATTTCACTAGTTTGTGCTGAAGTCAGTGAAAACTTTCTGCAAGAATAAAGCTAAAAGAAAAGCTGGGACTATTTCCTTTTGCCAGTTAAATATGAACTTGAAGCACTGCATTTGCCTGTACTACTTAAATGAAAATAATAAGCATGCACAGGAAGCTTTGATTGGATTGAAAAAAATTGTATTCTGGTGAGGAATAGCCCCATTTTCCAGATGATAAGTTAAGTCTCAGAGTCCAGGGAGGGACTTCCTGCTGAATTCGGCATACCTACCTGAGATGCCAGGACCTTGATCTTTTAGCATTTGACATCAGAGTCTATTCCATACGTGCAAAGCTCAATTTACATTGACTTTGTTCATGACTGAGAGCTTGGGAACTTCAGCAAATCAGATCCTAAATTGCATCAGGCCTGGAAGAGGGACATTTCCAATTTTCTCTTCAATGTGTGTGATAGCTCTGGGAACCTCGGGTTTTCTCTGATCACGGTCCCTGTACTGGGGCATCAGTCCTTAAAAAAAAAAATCACACTCTTATTTCTAAACAAAACCCAAGGATCCTGAGGGCTGAATCCCATGTAGTGTGTTTTGCTGCACAGTGAGGATTCCCCATGGGCAGCTGAAATGCCATTCCTTTTCCTTCTCATTAAGACGATGAATAGCACTTGGGTTTGTGTAGGCTGCCTGAAAGGAAATGTGCAGAGAACTAAGGATTTTTATCTTGACCCTTCCCAGAAAATTCAAGTCCTCAGTTGCAAATTAGAAATGAGCCCAGGGGCTATGGAAATACCCAGTAAAAAGGGCTGTAAAATTGTTTTCCTTTAAAAAGAATGGAAGACTGTAAGCAAACCCTCTTGAGCATCCTGTAGAGCTTTCTTATGTGCTCACTAGAAACAGGTCTTTCCCTTATTATGTTCTCAAATGAGATTTTGTATAACTTCTATGACTTGGTTGCAACTGTTGTTTAACATGTTTGGAGGGGACTCATGCTGGGGCAGTGTGACTTTTTGGCCTCCAATATGAACATAGAATCATAGAATTATTTCAGTTGGATGGGACCTTTAAAGGTTATTTAGTCCAGCCCCTGAGCATTTTGAGTAGAGTCTTTTGGATTAAGTGATCAGACTGGAAACTCCTCACTAAAAAGAGCCAACTGTTTGTCCTGTGCTTGCTGTTCCCCATTTCAGTACAGGGACCACTCTTCCATGTTTGCAGTCGTGTCCACAGCCCTGTGGTTCTCCCATGCTGCAGTCCAGGAAAACATTCCCCCAGCAGCTCCTTAGAGTGCACTTCACTGGCACCACTTCCTGGCCAGCTATCGTTTCCCCCTTGTAATGCTTTTTTCATTGCCAGCTGTTCATCTTTCTACAGAGTATCATCTTCTCATACAGAAACCAGATATTTTTGAAATTTGCTATCAAGTCTTGGCTCTCCTTAAAAAGCTTAAGCAATAAAATCATGGAACCTGGTGCTTTTCCTTTTCTACTGAATGGGCACAGAATATAAATTACCTCTTTCTCAAGTTCCTCTGCCTGGCTCAGTCAGTTTTGGTTCTGATGAAGTCTAAAACTCTGGATTTGAATAGGGAATTATATGGGAGTTGTTCCAGGTTTAAGTGTAGCTGCTTGTGCCTTCCCTCAGCACCATTTCTGTTTGCTTCAACTTCACTTGAGTCATTTGTTAGCCAGTCACTTTCTCTCTCTGCTCCTGGAAAGCCATTAGGATTGATTTCTGTAAGTATTTTAAATACTTCTGCTGGTCCCTGTAGGGCTATCTCGGACTCTGCATAGATTGCTGTCAGTTGGGATGGTACTGGAAGATGCTGCATTCACACCACGGGAGAAATCCCTCTTCTCACATCCTTCTGTTTCGCATTTTTTCCTTGGGCTTCTAAGCAGAAAATTTTCCTGATCCTTTGAAATAAATAGTCAGTGGAAATAAATATATCTGGGTTCCATGGAAATCAAGAGCAAAAAGCCTGTTTGACTTCAAAGGGCTGGCCTAGAAGGTTAATGGCACTAGTTTAATGCTGCACATAGGATAAAATCCACTTGTGAACCACGTACTATACCTGAGGAGCTGAGGGTTATAACATGACATTGTTACTATCTCGTTTAGTTGAAACAGAACCTCATTTTTCTCATGGCTTGGAAAATTGTGGATGTTGTCATCCTTTTCCTATAAGTAAGCTAATCTTTTTATTGATATAGTGCACACCAAGCACCACAGTGATTTGCGATGTGGGAAAGTCTTTTGTTGCAATTTCAGCATGGCCCTGAAAGCAGCTTCAATGACAGAAATGGAAAAACCAGTTACACACGCCAGATCATTATTCTGAGAGTTCCTCCAAATGATATGAAGGAGTGTAAGCCCTACAATACAAAGAGATTGTGGAAAGTCTGTAGGCAGCATGTGAATCACCTTGTCATGCTTTTTTATGGCACACATGGCACCACACTCTTTATTTAAGCTAGCGCCTGGCAGATCAAATCCATTTGGAGGAAAGGTGATCGGTTCTGTGGAGCTGCTGGACACAAAAAAAATAGGTGTGTGAGACATGCCTGCAGTTGTCTGTGAAAATGTCAAGGCAAAACAGGGGCATTAGAAAGACTCCAGAATCTCGATGTGAGGTTTTAGCTTTTGTCCTAACTGGACTTGGAAAGGTATTTCTGTAGTTTCAAGTTAACCAGTTCAAAGCCTTTTTGCTTTGGGCCACATTTGCACAATGGAATTAAAAACACATATTTGAGGAAAAATGAAATCAAGCAGTTAATTACTAAGTTTCAGGATTTTTTTTTTTCCAAAAGAGGAAAGAAAAGATAATATGAAATAAGATCTGGGTGGTAAAGCTATTCATTGAAACATTTTTGACATTCAGTCAAATATCTTAAGTAATCTAACAAACTGGTGGGATTTGAAATTGCTTTTGTTCTTGTTAAGGCATTGTTCATCCCTGCCTGCATAGTCCTGCCTGCCCCACTTCTCTCTCCATAACAGCCCTGGTTTGTGAATGGTAGAGGAGTGCAGGAGAAGCCACGGAAAGGCCCATATGGCTTTCCTGCTGAAACATGCCTGCACTCCACCCAGGCACAAGTATGTCTCAGCCAACTTACTAGCCAAGTTAGAATAGGCAGGTGGCAATGTCCATCCTCAGGAGCATTGCAGCAGTTTTGCAGCCTGAAAAGTGAAATAGTTGCTGCAATGCTATTTACTGCCTTACATTAGCAGCCCAAAGAAACCAGCATCTCAGTATGGCAATACTGGGAAATCCATCTTGAGCTGCCCTGAGTTCATTGTCACCAGACTACTGAGGTATTAGGCTGGGCTTTGTAATAACTCCATCTTCGGGCCACGGTCGTGGGATTTGCCAGCAATCACGTTCTGTCCTTGGTGAGCAGTCACACCGTGTGCACGGAGGTTTCAGCAGAACCCCCCACCCTGCAAAGGATATTTCTTCAAAGGCTGCTTCCTATCATTACTCCTGCTGCACCAGGCTGGGGATGGTCTCCCTTACTACTGCCTTTCCTGTCATTAGTGAGGGGACTGTGTGAAGGTCTCCAAAATCAGAATGCATTCTGTTAACCTTGGGAAACTGCAGACTTTTCAAGTTAGAGTTTTGAATTCACTTTTTTTCTGCCACTAGGGCATCTAAAAATCTCGAAGTATTTTATCCAAAAGCCACACTTAACAGTTCTTTGTACATAATCTATCTATGACCCATATGCATTTTTCATTCTAAAATTACTCTATTTTTAAAATGTGATTTGCAGTAAAGGCAACATCAGAATAAAATATTAAGTATGTATGCTACAGTAATGAATAATTTGTATAATCAATTACAGCCTAATCCAATTAAGATAATTTATATGATTTTCATTTAGTGCTGTGGGTGCCACAGGTACTATCTGACTATCTGGTGAGAGACTCATTGTGGTGTGTAGCAATTGTGCAAGTTATATTGCAAAATGGAGGAAAAAAAGTTAAGTTTTGGCAAAGCATATTTCTTAATTTCCTAAACTTTATGCTTATGAGTATTTGTTATGTGCTCCAAAATCATTATGAATTTGAGCTTCACAGCATTATGAAAACATTTTGAAAAGCTTGTTGAATCAGGTCTCAGCTGTAATTCTTACAATATGATGATGGATAAATCCAAATTGTTATTTAACATCCTTTTCCCTTTTAAATACAAAGGAACTGTCTTCTTAAAACTGTGATCTGATTGGCTGGACACAGAGATTAAAATCTTGGTTTATGTGACTACTTCATTGATATGTGCATGTGTTTACCTAAGTTTTTAGGAAGGAGAGCATGACTATGTTGTTCTACATCCCAAAATACAAACAGAATAGTTTGTCCTGCTCTGAGCATGGAGAGGTGCTTTTTCCAGCCAGCTTTGGACTCTGACAGCACACAGGTTCACACCAACAGCTTTACGTGGACAGGGACATTAACTGTTATTGTTGCAAGATAGCAAACAGTGTAATAGTATGTATTGCCTGAAATCTCAATTAAAGTGTTGTCTTTTGAAGAACTGTGTGGGATAAAAGAAGTGATCCTGCCTTCCCCACTTGGCCCTTTGACCTGCCCAGTCCACAACACTTCCTCTGTGTGCATCCCCTGATGGGCAGCTTTGCAGGTGTAGTAGTTATGTGACCACATTTTCCCTGTTCTTTTTGCTTTCCTGTCTCTATCCCTATGAGAAATCCTTTAAAATCTTTAAACTAGGGTTTCAATGGGAAAACCCTCCAATTCAGCCACACATGCATGCAAGTGTTGCTGGTTGTGTTTTTTCATGAGCCCTGCTGTCTACTCTTCCACTTAAAACTGACCCAAACATTTAATCTATGATCACGTAACGTACCTGATGCAATCACAGCATTGGTGAAGGAATGTGTGGAAAATATTTAAGTGTGGAAAGTATTTAAGCGTATGTTCATGACATTTAGCAGCTGGAAGCAACAAAAATCTCAATACTTTGCAGAACATGTCCCCAGCTGGCAAAATGCCATTTCACTACTTGCCTTGCCCAGCTCTTATCCCTTCCCCTGTTCAGTGGACCAACAGGTAAGGATTTGCAGCTTTCAAGACTTTCTACCTCTATGAAGGGCCTTTTTAAGGCCAGGCAGATTGCAGAAGGAAGACACAGAAATTAATATAATTTTCTCTGCCTTTCTGAAGCTAATCATAGGGGGTATTTTGGTGTCTTTAAATCACTGAATTTCATCAACAGCAAATAATAAGAGATGTCTTGTTTCCATTAGGGTTAATATCACAATTTTGCCTGATTATTCTTAGTACATAACTCAGTGGAAACAATGCATCTTTTGTAATAAAGCTTCCACCAGAAACCTTGGATGTTTTACAAGAAGGAAACATTGGCTAAGACTGCAACATAAAAATGTGGTATATGATTCCCTTATACATGTATAGTATTAATACATGCTGCCATGCCAAAAACTTGCTGGTATACCACATCCAGAATGGGATGGATGAGAGAAACGTATTTTTCTGCTGCCTTTCCATGCCTTTTTTTTCCAAGTGAGGGAGGTAGTACAATCTTCTCATGTAATAATATGCTTAAAATCACTTATGTTCAAACGAAGCGAAGCACTCCAAAGCATTCACTGCCTCCAAAACTATGCCCTTATGGTTTCAATTAAAAGGAAATTATTTGCTTTGTGAAACTTTGCCTGGATCTTTAATTCTTCCTCATCATCTGAATACAGCTCTAAAAAGCTTCTGTATTTGAAATTGCTAATCAGGTTTCAGTTTGCAACAGTCATATGTCATGTCATATTACATCACACAAATATTGATTATTCACTCTGGTTTGCAATGGTGAAGGTTTCATCTCATCTTCTTTCTGGCCTTTCTAATACATAGTTTAGGCACTCCACTGCCCAAGAGTATTTTCGGGTTTTCAGATGATTTTTTCTGATATTCCTGATGAATTGGCAGCTTAATTTTTCAAATCATGACATTGATTACATTAGTTTTTTGCCATGCATGGGCTATTGAGTCTTTCCTCAAGAAAAGAATATAAAAGCAAGCAGCAATGGCCAACTAGTCATTAATTGCAAACTTTCCTATACTCCCTAACTGTCTGCAATAGTAAATTCTTTCAAAAGAGAGTATGAAAGGAAACTACATCCAAAAAGCAGAGTGCACATACATCACTCTGTGCCCATGTCTCTGGTGTGTGGCAGTGGTTTGTGCAGTTGCACTCACACATGAGCAGACTCAATGTCCTTTAGCTGGTGGGCCCAGAGGCCTCACCTTCTGTTTGCTCACTGGCTTTCTTCTCAAGACCTCAGTCTACCATTCCTTTATTATTTTTCTGTGCATTGGCAGCAGCTGTGATGATCCAGGGCACTGCATCAGCCACTCGTGGGAACTGGGTATTTCCTGTACCATCCTCAAAACCTGGAAGGCACCACCACTCTTGAGCTGCAGCTTCATGCTGAAGTGAGCACTTGTGCCTTCCATGGCTCAGAGTGAATATTGCCTCTGCTTTCAGGAGAGGTTCACATCACAGAGAGCACAGCAGCCTCCTCCTGCTTTACATCATGATCCTACCGAGTGTGGAAATGTCTTCTTGACTTTTTCACATGGCAATGCTTTCTGCAAAGCCACATAAAGAAGTGAATTGTTGCTTATTTAGGTTGGTAACATGCAGTTGTGAGTATCAGCTAAGCAGCTGAGTAGAAAAGGGAGGGTTTTGTTTGAAGTGTGGGCAGGGGCAGATGTGTATCTTGTCAACTTCTCACTTTACCTTGTGATATTTCGTTGCTAATTGGTATTGTGACAATGAGGGAACTGCTTCCAAAGGAGTCTATTACTTAGTCCAAAATGGGTAATAAAAATGTCCTATGAATTGAAATGCAGTTCAGTTTGAAGGAAAATTATATCTCCCTGGAGACTAGTAAATGGTTTGGGAAAAAGTGTTCCACTGTTCTCTTCTTTGTTGCAACAATCTATGCCAGAAAATATCTTTTTATTACATCTGGTTGACTTTAAAGACATACTGGTTCAAATAAATTGATGGGAGAATAAACGAAGAAAAAATTCTTGTGAATGCTGCTAAATTAAAATCAATGAACTGTAGGCTCTCAAGGCAAACAAGTCTTAATCTACTCAACATTTCCTTGGGCATTTGCTGGCCGATTTTACAGCCATCAGCAAATGAACAACTTTCTTTTCCTACAGGCTAGTTGTTATTCCTTTGTGTTGTTGTCACCCATAATATTTTGCTAGCTTCTGTTTTACTTCTTTTTAATCCACTATCATATTTGGTCATATCACTCTAAGAAATCTTTCCAAGAGCCATCTGGCCATCAAGAACATCTGGTTTATCCCTGTATTTTCCCAAGGTTTGGTGTCTTCTGCATGATAGTTTGAGTGGTTTTCCACCTTCATTAGTCAGACCACTTTATGAAGATGGGTAAACAATATTATCTCCACTTAGCAGCTGGAAACAGTGATGCACAGAGAGAATAAGTGGCTTCCCGAGGCAACTCAGGAACAATGAGTTCAGTAACGAGTCACTGCTGAGGTACTCAAATGGTCTGGTCTCCTAATGCCAAGTCCATGTCTGATCTGCCATGGCATGGCTCCTACATCTGTGGGAGAAGTGAAGCCACAGACTCACACAGCGCTGCTTTGTCATTTGGTGTTAGGGGTGAGGAAAATACTTGCTGTCATAATAACAGTAATAATAATAGAAAGAAGAAGAAGAGGAAGTGTTTGTTAAAGTGTTCCCCAAAATATAATATATTCAATAAATATAATATTCAATAAATATTCATTAATATTTATTGAATATTATCAACAAAGCTTTTGATGTGAGAACTAAAGGCAGTCCAGCTGCAGTTCAGCAGAGAGTCTCTAGCTGGGTTTGGCTGAGATTGCCTCATCCCAGCCACCATCCAGCTGTATCACTGTCTTGCCAAGACTTGGGACATTGGACCAGCTCAGCTCTTTCTAAGTTATATTGATGGCATAAATGTAGATGAGCAAGCTTGACATCCAAACTCCCAGGATATGTGAAAACAAACAATATTTGCTATAGGTGAGTTGTGATGTGTTTTGAGAGGTACAGAGTGTGTATAGACTTCATCCTTTATTCCTAATTATAAGGGAGTCCCCCAAAAGATGAGATATGGGTTGGTTTTATACTTCTCCAAAAGCTAATGAAATCTACGTTTTCCTTCCCCTCAACCTGGATTAATGATTTCATAGCTTGTCAGTAGCCTTTAAATAAGGTTAATCTCTGGCCTATGAATTTTCTTGTTCTTCCTCTCCAGCAGAAGATATGCTCTCTACTTGCACTGTTGTAATCTTTCTTGAAGCATCTACAACTTGCCATGGTCAGAGACCTGAAATTGGAGTAGGATGGACATTTGGCCTGTCATGGCAATAAAATAAAATTGAACTTTTTAGTAAACTTTCATGCTCATGCACATATAAAGAACAGAGAATAAGTCTTATGGTAGACTTTTGGTAGACTATGTCATGTATTATTGCCCCAAATTTGTTAAAATCAATAAGTCCTATTTGAAATACAGGGCAGTGAATAGCCTGGATTTGTTTCATTTGTTTAGGCTACAATGAAGAAATGGAAGCCCAGCATCCTTTGATGTGAATTTCATTCCTAGGATTAAAATTTCCTGTTTTTCTCTGTTGCTAGTGCTTTTGATCTCTTGAATTGTTAAAAGCTGTCTCATTTTAGGCTGATACAGTTTAACTGAAATACTTAACTGTCACTCTTGAAAATCTTAATATCAAGAATTATCTAAACCATAATGGGTGCCCTGTCAAGCCTTCCTCTGCACAGACCGCAGCCAGTAAAACGAGGACAAGGATTCTTCTTACAAAGGGTTTTAGACAGAGAAATATCTGGTTTCTTATGAACATGAAAAGCATGTTCAGTATTTGTTGACAAAACACCAAAGAAACAAGATTGTTTTTGAAGGGTATTGCTCCTGCTTGTGTAAGAAAACGCCACAGTTCTGTGTTTAGTGGAAACATGCCAGTGTGCTCGGACTGGCCTGAGTGTCCAGCGTGCCTGCTGCTGGGTTTCTAATGACAGTCCTCTTCCACAATTACTGCAGCAGCACTGCTCTGTGTGTGTGAATAAATAATAAAAGTTAGGACTCCAGTATGGAGATTTTATATGACAATGTTCAACTGATTTAAAGTCTATTCTGGCTACTGTCACACAGAACCAGCTTTCTGGCTCCCGCCCCTAGGCCCAAGCCTTTGGTTTGTAGAAGGCATCCATTTTATCACCAGTGATTTGTGAGCCTGGGTAAGCACCCATGACATACAGCAGAGCCCTCAGAGTGAAAAAGCTTTTTGTTTTCTTCTCCTCATCTTCACTGAGCATCTGTTTGGCTGCTGCTTGATAAGATGAAATCAAATTAATGAAATTTAATGCCTTGGATGCAGGAACAAAACACACAATTATGAAGCAGCTTGTAAAAATTACATAATGTTATATGCAATTCCAGTTTAATATATGTGAAGTTATTTCTGCAAGAGTCAATTGGTGTCTTTTAAGACTATACTTTAATGGAATATAAGGTATTTGCCCCGAGTCCGTCTAACTTGTAAAATCCCTGATGGGCTCCGCTCTGTCTGTTGCTTATTCTCACAAGATTATCATGAGGGCCATTCAAGTGGTCTTTTCTCTTTCAAACTAATGCATCATGAATAAGCAGTGGAATCTTACTATCACATCCCTGAAATTCAGCTAGTATCATCTTTCGGCTTCCTTTCCATCAGTAATCTAACTGACTAGGTAGCAGTTTTAAAAGAAGACCTATGGAAGAAACAGATACACTGATTTTGCATTCTGTTGCTTGTTTATCCGGGGTGTAAAGAAGGTCTGGGGTTTTTTTTTTGGTGGTTTTGGTGTTTTTTTTTTAATACCTTGTCAAATCTGCCTGCATGGTTTTATTGGACAATTTGTTGATGTGACAGAGGAGAAGCTTTTACTGGCACCCTTCTGACGTTCCTTTTCAGGCCATTAGACAGATATCATCTACAGTGGGATTAGGCTCTGCTTGAGGGCCTGGAAGAGCTAAGACTCTTTTGCGGAACTTGAATTTAAAAACAAAAATATCACAAAAAACAAAACATGAATCCAATTTCCCTTTTTCATGAGCACCTGGAGTGGTGAATATAAAACCATAAGCCCTCAGCATCATAAAATAACAGGTGGAAATCAGATAGCTCACAGCATTTGAGCATGGCCTCTCCAGCCCACAGAGGGGGAAATGGCAAGAGAGGAGGATGGATGAGCAGAAGGGCTGTATCAGGACAGGGCACAGCCTGCAGTGCTTAGGGATCTCCCACTGCAGTTGCACACACAATTTCTCTGAGATCAAAGCTGTTTAAAAATCACTGCTCTGAGCTGCCTCCCTTCCTGTCTACACTGTTTTGTCCATCATGCCATTACTCTGCTTGTAGGGCTTTTTCATTTCAACCAGACATGAAACCCATGCATTAGAGGCAAAAATAACCCCCACGAGTCCACAACTTTTTTGAAAAGTTTCTTAAATTTGCATTATGGCTCAGTTTAACAAACAGTTCCACTGGTGTAGGTAAAAAGATGCTGAAATGTAGCACATGGACAGAAATAACAGTCTGGGGGCAAGAGCTCCTTAACCTTAACCAAGCAAGATTTGCTGTTAGGGAGAATGCTCTCGTAACTGCAGCTGGGGTCTGTGCTCTGCCAACCAGGCAGCTGTGGGTAATGCTTTTGCAACTGATGCTTTCTTTATTCTTTAAAATGTTGCTGTTCCCCGCCCTTTCTTTAATAACAACAAAAAATGAAGTGTGGGCATCGTTTGTAAAACCCATGCAAACTGTGGTTCAAAAGGTTCTGGAAAACAGCTATTTTCATCAGTCCCCTAAGCATCTCCTTTGCTTCCAGGGGCTTGATAGGAGAGGTCCAAGATGAAGGAAGGACCTCCAGTGGGACTACACCAGCTTACACTGAAATGTTTTCAATTTCTATAGTAGCTTAAAGTGATCTCAGATGTGTGAGATTCCCTTCCCTTTCAGCATGATGCAAGCCCACGGGGTAGGTAAGAGCCCTTCCCATGCTGTGATCCTAGCAGTGTCTCAGCCAAGGCTTTCCAAAACTCTGCTGCAGCCCTGTGCTGACTCCTTCTCCCACAGGGAACATGACCAGTGGTAGACACACCATCTTGCTCACCTTCCCTTGTGTCTATGGCATGGGAGGAAGAGAAGCAGGGAAGGAGGTCGGTCAGGCAATGCCCCTGCTAGCACCCCTGTTCTTTTGACTACTGGGTGCTTGGACGGATGATTAAGTGTCTGCACATTTTCACTGAAAGGGACCCTTTTCGAGTTTCCCATCTTTGCCTGGCCTTTGCTGACTCTAGGGCATGAAAAACGTTCCCATAACATTGGTGATTCCAGCAGCTGCAAGAGTCTGCATTTGAGATAATGCTTTGCTCACTAGGTTTAAAAATCTGCTTTTCTAAACTAATCTTTGCTCAAGCTACAAGATCTTGGGCACATGGACCTTGTCTGCTTTTGCATTTGAAAATTTCTCAATATACGGAGAGCTGATGCTCTGCCACAAACGTAGCAGATGCAATAATGAAAAAGAAACCCCAAGGCTTGTCGTCCTGATAGGACTAGATTGCAGCTCTGGGCACTGCCTCAGTACAGGCTGTAAAATATTATTCAGCCACTTGAGTATGAAGTACTTCCTCTCCCACCCATTAATATCTCTCAGCAACTTCCTGAGAATAAGATTATAAACTGTATATATGGAACAATCCCTTGTGTGCTGCTCCAGGATAACCTTAATCCTTCCTGAAGAATTTAGAGTATTTTTCCTCCTCATTTCTCTCCTGTTGTATGCCCATCCTGACAAGGTCACAGCAGTTTTTGTGTGACATGATTAAAAAAAAAAATCAGATGTTTTAAAAATCTAGAGACTGCAAACAAAAAGCTAATCAGAAATGTTCAATCCTCACAGAGTATTACTCTAAGAAGGGTTATTTAGGGGCCTTTTTGTGATTTTGCATATTTTTCTAATTTTGGTCTATTTTATAATGTTTAATACCAAGTTCCTAGATTTGAATTGCCTATCTGGGACTAACAACAGTATTTCTGTAGCATTTTACCCTTAAGCTATGACACAACCTCAGTATTGAGACCAAGTTAATACAGCTTTTAAGACTGGAGTGCCTTCCAGACTATCCACATTGGATGCAGGAGGGGCTCCAAACTCTGATATCCCATTTTTCCAATGGCAATCACTTGTGTGGAAAGCCCACACAGTTAGTATCTGCTGGGCACTTTGAGCAGCTATTCTGCCATAACCTATAAAGTTGATCACAGATCTTTTGTAGCATATAATAAAAAAAAAAAAAGAAAAGTAGTAGAGAGAAAACTGGTAGTTGTGATTCAGTTTTTGTCTTACGGCTGACGTGAGAGAAATTAGGTTGTGATTCTGGCTGTTTGGGATGGTGAAAGCAGTCTATGAAGATAAATCAAAAGGAATTGGAGGGACTGTGAGTGCAATGGATCAAAACAAAGCAATTCTCTTATTTCTCCATCTCCCTCTCTGCCCTCTTTGAGCCTGCTGTAAGTTGCCCCTAGCAATTATTTTTTAAAAAGGATAGTCATACTTAGTAGGACGGTCTTCTTCTAAACTAATGCCAGTGCGTTGGTAATAGCAGCAAGGAAACAGACCAAACACTAAAAAGTCTGTTCTTTGTTTTCTGCGGGAAGAAATTAAGATCTGATGGTAGGGATTTTTCTTAAGCAGCAGCAAGTAAATTGTTTCAAAGCCGTGTATGTTCCAGCTCTGTGTATAGTTATAGTCTGTGATAGACTAAATCATCTGCATTGGAAGCATTGGGAATTGGATTACAGTCTTCAAGGATTTTGCTGGTGTAGAGTTTGAAATTGATGAATAAGAGCCACTACTTCATTGTAATAAAGGACCAAATATGTAACTGATGATGACTAGAGGTGACTCAGTTCTGCAGGACTCTGAGTTCTTGGAGTCCTGCAAGTCACTTAAATTCATGTTGAACATGCAGTGATGGCTGCCCTTCACCCCAAGGCCTGCAGGCTCTGGTCACCCATAAGCACTGATGCAAAGAGCCATGGTTCCCACTCGCCTAGGAGGAGCTGAAGGTCCACTTGGCTGGCAGGAAGATGGATGAGCTCATGGTCGGGTGCACGCTGGGGCTCCCAGCAGCGGCAGCTGAATGGGCTCTAAAGCTGCTACTGCTTTCCCAGCAGGACAGACTATTCCTGCTTTCAAGAGTTTAGAAGTACATTTTTATAGGAATTTGAGCTTTACCCTTTTCCTCTAGAGGAAGTAAGCACTTTAAGCATTCTCTAAGAAAAAGAGAGAATGAGCACAACTTTTTGAGAAATCAGATTTCTTGGGATTTCCCTGCAGTTCCCTTTTGCAGTGAGGGGCTGAAGTGATATGAGAGGGAAGGATTCCCACAGCCAATTCCCAGTGTTCAAGATGCACTGTTGTGATACACTCCTGTAGGGTTCATTCCTTAACGAGATATGCTGTAGTAGATGTATTAAGTACCTGCTCTGACACGTTCCTGAGGAAATATTCTAGTCACCAGCAACTGACCCCATGTGAATTAAAAGACTTATTTATTAGGAAATCAGATGAAAGGTAGCTTTATGCAAGCCAGCTAGAGTTGTGAAAGGAAGCCACATTCTAGATGAAAGGGAACACTTAGTCCAAAGTAAAATATGTACTGTGTTTGGTCACATCCCTGGCATGACAAAGGATGGCTTCCTACCCACAAATGATGATATTGTCTTCAGATAATTGCTCCCTTATCAGATAAATCACTGAATTTCTCATTAAAAAATGAGTATATTCTTCTTGAGGACTCTGTGGTGCCAGTCCATGACGTGTGGGTGGGGACAGAGCCCTGCCACGACGCCAGCAAACCCAGCCAGCTCTGCTGGGATGACGGGCTTAGTGTTTCCAACAGTTTCCTTTTGTTTGCTTCCACAACCATTTCAGGCAGCACTGAAAAAGTCCACTAACCCCAGTATCTCCTCCTTGTTCCTGCTATGACACTGGGAGCTGAGTGTTCTGGTGCTGCCAGCTCTCCCCCTGCACCATGTGAGGAGAAACCATGGCCTTGTTGGAAACTGCTTAAGTTTGTTTGGATAAACATCTGTGTCCCCAGGTTGCTCATTTGTATGTTTTCACAAGTCAAAAAGGAGGGGATCTGAAGCTCTTAGCGAGTCCAGCAGCCATGTCTGAAAAGTACTTCTGGGTATTTGGGAAAGCTCTACTGTTGAACCTCATAGATGTGCATGTATGATGGACACCTATAACACACTGTGGCCCACATGGTGTCACTCAATCTGCAACATCAGAACTTCAGGGAGTACCCCACAAGGATGAGAGCTGGGAGCTCAGGGTTATTTGTACTATCTGGCAGCAAACAAAATTCTTCTACACCCAGACGCAAGGCTGCAAATGCATTTCTGCTGTGTATGGCTCATTTCCAAAACAAAACTAAAGATCAGATGAGAATTCTGTACGTTGAAACTTCCCCTAAGTGGATGCTGGGTTTGGTGACACTGAGTGGCAAGGAAGTGGCTTGTAAGGGAGGGTATGCTGAGCACAGCCAGGTACTCCGGACTAACGTTTCACCCATGTGCCCAAAGCAGGATTTCAATAAAAAGGTGCAGAAGTATATATATGTAAGGGTCAAAATTTCTCAGCACTTAATGGGAAAGTGATTTTATGAAGACCTGGTTGGTCAGGCTGATGCTTCATTTGTGTCTCTAACATGGCCTCATTCTATGGCTCAGAATGGCTTTTATCACTTCAGAGCAGAGTAATGCTTTCACAGAAGAACATTTTTGCAAACAGTAGTGAGTAGTACTAACAAATTTGTAACTTCCTGGATTTTGCTTAGGCTTTAGATAATTAGCAAACGCACAGGCAAAATTAATCCACTCACTGACTAATAGTCAATTCATTCAGTTGCAGGATGTATGATCAATAATTTTATTTTTAAATAAACAAATAAATTAAGGTAGATTGATGTTTTTTATTTTTTCAAGATTCCTTGAGAAAGAATCAGAGAACTACTGCTGATAGTTAGCTGTTTTACACAGAGAAATTTCAACACATCTTGTGTCCTCTTCTTCATGCCAAGTGCCAAGTGTAAAAGAATCTTATCAGATTAATTCTGATGGGAGGCTTTACAATTATTGTTATGATCTTTTACTCTAAGCACTAATGGGGAATTTAGAAAAAAATATAATGTGATGAAGCTCACATGCAAGAATTTGATCACAGAGAAAATATAATGAAGAACTTATCTGTATTAATGTCACTGATTAAAATTGAATTTGTCCTGATTTGCACCAGCCTGAACTGAATTAAGTCAATAAGGCTCATCTCCATTCAAGGAAATACTGTGAAAACATGCTTAATCAGTACCACTAATGGAGAGAAGGTAACTTCTTTCTTATTGGTTCAAACTTTATCTATCATGAATGGTATGGTAATTCCTCTTTGTGCTGCAAATGAGCTGTCAGCCTTTCTAGCCCCTGCAGCAATTTTCAACACTGATTATATTTGAGATCAGCTGCTTATTTTGACTTCTAACACTTAGAACTTGTATGAGAACTGCCATAAACTACCAGGATCAAATGCCCTTAATGATCATAAAGGAACTGGTAATTCAAGTCTTGTTTTTGAATAAAATTTTTATCCTACCAGTAGGTTTCAAAGATGACTGTAGCTGGAGCACATTATCTCAGTTTGAATTTCTGAATTAAACAACTAAAAAAGTCTCTGACATATTGACATTGACAAATATTGTAAATCTTTGGATATCTGCTCTGCACCCTTAAGGGACAGCTTACTGCAATCGTCCAAGTCTGTAAGTAGAAGACAGGATGTTGTCCACATAAATTAAAAAAACCCTTACTTTGCAACCCTTAAATCAAAAGAAGAAATCTCCGTATTTTTTGGAGCAGCAGCTAAAACATCTTCAGGCATAATTTATGCTGTTGACAGCCGTTGCATATATAACACCAGGAAGTCTGGTTTTAATTCTTGTAATATTGCTGGGGAGGTGGGTGGCTTAGTTAATAAACTTGATCTTTCACCTTTGGAATCAGATTGCGTACCCTTGTTGCAACATGCCTGTCTTTAATTTGAATGCTCGTTTACTTACAGAGGCTACCTGCTGACCTGCAGGAGTCAGAAATTGATGTCTAACACACATCACCAAAGCCACAGGCAGATGTGCAGTGAGAGGTGAACAGAAATGGTCATCTGCCCTGGGCAGAACATCAGAGGGACATCCTCTGGTGGCCAAGAGGCATGGGTAGAGGGGAGGAAACCATGGCTTTGTCAGGTTACTGCAGTAAGGGGACATTCCTGAAGTGTTTAAGGCTGGAGACACATATTCTGTCCCATGTCCCCCGTGCTGCCATGGTTGGTCTGCTCAGGGTGCTGCCAGCATCCACCTGCTCCAAAGGGAGCAGTGGGGCTGGGATGTCAGCATGATTGAATCCAAAGATTGTTCGGGGCCATCAGGGGCACCACTGAGGATGCTTCCAGGCAAAACAATTCAGCATCTACTGAACATGACCCTTGCTAGACAGAGGTCATCAAAAGCAGGTATTTTTAAAATGATGGTCTCCTATGTGCTAGCTCAAGCCCCAACCTCAACCCTACTATAAACAGGAAACAAAGCTCTTCAGTAGCAGAGAATATTCTACCTTGGTGCCCACACACGCCACATGGTCACTTCCCAGCTCTCATGTCCCTGAGGCATTCAGGTTCCTTCATGCCTTAGATTCCTTGGCTCTCTTTTGGAAATCCATCATGAAACACCCAGAAAACAGTCCCTAAAATAAATGACAGCATCAGATCTTGACTCCTATTAAGACGTGTCAGTGTCCTTAACATTGTTGGTTCCTGTACATAAAAAGAGGCTCTGAGAGGAGAGCCACTAATTCCAGAGGAGAGCCACTAAGCTGATCACAGGGCTGGAGCACCTCTCTGATGAAGACAGGCTGTTAGTGTTGGGGCTGTTCAGCCTGGAGAAGACAAGGCTCTGGGGAGACCTTATAGCAGCTTTCTGTGCATGAAGGTGGTCTATAAAAAAAGCTGGAGGTGGACTTAACACAAAGGCCTGTAGTTACAGGACAAAGGGGAATGGCCTTAATCTAAAGGAGGGTAAGTTTAGACCAGATATTGTCAAGAAATTCTTTACTGTGAGCGTGGTGAAGCAGTGGAACAGGTTGCCCAGAGAGGCTGTGAATTCCCCATTCCCTGAGTAGTTCAAGACAAGGCTGGATGGGACTGTGAGTCACCTGGGCAAGGGGAAGCTTCCCTGGCCATGGCGAGGGGTTTCGAGCTACATGATTTTTAAGGTCCCTTCCAACAAACCACTCACTTTGTCAGAGGCTGAGAAAGGCATAGAGCTCCTCAAGCAGCAGAATCATTTTAATTTATAGGTCCCAGAAAGTATTAGAATAATTATGATTTGAAATGCAGTGTTTTCTGGATCACTAGGCTAATATCTGAAAGTGCTACACAGGGACATAGCCTACCAACAAGGGTCTGCTTACTGAACTTTCTGTGCTCTGCCTAATACAGCAAGAAAAGCTTGTCTGTCTGCTTTAGATTTAGAAACCCTAGACCTAACCCTAACCTCAACCTGAAATGTACCTGGGTAGCAGTTCAAACAAGAAGAGATCCTCTGCTCGATGTGCTATATTCCTCTTACATCCCATCTCCCTGGCTGGCCACTGCAGGATGATGCAGTAATGATGTCCTAAAACTCCTTCATCTCTGGACTCCTAAACAGCTTCATCCTCAAATGTACTCAGGGGGCCAACCACTTCTGTAAATAGTGCAAGTGCCCCATTAAAAGCAGCTCTGTGCCTGCCTTTCTGGATTCTGCAGGTTGTGACAAGAATAACCTGTCTGGCTGCTTTTGCTTCTCTGACTTAACTGATTTCAGGAACGGGGTGGCCTCATGGGCCACATATCACTTCAGGGGTAAATTTCTCACGGCAGACATTTATGCACTTCAAGGCATTTTTACTGAGACATGCTGTAAAGCCTGGACAATAAACCATGGGGGTTGAAGGCTGTTGTGTTCTGCTATACAATTGCATTTCACAACACATTTCAGGTTAGAGGTAGAGAAAATGAAGCAGCCAAACAAGTTATGCTACCTGTATCCTGCACAGACCAGAAAGAGAGGGGGAGGATTCATGCTAAAGGGAATTGGGGCTTCTAATGTAGTTTATGGTCCCCATGGAAGTTACGATGTTAGAGATTAAAATACAATTAGGGATATGGGGATTTAAAACATCTAGGCAGTGTTTTTATGCATGGCACAGAGAGTAAGAGAGGCATCTGTTTATGACCTTCAGGCTGGAGCTATCTTGGAGTATATTTACTAATGTTAGGGTAATGGGAGGGTACCTAAAGCAGCTAGAGAGCCTCACCTTGCTGCATCCTGCAGCTCCTAAAAAGGCAGGAAGGAACAGAAGTTAGAGATACTCAGGTAAGTCAGGTGCTGTCTACATAACTGCCTTGGATGCTGGGTGCAAATCCCAATGCATTTAGAGATATTTTTCTTAAGTTGCAGAAACAAGATTTTGGGAAAGAAGAGTTCTTCTTTGGAGGGTTGAAGTTGTTACATAATTGTGCATGACCCAGTGTTTTTTTGTATTCCAAGAAAGGGTTCCCTCAAGATTAAGTTGACAGGCTAAATTAATGTCAGGTTTAAGGTTTGAGTTGGAAAAGGGAAAGAAGCTGTTCTTGGTGCTTTCTGCAGAGCTAGGAGGAATTTATGGAGAGGAGTTAAATTTGGTGGTCAAGATCCTTCTATCGTGACTTCAGGTAGGTATGGCCTTTTGGAAATTTCTGATCTTATGCATGGAGATTGGTTTTGAGACCCAAATCCCTTCCCTGTGGGATGGTGAGTGCCCAGGCAGAGGTTGAAAACCTGGTGGTGAACATCTGTCCCTCATGTCTCTCTATATATGGAGATTCCTTGTACATCCATCTGGGACTTGTGGTTAGGAGTAGGGATGAGGAAACAGCCAAACATGATTTTCTTGCTGTGCAAGAGCTCAGAAGGATGAGGTGAGAAAAAGAATTTGGCAGCCCTGAGCCCTTCTGTGTTGATTTCAGGGAAGGTGCTTCTCCCCATCTACCTGCTTTTGGGGTCCAGGTCTTGATGTGCTGCCTTGCATGCCACAGGCAGCAAGGGTGGAGGCAGCTGATAGAACTGCTGAGAAGCTTAGTTTCAGTCTGAAATAACTCCTGCTGAAATGCATTTCATGCTGGTTTTGGGTGGGGATTTGGGGTAAAGCTGGAGGGAGCAGAGTGGTTTCACAGAACCAGATGCAACCAGAAAGTTCATTATTCTTCAATACTACTCAACACAGAAAATTTTGATGAGAACAAGAGCTCTTGTCCTTTTATTGTTGTTTACCGTATGGGATAGAAGTTTTTTAGTTATCTAGATCCTCTCCCCATCTTTCTAGAATGAACAAGGCACAGTAAGACCAGGCATTCTTCCTGCTGTAGTTTCTTAAAATGCAACCCTGACACACACACCATCCCCACCCCTCACCTCGGTTTAAGGCATTTTTTAATGAAAATCACAAGATACTGTGAGAAGTCTCCAGTAAGCCTAGTTGTACTTGAAGTCGTAAACAATCTCCTGGACTCACATTTACCACTCATCTCTATGATGCTTCTCCCCCTGTAGGATGCAACAAAAAATAACCCATCTGGCAATTTTGTCTCTGTAACACTAACCCTAGCCTGAAGGGCACCCACATAGGAATTCAGAAATTAGGAGTTAATCTTGGTCCTTCAACAATGCCATTAGTTGCTTCCCCCTTAGTGTCTGCAGGACACATACTAATACTTTTAGCTGCCTAAACCCCCAGCCCACAAAGGGGTCCCTCATTCTGATGAGGGTAATTTTTGAGGCTATTAGTTTCTCTAACTGTAACTTTAAAATAAGATTTTCTCATGGGATAAAGTTCTACCTTAGAATCTAACTTTGAGTTCTACCTTAAAATCTGACTTTAAATCTTAATTCTCAACTCCTTTTTTAAAAAGTCCCCAACTTCCTTAGTCACAGACCTATGTAGTGAAAATATTCTACTTGATTGCTTTGGGTTACAACTGTAACTCTAAATCATAATCTTAGCATGAAATGTAGAAGAATAGTAGTTCATACTCTAGGACACCATGGAAGGCAAACCCTCTTCCTTTCTTATCCCTGAAGAAAGTCACAGTAAGATTATATTAGCTCTAGCCCTACCCATGGCTTTATTTACCCTGTTAATAATTCAAATGGTCAGATGTAGCATAAGACCTTCACCTCATAAATTTGCAGTATTGTGGGCCTTGGAGGACAACACAAAAATAGAGTCTTCAAGTACACTATGTTGTAGCACCTGGAACCCACAATATGATATGCAGCCAGATCATTGCTTCCTCTAACTCATGAGACAAACCCTGGAAACCCCCCTAATATGAGTCCTATCCCTAACTTTTCAGACTTTTCATGGTGCTGCAAAAATAAACTGTGTCTTTGCTGTAGGTTTTCTAATCATAAACCAACCCTCACTGCCCCTGGAGCTACTGTAAAGATGCACTAACACCTGTCCTGTTCTGTGTTGCTAAGCCCCACAGGGTGCAGCAGGACTAACCTGGCAACATGGACAACCCTGTAATACCAATCTTTGTCATACTGGGCCCTGGGTGGTACTGTTAGAGCAGCATGTGTAGATCCCCTGGCTTTACAAATGCTAAAATTAAGTTTATCATCAAGGTATTTGACGAGGTTTCTGGGTCAGAAACCCCGTGTTGTACAGCAGTGGGTAGCACCACACTTCTCCACATTGATCAGGGCTCTGAAAGATGCAGTAAATCATCAGGCTTGTCCAGATGTGTTTTCTTCTAGAATGAAACTTCAAATTGTAAAGAAAGGAAGTGCCTCATGCAAAAAAATGCAATACAAGAGGCCTACAGACCCTCTGCTTCAGTTTTTCTCCCAACCTTTCCATCTTCCTCAAGGCTTAACAAATACAGATTTTTCTTCAAGATGCTTTTTATTATTCATCCCTAATGCAAACTTGTAGGATTTCCAGGAACTTGCCATTTCAGAAAAATGAAACAAGCCTGAGAAGTACTTACAGTACTTAGTATATTAGTTGCTTTCTAGACTCTGCAGAGTGCAGCAATAATTAATGCATAGAGTTTTACATTCCTGAACACTGCTCCTAATTGTAACTTTATAATTATCCAGGTGCTGATCTTTATTGTCAAAGTAATGCAGTATCTGCATAGTATTTTCAGCACCATCAGTAGCAGTCTTGACCTGTACTTCATTGCTTCAATACACTCCATTTAATTATCTGAAGGTATTCAGAGGTTCTCTCATACCATCAGCCCTACTAATCCTTTCTGGCTTCTGCATGAGGAAGCAGGAAGTGCCCATCCATGTCTTCAAGATCTAGATTACATGCCTCAGTACTAATCTCAAACATTAGGTGCACTTATGGGGCCAGACTTTAAATCTCAATACAAGGGCTTGCAATGTTGAAGTGAGTCCTCATTGCACTTTTCTAAACTCTTCAGGGTGTCATAAGAATGACGTTTATATTGTTAGATTCTAGAAGCCTTATCTTAATGTTACCACACTTCCTTAATTCTGGAAAGAGCCCCAACACCTGAATCTCTATGACCTGCCATGGAGCTGTGCCAATTCACACAGTCCAGTAGATGTTTTCTGGTATTTCATTCTACTGATGACTCATACCAGAAAATTATGTTGGGAAGTTCTGTTGGGCAGAATGCATTTGAGAGCAAAACAGAAAGAGAAGAGTTGCAGTGCTCAAATATTCCCCTTCTCTGTGCCCCACATGTGCCTCCTCCACTGTAATTCAGCACTGACAAGATGGTAAGGAGACAGGCATCACTGCTTTGTTATTTCTAGTATCTCCAGGAGTCAGAAACTAACTGTTTACATTACTTTTTTGATTGCCAGGTCCTGTTATCCTGGCATTTTCTTACGCTGGTCTTTTTCTTTGCCTCTCTGTTGGTTGGCCATGGATTTCATCAGAGTGGGGAAGCAAACGGGCCAAGTTGAAGCAAAGAGAATTCCTTATCTCCTGCAGACTGTCTCTGCTGGGGCGTGGAGTTTTCAATGGTCTCTACTGTAGAAGACAGGATTTCTCCTTATTGGTATCATCTGGGTTCAATTAAAGCTACATTCTTCATCTGGAGAATTCAAGTGCAAACCTCCAGCTACTTTTGGCTGGTGTTTCCATGGACATAGCCGGAGAGGTAATCTATAGACATCTGTGACTGTAATTCCACTGCTGTTGCTGAAGCAGGTACTTTCTGAACTTTATTCAGCATTTAAGGAGATGGGTAGATTGAGATTTAAGTTACATTAGTCATAGGTGCTGTTCAGTGTGGATATTTTGCACTCAGTGTGTGTTATACTGAGGTCACTCTTTCGTGACAAAGCCAAACCCTCAGCACCAATGTCTTAAAATAACATGAAACCAAAGTATTAACTACTTAAAGAGTTGAACCAGCATGTGATGATGTAAGTCTACATAACAGGGTTTCAAGAGCTCTCCAGGCCTGGATCCTCAGCTATATGAAATCACCTTTTCAGAAGACCAGATCACTTCTCACATGTCCTGTATCCTATCCCACAACCTGGAGTAAGGAGGCATTTAAAAGGATGGCTCCATCTCACAGCCTGGAGGATGAAACTGGCATCTGATGCTGATGTCCAGAAGTCATTAGAGAGGGGTGTGAGCCTCAGTCTTCACCTTTCAAGTGGGTGCCCTTGCTTCTAGACTTTAAAACTGGGAATGAACTGTCCTTAATTAAATGGATGTTTAGAAAATTTGACTACAGTACTTCAGCTGGAGTAATCTCTTAGCTCTCAGACATTTGAGCTCTAATGGCTTCAGAAAGTCAAATGGCCAAACAAAGCTAGAGAGTGGCTTAGCAATGCCTCAGGTAGATGGGGTCAAGTAGCAAGGCAGATAAAAGACCAAGCACTACTGCAGCTGTGTATCTTTATGAGCTTTGAAAAAGTCGCCTTCCACTGTCTTTAGAAATGATCTCACAAATACTACTCTGACTTAATGAGAAATTCAATACAATCTGTGGTTTATGAAAATGGTTCTTCACCATTTCCCCTTGACTCTACCTAGTTCAGAGCTTTACTCTGGGGATTGACATCTTCTGGTTCTTATCAAATTGAGACCAAGCATGACATGCATAATTCTTACAAGGGAATGGCAACTACCACTTCTCTGCTGTTCCTATGAGAAAAGGCTGAGAACTGGGATTGTTCAGCCCAGAGAAGAAAAGACTTCAGGGTAGTCTAATTGTGGTCTTCCAGTACCTGAAGGAAGCCTACAAGAAAGATGGAGAGACACTTTTAAGAAGAGCATGTAAGGACAGGACAAGGCGAAATGGCTTCCAATTGAGAGATAGTAGGTTTAGATTAGATATGAGGAAGAAATTCTTGACTGTGAGGCTGGTGAGGTGCTGGAACAGGTTGCCCACAGAAGCATGGCTGCCACATCCATGGAAGTGCTCAAGGCCACATTGGATGGGGCCCTGAGAAACCTAGTATATTGGAAGGTGTCTCTGCCCATGGCAGGGGGCTTGGAACCAGATGATCTTAAAGGTCTCTTCCAACCTAAACCACTCTACAATTCTATGATTCTATGACAGATTATTTCATTGATTTGTATTTGTATTTCATTGATTCTTCTCTTCACTTTTTTTTCCCCCAAAGACTATAGCACCTATAAAAATTCCAGTACTTTCGTTTTGAACTGGTCTACTAGTAAGCCATTATACAGTGCATGAGAAATACATGAGGCAATTCATGGCAAAACTTTCTGTAACATCCAATAGTTATCAGCACCATGAAGTAAAAAGTGTCATCTTTTACAAAGTAACTGTTCAAGTTGATGCAGTAGGCTGGTAAAAAATGCATGGTGTATTGTTGCGATGGACCCCCCTGGGCCCTTCCGGCCGGGTCCCTGCCATGTGACTCTGAGATAGCTGGGTCTGTCTGATGTTCAAACAGCCCGGGCTCTGATCTGGTTGGTTGTTTATCCCAGCTCCACCCTGGTATCCCATTTCCCCCTCTCTGTGACAAAACCAAGGGGACAGAAAGCCCCGCTCTCTTACCCCGGCCGACACTCGCCCAAGGTCGGTGCTCTGTCCCTCCCAGGACAGAGGGAATAAATGACTTAACATCATAAAGGAGGTTTGAGCTATATTTCTCTTCTCAACTTCTGCTTCTGGTGAGTAGCTGTTGACTAGCACTGACTTAAAGTGGAGCTACACAGTCGAGGAATACTTAGGCTGTTTGTAAATAGTTTAAGATATTCCAAGACATAAAGAGGCAAACTCGCCACAGAAATTAAGCAGTGGATAAGCTAGTCAACCACCAGAGTGTATTGAGTTAATTTAGCCAGCACTGAAAAAAAAAAAAAAGTTTCTGCTCTTGTGTATGGAAAAACTCCTGGAAACTAAATTGAGGGGTGAGATGGAACTTTGGGTAGAACTTTCTCTCCCATAAGAATCGGTGCTCCAAAAGCCTGTGCTCAGGACTAACCAAGCACCGAACCAAGTCCTAAAGGGTTACAGAAACCTGGTCTCTGAGGCATGAATTGAGATCACTGCGGGGTGCAGGCTTGTCTAGACCGTGAGAAGGCTTGCTGGTGCACTATGTACAACCTCCTGGCAATGGGAAGTGTTATATCACATCCATTAGCTATCTGAGGTGGCTTGTCCATTGAGGTATTAAAAGCAGCTACCTAAGGATTTCAAGCACTTATCACACAGAAATATAATTTGTTCCAAAGTTCATCTAAGACTGTATAATATTTAAATTTATCCATCTAAGCATGAGGTCATTGTGATCTATGAAAGCAGGTCTGTGGTCAGAGAGAGGACTACACCCATGACTGGTGCTGGTCCTCTGCTTGTCTCCATCTGCTGTTCCTCTTCCCATTGCCTGTCAACATAGCGGAGTTTGGGGACGTGGCTGGGAACAGTGGTGCAACAGCTTAAATGCAAGTCTGCGTGCAAGCATTAATCTGTCTCATGCTCTGATTTTTTGAACCCAAGTTCATGTTCATTTTGGAGTCTTTAGAAGAGACCAGAGTGTGAGCTGGGTAGTGAAGTGGAACAGTTTGATTGATTCTTCCTGTTAGCCTGTGGCAAAGTACAGCCCTATTTCAGTGCAGGCAGGATAGATGCTTTGTGTATCTGTTGTGTAGATCTGAAGTTATGGAAGATTTTCCAGAGGTGAAGGTGATTTCAGTTCATGACAGTAACTGGTGAATGCAGCGCAATGTCTTGGGATAAGTGCTAAAGTTTCTTTCCAGCCTCCAAAAACGAAGTAAGGCCATTTCCATTCCTAATTAGCTCTACAGAAATTGAATTAGCTTGAGTTTCCGTGGAGAACAAGGCAGGCTCTGGAAGTGATTCTGCTCATGGCCCAGATGCTAACCAACATCTGTGCTGTCTGGCCCTTGCCTGGGCTGAAGCCAGATATCATGTCAGTAAATACATATTTATTGCTTTACACACATATCCCTGTACAGAGCACCGCCCACATATGCACACATATTTATCTTTGTACTTTACACATGTGAATTTCTTATTTTCTGAAGAGGACATTTTAACTGCAAATAATGTCTGGAAGCAGATGGGCTGAGAGCCTTTGATGAGCAAATGGTTATTGTTAGTTTCAGCAACAAGAGCAGTCATCAGTTAGGGAGAGTGCCACTACAATTGAATGATGATGGGTTTTCGTATTTCTGTGCATAGAAAAAGGCTGGGTTGACTGAGCTTTAAAAACCAGTATTCTGCAAATGTTTTATCTGCTTAGTCAAGTTTCTTTTCTTGGTCTAGCTTGGAAAAAAGTCAGATGCGTGCAAGACTTCAAGTGTCTCTGAAGCATTTGTTAGAGCTTAATTTGATTACAGACTTTATAAAAAGTGTTTTAGAGCCAGTTTTGTTTCTTTAGGAGTCTTTTAGTTTATTCTCTTCAGATTTAGAGACTTAGACATTATGCTCTGCTGAATGGGACACAGCCTTGTAACAGGTGAAAAATTAATTTTTTTGCAACACAGTAGGCAGCACAACTCAATTTGGTATGCAAGAAATCATTTAGCTGAGAAACAAAGTCAAAATCATTGGGTAAATCACTGGGTTTGTGGAAGTGGGATTCCACTGCAGTGGATGAAAAGACTCCAGGACCACTTCATAAGGACCAGCTCCTCAGGGAAAGAGATACTAAATGGGCTTTGCAGGTTGTGAAGTCCAGGCTTTCTTTTAGTGAAAACATAATCTTCCTTTTCTTTTTTTGTTTTGGTTTGTCTGGGTTTTTTTCTTAAACCTGACTTCAACATATGATTTCATTACTGCTCCATTCACTCAAAGTCCTATTTAGAGAAGTGGGTCCCTAATATACCCTGTGACATTTTCAATAAATTTCTAGAGATCCATCTGCAATTATGTGTCCTGGCTCTTCTCTACATTAATCCTAAAAAAATAGATAATTGGGTTAGTCTAGTGATTTTCCATCCACAAATCCACACTGACCCACAGGATTTCTGTGGTAAATTACGACAGGTATCCTCAGAAGATTCCTAAATACAATTTCTAATACATAATTTTAGTCCAACAATAAAAATGTCTTTGAAAATAATTTCCTGATTTTGTTCGGTAGTGATTGTGAAATAGAAAGGAAAACTCATGTTTTAGAGATTTTTTTTATACTTTGTTTTTTTTATAACTGTAAGAGGATTAAAAAAATTATCTAGATGTGAGGTAGGGTCTTTTTGCAGTCAATACCTCCATAAAAGAAAGTGCATGTTCATTTTGGTTATATAAACATTTTGGACACTTTGTACCGTTCAAAGTCCATGCATTCTTTGATGCAAGACTGACATGATGGGAGGTGCTATGAGGTGGTATTTCTGATGTGAAACTGTCCAAGAATGAAAAGTTTTTCTGAGTCCCATGACCATATCTCACCTCTTGCCATGTGTTCACAGTGGTCAGTTCTGTGCCTTTTGGGATGGCAAAGCAAGCAGGGATGAACCAATGTTCCATCTTTGTGAGGAATATTTCCCTCATAGAACTGTCTCATAATATTTTTTTGTTTGAAAAGTTCTTTGAAAGTAGCATATTCCTTTGAATTCCTACAGCAGTTATGCACAGGAGATGGGGAGGAAAGAGTGAAAGAGAAGAGTGTATATATATGGTGCTTGCCTCTGCATATTCACCTACTCTTCAAATTAGACTTAATTACTGTTTCTTAGTCCCTATCCGTTGGCTCTGGGGGGCTGTGGCAGCACAGCCTCGCGTGGCTCTTGCCATCCGACCATTCCTTGGGTGGCAGGGTGGAGCTGAGTGTTAGATTTTGGTGACTGTCCTGGACATTGTCACAAATCCAGGCAGCCAGACAGATTTTCAGACTTTACCACCAGAATTTGTGCTACCTTGGAGGTACAAACCAACTGTAAATCATGCAGATAGGAGCAGTGCAGGTTTTTTTCCATGCTGAACAGAGAAGGAAGCTCATCCACAATCCAGCTGAGCTGCAGTGAGCTTTGTCTGTCAGACCTGCCCGGCAGGCTGGACTCATCCCGTGGTAGGGCAATGGCTCCAAAAGGTTTAACCACTTTTATTCCCACTCTCTGGACATATTTTGGCTGTTGCTGGGGATGTAGTTGCCTCAGATAAAAAGATCACAAGCTTGCATTGTTCTTAACTAGCAGCATTTCTCTGTAATTCTCTAATTCAAAGCAGCTTTTCTCACTTTTGTGCTCTCTGTACAAGCCATGATGATGATAGGATTTCCGAAATCAAAGCTGAGTGCTGAACTGAATTAAGAGAGAAAAAGCCGCACTGCCTGGTTTGGGAGAGCAGAGAATAATTGTGGAGGATCCTCCCAACTGGTTTGGCAGTGGTGGTAAGGGAATGGTTTTCTTCTATCAAACTTGTTTTATTTTTATTGCAAAACAAACATTTTCTGGGCATTGCATGGCAATTACTCACTCTGCCCCTCTAGGGATGAGGTTGCACCAACCACACATCACAGAGGAAGGCAAAACTTTCCCATTTAGATTAAAACTTACATCAAACAATGTGAACATCAACGGAGCTTGGTGTTTGTTCCTCCTAAGACTGGCTCACACTATTTGTCTAAACACTATGTCTGCATTAGCACATTGGGCTTTGAACTTTGATTTGATGGATAAACTGCTCTTTAACTTTTTGCCTCAGTACTGCAATAAGGCTTAGACAGTTCAGATCCTCTACAGTTTTCTGCATTAAGGCATATTCCTTTACCTTCTTCTTTTCAGGAAAACTTGTTCACTGGGGCAGGCCAATCCATTCAAAAACTTCAGGTATGGTATTACAAAAAGTTAATTGAATGTGTTTGTAAATTTATTAGAAAATGACTGATTATTAGCTAAGGTCACTCATCATGGCAGAACATAACAAAAACAGTAGTTAAATAAGCTATTTGAAAAATAATGTGAAATTGAGCCTAAAGGAAGAGTTATCTTTCAGACTGATCTAAATTTAAACTGCCCAGCCCTGCACACAGACAGAGTGACTGTAAAGTCAGAAATACGTGATTTCGCAGCTCCTTAAGGTTATCTTTCCAAAATATCTTCAACTAATACTGAAAATAATCAAGTGATAGCAAAATATTTGGTGAAAAACTACATTTTCCATGAAGTTACAGCTGCCCAGTTAACAATTGTTTCTTGTTTCACAGGGTGAAACTACTTTAAATGCCACCTCAGGGTGACTGGTTTGCTAATGCTGCTTAAGTAATGGTTACCATTTCACTTTTATTGTGCTCTTGTTAATTAAGTCTCACAATTAAAGAAAACAGAAATTCAATAAGAGGAAATAGAGTTCTTAAGCTATTAAATGCTATACATCTGTGAAATCTGGCTGAGAAATAAGGTTTCAGTACTTGATTTAGTGTTTAATAGTTTTTTATTAAGCTTTAGAAACTGAAAAATTATTTGACCTACATAGCAAGGATAAACTTATTTTAAATGTTGTTGAAGATAAATAAAGAAGAAGAAATACTGTCTGTATGTTCAACTCAAAATGACTAAGATTAGCTCAGCTGGTTATAGTGCCAGTAACACCAAGGTCATGGTTCTGATCCCTGTATGGGCCATTTGCTTGAGAGTTGGACTTCATGATCCTTGTGTGTCCCTTCCAGCTCCAAATATTTTGTGATATGTGCAAATCTTGGCCATGGACCATATCCAACTCACAGCTACTCGTTGCATTAGCCATTGGTGGTGTCTTTGGTCATCCATGAAAGGCCACTGCTGGGGCTTTGTTGCAGCTTCTTTTCAGGTTTCCTGCTCCACTGCAGGTGTCTATGAAATCTAAAACAAGAAAGCGGGAATCTATTAAATACTTAAAATTGTAGAGGATCTGAACTGCCTAATAAAGCAACAATTTTTCTTTTACTTTGTTGGTCAGACAGGAGTGTTGACCTATTTATTATCCAAGCTACCAAATCTATAGCTTTGCAGATTCCCAGGAGTGGGGTGTGAGAGCACTGGGATGCTATTTGAGTGCATGGCAGTGACCCCACACACTCGTACTTTGGCTGTCTTGTCCTAGCACTGTTTTACTTTCCTGAAGGTTACACAGAATAAACATTTTGTCTCAGAAACATTTGAATAGTGGCCCAGTGGAATGGGCTTCTTTTGCCAGTATGAATGAACTTTATTAAAACTTCTGCTTGGATAGCACATACTGAAAAGCCATGAAATTATCTTCCAGAAAGTTTTCCCAACTTTCTCCATGGCTAAAGGTACCTTTTTACTTCTACGTTCTTCAAATTCCAAAATTTACTTCCTTTGTATATTAGTGAACTTTTTAGCTAAAAATATTTCTGATTTGGACAGTAAGGACATATGCTAGTTGCATTCTGTATTGTCTGGCTACATCTCTCTCACAGAAGCTGAACTCTGCATCAGCGTATCTTTCTTGCATTCCACTTATTTTTGACTATTAGAGATGACTGCCAAGCAGAAGAGTACTGAGCTTGTTTTTTGCTCCCCTGTGATATATTACAGGTTGCTGTAGGAATGAAAAATTAAACTCAGCAGTACTTGGAAACAGGACATTATTCTTATCCCACTGGGTTTGCAAATACAAAGCTTGGTGTGTAGAACAACGCATTCCTTAAAGTCCAGAATCGTGGAAGTTACACCACATATTGTTTTCTGTTTCATGTGTTGTCATTTGATTCAGCTATGATCACAAGCCTTTATGTTATAATTTTTTGACAGTAACAGCAAGTGAACTGTGAAAATGTGTATATGATGTTTCCATGGCTAGTCCAAGTTTAGTTATAAGGTTTTAGCACCTATTTTGCTGGCATTGTAACTATTTGATCTAAACAGAAACTGATGCAAAAATGCAGTATTGGGTACATCAGGCTAAGCTGTGCTAATAAATATTTAAACACAAAAGTGACAAAGATTTTACTATTCCCGCAGAAGTTCAAACATATCTTGCAAAGTGAAGGGTTAACCTATCTTTCTGAGGTCTGTGGTAGTTCACAAGATTAGAATATTACATTCACATCACTAAAATAAGTAAAAATGTCAATTAAAAAAAAGAAGTGATTTTTTTAGCCTGTACAGAATTTGTATGTTATGTTAACTTTGAGTAACAATTTTCCAAGCTTACAAGAAATCACATCTAGTTCCAACTCCCCTGCCATGGGCAGGGATGCCTCCCACTAGACCAGGTTCCTCAAAGCCCCATCCAGCTTGATCCAGCCTGACCTCTTCCTTATTGGCAGTTGCTGCTTTCTAAACAGGGACATAAGCAAAGAAGCCCTCAGAGTACCTATGCTGTCTGTAAGCAGCAGTAAATGCTCTTGCCACTGCTAGGTTTCTTTGCCCTGCAAAGCTGCTTCACTCCTTATGTGTTCACTCTGACCCCCTGTGAGTCTCCTTTGTCACTGCCTTGTCACCACCTGCATCACTTCGGTGTCTGTCCTGCTGCCCACATTGTTGCTTTCCATTGCATTACTAAAAGTACTGGCACAGTGGAGATCGTAAGAGAGCCAGATGTTTAATCTGGGGTGTGCCCGTTTATTTCTGTATAAATATTTGAGTTAAAATTTAGTGTAGTACCAAACCAAACACTTTGGAGAAATTCAAATAAACTGCATCAGTCAACACAGTTGCCTTTATCAACAAGAAATGTCATCTTCTCCAAAACAGAAATGGTTTGTTTGACAAGATCTGTGCTCCTTGAAACCCTACACGCCTATGCTGGTTCTGTATTACTCTCATAATAATTTTTTTTTGAGAGACAATATGTTCCATTATTTTGCTTGGGTAGAGAAGCAATGTAGCAGTTCCTCAGTAGATCCTCTCCATATTTTTCAGTCTTGGAAAATGAGAATGTATCAAAGCCAGGGGAAATGCCAATGTGTTTACTCTTAAAGTATTAATTTCAGCAATTCCCCGGCCTTTAGGACCCTCTGGGGTAAATGCTTTGGTCCTTTTGATTTAAGAAGATTTAATTTTAGTAGATTCTGGCTTGAATCCTCCCTCATGAAAGACGATTAGCTTTTCCATGTATGTATGTCCTACGAGTTGATTCAGTTCTCCCACTCTGTTCTGAAGGCAAAAACATCTCTTAAATATCCACAGTCCTTTTGTTTGAGTTTGTTTTCTTCCTAAAGCATTTTATATACTCTGTTATTAATGCTGCTGATGACTAAATTTTCATTATTTTTTTTACCTTTTTTCTATTTTATCAGTTGGCTCCAATTTCAATTTGTATCTCACAACTTGCTATTAACTTTCCTTTTATATTCAAACACCACTGTTTCACTTCTGTTGTTCTGGTCAGATCTCCTAACCAGGATGTTTTTGTGGCTAGAATAACTGTTTTTCCCCCTTCCCTCTCTGGATAGTCAGGCTGGGTGCATCCAGTAGTATGTCCTTGAGCAATTTCCAGCTTTTGCTAGTATTTCCCACTTCAAATGATGTACATTGCAATGGCAATGAATCAGGAACTGACAGACAGAATTAAAACCAGTGTTCAGCCCTCCTCAAATTTGTAGGAGAAGTAATGGAATAAACAATGTCAGAATAATTTAATACTGAGAGAGGTAATTGAATTAAAGCACTTTTGTGTACATAATGTCAAAATGCATAAAAGAAAGTAAGAAACCCATATGTGGAAAGGAAATACAGATTTTCAACAAAATCATTTTCAGAACATGCAATTTTCCTACAAAATTCCCTGTTTTGTAAATGCAGACAATTACTCACTTTCTTGCATAAGACACAGCTGATGGCTTGATGCTCACCCTTGGATTGAGCTAAAACTCAATGCTCAGTCTGTACTGCTGCATCTGGGGTTTAGTGCCCAAAGATCTCAGAAGAGCCCTCTTTCAGGACGTTGTGAGCTACCCCTGAAACTCTCTTCCCAATGGACTTCACTCTATTTTATGTTGTTTTATTGTCCTTTCCATAGCTACCCCAGTTCAGGTGCCCTCCGTTGGCTGGGAGGAGTGCCATCTGCAGGGAAAGCCACAATGGAAGGTGGCACAGGGCCACTGGGCCTGGGGACTGCCAAGCCACGCAGTGCCTGAGCATAGCAACAAGCTCATGGCCAGACTGGGGGGAAACCTGGGGCTAAAGCTCAGGGAACTTGTTCTGAGTCCTCCAGACTCTCAAGGAAATACCATGGGATGCATAAAAGTGAGGCTAAATTGTGGCAGGAGGCTTTGGCACAGCTGAACTAAGGCTTAGGGATGTCACTGATGCCACTGATGCTGCACCAGGGACTCAGAGAGATGCAGGGCCTGTGCTGTTGTCCCTTTGGTCCCTGGGGCACCCTTTTAGCATTGGGCTGGGTTATGGCTGGTACCACGAACTATACAGGAAACTGAATGATTTCATGATTATTTGTACACGGCAGCTGCTTTCATCTCAGTATTCAGGATCCAAATTCCAGCCTGAGAAGGGGCCTGAGGGATATTGTCCAATTCCTCAAGGATGTCCCTCCACACCTCCCCACTTATCTGTCACCTGAGGTGTGTATTACAGCCATGCATAGAAGGTTTATCTGGGAATGTCACCGTTTCCTCGTGGTCACCCCCAACACAACAGAGCCTTTGTAGGCTGGGGTATGGGAAGCTGCCCCAAAAGCATGCCCACCACCTTCCCACCAATTTACACACTCTTTTTATACTTTCCTATGAAAGTCCATTTATTTTTCTTCATCTGCCCTCCCTTTGGTTCGAAGTGAGGAAATATCTTTGTAAAGGCAAAAGTCACATATTGCTGAAAAGAGACCAAAGAAGAGGCATGGAGATGAGAATGACTAGAAATGAGAGTTTACTTAGATTGTTAGAGAGCAGGGGATACCTATGGTTTAATGGTTCTGCATGCTGTGAAGCAGCTTGGGTGGAAGATTAGCTACTGTGGGGTAAATACAGAGCAGAAATTATGGATTAGATCTGGTAACACTATGATCAAAATGGGACAGAAATACCCCAGGTTCTTGGAAGCAAACAAGAATACTATCTTCGCAAAACCTTTGAAAATGCCAATGTTTGTGAGGAGTTTTCATGGTAAAAATCTTATTAAGAATAAAATGCATTATTTCCTCTTGGAATTTATAATTTAGGGGATATCTCAGACTTTTTTTCCTACTGCTGCATTCTATTACTACTACTGAGATTGAACTGTCTTAATTTCTTTTAACATAGACTGTTGTCTTGTTACATCAATCTTTCTATAAATACTTACTGATATTTGATAGCTTTCCAGAGTAATGCTTTTCTTTCTATAATATTATGCATCTGATGAGGTAAAGATTTTAATTCTTAAAGAAGAACATGTTAATGTATTTAATGATTTTATCATTTTTCCTTACTATTATATTTTTATGGTGAATTTAGCCTCATTATTTGAATATTTTACTACAGATAAAAGAAATGTCACAATCATTAGTGTAATGCTCATGATCCATATCTTATTTTCTGGTAAAGTGTGTGACAAAAACCCATAATAAAGTGGGTTATTTAATAAATGTTCAAAATGTATGGATAAGAAAGGTGAGCATATGCTTTCAGGATCCTGAGAATTTTCTTTGAATCTTGTGAAGAAGTTCCAGACAACCCCCCTCTCTGTTTTTAGGGAAGTTTTGAGGCATACCAAACCTGAAATGCATACTGTAGATTGTCAAAGGCAGGACCAATTTCACTAATGGCAGACACTTTGTTTTCAGGTTTTCGTAATACTTTAAGAACCAGAGACTGCATTAAATACTATGCACAACTTGTGGCTGCAAGCCGAAAGGAAGCCCACATGACATTTAGTGCCCTTGTCTGCAAGCTGATAAAAGAGTCTGGATTCTCTAAACTCTTTAAGTGCTCAGTGTCAAGCTGGAATTCAGTAACTACAGCCTGAACAACTTATGTTATTTAAAAATGCACACTTAGCTCTAAGAGGTTTCCAAGCACTCTAATGCTGGGGTATTTGAACAGAGTAATAGGGTGCTTTTAAGAAAGCTTTTTATTTTGCAACTTTATGTTCTTCATCTTGTTCAAATATTATTTACTTTAGAATTCATCTGATAGACTCAAACTTAAACATGCTACTCAATATAATAGGGCAGGGCTCTGACAAGCCTCAGGAAACTAAAAATGTTTGAAGTGTTTAGACTTTGCTATATCACAAAGTAAATTTTGCAGAATTTGAGTATATGCTCTGAGATCACATAAAAATGGTAGACAATTATTCCTACCCAGTCATTTGAACTACCCAGACCTACTGGTTTGTAATGTTCAAATGAACCTGTGTGTTTGCTCCTGCCAGGCGCTCCACACTTGTAAAAAATTGTGCTGAAATCCCTGTGCAGAATAATCCCAAATGTCACTGTAGTGGGCTCTTAGTCCAGGTCAGATAGGAACTAAATTTCCTGGTCTCTCTCTTGCCTGTACACAAAAAAGTACAACCCTAACTCACTGCAGGCACTGCTACATCTTGCTGGAAAAGATATCATGTTTGTTTAGCTCCTTTCCTCTCCCTCTGTCACTGGAGCCATGGCAGAGTAGGGGATCACAACCTCTTGGTAGGACTTTGCAGAGTACTTCACATCCTTAATTCTTTTAGTTAATGAGCATTTAAGTGAAACATGCTGTGTCGGTGTGGACTGAGCACCTTCCACAATCTTCCAATGAATTAATGGAAAAATGAAGTCTAAGAAAAGAAACTATTTTTGTGTCTGACTCTGCAGCAAGAGGAGAATTTACAGCTAAAGAATAAAAATTAAAAATAAGGTACCCTCTGAGACTGAAAATAATTCTCAGTGGAATTCCTGATTTCCTAAATCCTACAGCTCTAGGGAGCTGTAATGGATATGCTTTTTATCTCTGGAGAAGGTTGTCTGTCAACAAATATATCTCCTTCTGCTGTCCCACACCAGTGAGACCTAGAGTAGAGGGAGAACTCCTCTGACTTAACATTAGCACCTCTAGGAATCATGCAAAATGGAAGATGATTACAAATTACTTTGTTTCCACTGTAATAGCATCCAGTGCATTGTCTGAGAGACAAACTCCATACATTGAAATGTGTCAAATGGTGCTAGAGAGGGCACAGGAAAGGTTCATCCATCTGAACTAAACCTTTCCACTGCCCTGAGATGCAGATGCTGGCAGCTGGGACCAGCAGTTAGCAAGGTGGATCCAGCTGGGAGTTATCTAATGCTTCAACCAGCTGGTGTTGTCCAGCTGAGGGACATTACCAGTGAAAATCCTGTGAGCAAGAGTGTAGATACAAAAAATGTGAGCGGATCCTGGAAGGTCTTTAAAAGAAGCTGCTCAGATGGACAAAATAAATATAACTAGGGGAGTCAGACAGGAAAGAAGACAAATTTGTTTTAAAGCTCATTCTGGTGCAGTGGTGTCATGGTTTGACTACAAGTGGTGAATGGGGAACAAGTTTAAACAAATAGCAAGTACCCTCTCCCTCCACCCAAATGCCAATGAAAAGAGATTGCAGGTTGTATAGTAGAAAAAACTCAAGATAGAAGATGAAAACATCACTGGCATGACAAGCTGGCAGCAACATGAAGCAAAGTACATTGAAAAGAAAAGCTTTTTACCTGTATCAGGAACAAGAGAAATAGAAGCAATGATACAGCACCACTACTTGAAAGAAACATAGCAATGATATAAAATAAAATATTCAATAAACTCCACTATTTTCCATTTACGAAAGAGCAAGATAATGGGCTACTACCACATGAGGATGATAAATAACTGCAATCTGTTAAAGACTAAGTGGGCTGTTGAACAACAACTATTAGAAATAAATATTTTGTATAGGTGCAGATTAAATCTCTCACTTGCTGATGTGTATTTACTATAAATCTTGAAATGCCATGTTAATTTCAAAAGTGTCAAAGAAAGTTAAATTGATGATGTATTAAAAGATATTTCTGTGGACTGGACAGCTGTTAATCTGAATTCCATATCATGGAAAACCTGATGCTGAACTCAATCACAAAAAATTAACCAGTCTGTTTTAATAGGATAAATTTTGAATTTTCCATGTAAGAGGAAAAATATGGAACAAAAGGAAGGAAAGGTTATTATCTAAAAACAGTATCTATCACAATTATTTAGGGTTTTTGTGGCTGAAAATAGCTCAGTATAAAAGGGTTGTAGAGCAAGAACACCTAACATGACCTGAGTATAAGAGAAGCAGATTCTGGCTGGTTACTCAGAAGAAGAACAGGAATGGCATTGCCATTTTGTTGAGTTACGTTCACAGGATATTCAAGGGCTTTTCCTAAAAAAGGAAAGGCATTGAAAGAGGAGAGAGAGAGAGAAACTTTTGTTTGTGAAGTTGATCATGTTTTAGGCAACGCAAATAGGGTGCTCTTTTGCCTTGATATCCCCTGAATATCAGATTTCAAACAGAAGCAGTAAATAATGCTGGGACCAAAGTGGGGACAACCTGTTCCTGTTTCACTAGGCTGGGTGGTTGCATGACCCACCTGTCAGGAGCACCACTGGTTCTGTGGAGCAAAGGGTGGGACACTGGAGTTGGACAGGTGATGATGTGGTTATCTCAAGGGAAAAAGAGACAGTAGAAGGCAGAGAGAGGTTAGATGGGGTAATCAGACTGGACGAAATAACCAGCTAAATCCAAGATTTGTTACATCCTGAAGGGTTCCACCAGTTTAAAATAGTTTATAGCTTTTTGTTGAGACCAAGGATAGAAAGGCTACAACAGCTGTTGCCCGAAAAGTGCTCTCCTCCTGATAAGAGGTCTATCCACTGTCCATGTGAGTTCAGCCCAGTACACTGTAGTTGTTCCCTTCCCCTGTGTGGTTTCTGCCAGGTCAGACATGGGGTGAAGCCTACTGCCTTCAGGGAGGAATGGCTGTAGGATGCAGGATGCTGATGGTGTGGCCTTGGAGGGCCTTCATATGCGGTTAGGATTCATGTTGTTGCTCAGACAGAGTCAAGACACTTCACACATCTGACTGAAGTTTTGAAACTTTGAAGTCTGCAGTCTCCATTTCAGACCTGGTGAAGAGCTTGAATGCCCCCAGCCCTTTCCAACTTGTTCAACTGCTCAAATAAAACATACAATTTCTCCTCACAAACATCGCCTTACTTGTTTCTAGCTCTTTAAAAGTTATCTTGTGTGAGGATATGTATCACACACAGAAATTGTATTCAGAAATTTGATTAAAGATACCAGGATTTTTCTCCTTTTGTAAATTCATTTTTTTTTTTTTTTGAGATTTGTTTGAGGTTTGGGGTTTTGTTTTTAATTTTTTTTTATTATTATTTTTTATTGCAAACAACAAAGTAACTCAATTTATGGAGAATTTTGTCCAGGTCTCCTGAAAAAATGTGCAGACCTGAAACAAATGTCTGGATTGAGTTGAGAACCTTGGAATGAATTTGCAAACCACAATAATTTCTTGCGGTTTCTGGTAGCACTGGTATTAATATCACCTAGAAAGTGTATACCATACCCCTGAGTTGCTAAGGCAGGCCTGCAGCAATGCTTCAGACTGCAGTCAGACCACCAGCTGCTCAGTAAACTCTGCTCAAAGCACAGTTTGAAGAGGGGTGTCCCAGAAGTCAACACCAATGACTCAGCTCTAGAGAGAGGGGTAAATACTTCTTTAACACCACTGTACACTGTTTAGTAGGTAGACGGTTTCAAAAGTAAGAGAAAACAATCTAGAGAATGGAAATCCCAATATCCTTAACTATCTGCTCTAGAAGTTTCCTGTCAGTGTAATTTTGGGGCTTTTGGTGCTGTAACTTCAGAAATGCTGCTTTTCCACGTCATTTACTTTCTTGGTTCCAGGCTTAAAATGAGGGTCTCATATTGGAAAATATTTCCTTTATTTCTGTTTGGACTAGAATGGCATTAGCTAAGTCTACAAGTCTGACTCAATGACTCTTACATTTATTACATCATTACATAGAAAAAAGAGGAAAATATTTTGATTAAACAATAAAAAATTACATTGCTATTAAAAATCCAGGAGAAAATTATGCATAAATAAATTAAAACAATAAAAGTGAGAGAAACTAGTTGCATAATTCTTGTGTTCATGTGGTATGGAAAGTTCAAGTTGTCTCCAGAGGGATGATTCCAAACCCAAGTTTGTGACATGCACTTAGGGAGTTCAATGAAAGCCAAACTGCTCTGTGAAAAATGGGATCCCTAAAATTGTACCTTTTGCAAATGAGGTAGAAGCCTACTATGAGTATTCAAGGACATGCATTTGTGTCACATTTGCCAAAATGGTTTTGTTGTAGCTTTGTGGTTTTTTATTTTTAATTCTAAGATTCAATTTCAGAACAGGTTCTAGCCATAAAGGTGAGAAGCACACTGAGAAAACATCTTGCAGAGTAATAAAAACATAAATTGCACTGTGGTGTGTGCTGGATGGACTGAGCTGGTACTGCCGTGCTATGGACACTGCAGCTTTCCTGATCCTGCTGCCATGGAATGGCCTACACTCTGCTCTGGGAAGACCAGAAAAGCCAATCGATAGTAACACAGCTCTGGCTCTTCCTTCTCACTTAACAGTGGCCTTTTGGTCTAAAAGACTGACAGAGCCTGGTCTTAGAGCGGGGAGTCAGAACACCTGTCTCTGTATCTGGTGTTGTTCTGCTCTGATCCGGAACAGAAGGCAGGTTTTTGCTTCACTGTTCCTTCAGCTGCAAAATAGAGGCAGCACCCCAGAGGCACGAGAGCTGGGAAATGTTAAAGGTACAATGCTGCAATAGTGCTGTTACTATTTAAGAAGTACATCTTCTTCTTCCACAGGGAATGAAATTCAAGACTGTTCAGACGTGCTTTTCTAATGCTGCAAATGGAGGAGAGACTCTTATCCCTGATGGAAATTTGGGAAAATGCTTTGGCTGGTGCCTCCTGGGAGGGTGTTATCTGTCTGTGAAGCATGGGCAGTGTGTGACCTCTCACAAGATGGTCATCTAGTCAGGAACCCTTCTTGTTGTCTGCTGAGACTGATTCTCAGGTGTCTTTACATCAGGTACAGATTTCTACTCACTGTGTGAGTCCATGTCCTATGGCCATAGCAGTATGGGGTGACAGGCAGGCAAGTAAGACAGCAGAGAATGAGAATGAGAAATGAGAGATTTTGGCTTGGCTTTATGGCTGTACCCCTGCAGTGTAGTTGCATTTTTACAGCCACTACATTGTCAGAAGCACTCAGGAGTGTTTCCAAGTATGTAGTAGCTGGAAACAAGGACTAAAACCTTTCCAGAAGCCAGAAGACATTGATTTCAGTCAAAGGAGTTCTTCCTAAAATGTGCAGCCTGCTAGAGAAGATTTCAATAGTCATTAAAGGTGCCCTAGAGGTTACCAGAAGTGAAATGTGAATTAAGACTAAGATGAAGTGTTGCATCAGGTGAGATAAAACATAGATTCCCTCTGGTTGAAGCCATGATTAGCCTGTGTCCTAGGAAAGTAATTCTGCTTATGTCTTGCAGGTGCTTGCTTCAACCAAATAAAAGCTTGGAGAGAGATTTCTTTAGTGTTCTGAAGACACTCAAAAGCAATAACATTTAGCTGATGCAAAATGTTTGATGAAAACTTCCAGTGCATGCTCAGGAAAAGTCTTTGAAGTAAGAATAGCAAGATTTTATTGTTCTGGAGGTGTATAATTTAGTGTAAATAGACATGTCATAGAAGCACAGGGAGAGGAGGAGGATATGTACTTGGAAAGCACATTTAATATAATATAATAATATATTACACTACACAAACAAATCCTCTCTTTAACATGTACTATAAAAATTGTTCTTTGATGCTTTCTGAAGCAAGAGATCTATTTTAACTCTCTTGTTCTGCTAAACAGAGAGACATCTCACTGCCTCACAGGGAAATCATTGTTTCTGTCATTAATGAAACAGGATTTGTGATCCCTTCAAGTCTGGGAGGAGGTTGGTAGTTTTGATGGCCTTTTTTCTTTACTTACATAATAAATAATTTGGTTTTTAAATTGTTAAACATCTCTTGTTGCTGTTTTACTTTGGATTTTGTCTTTTAGAGGAGGACAATTAGCTATTGTGAATGCAGAACACATCCAGCTGACACATCACTGAAGCTGGGGAACTTTTAAAATTTTGTTTATACACCCTTAATACCACCCTCCTGTGCTCCTGCACAGATGAAGAAGGGAAACACTGCAGCTGTGGGGGGGCCTCACCTCAGAAATCAGATTGCAGGTGCTTGGCAAGTCCAAGTGCTGATCTTGTGAGGAGTAGGAAACAAGGGGAGAATCTCCCCTCCAGCTTCCTCATGATGTGTCTGTGCTCCTCATGCCCCATCCTCTCTCTGGGTATGGCCTCATGCACTGAACACAGCATGGTTTGTCCAAAGGAAGCTGAGACAGAGCAAGACACAAAAAGCGAGGATTTATCTCCTCTTTCCATCAAGACTACCTAAAAGAGGATGCTGTTTCACCAGTGGTCCTGAAGGAAACTTTCTCTGTAGCAGTTGCTGGTTTTAACAGTGCAAATCAGTACATTGCTTTGATTAAATCTGCTTCTCCTTTAGTCCATGTGAAAAAACTTAGCCCTGAGTAGGAACCATCCTCTGGATATAGGCAAGTATGAATTAAGGTCTCTGCCTAATCACAGACTAGGAACCTCAGCAATTCTTTGGTATTTTTTTCAATTTATAATTGATAGTGCAGTTGTGGTGTGCTATTTCTGAGGCAGTCCAATGTGGAAAAACACATTTCTCCATATTCCTTGCCTTTCCACCAACTGTGCTTTTAGAGAGGCTCTCTGTGAGGCTCCTGGGGCTCTCAGGCCCTGTCAGGTCTGAGGATGAACACACTGGCTGAGTCCACCAGGTTTCGGATCCGGGATCTGTAGCCCTCCTTGGGAATGAAGATGCTCTGAAATTTGTGAGGTTGTGTTTGTGCCCATGTATCCAAAGGGAATCAGCAGGGGCAGCGATGCATACAGCACACTTTTCATGGAGGACTAACATGGTAAGTTGTGAAAAAATGAAAATCACAGCTGTGTGATTTACCAGAAGCTTTCACATAAGATGAGTCTCATGCACAGACAGAGGAGTGAGATAACATGCAGCTGGGTATGAGATACAGCAGATGTGTCCATAACGTGTCACTGAAATCAAATATAGTCCTCACCTGTGTATCTCTCACTTTTGCCTCCATGTCCATGTTTTACTTCATGGACTGAAACTAATGTTTTAGTTTCCTTGTGCCTGGCACTTTATTTCCTTTCTTATTTTTTTAGGCTGGTTTGATGTTCTCTATGAACTTTCTTTATGTTCTGTTATTTTTTTCTGAGTTGTTCAGTCCTTAACTCTTTCATTCTCTTTCCATCTTTTCTCTCTCTATCTCCCTCTGCCTCCCCTTCACTTTTTTTCTCATCTGACTACTTCCATCAGGATATTTCATAAAGTAAATATAAAATTAACTGCTTCAAAATATTTTCCCTCAAATATATCTCTGCCCCCTATCACTGTGTTTGACTCACCCTGTGAGACAGGCCATCTGTAAGTGTCCTTGTTCCCTGCAGTGAAGAGACGGATTTTGTCCCTTGTAACCCTGCTCACATGAGAATGCATTCTCAACACTTAATCCAGTCAATTTACTTCCCAACCAGTCAGCCTCTGCCTTCTTCCTAGCTAAACCAGTTGAACCCTTTTGCTGATTCTCAGTGCAGACCTTCAGTTTCACTGGGAATATGTATGCCCTTCTGTCTCTCTTAATTACTGGATTCATCTAGTCTTTGTTCCCTGTCCTCACATAGGACTTTGTGAGCAGTAATTATCTCATACAATTGTTTTAAAATCCCTAGTCAGTTTGTGAGATACAGCTCCAGACATGCCATGTCTTAAACATCAGCTCTGCCACAAGTAAGTACTGTAAGAGCCCAGCAGCTCTGTATGAGCTCTGTAGGCTGAGTTCTCCATGCAGTGACTATCACCTCCTTTCCACCTTGTCCCAGTCTCTCCTCAGCCTTCTCAGAGCCCTGTAGGCTTTCAGATGTTAACTGCATTTGTGGTTTCACTTCTCCCCATAAGCTCCCAAGGACCCCCTAAGACCCCAGGGTTCAAGGGCAGCCTGGTCCCAGGGTGAGAGACGAGCAAGCCAGAAGCATTGGGGTTTTTTGTGAACCTATAGCAATTCTTTGAGGGACTTATAATGGATTTCCTTCCAAGTACTTGTCTAGTCTCCCCTTGAATTGGTTAAAACTACTTTTGTCCTTTGCTTACTCCTTCAAGGAGTTCCACAGCCCTGCAGCAGTGCAGTACTTTATAGAGCCGCCTGTCCTAATCCCAAAGCCTGCTTCTCAACAGAAAATGGTCAACTCCATTATCAAAATCTGGTATGTGAAATCAGGACTGGTTTTCATGGCGTCTTCTTTCTTTATCCTTAGCTACACTGAACTTCACCTGACATTTCATACAGTCTCATGAGATGCGTCTGCAATTTGTCACAACCTGCCCTTATTACTTTAAACAATTTTGTATCATGTGTGACCTTTGTCTCTCACTGCTCATGCCCTTTCCCATGTTATTTATGGGTATTTTGAACACAACAGACCTCAGTGCAGATCCCTGAAATTTCTACTGCTAACCTCCTTCTATTGAGTTAAATGACCATTTTGCCTGTGCTCTGTTTCCTGCCTTTCAGCCATTTCTCTTTGCCAGGACTTCCCCCTTCCCCTAGTTTCTTAGTTTCCCTAGAAGTCTGTGGGGATAGACTTTCCTAGATAACCTTCATCAATACATTTACTACTTCTTTCAAGAACTTTGAGAGATTGGAAAGGCAGGATTTCCAGAAGCTCTGTTGGCTCTTACCGAGTGGATCATATTTATCCAGATCATACCATTTAAAGGTGTCCACTAGTTTGATCTTTTATTAAAACTTTTATTACTTTGGCTGGTACAGCCCTCAGGCTTACATGCCTCTAGGGCTCCAGATCTTCCTAGTTCCTCTTTTAAGCTTGGTGTCAGATTTGCTTCCTGATATCCCAAGGTAGGCACCATCTTGGTAATTGAGTCCAGACATCCTTAGGTGGTCTTGAATTCCTTGCTGTTTGCTCCTGTAGTCTGCCAGGCCCCATCCCATCAATTTTTGCCATGTGCAGTCCCACTGAATTTGAGACACACCCTGGCCAAGTCCTCTCTCAAGAAGGTTCCAGTGTGGAAGTCTCCCAGTTTCTGCTACAAGAACTGTGGCCACCTTGTGGACACCAAGAATTCACCTTGCTTCTCTACAGTGGTCTTGCCCTTCCTGATCATTGCTTTCAGACCCCAGACTCATCTGGTCTCAGAGTCAGACCTCTGCCAAATTTGATCCTGATGTGTTGAAGCAGTGCTTAGAATCAGCTTTGATTCCTTTTATGCCATTGCCCCTTAAAATATTTTATGATCTAACTATATTTTTATGTTCAACCCATTGAACTTACCATCACCACTTGGCTAGAGCTCCTTGAATAACACTTTTGGAAATCAACCAACCTCTTTCACCCAGTGATTCAGTCAAGCAAACATCTTCCCTTTCTCAAGCCTCTCCTGCTGGATGCTGTGTATGTTACTCCACTTCGAGTGTAGTGTCTGCTGTCCTGCACTCCCCATAGTGCAAGGAAGATTTGGCTGCCTTACCTTCTTCTTTCAGTTTCCCCATTTAGACAGTTTTCCCTTTTTCCATTTTATCACATCTGTGAAAGAGTTCTGAGTCTCTTTTGCTCAGGAAAGGATGATGGATCTAAGTGTGTGATGGTGAAAAGACAAAGGGGTGTTTCCTTACTGAGAAATGAACCAACCTGGTACATCTCTCTATCCTGAGGATGGAGCAGGATGTTGGTGGTAGCATCCCAAAACCTGACCTGTGTTTCACATCCCTGTGTGGCAAATAGCAGGGCACAAAACAGTGACTAAATTCACCTGGTGCAATCACTTTTCTACTCATGCAACCCCTATGAATTCTCTCAGCATTCTGCTGTCAGTGCTGCTGTCCCTGCAAGACAGGCAGAAATATAGACTTCATGTAAAATTATTTCATTTTATGCCTGGAAAATACAGGTTTAACTGTGCTTAAATATACGAGTGGTTTTCAAAAAAGTTTCTGAGAACAATGCAGCCAGTACTGGCACCCCAGATATTAACCTCAATCTATTTCAATTAAATTTACAGTCTAGTTTCTGGTCTATTTCTGTAACTCTTCTTGCTGAAAGAGCAATCAAGAAACATATTTGCCACCATTTGTCTCTTAGATCAGTAGTGTTCGTCAACATAAAAATATTTCAGTTCTCTTTCCTGGTCAGACATGCCTTGAAAATTATATACTTTCAACATAGAGCATAATTGTGTACATGAAACTACTGTTCATTTTATTTTATAATGTGCTTCTCATAGCCTGTGGTCTCCTGTCATCGCTACCCTCTCCCCTACTCCCTTACAACAGTTTTGAGAAAGAAATAACCTCAGAAGTTTTGAAGTGTAACATTTAACTGCCTGTGCCATTTCTAGTGCAATATCTGTCCATATTTCAGCCGAGATGATGTAGCATCCATCACTTCAGCACAAATGGATGCATTTTCATGGACATCTTGGGCAGAAGAGTATCTCAGCCAGCCTATCTGCCCCAGAGCACACAGGGTTCATCTGACACGACTGAGTCCTGCTGAGCTGAGGGTATGTGGGACAGGACTGCACCACCCTTTGGAAATCAAAACCAAAAGGGTTAATGGACAGAAACTGAAGGAATGAGCATCAAATAATCACCTCCTCTTCCATCATCTCCTCCTGTTTTCACTGTAACCCCCAATACAACTGCCTCAAAATGCAGAGAGCCTTCAGAAGATTATCTGTATCAATTCAGGCTTTGAAGTACAGGCTGCTGGCATCTCATTACAGACAGAGATCAAACCTCAGAGATTACCATGGTCCTGGGCCTACTGGACTTCATTCACACATCACAGAAGTGCTAAGCTATCAAAGTGCAGGGCTCTGTCTGTGTGTTACTTTCTTGGCCATAAATCCAGCAGCACGAACACACTGCCATTTATTTTTTTTTAACAAATGAGTCCTTTCGGCCCATAAGGTGTTCTTTTCTTCATGAGGCTGAATACAGTTTGGGAAATTGAAATAGTCCAAGCTGGAAGATAAACTGAAGTAATATCCTTGGGCTATTTGGGCCGGATGTTGACTGTACCTTTTTTTCCTTTGGTAAAGCAAACAGGAAGCCATTCGAACGGCAGACTTGCCCACTGAGGGCAAATCCCGGGACACAAAGGGCAATCCTGGCTGGTGCCAGCCATTTTCTACTCTCTTCTGGCACTCACAGCTGTGCAGAACCATGTCAGCTGGAGGAGCCGAGCATGCACATGCTGCTTTGAATTAGCTTAGAGACAGCATGTCCCCTCCAGCCCATTCCACTCCAGGCCACCAGTCTCTTGGGCAGCAGATGTTAAAGTATGGGAGGTGGGTTTGCTTCCACCTCAAAATATTCTGAAGATGGGAGATGATTACAAAGCCTTTCTAAATCCTGTACCACAGCTGTATTTAGGACAGGGTTGTGCTAATAAGTTGTACCAGAGCTGGCTCAGGTATGCCAGCTCTCCCCACCACTGTGTCAGCAGCTGGGAGCTCATAGAGGCCATTGACATTGTTTCTGGGCTGGAATTTGCACATCATGCTTAACCTTCTGCTGTCATTAACATCTAGCAAACTCAAAATGGTTGTGAAATGCAACACCAGGATTCAGAATCAACTTTATTCACAAAATCTACTGGCACGCTTCCAAGCAATGTAAGAGATGGCTGCCTGCCTAGGTGGAGATTTTCTAGCTGAATCCACATGTACACCTTGCTGAAGGAGCAGTGACAAGGTTCTGAGAGGATCATGCTTGGAAGGCTGTTTGACTTTGAAGTTAGGGTCACCCACATGCCTAGCAGGCACATCAATATCATGTGCAAGATGTTCCCACCCAAGTGAGAGCACAGGTGACCAGGTTCTGTGAAGCTAGCCAGAAAAAAAAGGAGAATCATCTACATCCTGCTATGCCAACACAGTCTTGGATACACAGTCCTGAAGGTAACCAGGACCTGATGGAGATATGTCAGTATCTCAACAGGATGAGCTAACTCTGTCTGGCACCTCAGCAGTGTCTGGGTGGCCACCAGCCTCCAATTTGTCTCCTGTGCATATGATCAAGGTCTGCAAAACACCCTGCAGACAGACCTGGTTGGGTCCATTTTTCCCCAGGAACCCTTTCCTTTCATCATCCAAAATTGATGATTTCTTTTTTATGGATCTTTTAAAACACTCATATGTGCAACTTAACAGAATTTTGACCAAAGAACCACAGATAGAGTAAAAAAATATTCTTGAGGTGCTCCTGTTTCCATCTCTCCTTAATATGTGAAAAAAACAATAGTCACCAGTCATCTCCCTGCTTCCCAACATTTTAGTTCCAGTTACACTGTAATTGCTGGCAGCACAACATTAGCATCTGCTGTTGGGAACAGCCTTTGAAAGGAGGAATGGGAAGGAAAAATACTGGAGATACTGTGGCAAAGGACTTAAAAATGAAGGAATGCGTTGGGAGGGAGGGAAGAAAAGCATGGGGACAAATGTTGTTTGTAGATATTTAAGTATTATTTACGAGAAGATTCTTTTAGCAATATAGAAAGTTCCTAAAAATATATTTTTATCCCTTCTACTGTTTGGATTTGTTAACAGCACAGAGTGACTTCTCCTTTGGCCAGAGGAACCTTATCAACAGCTTTGGATGGTGCTCTGTCCATTGAAGACCACTTCTGTGCAAAACCTGAATGTGCTCCATGCTACCTGTGCTAGTTTTTGATTCAAGGACTCATTTCATGCACCATAACAACAGCCTTGTCTTGGGATACATTCTCCAAAGGCTGGACACTAATTTTTTTTTTTTATTCAGTCCCATCTCTGCTCCATCACAGAGAAGATCTGCTCAGATCTAAGCCTGACATCAGCCAGTTTCAGAACAGATAGGCTTACTTGGATGGGAACCATCAAGTTTTAAAGTAGATCTGACATTTTGAAGTGAAACAAGAGCAGGAAAACTTTCAAGACATCAATACCCAGTGCTACTCAATTCCAGGACAGAATAAAACAGGTGAGGCCAGACCCTTTAAATTTGCAACTCTCTCAACTCCAAAGTTGCTCCCAGCAATGACAAATATATTCTTAAAGGTCCTAACAAGAGAAAGTCAAGCCAAGCAGAGTGCACTTTCAGTATGCAATCAGCATAAATATACTTTGTGCTAAACTGCCCAGAATTAGAAACAAAGAGCTTGAGGAGGTTCTAATTGTTTCAAAGGGAATGCATGTCATGGAGAGGAAGACAAAGGGGAGCTATATCCAAGAAGACATGAGACAGAGGCCAAACCAGCAATTTCCTGAATCCAAAACAGTCCCAGAGGCTGTGTCTGAAGACCTGCCAGTGGACTCAGCACTGGAATTTGCCAGGGACTTAGCCTAGACCCAGCCACCAACCTTGCCACTCATGGTGAATGATACATCTCAGTTGGCACAGTGAATCTGCCACGCTTACTGTGAGAATGGCCACAATTACTGAGTTTATTGCTGGAGTCCAGCAGATGAAAGAAGGGACATCAAGAACATCACTAGAAACACCACATTTAAGATGAATCTTTGTAATTGCAAGATTTCTTAAGAACAAAAGGGTTTTCTTGAAGCTTTTTTCTCCTAGCCTGTGGTCAGCATGGAGATTGTCATGCGGCAATATAGCAAAGGAACAGGGAGACCTTCAAACTGAATTGATGAAGAATGACAGCTAACTCTAGCCCTGCTCATTTCTGAGCCTGCCCTCCCATGGGATTGATAGCATTTACTCGAATCATCTCTCAGTGGCCAGCAGATGAGACTCGAAATACAAGCTCCTCCATCTGCAAACCCCATCTGCCCCTGCACTGAGAATGTTCATGCTTTCTGGCTGCTGTCAGGCAGCACCATGATTACTGTGACCAGAGACACCATTGTAGCCAGCACAAAGCCTGTGCAGGCAGCGATGTGCAGGCAGGGCAGCAGGTGGGGAAAGCTCACACTGCCTTTGATCCCTTCTGCCTGTGTCTGCTCAGGTTTGATGCTGCACCTGCTGCAGGTTTGCCCTCTGGCTCCACGGTGCTGGGTCAGGTCCATTGTTCTTAGGCTTTCAACATGCCCTGAGTATTTGCAGCCAGGATCCTGACAGCTTTCTGTGCCAGGGCCTTTTATGTGATGCTGCAGATGAGTCCTTTGTCCCCAGCTCAGACTTTCAGACTCCTCTCAATCTAAAGTTTCAAAATTGTCTCTCGGACCAGCTAGCCACTCTTACTTCATGCCACCCTCCCTTTCCCCCCAAAGGTTTATTTGACTTGGAAAAGAGACAATAGTTTTCTTCTTAATTATGAAAGATGTGCCATACAGAGTATGTCTCCTAAGACTGTGCAAAATTGCATTTAGCAACAATGAATTTACAGTGGTGTGATTTGAGCCTCAGAAGCCATTTGTCTAACCTTCAAACTGGTTGCAGTTTTCATCACTTCCCTTTGTCACTGAGACTTCCTTTATTTGTCCGTACCTCTTTCTTTTATATGAGATGCAATCTTTACTGTGTAGACATGAACATAAATATTTAGACATGACTGGAGAAGCTTTCAGATGTTTGCTCAGAAATAAATCTTTCTGTAAGTCCTTGGTTCAAGATGGAAGTAGGAAGTAATTGCCCATGAAATTCCCCCTGGGTTGGCAAGTAGAATAGTTACTTCATATCTGTCGAAGGATGGCTTTGGGTAAATGCTAGAAGTAAAACTGATGCTCAAAAGCAGCACTTTGGTGAAATGTGTTGTGACATTTTGTTTTTTTTTTCCTAGCAGCTTGAGAGACTCTAAAAACAAGAAAAATAAAAAGGGTTGTGTTCATGTGTTAAGACTTTCTTCCAGTGACACGCTAAATGCCAAGGGGAATGTATCTCCATGTCACAAATACTGTGTCAACGTAACAGATCGGTAGCTGTAGTGGCTCTTCTTTCCCTTCCCTCTGGCTTGGGACAAAATCCACGGAAGTAAAAGGAGAGCTACCACAATCTCCTGGCAGGCTTTGGACAAGATGAATAAACAGTCACTGTGTCTCCAGCTCAGTCCTTGCTACACCTGCCCCAGTTACATGTCAGCTGAGGCAGAGACTGTCCACAGATACGCTCAGCTTTGGCTGGGGAAAATATAGAGGAATCAAACCTTTCATGAGGGCTATGTACAGTGGCATTACTTGGCTTTTTGAGAGTACAGGCAGCTCAGCTCATGGTCAGCAATTGAAGTGTCAGGAGTCTGACCTTGTTGCTGTGCTTTTAAACTGTGAGGCTCATCCCATTCTCAAGAGGGTCTCAGTCTCCTGTTTCAATGGTATAACTTGCTTGCTCAGCTTTCCTACTTTTCAATGGGTTTCCATTAGAGACATTTTTCCCTTTCAGGTTTTCAGTCTAGTAAGGAGTCAGCAACCTGAGATGCTTGGGGAACATCTGCTTTGATGCTCCTTGTCAGTCTAATTTCCAGGCATCAGATGCTCATGCTTCCAGAGTCACCTGGAAATCCTGAAAGTTTTCTTATGAAATGGCACTAAAAAATGTTGAATTAAAAATTTTACATAAAGAAAAATTTGCACATACATACCTTCTTGTTGACATTTTCCATCTTCAAACACTAACAGTTCTATCTTGGAAACAGAACAGCATTTCACAAAGTATTACAATTTCAGTTACAGTTTGCAGTGGTATATTTTCCTCTAGCAAAATAGGAGGAGTAGCTTCCATCCATGGCTGCAAGTCATTTAGCAACTGAAACTGCAATGCTTCACCCAAGTCTCTTTGTGTTTTAGTTCGCTGGGAAGGTTCCTCCTACCCAACTCCATGACTGAGACTCATCTCTCTGCTTTACAGTGGGTATGGGGTTCAGGAGCCTTCTGAGACCAGCAGGGTGACCTCTGAAGTGCCCCTGTCTGGAGATCAGAACAGCTCATGGCTTCAGCTTAGGAGGATGGAGAGAGGGGTGGGGTTTGTTTGGGTCTTTTAAACAGTTTTTTGTTATTTGTCATAGAGGCACCATGAGGTCACCTCTTCTTGGATTCCTTGTCTGCATGCCAGCACCTGAGGACACCAAAGGTATAGCAACTCAGCTTCAGGAAAAACAAAATTAGAAACAGGAGAAGCAGATGCCAAACAGTAGCTGCATCTGGATTTTGGGTGATCAACTCCACATGTATTTTCCAATTACCACATAAAATCCTATGAAAACATTTTAGTCTTCCTTTAAAACCCAGGATCTCTTAATCTCAAACCTGCCTTGTGCATGTTGAACAAAAAATCTGCTAGATCAGAACTGGTAAGAAGATAATGGTAGTGCAGTGGATATATTACTTATTGGAACCTCCTCCCATGGGATAGCTGTATGAAAACATTTCACTAAACACATGCTCCACAAGTCAGGGAATATAAGGCAAAGTGTGTAACTAGAGGCACAGTGTACCCAGATCCCAAGTATTTGGCTCTTGCTAGATTTAGCTTACTGAAATCGGGAGGTCTTGTTCATTCCTAGCGTTGGTGGCTACCAGACAACAAATTGGATGTGAGGTTGTTCTCAACTTTTCATTCCTTTCTTTTTTAATGCTATTTTTTCCTTTGAGCAGATGTTTTTAATACTGCATCCTGAAGTGCTTACAGCTGTCAGTGTCTAATGAGCCTCTAACATGCTATTTCATACTATCGGTTTATGTCATTAAACCATACCACTAACAGAAAAAAATGCTATATTTGTATGGTTTGCAGGATTTCTGGAATAATCTAGTTCCTGTCTCTCAGCATTTATTGTCAATATTTTTCTATATAAAGGTTTGCATGTTGGGAGAGAGTCATACACAGACACATACATATTTTTTTTGTTAGAGCTCAGTAGGAGATGAGCCAACCAGAAGCTCTTCTGGCAGTTACTACAGTGAAAGCATATCTACGACTTGATAAACTAATTATACAAGTTCTTGCACAGGAGTTCTTGGTCCTTGGATCAAAAAAGTGAGGAAAAGGCAATTTGATTTCTCAGAAGAAAAAATCTACTCATAAAGGCTGGATAAGATATGTGTGTGTGCATTTACCATAATTAAAAAAAAAT
>JACBWW010000017.1:11859377-11968413 GCA_020086605.1 Lanius collurio | reverse complement strand
CCAAAGATTTAGCACTCAGTAACATGGAAAATCCCTGGTCTTACTTGAAGAATGGGACTGAAATCCTGGGAACAGTTAGCATGGTGTCTTGTAGCTTATCTTTCCTTTCTGAACACAAGGGCTCCCTGTGAACAGGCATGCAGTGGTCACAGGCAATGGAAACAGACAGTGTCTGCTCATCTGGCCACCAAGGACTGCTTTTCCAGGCATTTTTAGCTGCTGTCCACACAGCCTTTGTTGTCTCATTCCCAGGCAGCTTGGAGACGGTGAGGTAAAACAGCAAGATGGTTCTGCGTGGGAGAGGGGCAACTGCTCTGCTGCCTGGGTGTTTACAAACAGAAAGGCTGGTTTAGAAATCTAAAATAGCTATGGAAACTTTTATTTCAGCTTACACTTAAAAAGTACCCAGCCTTCTGAAGCTCAGGCTTTATTCTCAGTAAAGTTTCTTGCACAATCATTAAAAATGTGGGCTGTTTGTACTCTTGAGCAACAAACCTACTGTAATTACTTGTGAACACTGAGTATATGTGAAGCATGGGGGGGGGGATCTGTATCTCCACTCCAGCAGGGAGGACATGAGCTGCCAGCCCTGCAGCAGGGATGTGGGAGAAACACTGAATGCTGGAGAAGAGTCGGCAACACTGAATATTTTTTTATTGGTGAGCTCAATGTACTTCAACCAGCTTCAGGAGCATTGCAGAAAAACCTTGTGGAACAGATCTTACCCTACTGTTGTGCTTCTGCAGCCTACATCAACACCTGATCCATCACTCAGGTTTTATGCTCTGAAAAATGGGGAACTAACTTGCTGCATAGCACCAATCACTAATTTTAATGACAGCTAACTTAAAATGGCATTAACAAAACTAATTTTATTTTCCAAAATCTACAGAGTTGGAATACGTTTTGAGGGCAATCTTCTATGGATATCTTATAGAGACTCACACTCAGCATTCTGGGAAACTTCTGCCCAGTTTCTAAGGATAATGCTGTATGTACTGTTTCTCCCGTTTCTCCCTGGATCCACAAAAGATGCTTTCTTTGGACACCATCTACAAAATGTCATCCTATCAGTCTGACCTGTACTCTCTTTCTCTGGCCATGACCCACTGACTCACCCCCATTGCCCTGCCCTCAGTGATACATGAACATCTTTTTGTCTTTCCTTTTGGGAATGATTTCTGTGCTCCATTTACATACTCTCTTCTTAGGCTTTTTTATTCCTCACTTCTTGCACAGGTCTCCATCTCTTCAGAGTTCATTCTTTAGCATTCTCAGACCACAGGCTGGAAGCAGAGATGTCTGTCTGATGCTCACCTTGTGGGTGGTTTCCCCTGGATGTCCAGGACACCAGGGTTTTTTAACAAGATTTTCCAGAAGTAGACCCAGGACTTGAAGTTTCAGGATTACATCCCCTTCTGTGTATTTTCCATTATCACAATTTTTTCCTTGTCTATTATTCTGTAACTATCCCTAACCTACTGAATTCCAAACATTCAAGCTTCAGAAAATACCTGTCAGGATTCAGTATGAAAGGACCATGGTGACTTTATAACCACCCTGAATATTTAAAGCACCGGATATCTTCAGTGCCTCAGTGCTCAGGGCTTTGGCTTTTATTTTATCAATTCATGGAGATTACCTGAGCTGAGTGAGGTGACTTGGATTTCTTCCTCCTTGTGTAACAAGGACTGTTGGATCCCAACAGGTCTTCTTTCTGTGAGCAGATGTGACTCATGTGATATTATTTTATAGATGTATATTGATTTTTTTGTTGCTGTTGTTTTTAAACTTCACCTTGCAAGAAGTTTGGGAGATGATAGTCTCTTTGCTGCAGCCAGCCATGACTTCTAGAGGTGTATCTGCATTTCCACAAAGGTGGTAAATAATTTTTCTGTGGAGGTGACTGTCTTCTCTTCACACATTAGCTTATTTAAATATATTCATTAGCACCTGTGTAGACAGCTCACCTTGAGCAGAGCTCAGAGTAAGGTCCCAGAGCTAAGACTTTCTTATGCTGGCAAATCTGCAACCCCCTCCTGGGGTACAGGGACACATTCTCTGAGCTGTGGTTGCTGCAGAAGGTTACACTGTCCCTCTGTTCTATTGTCACTGGGACTCAAAATGGGTAAAATGAAAACCAAGGATTTTTAGCTGTATTTCCAAATCTTGAAAAACCTGGAGTTACAGAGCAAGTTTTGTTGTGGCATTACTGTAAGAGGTACTTACAAGATCATGTTTCTTAGCAAAAATGTATTTTATTTCCTTTCAGACCCTAGCATCTGACCTAGCCAATGCATTTTAAGATGCATTGAGCAGGACAGACATTCCCATCTCAATTCCCACCAAGATTCCTGGGACTGGACAGGGCTTTGCTGGCAGGTGACAGAGACATCTTGACACCAAGAGAGTGTTTCTGTGCCTTCACTTTTCATTGCTGCTGCCAGGCACAACCTCTAACTTCGAAAGAAAAATTCAGCCTGGTACACCTTCGTCCTGATTTCTGCTCCCTGGGTTTCATTGTAGGAGGTCTGGAGGTGTCACAGCTTCAGAGGTGGTGGCACAACATTGAAAACCCATTGCAAAGACCAAGAGACATCCAGATGTACATCCGTGTTAAACAAGGCATCCTAAAATCTGTTTCAGAAAACAACTGCAGACTGTGTAGTGCAATGCACACTATTTTCTTTTAAAGTTTGGTTAGTAAAGAGTGAGAAAAGGAAAACAAAAAGCAAGCAAGCAAACAAACAAAAAGCCAAAAAGCCTGGCTACACAGAAACTTTTATGGAGTGGTTAGCTCAGTCCACTCCTAAGTCATTGCAATTTCTTTTCTGTAGGATCTTAAAACTGGAATTCTTCACAAGCCTTCCATAATATGCTGCTAATGATTCCTGTAAAGTTTTTTGTCAAATGAATTAAAAAAGGATGCTGGTGCCTCATTGTTACAATTATCATGATTTTACAGGCACAGCCTCCCTCAGCAGTGAGGTCTTCTCTGGCTTTTATCATCCAAGATTACCCTGGTGCTGATGACTTAACAAGATCTGACAAGATCACAGCACAGGGCAGTATACCTGCAGGTAAAACAAAGGTCGCTTTGGAGTAATTTTCTCACAGTCTGGAGCACATAAATGTTCAACTCTTAGATGTCTTTCAGTGACAAGGGGAGCCTGGCAGCCCAATAAATACCATTGTGCCTGTTGGAGGTGCACCTGGATCTCCTCCATGGGCTGCTGGTGGTCTGTAGAACACCACCAGCACAAGCCCTGTGTGCAAATAAGTTAGTGGCTGAGAAAATTTAGCAACCAAGTGTCAGATGCAGGAGAAGCAAGCACAAAACCAAGTCCTTCTTGTAACCCAAAAGGCAGTGAGATGTTATCCCAGCCTGTTTTAAACTTCAGTGTCCACTGTGACCCACTGTGAGGAGAAAGTTTCCCGTACTGCTGGGAAGAGTGTTGCCCTCCCTGCCTGACTTGCCCTCCCCCAGAGCTATCCAGGGTTAATGCACTGTGGTTGGATCATGCATATTCTGAGGAGGACTTGGTCTCCATTATGGACTTCTGTATATGTACAGTCTGATTTTACACTGCCCGTTCCCATTTACATTCCCTCAAAGAATCCACAGCTCCATGTACTCATCCTTGTGAATGTCCTCTATAGCTAAAGTCCAGTTTATTTCAGTCCCTTGGTAAGGCTCTGACACAGGTCAGATCTTCTTATGGTCATCTTTAGGTCAGATGTCTCTGCTTATATTGCAGGAGGATTGGACCAGATGACCTTCAAAAGTCCCTTCCAATCCAAACCATCCTATAATTCTATGATATGATGAATTCTCATATAATTTTCTCTCCTGGCTATTGTATCTGTGTTTGCACAATGAAAAATGCATTTAAATAACCATGGAAAAAGGCAAAAATCACCCAGATACACTCAGTCAAGTAATGTAAGCCTCTTTTCCTTCCCTTGTTAGGAACACTAAGAAGGCGGAGGTGTAGCACTTGTATTACGAAGTTCTTTACAGACCACCTGATTACCATCCTTTCTACCCCCATCATACCTTGCCTTTCTTTTAGAGAACAAACTCTTTTGGGTCCATTTTGAGCTGTTTTGGGCCAGTGTGACATGGCCAAGCAAACAGCACATATGCTATCAAGCATAACATATTTTCTTTCAGGATTTTTTTCTATGACTTCCCATAAATCTTTGCTATGATTTCTGAGCTCTTCCTTTCCACTGCAGACTTTGTCATGTGCAGAGTCAGATGGGGAATTTTCAAGGCCTATTTTCTTGAGACAAAATCTGAATGAAGATAAGCCCCATTCTCTAGTGCCCAGTCACAGGATGAACAACTGCACCATGACAGCTGGGACCCATCTGAGACCCTGGGTGTATGTCTGCACAGGGCATTAGAGAGAAATGTTTGCATCACAGGCAGGGGACAGCCTTCAGCAGAAACTCTGGGCCCAATGGTGCTGGAGGGGGAAGCACAGCCTTCCTGAAACGTGAGTCAGGCACCAGGAGCATGACAACCAGGCTAGCAGTGACCATAAGCACAGCAAGGATTATTTTACCCCTTTATTGGGCTCTGCAGAGCCATCAAGCTGTTGGAGTGAGGCTATGGGTGTGCTCTTGTGCAGCAGAGCTGCCTGCACCAATTCTGCGGTGGAGTCCTGGAAAAGAGACAAAAAAAAGCTGAACTGCATGTTAAGATGGTTGCTGCAGAATGCTTTACCTACGTCATCCTTCCTACCACTTTCTGTAATGCAGAGAGGTGATACTTCCTCCTGTGACTGATTATATTATTTTTTGTTAGAACGTCTCAGGCACTGGCAGTTTGGAGCACCCCATCCCAGGGCTTTAGGAGGTGTGCAAGCACTGTGAAGGTGGTCCCTGCCCCAAGCAGCCCATGCTATAAAACAGAATAATGGGTAGATAAAACAAGGAGATTGGGAGGCAGCAAGAGAAACCAGTGGGACAGGTTTGGGAAGCACGTCAGCCAGTAGAGGCAGCTCACTAGTGTAATTTTAAGGGAGATGTGCTACTAGAGGCGTGATTTGAGAGAGGTTAGCTTTGGGCTGTTTCTAATGGGGGTTCCTCACTACCCAGGAGACAAGAAGAACTGCAAAGCTGGGGCTTTGCTGTGTGTTGGGGGAGTTGGCAGCAGTGACATCTGAGAGAAGAGACACTCTGAAGACCTTGGAAGCCAAGAAATGTAGACACCAGCAAATTCCCATGCAGTGGAACTGATATGTCTTTTCCCACTCTGAGGATCCAGAGTGTCTGACTGGCAATCTGCAGGGCCATAATATTGACTGCAGTTTCCCCCTCCCCCTCTCCTTAATTTTTCTTCCTTCCTTTGCGCAAATAAAGAAAATGCACTGGGAATTCTTTTGAAGACAGCATGATTGGGGTTTGCACTGGAATTTCATAAGGAAGCTTACGAGACATTATAAGATGTCTTTAGAAAAAGGCTCTTTGAACCTTTTATCTTAATGTATTTACCTCTAGAGTACACAGACTTTGCATTCAAGAAAAGCACTTTACAGGGAGAAAATTAAATATATAATGACTTGCAGGAGACCAGCAGACTCCAAGATCACTGTGTGTTAGCACTAGGGAAATTAAACCACTGACATACTCTTGACCTTGATTTTGGCATTTCTGTTCCATGACATAAAACAATTGAGTTAGTAAGAATACTTTATTTTTTCCCCCTATAAATAAACTAGGAACAGGATGCTGTAGATCAGTATCACTCATAATGGTGTAGTTGGTAGAAAATTCTGTTTCAATATCTCACTTCAATTATACGAGCTCATAGTGCCTTAGGTGAGTGTGATAAAAAAAATCCCATAATAACAGGTTATTGTGCAATGGACTGTAAAACCATCAGACAAAGGTGTAAGCTTTTTTTTTTTTTTAAGTGGAAACCAACTGAATAAAGTGCCTGAAGTAATTTCTCTTATTTTTCTGGCATTCCTCTGGTTACTTTCTAGTACATGCTGAAGACATGCTGTAACTTCTGTTAGCAAAGTACTGTTGACTTACATGAAATGAAGAAAATTATTATGTACAATTGGATGAATCACCTTAGTTAGGAAGGCAGGAAACTTCAAATACAATGTATTCCTCTAACAACATACATTGAGAGGAAATCTTGAACACCAAGCTGTGTGTTTCATGGAGAGGCTGGCTACTGAGATGGCTGGTGGTGTTTTCCTTAGGCAATGTGACAACACTAGCACGGTCTTGGTTAAACATTTATTGAACTAACGAAGCTATGTCTAGAAAAGGGGGGATTGCATTAGGTTGGTCTAAGGCACCTTTATCCAAGGTGGATCCAAGGCCACAGAAGTACAGCATGCTTGGCTAAAACTGTTTCACCAAAGCCCAATCAAACTGCAAAGCAGATGTTGGCATTAGGCATTTTTGAGATCTTCTCTGCGCCTCTCAGATGAGGATGTTTAGTACTTTTTACAACAGTGTTTAGGAGAGCAAATGGACAAGTTCATACTCTAACAGCCAGATAATTGTATACAAAAGATTGTCTAAAATCTGTGGCTTCAGTGGCCTTCTTGATAGATGCAGGGTTACACATAAAATTAAATTACTTAAAAAGCATACTGCTGTGGAATTGCATAGCCCACCTTTTGATCACATATGGAAATTTCACCTCTATTCACCAGCAGTGGCAGTAGTGCCATAGGATTTTTTTGTCTTTTTATTATCATGCTATTATCTTGCTAGAGCAAGATATGATGACTGAAGTCATGAGAAATAGTTGCCAAGGCAGGTCATGGATCAGGTCATCTCCCTTACTTTGTCTTTGTAAGGAAAAATGTGTCCAGAACTGGTAGGAAATAAAGGGAGCTCAACAAGGTTTCTGTCCAGGATACCTACCCCCCAAAAAAACTTGTAGTCATGCAACATTGCCTGAAGTAAATGTAGAAATACAATGGAAAAGAAATCTACTTGTTTGCAATTGCACAGAATAGTACAATAATAATACAAATTTTCCATGGAATTAATTATGGGTTAAAGTTCTGTGCTAATTTGTGCCTCATAAAATAATGAAAAGAGCACTGAGGCAACAGACCTGTCTCTTCTGAGTCACTACTTCAGCTGTTAGATGTCTGAATATTGTGAATCAGAAATTACATCGGGATTTAGGTCTTTAGCAAAACTAGTGTTCCAGCGTCTCTAGCTGCTGTCCTGACAGTCTCACTCTTTTCTGTTGGAACACGTTCCATGAAGTCTTGCTTTAACATCTGTGCAACCAGTTCCTATGCAAAATCTTGACTTATAAATAAAACATGTAATATATACGTGTGCGTGCGTGCGTAGACCCACATGCATCCATGTAGATTTTGCTGCTTTGTGAATTCCTAAATGCTTTTAGAGACAGACTCCTTTGCTTTGGTGGCAAATGCTACAGGCAAGCAACTTTATGATGAAAGAGAGGAGTGATTCCTACAGCTCTGTGTGCAGGCACAATTCCTGCCTGCACAAGGGGTTGATTGCATGGAGGCTCCCCAAGTGGAAGTGAGGAGTCAGACAGCACACCAACCGTGTCCTATCAACTGATCCCTGCTATAATTTAATCTTTTTCCTCCCTGCTGTTTATGATGCTTTTTATTTTGCTGTTAATATTTCTCACCTGATGTTCAGATTCACTCCTGCAGTAGCATCACAGCACCCAACCTCTGATCCTTGCCACATGTCTGTCAGTAGCCAAACCAGCTGTGCCAGATGGCTTAGAGCTAATGGAGAGATTGATTCCTTTATGATTAGCCCCCATGGTGGATGAATGGAGTCGATAGCTCTCAGTGTCAGCTAACATGCAAAACTCTGCTTTTTGTCTATCTCTCAATGGGTGCTTAGTTCTCTGCTCTGAATTGATTTTGCCTGATATATTCTTTCTTATCTGAACTTTTATAAGTGATTTTCTAGTGCCAGATTTGCTTTGCTTTCAGTGGATATGCTTGCACTTTCCAGTGGCAAAATCCTCTTTGGACAGACAGTGACTGTGAAAATCCCCAGTCTCTCCATTGAAAGAGACCGTGAGAGCAAACTTGCCTGTACAGAAAAGTGCTCCCATAAATAGCAGGCTTTTTTGGTAAAGGGTGGTTTTGCTAGCAGGGAAGGGAAAAGACATTTCATGGCAATTTTCTATCACTAGATATTTAGGTTCAGAAATATCTTTATCCACTTTGGGAATGCAAAACTTCCTGTTTTGACTTGCACTCTAAATATATATAATTTTTAAATTACAGGTTTACGTCAAGAGAACAATTTAGTCAAGTATTACTTTCTTTGGAGAATACATCCTTTTTGTTACTCATAAATTAGGGCATGCATTCAGGCATAAGCTATGTACAGATATATTAATCAAAACCCATGATCCATATTTTGGGTGTTCTGATGGAAAGAGCTCTTTTGGACATGGGGCAATAGATACAAAGCTGGCAAAATGAATGACAGTGGGGGTCTGATTGGAGGTGAGAGGAGTTACTTGTCGGGAAGGACAAGAGGACATGTTAGAGATTTTGGAGGATCTAGTTCATGCCTTGATGTAGCCTGTCTGCACTGCAGAGCTGAGGTGGCCTGGATCAGGGTGTGCTTTGCCTTCCATCTTCCTCTGCTGAGACAAACTGGTGATTTCACAGTGTGCAGCAAAGTCTACCATGGTTCAGCCTTGTGTAACCACCCCAGTACCTGAAAACTAGAAATTTATCCTTCAGTACTGGGCTATCTCTGTGCTGAGTCTTGCACTAAGCCCTGGATTGCAAAGAACTGAGTAGAAAGACGCCCCACATTGTGTATGTCCTTGTAAAGGAAACTTCCCTGTGTGGAGGCAACCAGCTGGAGCTGTTATTTTGTTATTTATTTATTGCACCAAGATTACATTATTATTTTAAGGATTGAGACATCTCGAGGCTCTGCTATAGGAAACCTGGGGTCAAGCCATTAGGGAAACCTGGTCTCACTGTGTGAGTGTTGTGTGTGTCGCTGTGAAGGGGCCTCAATCACACCTTAGGTGGTGTCAGTGACTGCCAGAGCAGCTGCTGGATGGTTGGAGAGGGAGGTTTCCTTGGCATTCCAACTAGATGTGTTGCAAATAATACCGTAAGAGGTTTACTCACCAGGGACAGTGCCTTGAGCATGTCTCCAGCCTGCATTTCTTTCAGAGGGTAGAAGTTTGTTACCTGATCTCTAGACAAGCACAGGGCAGTTCAGGGAAGAAAGGCTGCTGTAATTTTGTTCAAGGAGCAGCCTGCTGCAGTAAGAGTGGGAAAGGTACAGGTGGACTAAGCTGTACTCCATTTCACGCCTATGAGGGTTGCAGAAGGGATGCAAGTGGCCTAGACAGTTCTGATGGTGATTTTTTTTCAGAAGCTCAGCAGTCAGGAAGAGACCCAAAACTTTGTTCCAAGGTTCTTCTAAGTCAAAAGTTTGGACATATCTGTTTCATGAGGAGTTTACCCCAACAGCTCTAATATATAATCATGAGAAGATTGTTCTTCTAAAAACAATTTTTCACATGTGTTTTCTGGTGGCTGCTGCAGTTCCTGATGTTTATAGTGATCCATGAGCAACTTTGTCATAAAATACAAGCACAGTGCTTGATTGCATTAAGAGAATGACCATATGTAAAACAGCATAATTACATACTCTTCTGAATACTGAATAGGACTTACCTGTACGCAATTCAAATTATCATGCTTGAAAAAATGTGTACTTTTCTCCCATGTGAATTGCCATAATAAAAGCTGAACCTGTTCCAAGGAATATTTCTGGGCATCAGTACCACACCCAGCAGCAAAAGGCCACTGCTAAGACCTTGAATACAACCTCTGCCTTCCTCTGGAGCTGAGAATCAGAGCCAGGTTATGCCCCTTTTGAAGGCTAATTCTGCTAAGCTTTGAACTGCTTGGTGCACCTCCTCCCATGGAAGACAACCTGTAACTTACTCGAATGGCCCACTTGTGTTGTTCTGCTGTAGCAGCCTTGTGGAAGGAAGAGGGTTAATTTGTACGTCCTGCTTCCACTTAGGGCATTTTATGAGATAAAAATATGAGAAACAGCCATTGCCATTGCCCTGCCCCTCCAGAGCAGCATTTGGTGCAGCACAAGCAGTGGTGTGTTTTGGTGTCACCCTGGCTGATGTCACACACCTAAGTTTTTGATGGAATCTGTGTGTTCCATGTGACAAGCTCAAACACTCACGTCCACTGTGTACATGCCTAATGCTTAGCCTTTCCCTAATTTTAGAGCAATCTGCATTATTCTGTGTAGCACATCCTACACAAACCTGCCCCAAGGAATATCTGGTTCCCAGTACGGAGGATAATAACATCTGTTTATGACCACTGTGGTAAAGAGAAATTGCCATAAGAGTTTGGCAATGAGTTTTGAGTTTTCCCCATTAAGCTGATTCAGCAAAGCTAAAATGAAATGGCCTGTCAGAGCATGCCAAAGGGAGCCATTTACTGCTCAGACAGCTCGCAAAGTGTCTCTTTGTTTGTTTTCCCCAATATCTCAACCCCAAAACTTTCAGGAAAACGATAAACAACGCCTCATTATGTTTATGTAAAAGAAATTGAAATTACTGAGCACAGCTACAGGCCAGGCTTCAGCCCAGAATGATTTTGGCTAAAAACCCCTTTGCAACGAATGTACCCACCCTCTTGCTCCACAGTGCTGTGAGATCTCTAAACCAGGGTCACCGTATCGCTGGTAACACAGGATGTGCCGAGGCCCTGCTGAGACCACCCATGTTGCAGCAGTCTTGTGTCTGGAAGATCCCCCAGCTTCCTCCACTTACTTAATCTTTCTCATATCATTATATATCCCCTTTGGAGCCAAGTTCCAAAAACAGTGCCCATCCTTTCCCTTTTCATATTGGTAATGTTCTTTTGTCCAGTACATATACACTTGCACGTATACACACACACAAACTGGTTCCAGCTGTTGTAAATTATAGCACAGAAATGCTTTCTTCTTAAAAAAAAAAAGGTGAATGGAGGATCAGCACACAATCCAGATAGTGAGGGAGCAAATGTTTATCATTAGTGACTAGATGTTTCTCATGTTTACCTGCATACTTGTGTTCCTTAGCTAGTTCCTTGCTCTTAATTGACTTGGGTTAGACCAGAACACTTGCTCGTCATTTTTGTATAGCCTTTACTTTCTGTAAGGACAACTTATTTGCTCTTTTTTTGTTTGAATATTGCACTTTATGGATTCTCATCTTGTCTGGAAAGAATATTTATGTCCACATCTTTGGTCTGAACTTTGGAGTAGCTCAATAACATTCATAGGAGCAGCAATGCCTTATTTAAAGGCCATCACTGAAGCCTCTCGCCAATTCTCAAAAGGAAGGCATAAGTGTTGCTAAAAGGTTGTCTGAGACTTTTGCTGTTCTAATTATTTTTCCTTGGAACATATTCAGGTTTGTAATAAGATCTTCCATATGTAGGACCAATGGTATTTCTTTTCTTATGGTATGTTTTCTTTAAGTTACTCTAGAGGTCAAAGAAATGTCCTTTCTAGAGTATCCCAAAAGATTACAATGGACAGAGAAAACAAATTCATTCTTATCATGTTGGACTGTTCTACTCCTGCATGATGGCAAGTTTTCTGATACTATTGATGTGTTTGAAATGTGTTATGGATTTCTGCAACTAATAATAAGCATAGTAATAACTGAGTGTTGAATAGCAGATGGGACAGAAGCAGACCTGATACAGACCTACCAGAGAGGAAAATATGTAATTAACAAAATATGAAATCCATGCCTAATGAGAATTGTTTGCATTTCTCTCATTATTGGTCCCCAGTCTTCAAACCTGTATTTTGGTCATTGAAGTATCTCAACTGACAGGCTAATTTGTGCTGCTGCTCAGGCAGTATAATGAGCAGTAAAATAAAGCCACGTGCTAGGAATATATTAGAACTGTTGCCAAAATGTGCTGAGAAAAGTCTGCTAAAATTAACAAGTGCGTTGTTTTCCTTGAAAACATTATCTGTCCTGAAAATGAAGTTCAAGACAGTCATGTTTAAACTCATAGGCTCAGGCCAATTTCTAATCCTGTTTACACGACTGTAATTGACATCAGAAGTTGGCTTGCAGTGCTTACACTACACCTCAGTGCCATTAGCAGTAACTGCAACAGAACTAAGGGCAATTTTTGAATATGTTCTACTTTACGTCATATATCCATGACAATGTTACTTAGCAAATGAGACATTTCTTTTATCTGTCTGCAGGAAATGTACACATCCAATTAACCCTCAGCCAAAGAGAAGCTAACAGACCTCACAGCTGAATTTTAAAGTATTCCATTGGCCAAAGTTTTCCTTTGCAAGAAACATTGCTCTGTCTGTAAGTAATTTTTGCTTCAACCACAAAGAATACGTTGGTGCACAGAAAATTTCTTTCAGGAATGTCTTGTTAACCTAGCAATTTAAAACTGCTCTGAGTGTGGGAACAGTAAATAACCTTGGTTTCTGCTTTTCTAAGTCTGTTACAGAAAAGCTCCATGATCTGTTAACTCCTTGGTCTGTGCATAACTCTTTGTGGAGACTGAGGGCTTCTAATGTCTTCTGCCAGTGCCATATTCCAAGCGTGGTATCAAAGACCAGACAAAGAATGCACTCACAAAATACTTGCCGAGGACTCCCAGTCTGATAGCACACAAACTATCAGGAGTTGTTTGATGATATTTCAAATAAATATTCTATGACTTAACAAAATACACAATCGCTGAGGCTAAAGACCATATTACCTGGGAAACCAGACTTTTTCAAATATCACCCAATTTTCTGTATATTGTTGTCCCTGCCAGCTCACAGGTAGGCATCCAGCAGCATCTCCAGCAGTACTTCAAGGCAGTAAGTACAAGGTTGTATTGAGGCAAAAAATAATTTAGGTCTTTTGTAACCTTAAGAACTCTACGATTCTCTGATTCTACGCTCTCCACATTTGCATATATTTAAGTGCTCATGCATATTTATGCGTGTCATGAAGACTGAGATTGGATATTAGGAATAATTTCTTCACTGAAAGCACTCTCAAGCACTGTCACAGACAGGCTGCCCAGGGAAATGGTGGAGTCACCATCCTTGGAGGCATTTAAAAGCTGTGTATTCACGGCACATAGGGACACGGCTTAGTGGTGGACTGGGCAGGGCTGAGTTAGTGTTTGGACTCAGTAATGTCAAGGGTGCTTTCCAAACTAAACTATTCCATGATCCCATGTGTGCTTGCTCACTGATGGGCCCAGCACAGAGCACCACTGCTGATTCACCGGCAGAGCTTCACTCTGTTCTCCCTCACCGTTTTTCACGGTTTGTCTGAGCCAAATGCCAAACATATTTGGCTCTCTTTTGCTGTGAGGTCTGATGAGCTCACAGAAAGGAAAATCCCCTCAAGACATTGCAATAGAAATTAACCAAAAGACTTCCTCTTGGGGAAATGCCCTAGCAGGCATGAATCAAATGTCAACAACATGTAGATTACAAAAGTCCTTCCAATCTGGTGCCATATAAGGATCATAACCAGCAGGATGATCCCAGTCTGGATCAAAATCAGCATAGGCAAGGAAAAGGGCGTTCTAGACCTGAATGTGAATATACATGTTGGCAGATAACAGCCTTCAGTCTTTACTTTGAGTCCACACACTATGTGCTGTTAATTTAATTTTATTTGGGGTTTTTTGGTTCATTTCACACAAGAAGTTTTCATGTAGAAATATCCATGCTTTCCCCTGTCTCTCTTCAGCCATGAGATGGTCATCCTGTTATCTACCAGGAATCCTCAACTTGACAAATCTCACCCTAGTGGTGATTGAACCTGTCAAGTCTTGTATTTGCACTGTGGCAGCACAGCATATCTGGGCATGAAGTCTTCAGGAAATTTTGGCTAGCAGAAAGTAGCATGAGCTACTATAAACTCAAGAACAAACATTATTTTCTCTCTGGGCTGGTTATTAAGTAATGTGTGCAGCCCTGGGTGCAGGGACATCAAGCCCCAACTGAGGACTCTGGAAAATGCCATTCCATTTGCACTGTTACCTTTCTGTTAAGCAAGTGTGAAGCAGAACTTCCTCAACTTTAGCAGAAACTTTAGCAGAACAGACTCACAAATCCTCTCATAGCCCATCACCAGCCTCCTCACCCCTTCTTTTCTTTGGAGGTGTGCTTCTGTGACCTAACGCACATATTGTGCCATAGGTAGTCAAAAGAAGCATGAACACACACACTCACAACTGCTTTTTCTCCTGAGGGGAAGGATGAAAGGTGCTGACTAGCATTGATGGCTACTGATTTTTGCCTTTTTTTCTTTTACATATTCTCTATATTTTTTATACATATATTTGGAGCTCTGTAGCCTGTTACTGCATTCATAGCTAGTCTTCCCAGTGCTTTTCCCTGCTCTGATAGTCAGAAAATAAAAACATACTCCAAAGCCCCTATCCTATCTTGGTTCTCCTTAGAAATCAAGGCTGAAAAACAGCTCTTTGAGACACATTTTCATCAACAAGTTCAGTTTCCATCTGAAGGGGGAGGACTTAGAAGGGGCTTGGACTGTGAAGGAATTGCATCACCACGTGTGCTCCTAATTGGTGTTTTTTGTCAGTTATGCTGATTTACTAAACTTATAAAAACTGTATTCACCCCTTGAGGGTGGACTTTTGTGGACATTTTCCATATCTGCCCCTGGAGGCCTCCAAATAAAGACCAGCTTTTATATTACCTCCCATGTCAATATTATCTTGATAGTGTGTGTTGTTTCATTTCTAGGTTGAAAAAGCACCAGCATGTGGCAAAGTTTGGTCGCATGGCACAGCACAGGCAAGCCCAGCACATAGGCAGTGGGGTGTGTGTGGGAGAACAGCAGCCATGAAAAACAGAAACCAGTAAAATAGAGCAGCCTTTCTCACACTCCATGGTGTTTGATAGTGACTTGAGGAGTGTCCTGTTTTTGACTCAGAGTGAAAGCAACCTGTTGGTCTGTACATACAGACAAGTGCCTTGTGCAAGGCATGTGTGTTACCAGTAGAGACCTCACTGTGTCCTATGAGAATGGCCCAAGCCACAGTCCCATGTGGGCTAAATGGGAGGATCTGGGATGCAGCACTAGGCTCAGCAGCATGGGAGAGGGAAGCACTAAAAGTAGGGGCAAACATGGCACAGAAAAGGGCTGGTGGCACCAGTGGGGCACCAGGAAAATGGGTTTTGTGGGGAAATTTTAATGGGGAAATACAACAAGTTTGAGAGACAGTATGGTGAACAAAGAAAACAAAACTCAGATGAAAGTTGTGAGAGCAGAATGTAACCTTCTCATGTGCTTGTGGTCTGAGGGAAAGAGAAGAAACGACTGTGTGCAGTGGTTGCTGGAGGTGACGTATATAGGCATTATGCATGCACCAACACCACCATAAATAAGCCACAGCTTTAAAAAATGTATCTCCTGACTGCAGCAGGTAATGTGGGTGCTGTGTTTAAAAGCCCCATCTGCTGATGTCCACAAACATCCAAGAGGATGGAAGTCCATCTAGGGAAAATGGAAGTCAGCTCTCCATACCCTGTGCAGAAATCTCCTGGATTAAAAATCTGGGGTTTAGCAGGATAAACATCCTTCTTTCTCCACCAGGGACAAATAGCACTCTCCCTGCAGAAGGGAGGATCTCCAGTGCCCTGTAGTCCTGCATGAGGCCCCAGTTCAGCACACTGCTGTGCAGGTGCCTGCCACTGGCTCCAGCCATAAGCATTGCCCAGCATTTCTCCCCCAGTGTTAATTAGTGCAAGATGTGCATCCAATCACACAAACCAAGAGCGTGTATCTACATTTATCCTGGTCTGTTATTGAATACTTAGCAGCAATATCCAGCTCCTATGGCCATCACCCGGCCCAAAAAGCCCCCAGATTCTCAATGATGTAAAAATGTTTGGCTATTCCCCTCCTCTGGTCAAATGTCTCTCAGCAACACCTGCAAAAAGGTTGTAGCTTTGCAATGCAAAACAAGGTCATGATTGTTAAAGTGACAGAAGTTTGGAGTTAAGGTGTTACGTCTATCTGTGTCCCACAGTGCTGAATTTAAAGCAACAATGTGCATTATGCAGTTAGCATTAGAAAATCACAGGATCCTTCCAGTATTTTGGACATCTGTTCATTTTGTTGGAGATCTATCCTAGAGTCCCCTATTTTGTTGTTTGTTTTCTTTTTCTTTGGAGACACAGATCTCACATTTAAAAGAAAATTATGTTTTTAATTAACTATTGAATGATGGGATTTGCATTTTCACAGAATGAACTGTTAGCCCATGCAATTCAATAAAGGATTTTCTCTGCAGAAGTAGCAATCCTGTTGCTGCTGCAAGTTGCAAACACCTCATCTTTAATACTGCCATATTTCCCTAGAAATAGTATGGTCTAAACCTAGGGGATTAATATTTTCTTTATGGCATCAGTGTCTCCCATTTCTGTTAAAAATTGCAGTGCCTTGTTCTGCCACTTTTGGTAAAATAATTACTTATCTAGAGAGATTTCTGGTGTGGAGTCACTGGGAAGCCACAACACTGAATCTGTTAGGAGCTGATTGGCAGGGATTTTATATTTAGTGTGGTTTTGGTTGTATTGTCTGGGATACTGTGAAAAATACCTGACATTAAATTATCCTCCATTTTTTACGAACTTCCTTCCTCTCTCCTTCTCCCCAATAGCACGGTTCAAGGCCTGTCACTACAGTAATGGGACACTGAAGTAAAAAAGACATCTGTCATGGATTTGGCCAGATGGCATATTTCTCTTTTTAAATCCAATTGTGAATTGGGATAAAATTAAACTAATAATTTTGAACAGAAATAGAGATTAGAGAGAGAATATCAGAAAAGTCAAATCTTTTTGTTCTGATATTATTAAAATGAAACAGCATTTTTCTTTCAAAAACTCATTTTGAAAGCCAGCAAAATTGTTTTTAAAAGGTCTTATCTCATGAAAAGTAAATGAAATGTTTCATATTGGGTCAAATAAAATGCTTGTTTGAACAAAGCTGGGGGTTTTTTTTGAGCATATAGTTTTTGCAGCTATGTCAACTATGTAATTATTTAAATTGAAGTAATCCTGCTCTGATCTATAAAACTATTGACCAAGACTAATTTCTTTAATACTCACCCACTTACTTTGGAATACTATCAAAGTATCTGGACTAGTACCCAAAAACTTGGTCAACATCAGACCGTAAAATGCAGTTTTATGCACTCTAGCTGAGGCAATGAAAAGGTAAGTATAATTAAATCCTTCCTTTGAGCAACATTTTCTTTTATTGAATGCTTTTTCAAAACAGGAAGATAGACAAGAAACAGGAACTGGAAATTGTTACATTTCATGCACGACTGACTGCTAAACAAATGCATAATTCTGTTCATCGTTGTTCAGAGAACTGATGTAAGCCTTTTTTCATTGTTTCAGACAATCTCTACTCCATGGCCAAAATTCAAGTGATGTACCTTGTTACTGTCAACACAGTAGTAAAAGGTGTGCTGGGATCCCCTGGAGCCCACTGGGTAGCAGGTTGGTAGAACACATGGGCTGGTACTGGGCAGAAATGCCATGCAATTGGTGGCAGAATGACCCAAAGGGTGACCACAGGTGGAGATCAAGAGGACTTGGAGTACAGGCTGAGGGATATGCCAAGGTGCTGTCCCATTTCCTGCCACTGATGCAGGTGACATCTCTTGGGCACCCCCTCCAGCTCCAGCAGGACAGCTTTGTGCTTCATCAGTGAGGCACACCTGGCCAAGCTGCCCCTGCTGCCTCTGAGGCACATGCAGGCTCTCAGTTCTTGCTCCCAGGACAGGTTTCCATGTGGTACTGGTTCCTGCAGCAGCTCCCAAAAGATCCTGGTTGGCCGGAATGCTCTGTTCCCCAGATCCTGTGTGTCTTAGATAAGTTCCCCAGATCTCATTGCATGGTGCCCACCCAGTCTTTTTCATCCCACTTTTGGGAGAAGGAAAGGACAATTTTCAGAGCTGCAAAGTCTATGGATAAACAAATAGCATGGTTGTCTATGAAGAGTCTTGTAACTGATTTAGGAAGAACAAGGCAGTAATGATTGCAGAGAAAATCTACCAGTGATCCCTCAGCAGGAAACACCTTGGATGCTCTTTGGCTTCTGCACCTACCAGTACCTTTTTGTTCAGCCTTTTCCCAATACAAGCACAGCATCATCCTGTTTACTAAGTTCTGGTATAGTTTTTGAACCCATGCTCTCTGGTTTGATAGGTCAGAAATAGGCTGTCATGGTGTTGGATATGTGGCTGTCACAGCAAGCATTGCCAATATGGCCCAACAGCCACTCTAATGTCCCTAAGGGCTCCAAATCTCATGGCAGCCCATTTTGATGTTGAAATCAGGGAACAAAATGTGCTATTTGATCAAGATGAGTTCAAATCACATCTTTGTATCCCAAACACTGTGTTTGTGGTTCTATACCCGTTTGCAGTGAAACCTCCTTTCAAACTGCTAAGGTTGCTGCAGCTCATCTAGGACCACATACCTTACAAATATTAAGGTATTCTCTTGTGAAAGGAATTCAGCATATTTTCCCTTGACAGAGGGTCTCTCTCAAAAGCACTTCATGTCAAGCTAGTGCTGAAGGAATATGCTTGGAGTGTGTCTCTGATGTCATAGGCTCCATGACAACGATTATATATCTTGAAATAGGGAAATACCAAGAAACATTACACATCTTGCATTCATTAAATCTGCCTGGTCAAAGTAGACTCCTTAATAGATATATTTAGTACACAAAACAACACTTAAAAACTGTTTTCATTTTAGCTTTTGGTTCTCCCTATAACAGTCAGAAATACTCTGCATGTGCAACTGAAACCTGTGTTAAATTAGCCTTAGAGGGCTCATATTTTTTCACTTTAGATCACTAAATCAAGTCAAATTCTAGCCTGTGATAAAAATGTCTCCTTATTAAATGACAGTAAGACACTGAACAATTTGATCTTTCCATATAATTATGTCAAGCAACTTCGTTTGCAGTAGAGACCAGCAGTAAATTCAACCTTTGAGACCTCAACAGAAAGCCCCTATAATTTCAGATGTTGCTAGCACACATCAAACTACACATACAGAATTACCAGCTCCTAGAATGATTAGCACCATTTCTCTTCTGTGAAAAGTGACCTCCAGTCTAAGAATTTAATATAGAATTAGAATGAGTTTGAATTACTAATCACATTTAGGCCTCAGCAATGTAACTAGCCAGCTAGTCTTATTACTTCTTTCTTTTATATAAATATACTGCTTTAGAAAAGTGTTAGAGACCAGCATGGTATACTGCCATGGCAATCAGACAGAAGTGCCCTGCAGAAGTGCTGCGAACACACCCTGTCCCCTTTCCCTGTGGGAGCTCTTTAGAGGAGGAGAGCCTGGTACGGGCTTTTTACATTTAGCACAATTTGGCAGGATATGATAATCTGCTGGGCAGGCTGGCTCAAGTCCCTGCCTAAGGCACTCATCATTGATGTCTGTTGTCAGCCTTTCCCAGAAGAGGATGTCCTTTTCTCTTGACACAGTCCTTCAGCCTCAGAGGCTTCGAGAGAAGCAGTGACTCAAGGGAATCTGAATCAACCATGAGCAAGCCGATGTTCAGCTTCATCTCCCGTTGCAATGGGGAATTCTTGCAACAAGTATTAGACAGCAACGCTTGTGGGAAGGAAATATGGAAATGATATTTGGTAGATGTTCAGAGACGTTTTATTCTCCCAGCCACAGGGCTGAGGGATACTGAGGAACTCCCCGAGTCACTGGACTACCCCGTTTTTTCCCAGTGAACATAAAAACAATGAATGGGAAACAGGATCACAGGGTACATGTGACCAGGTGACAGGGAGACCCCATACATCCACCCCAGGGCCACTCCCCAGGACCTCATGGCAAGGCACCCCAACAGTCTCCTAATTCCCAGCTACTCCAATGACCTTTAATCAATTCCTCTCCTTTTCTAGAGTCCCTTGCCAGCTGTTGTCATGCTAGGTTTAAAACGGGTTATTGATTTTGGCCCTTAATACTTCTCTGTAATCTGTCCCCCTTAGTATCTCTTTGATAGTAGAAAAAATCCCAAATATTGTTATTTTTTAAGTTTTTCTTTGTCCTTTTTCTTAACAACACTTCTGAGAGTTCAGAAGGCTATTTCTCTTGTATCTTTTCTGTCAGTTACTGATGTTCATCCTGGTTGATCTTTCTTGAATTTTTTACTTACCCTTCTATGCTTCTCTTTTCTCCATGCTCTCCTCTGCCATTTACTGCGAGTGGCTCTTGGGAGGAACCTGTGTTTACCCTCCAGCTCACCAGGACATATCAGGGAGCACCTTCTCATTCACCTTCCATGGGCTGGGTTTTATGCAGAATAGTTCAGAGTACCCAGGTCAAATGGGAGTCTGGCAAGCCCCAGAGGGTCCCTCTGGCAGCAGTTCTGCCAGCCAGCACTCTGGGATGCTCTGCAGTATAAACCTGCTGCAGAGTTTATGTACAGGCTAGCACTTCACCCATCAGATGCGATGATTGAAACTACAGGATTAGGTTGAGAAGATCCTGCCTTAAGTGTTTGTCTTTATTGCATCTTTCCATAGATTAGTACTAAAAGCCTTTTCTCCTGCCCCTCCCACCCAGCAAAATGCACTGGGTCAAGTTTGGCTAGTCTCTGTGTCCCAGAGAGCTGATGAATCCCAAAGTTGAGCACCCACAAGGTAATAGTGGAAGGAGCCCATATTCCAAGCCCCCAAATAGTTTTGTCCAAAGCTGCATTGCTGGACAGGGAAAGGAACTTTGGGGAGGGAAACTTCGTGTCAGCTCCATCACATGCCATGTGTGCCAAGGCACCATTGTCAAGGGTTTAGATTTGCAGCACCTGCTCTGCTGGATTTGCACTTAGAGACCAGTTTGTTTCCTTATTTTTTTGCAGTGCCTGATTCTTATACACTCCAGAAATTACCACAGCTACTCCCCTAAGAGCTGTATGGATCCCAGGTCTCAGGTTTTCTGCTAACCTGCAATTTTGGTCCACAGCTGGTTGGATCACCAGTGAGTTCAGCAAAAGGGACAGAAACAATTTACTCCTGAGGCATAAGAAGCACCCCAACCTCTACCTCTAATATTTGATTTTCCTCATTGTCTGGGCCAGGTGCCACAGAACCTTGTTTTCTGAGCTAGTCTCCTTCCAAATCTCATGAGAAAACAGGCATGTGTGGGAGATCAAGGAAGAAAAATGTGGGTGAGTACTATCTGGCTGGGTTGTGGAGGACCCAGGACTGAGTCACATGAGAGGACAGTCATGGGATGGCTTCTGGTGGTGCTGGTGCAGTGAGTGCAAGAGAGAGCAGCAAGGTGGGCAGCAGCGCTTTTGCAGACTCACAAGAGAGGAATGAGGGCCAAGAGACACAATAGCAGGAACTTGTAGCAATCGAGCTGGGAGGGACTGTAACTTAAATCTAATGGCTGCAGGGTTGGAGGGAAAGGAACATTAATGTAATTTTTCTAAATCCCAGACTAAGAACCAGATTCCTTGAGAAAGCCTTCGGATTAACTGATAGCACCACACAAAATATGCAGACATAGCTTACATTTTTCTCAGGCTTTAACTACCTTAATATCTCAGATAATAGAAGGATGTCAGAAAAATTTAAACACCCAGAAGCCTTTGGAATTTGAATAGCTGTCCCAAAACTTAATTAGACCTAGTTATTTAATCTGGACAATTATTTCACTGTGGGCTCTCATTTTTTTATTTTTTTCTTTTATCTGCAGTGGTCCATACTGGAGTTCACACTGTCCTGTGAGAGGCACAGGATCCCCTCCACTGTGCACAACCACCAAGTCCAGCATCTTATCTTTTCCCAAGATTTTCAGGGAAGGTATGTTCTTCTCCAGGACTGTAGCATACTGGATCAGCAAGTCTAGGCTTAGCTACAGGCCACGGCTGTCACACCTCAATCCTGGCCTCTGTGACCTGAAGCTTTTCTACCCAATCAATCAGAATAACAAACATTTCGGAACTCAGCAGTTTAGGAAGTCCCATAAGGACAGTTAACATCCCGTGCGATTTTACTCACAAGTTCATCCCTAGTTCTTTCTGGGGAGAAATAGATCAGAAAACAACCAAAGAAACAGCCACAAATTTGTGACACAATATGCTTTTTCAATTATATCAAAACACTTCAAGAAACTATTTTTCTTGAGTAACCATTTCTCTTTCTTAGGGGGAAGAATAACAAGGAGAATAGCTAATGAGTTTTAATAGTCAGTAGTGAATTGAATATCAGATAACTCCATACAAAACCATCTTTTCTACATTTTTATGCATAGGATATTCCAAAAAGGGTAGAGGGGTGTTCCTATTAGGAGCAAATAGGACCAAATTATTATTATTAAATGAAAATATTTCACAAAGTGGATTTCTGCTGTCTGAACACCTGGAGTCGGATTTCTTTCCAAACCCAATGACATTCAAGAAAGCTCAGCGTATCTGTAGGATTATTCATGGAGGACCCCACAGGCCGTGAGTAAAATGTGGCACCAGACTGAATTGCTGACATATATAGGAGGCAGCTCCCTCTTTCTTCTATCCTACAAGTCCTTATCCTGCCTGTGTGCCCTGGAGGAGGCCAGCTAAAGGATGCAATAGGAGCAGATCTGCTGCTCCTGACAAGTCACAGTTTTGACTGCAAGGAAAAGCTAACAGGAAGGTCAGCAGAGTGATGGTTTTCAGGTATCCTGTGCCCTGTTCATTAGAGGGTACCTGAGGTTTCTTATCAGTGATTTCAAATGCTAACTACACCTCCAGATTTCATCACTCACATTGCCTGTCTTGAGACAGAAGGACAGCTGTCTCTCAAGGTGACTGCCTGCTGCCCTCTAAGTTTTCCTGATCCTTGGAGCAGGGGCTGCATTTTTAAAGTTATTGATACCCCTTATAATTTCTACCCCTAGGGATTTCAGAGTCCCCTGGCCTGTGAGTTCAGCTGTCTCCACTCTTTTGCATATTTAGACCATGCATGTCTTTGTTGTCCTCTCCTGCAAATGTACTAACTGTATCACGCCTCTTTCCTAGGAAGTGTGAGAAGCCCATAGAGATACTTTCTGCAGCCAGCTGAACAGTCTGAGCACCCCATAACATCACTTCATTTTGGCTTTAGGCTCCTTTCCTCTCTCTATGTCGTTTCTGAGGCTACTGCTGTCCCTGCCTTTAGTGGCAATAATCAAATGCTTCAGGTCTTATGTTCTGCAGCCCCACACAAATCTACAAGCACCCAAGGCAGATCAGACTCTTCCCTCCCAGACCTCACCACGGGGCTGGGTCCTGGGTCCAGTCTGGCTCAGATTACCTCTCTGTAGCAGAACAGGTCAAGTTACATGATCCAAATGCAGAGCATCAGAGACAAGAGCTCTTCATCTGAGATTGTCAGCTTTAGCTCCATTTAGGAACAATAGGGAGGGAGATATGTCCATATGGTATAATTCAACTTATCTTATTTATGCATCTGCTTTAGCATGGAATGAATTTTGTGCCCTAGATTCACTGACTCCAGATACTCAGATTGTGGTGACCACTTCAGATAAAGATGTCTACAAGACTGCCAGAGGAACCACACCCTGTGAGACAAGTTGCTCTGAAAGTGTGTGGTTAACTCAGCAATCTCCTGAGACAGGTCTTTTTCTGGTTTACTGTATATGAGCTCAAGGCAGTTTGATAATAAATTGAAATACATTCTTAAATTAAATAAGAATATTCATGCAACACATGGCATCAGGTTGAACTGAACTAGTGCATATTCTTATGTAGATAAGGTATGTGATGATATGCTTGATCTGTTATTATGAACAACTGATTAGACTGAAGTAACCTTTTGGCAATTAGTGAAATAAAGTGCTTAAGTAATCAAAGAGTTCTCTTTTCTAAGACTGTCACAGTATCTGTTCCAGTCTATCCAATGCTCAACATTAACCAAGAATTTCCTCATGTTGCTTTTCACCCTTTTACTTTTTAAACTTTCTTGCTTGATCTGGAGCAACTTAGCCCCCACATACTTTTCACAGTTCAAAACTGGAGCTACGTCTGTTATCTCAGAAATGTTCCAGTCATCTCTGGGCTCACACTTCTCTAGCAAGAAGGGCAACAAGGAGCAGTCAGTCTGGCTATGAATGTCTGTGTATAACAGGGAGTATCTCACAGAAAAGTCAAGGACTGAAGGATTTTAGAAAATATTAAATGCTTTCTTTCCAGGCCACACTGCTGTCACAAGAATGCAGTTACTGCAGGCAAATCAAGTTAGTTCAAGGCCTATGGAAGAGTACAGATTTGTTTTCTGAAACAAATCTATTATCCTCAAAGCTTGTAGAATCTCCTTTGCTGTGACAGCTCAGGTCAAATTCAAGTGACTTTACTATAAAATGAGAATGATGCACCAGAGGAAAAGTATAAAAAAGGTTGATCTGTGTGAACTCCCCGCTTGTAGTATTGAGTTCACAGAGCAGTGCTCAGTAGTGATCTGAAAGGACAGTGTTCACAGAGTTACACGGATGCCTTTTCAAAGAGCAGGCTGACAACTTACTAGAACATGAGAACTGTGCTGAAAGGTTGAATTCTGAAAGGCATCTCCACCACCTGAGCCAGGCAGGCTGAATCTGCTCTCCTCATATCCATCCCAGGAGCTGTTCTCACCATCCTCTGCAAACACTGAACACAATCCCCCGTTTGAAGTTAGGCATTTTGATGCTTTCTGCTCCTCTGAAAACTTGAAAGCAACAGGGCTGTTTCAGGCCTTCAGACCTGGGGGACAGCAGCAGCAAGGCACAGGACTGGCAGCAGCGGGACGGAAGTCTGGACTGCACTTTAGAATTTTTATAAAAACAAGCCTCTGGGGAATAATCTTATTATAGGTTACTATAGCCTCATTATCTCACTATATAAGTTTACTCCCTGAGTATTACCTCATTAGTTTCTTATGTGCTGTGAACCTCTTGTTTCTCTCATGGTCTTTTGCCTTACACTCCAATTAGAAGCAGTTTTGGGCAGGCACCATCTTGTGAAGACAATTGTCTGGAGGAACCTGCTCTGCAGTGGGGTCTTGGAAGTGCTGCTGTACTAGAGGCAGGAAACAGCCATCCTGCCCTTCCTGAGAAGTCTGGGGCTCTAGAGGTGCCTGGTCCAGCTGTGAAGTGCTCCTTGCTGAAACAGTTCACACACAGGAGTGGAGTGGGTTTCCACAAAAAATAGGCTCAATCACAGAGATACAGGCAATAATAAATATGAAGCTAAAAGAACATGAAAAAAGATGTGTGAGGAAAAGCTGGACGTTGGGGAAGAAGAGACAGAGAGCAAAGAGACTGCCCAGGTCTCAGTGCTATGGGTGTGTGATCTGTGAGTGACAGAGCTGCAAGACAACTTCAGGATCACTTTCCATGACTTGTAAGGAGAGAAACAAGTAGGAGCATATAGCCTTTTTTTCTGAGGAAGATCTGGCCTACTTTTTAATAGCAGTGGGAAAAAGTTCATATCTAAGAGGTTAAAAAAGAGGACAAGAAGGAACAGAATGGAACGAGTGAAAGACATAATGAGGAACTTAGTGGAGGACTGACAGGGTTAAGAGAAGGACAGCTTAACCTCCAAGGGTTAAGAGAAGGACAGCTTTCCACTCTATTAAAAATATGCCACCATCACCATCCCACTCACAGATTTTTTTTCTTTGAAGACTATGATTTATAAAAATGAGTGAGGCACAAGGACAGGTTTTCTTACTCTACTTTTATCACTAAAGACCTTAAATAAACTAAGGCAATAATTAGTCCATTACTCAGTCTATATGGTGGCTGCTGAGCCTGGAAAGATCACACACTTATACCCCAAACCAAACCTATAAAGACAGACAGTCCTTGAGAGCAAGCAATCCAGGAGACAATCTTCCTGGAAATGGCAATTTTATGGTACCAAGAATCATCATAAATACACTTACTCAATGCATGGCTAAACATATCCTAGTTTTCCTCAGGTTCTAGATAACAGGATTGGTCTTAATTAAAGGGAAAAGTAGACTGGGGCAAAGAGTATGGAGAGTTGATCTGCACACAGCCTTCTAGGTAGAGTAAGACTTCCAGTGCTCCTGGGGACACAGTAAGGACCTGGCAGTGCTGACAGCCCAGAATCCATGCAGGAGAATGGGCATTCCCTTAATAAACATACTCCTCATGCAACACACTAGCCTTATCCAATGACATTTCAGGCAATATATGCCCAATCTGGCACAGGCTAGAGCAGATCCATGCAGACAAAGGGATTCAACTGGACTTCCAAGCTGCCTCATACTAGAGTTCATGGTGGGAGGAAGAGACATGCTAAAAGAAAATAGTTGTGATCCTTTCCCTTATGGCTCCTTAGTGAGGGACATGTAGGCTGCAGTAGGTTGGCAACTAGCCTGTCAAGAGGGAATGGACATCATCAGTCCTTGAAGTGGAGGTTTCTTATGGTCACTGACCAAGCAAGAAGCTACAAAAGACCCTCCACTGTCGCTGCTAGGCGGTACCAAAGAGCAGGTTTCTGTTTGAAATCGAGTTCAAGTATAAAGCTGTTAAAGAGGCTTTATGGCAGCAAAATCTAAATCTTTCATTAATGAAAGAACAGCAGATGAATAATCACAATAAAAGTGTCTGTTACCATGGGACAGGGAAATAGGAACACAATGGGCATTTGATGAGCAGCGATTAGTCTGGCTCCACAGACTATTTGGGAAATGGAGAAAAAGAATGGATTGTATTAAATGCCAAATTCAAAAGACACAATTGGGAAGCTTAGGTCAAAGAAATTAAAGATGGCTACACCAAACTGAGATGCTGTCTCTGTGGATCTATGGTTGAAGTGAAACTTTTGAGTACAAGTTATGTCTATGAGCCTATAATTACAGGGTTTCAGGCATCTCAGGGATGTGGAGGGGCTGAGCTCAGGCTGTGCATACCTCCCACATGGTGCTTTCTGACTTTGTACAAGTCTTCAACCTTATTGTTTTCTTAATGCATTCCCCAAACCTTGCTGAGATATTCCCAGCTCAGAAATCGCTGTGACATTCCCTGCCTGAGAGGGACTCCATAGCTGATGCAGAGCTAACTTGCCCCATGGTGAGTCCCACACAGCAGCGTGGCTGGCTGACTGCTCCACGAGTGGCTGGAGTCCTTCTGAGGTCTCCCTGCATGAAGTGGGGCCTCCTGACCTGTGACAGCCAAGGAAGAAGCAGAAGAGAAAGGAGATGCATGTGTCAGTGCCAAGTCACCTGACCACACATGTGACACAACTGGGAAAGTCTAAGAGAAAACCATAACTGTGAAGAAGAGACAAATACTGAGGCAAATGCACCTCTTTGGAGTGGCAGATTCTCATCAGCAGAGTGGGCAAACACTGGCTTTTGAGGAAAAGCCTTGGCAATACAAGATCTCACTTCAGGATGTACTCTGCTCCATTGTGGGGATAGGCAAGCTACAGGATAGAATCAGAAAGAAATGGGAAGAGGCAGAACAAGTAATACCATCATTTGATAAAAACTGACTGTTAATTCTATATGGGAATGTAATTAAAGACAGCCAAACCACATCATACCTGAAGTGCTATGTAAAAATTATGTTGAAAGGAACCCAGGAAGCTCATTTGCCTAAGAAAGGGGCAGAGACACTTAATACTGCTTCAAAGGAGATGGACACTGAAGATGTTAAAGCTTTTTCATGTATACCAAGGTAACAGTCGATTCAAGTAAAACTATCCACATAAGCAGCCCAGAGAAAATTGTCCTTTGTCTCTACAGCAACAGATTTGTTCAAGCTGCTGTGGAATCACATCCCCACACCTCTTCAATGAACTTTATATTACATTTCTCATGACCTTTGGCAATGTTTGGTAGGAAAAGAAGATATGCAGAACAAATCTTTCCGTAGATATGGTAGCAATAAAGTGATGTATAGCAGGGGGCCACACTTCACAGGGTATGACTGGGGGTTTTTTTATTGGAATACACCCAAATTATAATATCTGTGGGAAACAGTCTTGCCACCAAAGCCATTACTAAATTACTATTGCTTTTTACACGGCACTGATCAATACATGGGCACACACCTATCTTGGGCTAGAAATTGGCAATATCTACTTGATAAGAAAAATAATTTTCGATCAAACAAACACAGGAAATTTTTTTAGAATTTACAGTAAAAAAATCAAGAAAACATAAGACAAGGAGACTCAGTCTGAAACTTTTGTTTTAACATCTAACGGAATGCTTCATTTAAAATTAATCCCTGAAAATGTTTGCGCTTCTTTTTGAAGTTCTTGGGTGAAAATAGTTTCTGATTACAAGAATAAACAAAGTTGTGTTTAAAACATCAAACCAAAAAGTTCTTCATCCTGTTTTCTCAAGGACATCAGAGTGTCAGAGAGAAAACTTTCTCCAAGAACAGAAGTACTTTTTAATTAATTTACCTGATCTAAACTCATCAAACCATTCATCTTTCTAAGCCCCGTCTGTTGAACAAATATCCTATATGTGAAGAAAAAACCTCCACTCTAGTTAGCCCATTCTGTCATTTGTCAGAACACTGACAAATAGGATTTGCTCTCTATCAAAAAACTCATACCAGAGAAGCTGTAGATACATATGAAAGAAGAGATGAAACAACAAAGCTGTGAGAAGCCTTAGGGGGAAAGGCATCTGTGGAAGCAGCAGCAGCCTGGGGGCCACCCAGGGTGTGAATCCCCCCATGCTGGGTGACCTGCAGACAAAACCTCTCTTGGTGCCAGGGAGCAGACGCACGTGGGCGCAGCAGCAGCAGTGCTGCCTGCAGAGGTACTGGTGGAGACATCAGTGTTGGGCTGGGGAAGCTCGTGCTCAGCTTTTGGCTTTTGTGATCTTCAAGAGCCATGGCACTGCTGTGCAGGTCACTGGGAGATGTCTGGTTATAAATAAAGAAGTCTGTGTTGGCTGTGGGTTCTTATTTTTGTTGTATTTCACCGCAAAGTTATGGGGCAAGCACTTTAGAAGGCTCTGGCTAAGCCAGGCTTTATCCAGTGATGCATGCTGAGAAAAGCTGGTCTCTGGAGCTTAGTGAATGACTTTTGCTGTTTCCTCATCTCCATGTGATGTACAGACCACTCACCCCTGTCCTGAAACCCTCAGGTTCTTCTTAAAGGTAAACAGGTGTCAGCACGGCAGCTCCAGCACCAGTTCTGCAAGCCCAAGCAAAATGCTGGGATTCACAAGGACATAGAGAGTCCAGTTCTTCTTCTGGTCTCAGGTGAATCTCTGCAGGCTCAAAACCTGCTATTTCATGTTACATATGGACACTATTTTCATCCTCCTCAGGAAGTCTTTATTCTCAGTATGCTGGTTACAGACTCATTGAAAGTAAAGCATGCAAGCTGATCTCTGAGCTCTCTTTGCTGGCAATGCTTAATCACATCCCACTCTAAAAGAAACCATCTGATGTCAAGATTTGGATGATAAGAATATGGGACACATTAGTCATGGAGGAGCTGACATACACAGAGCAACAACAATGAAATTATCTTGCCCTTTTCAGGATGTGGACATGGAGAACTCTTAATACCTAAAAACCAGAGACTTAATTCCCTTTGTTTCTTCTAATAAATGTCCTGTCCTTAGCTATGTGGAAGCACCACCTCTGCCACAGATGCATACTATTAAAGCATAAAAAATATAAGAAAGCTGCTGCAAAGGACTGTAGAGATCAGTCTCAACTCACAAGATCCTGCCTTTCCAACCATTTGGGTTTCATTTTAAGAGATAATTGTATGCTCTGTTGTTTGCAAGCAAATATTGCAAAACCTGTACTCTATGCTCTTGGAATACACATATGAAAAAGGTGATAATTTTTAATTAAATCAGTTCTTAGAGGAGCAGTAAAAGTCTTAACATGGCAAAGTGCTCAACAGCATGCCCAGAGTGTAGTGTGTGGGTAGCTTCAGCTAAATGTGTTGGCAGGATGAACTAGAACCAAGTTAATGAGCCTGGCTCATTAGGAGCTGATGTAAAACTTGGAGCATGAGATGGGACTAAATGATGCAATGAGTTTGAGAAAATCCCCTTAAACTGAAAGAATACCTCTTCTCCCTCCTTCCACCCCACACCAAGAAAAAAACCCAAACAATCCAAAACCCTGATATGAGGCAACTGGAACATGTACCCTTTTGCCTTCTGTCAGGAGTGCCTTCCAAGTACCAGCATGGCCTGGAAAAAGACAGGATTTCCTGAGAAATCTTAGAGGTATGAGATGATGTGCTCCCACTGTGGTAATGCCACAGGGGAGGACAGAGTTTTTTCTCTTTCAAAGAAACTTTATCAGCTTGGAATAATCATTTTCATTTTTCTTGAAGAATCCAATGCATATTGCCCTCTCTTTTTTCCTGGGTGATGGAAAGGGACATTTCCTCAGACCTATGCATCAGTGCTGATAACATCACTTTGAAATTCAACAACAAGCTATTAGGGCCATAAAATTTGCTGTTCTACATTCTAAGAATATTTTAAGATGCAAATAATTCAGATAGCTAAAGGTGTCAGAATCCAGAAAGCAGCAGGAGTTCTGTAAAATTCAACATGTCCTGCATTTGTAAAAGTTACCTTAAAACCACAAGGGAAACTGATGCCATAAGAGACCTTGATGCAGGTTTTCTTTGTACAAGGATCTCAGAGCAAACTGATTATGTCTTACTTGTCAGATACCTGTACTGCGGACTCAAGCATATGAACAGAATCTTGAATTAAATATTGACATTTAGAGTGCTTTAATTAATTTTCATAGGAATTGATTTTGAAAATCTGATCAATAATAATGTGAGAACTTTTCTCTCTTGCCCCCTTTCTACCATGCTCAATATCCAGCAAAAAATTAAGTTAATATTACACAGGGCAATCCCAAATTAGGCATTAGATTCTTGAAGATCTCAGCAGCTTTTAGCTAGCACTGCAGTGTTCACACTTTAATGGGTTTTCTTGTAAATACCCAGATCCTGAATTTATGTAATTAATTGACAATATTTATTTCCTCCATCCCTCGAAGTTATCAAAAGCTGGAAACCTTGCAGTTGGAACAGTATGAAAACGAAAGGCATAAGTAAACAATATGAAAGGTAGCAATCTTAAAATATTAGTGAGTTTTTGGTACACGTCCCAATTTCTGAATACTTGTCTGGGAATGCCTTCCCTGGTCCTTGACAGGACTTGCTAGGTCAGGGAAAGCCAGCTATACTCTGCTAGCCCCTATTCTTTGCTTCCAGAGCATGGATATGCTTTAGTTTAATCTCCAGAAGGAGGATGTGTGAAAGCTGGGCTTGCTTGGGCTCTGCACAGTGCAGGGTGATGATGAGTGATGACTGCACACCAGGACTCTGCTCCAGCTCAAAAGCCAGCCAATGCACAAGCTCTTACCTTTTACCTTTTATCATTCTTCCTGCAACTGAACATTTAGAAAGCCTTGAACTGGGTTTTTTACATGTTCTGAACTACCCAAAGACATCAGGTTATGGACCTATACTGGTCTCGAGTGTGTTTCTCACATCTCGCTACGCATGCACACAGAACACAGGGACCTAAATAGCCTTATTCATAACAAAGGCATCGTATTTCAAAGCAAGTGAGGACTAGATCATTTTCTTAAATTCAATTCTCCTTTATGCATCTTTCTTGGGTGCTTATATGAATTAAAGTCCTCATCTTCTGAGCTTTGCCCACCATTTGCTATTAGAGCAATTGGTTTTGCAGTAATATCTTTGATTTCATTACAAAAGACCATGGTCAGAGCTGTTCTTTTAGGACTTTAAGTGTCTGTGATTGGCTGTTGTTTCATTGTTACCTCCTTAGCACTAATCATTCAAAACCTGTGGCTAGGAGAGACAGCCCATTCTCCTTTCTCCAAAGCCGTTTGACAATTTGGGAAGAAGAGCAAGTCACTCATCTGTGGAAATGAAAAGTGAGATGGAGAAGCAGAATAAGATGCTGCTCATCTGGTGTGATGGCACACCAGCAGAAGCACTGACCACCCCAGGATCCACCCTTGCCACCACCCATCCCACGCCTCAAACTTGCCCACACAGGGCATGGCACACTGGGAGCATGACCAGACTGATGCTGGGAGCAGGCTCCTCCCTGGGCTGGGGACAGGCACCTTCACTCACAAACAGCTTTGCGTGACCAGAACTAACAAGGTTTCAGTGAACAAAGTTTTGGAGAAACTGCGATGCTGCACTTTGTTCCACAGAGTTTATAGTTCCTCACCTCTGGCCCCTTTTAATTCTATAATTGCTCTCTTAAATTTCTCTTCATTTAATGTCACCCAGTCTGTCTTCTTTTGTTACCATTTATTTAACTAAAACAGGCAGAGGCTGATATTGAAGTCAGGAATGGAGCCAGCATGTTAAAACCTGCTTTTAATTTAAGGTTCTGGGGCTAGTTTCCTAGCCATTACCACATTTCAGAGAAAATGAATTTTCTTTCTCTCTGTCAAACGATGGCTGATCTAGATCTAATTAGGGTCAGTTTCACCTAAAGATGAGTCATTTATATTCTGAATATATGGCTTCCAAATTATTGTTTTGGTTTAACATCAGACATGAATAAACCCATGCATATCTTTTTTAGATGGCACTGAAGATAAAAATCGATGGCTTTTCTTCTACAAATACCTTTCCCAGCAAAAGGATGGCATCTGGATGAAGAAAAAAAGATACAGTTCAGGATAAGGACAAAGAAGATTAAGGGTAATTGCAGAATATAGTTGTCTGAACTGCAGAAAAAGAGGCCTATTTAAGGCATACTGAAAAAAATAGCTCTGAATGTTCAAACACTTGAAGATAAATTTTTTGACAAAAAGCCCTAGCCATGCAGGGCCATACTACTTTTTTGTAAGCATAATATAGGTACAGAAACAAAACAAATTGCCATGGAAGCAACTGGAAAAAAAGAAATCATACAAGACAGCAATTCTGCAGCAGTATTGGCAAATACTAAACACAGTGAAGAGAAAAAGTCTTCTTTTAAAACAAGTCAAAATCCCATCCCTTTTCAGCTAGGAGCTGTTTGTGTAATCAGTATGCCATTCAGCAAAATGAAAAGAACAAAATTCTATAATATGGCTTACTGAAGCCTTACTTTGCCTGGAAAACCTTGGAAACATGAATTTCTATTATCATTCTCATTTATACTCTGCGCCTCTCTTTGGCATCCATTACCTGCTACTTCCACTATTCTACTTTTTTCATTAGATGACGAAGAATCAGCACTGGAGGCACACATCTCTGTCCTCTGCTCTGAGACCTGACCCATTACCAGGATAACACCAGGGCATTCAGCTGTGACTAATGGAGGTGGCTGGGACATAAGCACTTCAGTGCTGGGAGATAACAAGATCACTGAAATACACCGTGGAAATTAAATCTCACGCTGCTTCTTATAAGATCCTATAATAAGTAACATAACCTTGTTATTCTGTGTTTTGAATAACTTGGGTCAGCAAAGGAACTATGATTTTGTCAGTGTTTTGTCAGAGGAGGTGTTATCAGTAAGTTCCCAAGTAAAGGCTCATCAGAAGTGCAGATGGAACCGACCCTCTGCTGTTCATTGGGATTTAGCAAAGCAGACTTCTGCTATCAGCAAGGAGAAAGACTTCTGCTATTAGCAAGGGGAAGCTGAGTTATTTAGGGCAGCCTATAAATCAGTCAAACACCAGGACTATCTGGCATCTTTGGGGTCCTGAAGACTTTGCAGATCCTTTTCCCACTCTGTTCCTACTACAGAACAGCAGCACTGATGTCTTTTAATGAGCCTGCCAGATTAAGAGCATCTTTCATACATGAGCTCTTAGAGAGATGGATTTTTCTTTTCACCTTAAAAAAAAAGATAAAAACACTTATAATCATTGCCACCTGTTTTGGTGGAGATTTAAATGAACAGAATGAATCACAAAACTCAGAGATGCAATGGTATTGATTGTTGCTTTACAAAGAAATAAGGATAGTTTAGGGTTATATTTCTTACATAATTTTGAATCATTACAATTTCCCTGGGGTCTGAAGCTTTTTGTTTATTTAAGAATCCAGCAATATCACTACTTTTGTATTTGGACTTTTTCTGTGATTTCATAAAGCCCTGAGTTCCATCACTCCCCACACAGTCCCTGCCCAGCAAAGCATCAGCAATGTACTGAGCTTGTGCTGAAGACACAGCAGTGAAACTGTGGGGTGTGTCTACATGCAGCTCAGGACCAGGGTCCTGCAGGAAGAAACCCAACAGACCAGAATTATTTATCCCAAGAACAGAGTTTTCAGCTCCTCTATTTGAACCTTTACCAAACTGTAGTATCAAACCAAGGGTAACAGCTATGTGGATCAAAATTGAAAACGTCCGTCACCTTATCTGAAAGCTGAAGATGTGTGTTTCCACCTTCTACAGACACATGGCAGGGGAGGCAAGAGCCCATCTAGGTGTCAAGGTGGCTCAGAGAGCAGCAGCAGTGTGGTTTCCAGTGCAGAGGAAGGCATGCACAGTAGTCTAATTGAAGCCTTCTGAGAGTGAATGGCTGTGGAAATTCAGTTATAGTTTTCAGCAGGATGGTTATCTTACTTTAATCAACTGGAAGCAATCACTGTCTAAATCAGTCTCTGTTAACTTTGCATGCAGTTTCCGTTCACAACAACCAAACTCCTGCTTGGAGCCTCACCAATTTGACTCAACCATACTTCAGTAACAATAATTTCAATATTATGCCACAACTTACCCAAGAACAAAAAATTCCTCTCATGCCAAACTCATCCTTGGTTCACCGCTAAACTCCATGAAGTTATTCCAGCCATGGTCTTGACATAGAAGTGGTTTAAGTTTCCAGGCTGCTCGAATTTACTGCCATGTCTGATATTCTGTTTCACATATATTGAGTACTTGTCCCTTTGATCTTGTGAGCTGTTTATTTTATATCTGCCTTATTATTGTGGTTCTTATTTACAAGCTGCTGCCTGGTATTGCACGCACACACACCCAGGCATACACAGATGCACAGACCAGATCATTGCTGAACTTGATCATCTTTTACTTCTAAGAACTTTTCCATCTTCTTTCACAAGTGTTGTCTACTTCAAACAAGCACTGCAGTTTACAGAAACACTGTTAAAAAACAAAAGAGTAGACTCAAATATTGCATTTCCAGCTAAGGCATGTCTGGAGATACAGTCAGCTTTCAGGCAGCATTTTCAGTGTGGGTGTGCAAATATCTTGTCTACACCACCTATATGGCATGTTGAGAAACTTTGTGAAACAGAAAAGGCAAAAACCTCTTTAGAGAAAAGAAGAAAAAGAAAATAAAAGAAACTCAAAAGGAAGAAAAAGAAAAGAAACCCAAAAGCCTGAGAATAAGCCATTAATAAGATGCAAGAACTCAAACTATTAAAAAAAAATCTTATAAACACAAAAAAGAAAATTTCTAGGGGCAACAGCCCTTTAAGTGGTGTCTTCATAATAACAAACAATGACAAAAGTTTGTAATTAGATGGTGCCTTTCATTTGAGAGATTCATCAGCTCTTAGCCATTACTGACTATTAATTTGATACCACTTCTTCTCACAAGTGCACAGCTGCTGTGTTTGAAGGAGAGAAGGTAGGGAAGTGTTCACCTAGGAGCAGCACAACTGCAGTTGTTCAGACTTTTAAGGAAACCTTAGCTAAGTGTCTGCCCCTGAGCTGAACTAAAATATCTGCAATCCAAAACTCTTCCTGCTTACTCATTCATGTTGTTAAAAATGCCCATACTTTCAGGCACCTTCTAACTCCCACTCACTTGCCTCAAACCAGAGTGATAACACAGGCGTGGAAAGGGCTGTTATGGCTGTGAGTTTAATTGTAATTCAAATATACTTGAATATCAGAACAGCTTTTGATCTAGAGCTAAGTGCAAGCAAGTTGTTTTACCTGACTTAAGTGCATTACAGACACGTAGCTGCAGAAATGGATATGAAAACACCTTCTGTTGAAAAGATATTAGTGGCTGATGTGCATGACGAGATCCCAGCAAACTTCACGTGCGCGGAGGTACGGCCAGTTAAGCCATTGCTCAGGCATTTCCTGCATGCCCTGTCTTTACAAGACTCTTCAAAGATTCCTCTCAGGCATGTGTCTCACACTCTGGGCTTTACCAAAAGCTTCTGGTAATGCTCTCTGGGCACGGAAGCCATTACCATGAGAGGCAGTGAAGTCCTGCGAATCATTTTGGGGAGCCAGAGCCTCTCAGCACACATCCTTGGGCTGCCACTGATTCACCCGATGTTGAGCAAATGCCTTTGCCTCCCCGTTTGGGATAATGAATACTCTTGTCAGACAGCTGTCAGCCAAGTAAACTCAGGGCTTTAAAGACAAATCATGCTAAATAGGCATTGATTTATAGGCAACTCCCCATCAGCTGTGGAAGTACAGGGCTGGGATTCCCAGTGCTATAAAACTCCTGAAGCATGATGCACAGATACCTGAGCAACTTGACAAAGACTCAGCTTTGGCCTAGGCCGGCTCCTGCAGAAACCCTTCACTCCTGTGCACCTGGTTGTTGCAGGGTAAATTCACTGGGAGCCAAGCCCAGGCTGCATCCACAGGCAAGCGCTGTTCCATGCCAGAGCAGTAGGATTTCCGGCACCCCGGAGCGTGAAACATTCCGCATGATGGTTCCAGGTTCTGTCTCCACCTCTCTCCCACCCCCCAGGGCTCATGCCAGCAGCTCTGGCTTGATTGACTCGAGCTGATTTTGCATTCCGGTATCTTTGCATCATCATCTCCAGAACCTGCAAAATGCCAGCAGTGATACCCAACAGGTCAGGCAGGTAACCATCTCCCACCCACCAGCTTTTACTAGGGCTGCTCCAGGCCACATTGAAGTGATGCAGTTTCCAGACTGTAAGTGTGGGGTGTGAGAAGTGCTTGCTTTTCTTTTGTTTTATGCTTTATCTATTGGGCTGGACTGTGAGTGAGAAACAGTGCTGTGTGTGGAGCACTAAGATGAAGACTCAAGAGAAGAACGGAGGGGCAAATTAACACACACTACCTATCTCTTCTTGACACATATATCAAATGCAGGGGCACAGGAAGGGACAAAGAAGCTTGTCAGAATATGTGTGGCTGCTCTAACAGTGTCCAGACCAAGCAAAGATGCCTTGCTGAGGTGCTAAATGGGGCAATGAGGGTTATACATATGCATGTCTTCACAGTACCAAGGAGATGAGTGCATACCTCTAGCCTGTGGCGGCCTTCAAACTTTTCCTTTTGCTGCTGTGTGTCTGTCCCCCCTCAAAAAACCAGTCAAAAGTGTCTTGTGCTTGAGGAGCTGTGGGGCAATTTGCTAACGTATAACATAATAAACAGAACTGCCTTGCTGCTCGCTTATCTGAGACAAGAAATATTTTTTTCCAAGCTGATGCTGAGGCTGACCTATTTATGCAAAGGTGTTTCCACAGCTCATTCGCATGTCAGAAACATGGATTAGTCTTATAATGTTTAAGTATTTACTCAACATCACAGGCTGGACTTGGCTTTCAGTGTATGGCCTTCACTGCTCTGTTGAAGAGCTGTGGAGAAGGGGTCACACGTATTGTTAAACCCGGGGTCTTAGATTCCCAAGCTTGACAGGCTGTGTATGTGTGCATGTGTCTGACTTCATACAGGCTCTGTGCTGAAAGAACTAAGAAGCTTCAATTTGATGCTACAGCCACCAGAAGCTACGATGACCTAACACATTGTGTGCTTTGCAGCTCTGTGTGCCCCTAATTTAGAACTTGTGCTGTCTAAAAAAAAGAAAGCCTAATCCCAGTTCAGGGAAACAGAGACAGGAACTGTTGGCAAGGGTTGCCAAAACCAGAGAGGAGTCCATGGATGCCATGTGATGACATATGACTGCAAACTCACCATATACCATTGTGGATCTCTGCCCAGTAGAGGCAAAGGCAAGATCCTGAACAATAATTCCCAGCCTATATGAAAAACTTGGTGCTTTTTCAGATTAATAAAAAAAATCACTAGGAAGCTTGATAAATCATAAAAATGCTGAACAAATGGATTCAATAAATTCTGCCTTTCTCTGCAGGAATGGAATGCTTGTCTCAGGGCTGCATTGGAAGAACCACTATCCACTACAGTTGGTGTAGTAAGGTCCCTCACATGCTGTAGGGAAAGGAATTCTCATCTCTCCCAAGAAAATCCTAATAATCATGTTCCAGAGCAACTTGTTGTAGGGCTCTTCCATTCTATTCCTGAAGGTGGGCACAACACAGCCAAGGACCCAGGAGTCAGTGGGCAAAACAGGACAAGCAAGAGGCCTGGTTCTATCAGCATTGAGATACCTGGTCTCTTACTTCCCTGTTCCTGATGCTGTTTGTGTGATGAGATGAAAAGCCAAGAGACCTGGAGATAAAGTTCAGCAGTCCAGTGAGTTCCACCACCTGATCTACTTGCTTCTTGCTTCAGGCACCTCAACATCATTGCTGAGGATCTCTTGTGGCATTCCTTGCCAGTTGTGGCTTCTTACTGACTTTCCATTAAATCAGCTTGGTGTGTTTTCATTCACTTCTGCCCCAAGATGCCAATGATCTTGCCCATGCATTTACTCTTCTCGCAGTCTGAGAAGAAGCAGTAAAATTACTCAAGTCAATTTGGGACTGTGGGATCTTGACTTGCCAAGGGGTTTTCCTGCTGCTAGCTGAGCCCCCAGCTTCATTAGTAAGGTATGATGATGATTCAGGTAAACCCAAGTGTTCTGCTGACTTGTTATACCAGCTCATGTTTCTACACTGTGCCTTTCCAAATTGCCTGACTGGACAGGTACCAGTTCACACCAGCTTCCTTTGAAGCTTTAATTTGCAGCCTGGATGCACAACTACACCCAGGACCACAACTGGATTTACAAGGCCTGGGAAAAGACTGTAGAAATGGATGTACTTTGCTCTCCTCCCACACTGCCCTGCAGAGCTCAGGGCTACAGTTTAGCACTGGCAAGTGTGAATGTGGTCTGTCTGAACAGCCTGAGTGATGAAAGCTCTGGGTGGGGATCTGCATGTCCGGTTGGGTTGGAGCGTGCTAAGAACAAGAACAGGGATCTTAAATGCTCACTTTATCAAGAGGTATATACATTCAGATCTCTAATCCTTTTTTTCCAGCCTCTTCTGCCAAACATAGGAAACTTTTACCTTAGACCTGCTGGCTTGCCATCCCTCCCCAGGTTGTATTCATCAATAGAAGGGAAGAAGAATCAGGAAACAAAATCTGCCTATTTTTATGGGCAGCTGCAGCCAGAACAAGATGTCTTCATTCTGCCATCTCTGCTGCTCAGATGTGCTGCTGGATGTCTCTAGTACATGAATGGCAAACAGGCACTTTTCCCATGACAAGCTGTGCTTTCCTGTAACATGGCCACATCTCTGCTGTACAAACCTTCTTAGGATTTTACAGATCTTTTACAGGCTGATCGGTCTCATGTGACCTGAAGATGGGCATGGGACAACCCTTGAATGTTTTTTCATTAAGTTTTTATTGAAAAAATCCATTATAATTTCAATGAATCTAATGCGACATTCAGGACATTTTGAGTCTATCTCTGATATCTTCAGCATTTTTGCTGTTAATATCTGAGGTGATGTTTTCAATAAGGAGGCAAACTGTAACTCTTATAATCCCCACTGCTGCATCTTTCTTCTTCTCTAGTGTGGAGTAGCATTATTGAAACTCACCTAAATGGTCACATACAGCTGGTGCTCCCATAAAGAAACTTATCTAAACTAAAGTCAAGGGTATATGGAGGAAAGTCTCACACTCCTTGTCAGAACCTGATTTGAAAACCAATATCTAGAATCCCCTAAAATCAATTCCAAAATCCCACTGGCTAAAATAAATGAATTTTTGATTAAAGACCTGTTTCAGTCATCTGATAGCAGCCCTTTCATTGACTCTAGTAAGATTTGCCTCAGATCTCTTTCTTACCTGTTTCTGTGTCTCAACATGCAACATGTGAAGGCCTTCAGAGTCTGAACATGGTCTTGTATCTGGATGCAATAAAATCTGCAATGAGAACTTTGTGGTGTCTCTTGTGCAATGCTCAGCTTTAAACAATACATTGAGGGAAGACTTTTTATCTCCGTTCTGTAGGAAGCAGGGATTAAAGTGGGTTGCAAGACTTCTCTTAAACAAAGAGCTTGAGGGGGTGGGACTAATGAAGCTGAGCATGATAAGTGTGTGTCCATGACTAAAGAGAAATCTACATTTCAGGTATAGTATGCAGATAAGGCTCCTTAGCAGGGCTGCAAGATAGTGCTTTTCTTCTTCTGGAAATTAAATGTATCATTTACAACAGTTCTAAAGGAGGAGGAGGAGAAGGAGGAAAAAGTGGAGGAGAAGAGCCACCAAAGAGCAGCAGTTTTTAGCCAGATGATGCATTTCCTGTGTAGTACAGGAGCTGTTATATTCTGGCACCCTCTCCTAGTATTGGCCAGGAATGCTTTGGTAAAGCTGGGAAGGCAGATTTCCACATCTCATTGCAAGACACATGAAACAACCCCTCAAGCAGATTTCTACTGGCAAATAAGTAGGATGCAGTGTAGAAATAAATAAATAAATCACTATTAAATCATGCTGGGAAGAATATCATGGCTTGGCATGCAGACATCCCTATCTGGAGGAGCCAATGCTTGTCAAGAGAAAACAGGAGAAATTCCCTACCTAACCTGATTTCAGGGTCTACTTATTGCAGTGGCAAGGTTCAATAAGGATGAAACAAACTAAGTAATATTTCTAAAAGCTTTAACAAGCCACCTCACCCCATTGAAGAGCATTGTACTAGAACTGGTCCCAGTTCCAGAAAAACTTTCAGTGTTTTGGTTCTGTCAGCAGCAGACTTCAGGAGCCCAAGATCAAGGCTTGAAATCTCTTCCTCTAAGATGGGAATAGTTTGATCCAGTTTCTGGGACTGGCTGTCTTTACCTAAAACAAAAAAATACCTATTGTGTGCTGAGAGGTGCGCCCTGCTGTAATTTCAGCCCCCTGCTTAGGCATATAATATGGAAATGTGGGATGATCTTTAAGTAGCACTTGTACAGGATGATAGACCTGCAAAATCCTTTCTAAAAGCCAGTTTTGGTATTCATAAACAATTTAATGAATTTGACTTTTCAGAGCCATTGTGTTTCCTTGGCAGGCTCCTTTTTGGGCTTGATAAATTTGGGTGCTGTATCATAAGAAAGAAAGAAAAAATATCAATGAGGTGACAGCAAAGGCTTGGGGAGATTTTAGTCATGTGTGTAAATACTTGATTGAGTTAGTAAAGAAGTTTGAGACAGCCTTTTCTCAGCAATGCCCAGTGACAAGACGAAAGGCTATGGGCGTAATTTAAAATACAAGTAATTCCACTTAAACATAAGAGAAAATGTTTTTTGCTCTGGAGGGGGGTCAAACGCTGGAGCAGGCTGTCCAGGGAAGTTGCAGGATCTCCATCCTTGGAGATGTGCAAACCCCAACTGGACACAGTCCCAGAGAACATGCTCTAGCTGACCATGATAGCAGCAGGTGGTTGGATTAGGGGATCTCCAGAGGTGCCTTCTAACCCCAGCTGTTCTGCAATTCCAGGATTTTCTGATGCATGAGATGTTGACCTCTCCAGACCCTCTGGGATGCTGGATGTACTGTGCAGCGCAGCCAGCAGCCCACAGATTTGCCTTCTCATGTAAAGTGTCTGACCCAGTGAGGCTCTTGGGAGAAACCAGGAATAGCTGCCAAAGGGACCAAGCCCTGGCTCTTTTTCCTTGGCAGAGGAGCACAAGCCCCCAGAAAGCTGGCTCGCTGTGTCAGGTGCTGGCAGTGATCCCGAGCCTTGTGCCCAAGGCAGTCTGAGCACTGTTTTTAAGATGAAAGGGGCAGGGCAGAGCTCACCCCGCCTGCCCAGGCACAGCCGTGCCTTGCCCTGCAGCCCTCTCCCCAGCAGGGCAGCTGGGATGGGGCAGCTGAGGCAGATGGAGGCAGGTACTGCCTGTGACCCATCCAGTAGAAACACCATCCAGGAGTGCCATCTGCTGGGTCCTGGCTAGGCAGCCACGGGAGCTCCTGGAGTTGCCCTCGCACAGGTATTGGGAGGCAACGGAGGGCTTCAGCTCCATTCAGTTTTCTTCTCTCTTCCCAGGCTGGCTGGGCATGCCTCTGCCGAGGGCCATGAGGGAGCCTGTGCCAAAGAAGAGCTGGCTGGTTTTATACAACCTGATAGTCACTGAAAGGAGAAATAACAAGAAAGTTAGTCCAAGGAAAGCATGCTTTTTAAATCATTACTCCATCGTGCTACTGCATGGAACTGAGAAAATCACCCCAGGGCCTTTCAGCTCCTCCCAGCTGAGTGGTTAGGATGATAGAGTGGGAGCACTCTGCAATGTTAATCCTGTGAAATCCAGTTTTTATGTTTATAAACAATTTAGATACCTGTAGCATTTTCAGAGCTATTTCATTTCTACAGCAAGATCCTTACTAAGCCCAGTAACATACTAGGTCCCTTCTGATGTGACACCCTAGGGAGTATCAGATTCTCCATCTCTCCTCCCAATTACTGCACCCCAGGCCACGCACTGTCCATGGTGGATGTTGGTGAAGGAAGAGTGAATCATGAGTGCCACAGCGTGGGGAAGAAATCCTGTTTGGTTGCTACCCAGAGGCACGGAAACATCCCAAGTGAAATCTCTGGCAATTATCAGTGATCTGCATTTTTTACCAATTTGTGCACCATCTAGACTGGTGATTCATCCCCTTCTGGTTTTAAAATCACAATATATAAGCAGCAAGTCGGAGCCCAGGGTTGGTATTCAGGACAAGTGATCTGCAATGCTTGGTTTGTCAGCACTGTCTTGGCCATGTGGTTTAACAGTCAAAAGGTCTTTTACTGAGAAACATGGCCATATCTCTCCATTTGGTCTCAAATTCTGTGGCTCACTTCACAGACATGCTGTGACTTTATTGCTTGCAGTCCTTTGACAGAAAGTCCAGGTCTTATATTGCCATCTTGGAGATATTTTCTTGGGGAAAAAAAAAAAGAAGAAATATAAAAAGCATTTGTGCTGGCAAAGAGGGAATACTCATGGGTAGAGTTACCATAGAGTCTTAGAATAGTTTGTGTTAGAAGGGACCTCCAAAGATCATCTAGTCTGACATCCAGATAAATTACTGCTGGTGACACGGCGTGCATCTTCCCACTGGTGAGCCTCCAGTCAGCTGTGGCTAGCCAGGTGTAGAGACCTGACCAAAACTCAGCAGCCTGCTGCCAGCCCTTTGCCACCACCATTGTCACATCGCTAGCAAAGGGGATGAGGATCTCCTTTTTTACCAGCTCAGCCTCATGGGGATGTGAATGTGCCTCTCCCCTGAAATCCCGGGGGGAGAGACCCTGCAGGGTACGGGTCTGTCCCTGTCCCGGTCCCTGTGTCATGTATGCCCCATACCTGTTCCTGGTTGGGTGGTTTTGGGTGCCCAGGCCGGGGAAGAGAGCAGGGTCCCATGATTGGGGTCTGCCTGGGAACTCCAGCCATGCAGCTGGAGGAATAAATCATCTCTGAACATCTAAAGAAATATCGCTTCATCTTTCCTTCCAAGTTCATCGCTGTCTTATACTTGTTGTAAGGAATCCCTCACTACAACAAATGGTGGAGAATGCGGGCAAACAACCCCTGGAGAAGATAATTCAGTGTTTCGTGAGTAATCTCTGGATATCTCTTCTTGCTTTCATTTTGCTGTCCCATCTCTGAACGATGGAGGACTCATGGAAGGACTCATGGCTGTCCAAACCACAAAGAGACATTTACCTTAAACTTAAAAAGGTTCTTGAACAGCAATATGTAGATTTTAGCTCAATTCAAGCTCGGAAAGAACTAAGGCACTTTTTGGCATGGCTGTTTAAAAACTTCCTCCACATTTCTTGGGATTTGATTCTTACCAAGGACTTTTGGGAGAATGTTTGGACGCAGTTAATTTCTGAATCAAAAAATGTGCCGATGCAAGACTATTTCCATGAATATTACCTGATTTCAGAGACTGTTGAGCAATATCGGCTGTGTCCTGCTGCTGTATCAGCAGTGAACACGTGGTCGAGCAGCGCGCGCTTTGCAGCGGGCTCCTTTACCACCCCGGAGACCACGCGGCTCTGGCCATGGGCGCCGAGTGCACTGTGGGTGGTGGCGAGGGAGCTCCCGTGCATGGGAGAGCCAGCGGAGCCAGGCATGGCGGGAGCAGGGGCGGCAGTGAGAGCAGTGGCTAGGAGTGGAGCCAGGAGCAGTGCGGCGGCGCGGGCCCAGTGGTGTTCGCCCTGAGGCAGTGGCGAGGGCGGTGGTGGCAGAGGTGCATCCTGGCGATGGCTGCCCCGCATTGTGTGGCGAGTGACAGTCTGAGCCTCGCACCAAGAAAGGAGGTGGCGAGTGTGGCAGTTGCTATGGCGACCACAGTGAGCCACGCCGAGCAGAGCCAGAGCGGCGTGGGGGCAGCGAGAAGGCAACCGCACTAGCAGCCAGCAGTGACACAGCCGACAGCAGCAGTAGCTGTGGCAGCGCTGGCAGTACAAAGCCGTGCACACGCGAACACCTTACAGGGCGCGGCCGTGCAGCTGCACGAAAGCCCAGAAAGCGTGGAGCAGCTGCACGGAGCTCCAGAGGAGAAGCGAGCACAGCGCCAAGCAGCGGTGCAGCAGTGGCCATGTGGGAGCCTGGCAGAGGTGGCAGCACACAGACTGTGGCCAGAGGCAGCAGAGGAGCTGGCAGAGTGAAGCAGCGCAGCCTGGCCCGCGCAGCCCCAAAGGCAGCCCCGGGAAGCCAGAACCACGCAGCAGGAGTGCTCAGACCCCTACAGCGGCAGCTCCAGCGTGAGAGCAAGCAAAACCGAAAGTGAAAGCAAGAACAAAGGAACTTGGAAAAATGAAAACGTTATGGCATCTAGGGTTTTTGGAACTGTAAAATGGTATAATGTAAAGAAAAATTATGGTTTCTTATTGAGAATCGAAACTGGAGAAAGTATTTTTGTCCATAAATCTACTATTGTGAAAAATAACCCCAAAAGTGATGTTCCAAGCTTAGAAGAAGGAGACAGAGTAGAATTTAAAGTTGTGCAGGGAAGAAAGGGCCCACAGGCAGCATGTGTTACAGGGCCTGGGGGTGTCCCTCTCAAAGGCAGTAGATATGCTAGACAATATCCCCATAATCCCTATCCTTTCTCCTATCCCACCTTCCCCTTTATCCCATGCCCCTTTATCCCCCATATATGCCCAACCCAAATTTCCCTTTCTCGTTCCCGTCACAAAACCAGGCTTTTCCATTTGCCATGAACCCCTTTGCAATGCCGATGGGAGGGATGAAAAGGAGGGAAGGAAGAAATTAACTGTAATTTTCTAAGATTCCAACAGGCACAAAAAGAAAAAAACCCTCTCCTGACTCAGTTTCCATCTGAGGTATGCTAAGTCCTGTCTCCCTTCTGATGTTCCAGAGGAAATCTGTTTGGACATTTGGGGACTCAAGATAGTGCCTTCCTTTCCTTTGAAATTGTTTTGTTTATCCAATTGTTTCCAATGTTCTTTATTTAAAAAGAAAGGGTGAATTGTGGAGGTGCCTCTCCCCTGAAATCCTGGGGGGAGGGACGCTGCAGAGTACGGGTCTTTCTCTATCCCTGTCCCTATGTCATGTGTGCCCCATACCTGTTCCTGATTGGGTGGTTTGGGTGCCCGGGCCAGGGAAGAGAGCAGGGTCCCATGACTGGGGTCTGCCTGGGAACTCCAGTCAGGCAGCTGAAGGAATAAATCATCCCTGAACATCTAAAGAATATCGCTTCATCTTTCCTTCCAAGTTCATTGCTGTCTTATACTTGCTGTAAGGATTCCCTCACTACAACAATGGGGAGCCACTCTCAGCCTGTCCCAAGAACTTGGGACAATATGAGTAGTGGAAAGGAACTGCTAAATCTTTCTGAAGGCAAGAAACAAGATTTTTTTGGTGGTCTTTTGGAAAAGGACTACATAAGATATATGGTACTGGTCTACATATAATTGCCCCTCATCCCTGACAGAGTGGTATTCACACAGAAAAAATGCTGACTGTGTGTAAAGAAGAATATTGCCAAAACAATGAATAATAGACCCCATTTGGAAATTATATTTAATTAAAATGTTTCAACAAGGTGTTAAAGAAACGTGGCTTTGGCCAAATATGCATCAGCAGCAGATAAGAGGTATCTGGATTAATGGCAAAAGTACAGGGAATATTATTCCATACAATACTGAAATATTTCTATTTAGTGAATATTTCAAGTACTAAACTACTGTGCACACTTTCTTATCACTTATGCCACCAAGATTTTTATTCTATTGATACATCTCATTTTAAATAAAAGAAGTCCATTCTTGACTCACTGCTTTTATTATCTTACAGGAATTAGAACTTTGAAACTGCAGTTCCAGTTTTTAATGAAATTAAATATTCTGTTCTCAAATGAATAGTTTGAACTGGTTTATGGTGGTGTAGACTGAATCCTGTTTATAGAAGCTCAGTGACGTGTAACCTTGTATCAGACATTGAAACAGGATCTTTCTCCAGTTCTTGGTTTCAGTTTCCTCCTTAGAGTCAATTAGTGGTGGGTGGGCACTGGACTGAAATACCTACCAAAAAGATCCTGATATAGCAAAGTTCCAGGGTCTAGTTAAGCTTATGTCTGCTTTTCTGAGTGCAGAAAATGTGTAGCAAGGTGTTTCACCAAGCTCGACCCCAATAAACTCTTCAAGTGATGAGGCAAAGCACAGACAAATGAGGGTGGGTGAGAGGGAATTCTACCCTTCTTTTCTGTAGAGTTTATAGGGTCACAGATTACATATGATCCAAAAGCTCCCCAGGTGAGGGGAAGGCGATCAGCTGCCACAGAAGGCTGGTGTCACCAGCCCTGAGCTGAGCTGCATGAGGACAAAGCCAGGCTCTCACTCACTGTTGGAGCCTGGGGTGCTGTACAAACTGGGGTGTTGTACAAACTGGGGTGCTGTGCAAATTGGGGTACAGAACAGTGAAAATAAGGGGTAATGCAAGGTAGTGCTAAGCATTAGTGTTAAACATTTTCACTCCTCCCATGTTCTCATTTGAAAGTGAGGTTTTTACAAGGGTCATTTTCCCTTCACAGAAAGTACCCTAATTGGAGGGACTCCCCCCACCAGCAAAAAAGCCCAGAATGACCCTTCTATTCTATATAGAACTCTTGACCATGAATGGACGTGCTCTTTGCTGAATAGAGTATTAATGAATTTTGGTTCCCATTTTCCATCCTGCTCTGAATAATGCCCATGTTTCTGGCATTGCCAGACATTTTTCCCACCTGCCCTCTTTGAGGGCAGAAAAGAGACTTGAGGGCAGGAAATCTCTGGAGCCAGAGACTTGAGGAGAGCAAATGTTATGGGAAGACTCGGCAGGCTTGTATAAAAGTGCTTCAGCTTAACATTCCTGGACTTTTCCACTGTATCACAGAACACCAGCTGATTAGTAGAGATGATACAGAAATAAATTCTGAACTCCTGGCATGCATTTCTGGGCATGGTACAGTGGGAAAAATGTTAATGACAAAATGGGAACATATAAACATGGAAATATTACAGCCATTTTCTACAATGTGTCCTAAAGAAATACTCTTTGCTGAAAAGTGCTTTTAAAAGGTAAAAATTAATTTGAAGATGAATTGACATCCCCAACAGAATAGTAAAATATGCTGTCAGAATTACAAATATAAAGTGTTACTTTATAGAGTAGTGGATTTGTTTGCTGGCTTTGTGTATTCTGCTTAACATAGTCCCTTTAGTGATGTTTCCTGATAGTCGTGCAACTTCCTGGCAACATTTTTTTTGTTTTTCTTCTTTTAAATAAATCAACAGTCAGGCTACTGTCCCTGTCCTGTGGAACAAAGCTGAATGCTCTGAGTTTGTCTTTGGGCTGTTTACACGAATGACTTCAGAGGAAATGTTCTCACATTGGCTTTGATGGAACCACAAAGGTTCATTGAGATCAGACTGAAAAGTGGACACTGTGAGGCCTCCTCCAGCTGTCCCCCTGGCACCATTAGGAAGAGTACTTCCGAAATGCTGCTGAAGTTCTAGGAGGTGGATTCAAAGGAAGGCTGGATTTACCTAATCTGACTCCATATGCTTTGTTAATACAGTTCCTTAAAAGTCCCCCTGAGAAGGTCCAACAACAGAAATCTCTAAACCAGGCTGCCCACAGCAGATGAAATGTGTGCACTTTGGCTGCATGAAGCCTGCCACCCAATGACAGTGACTGGGAAGGAGTGGGAGGATTGGTGGAACTGGCTGAAGCATAGGCTATGCACAGACTTCAAACACAGAGCTAAGCAAGGCAAGCATTGGGCTCAGCACAAAGTGTATCCAAGTTGCTCTGGCGTTTCCTTGTATGTAATGAAGCTCTTGTTGCTACACATATCCAGATGCTTAACTTTATTCTGCAGGTTGCCTCTTTGGAAGAGCTAATCCCTGCTGAGTTATATGCAGCATACAATGTGCAGAGGTGCACAAGGTATAAATCAGGGATGAATTCACCCCTTTCCTCCTCTCCTTATGAAAATACTGAGTCTAGCCCTCTTTCCCTTATTCAGACTCTATTCAAATGCAAAACAAACATGATGGGAAATGAGAGTGCTGTAAGTAATAACAATACCTGAGCTACCCCAGCATTGCATTTGAGGAAGCAGCAGCAGGGTCCTGCAGTTTGCACATCATCACAACTTTGCACCTCTTGAATCATCTCTTAGGTCCAGCTACCTTGCCTGAGGCTATGGAGATACCCTCACCTTCTTTGAAAACTATTTATGGCTTCTGTGCAGCAGTGGACTGAGTAATAGAAGAAGGTTTCGTGCACCTAATGGGAGCATTTTGCAGCCAAGTCAGCTGAAGTGGGCACAGGGACTGAGGTAACTTGCATCTTTTTTGCCTGTTTGATGTTTTGTCACAGTACTCTTCTGGTTCTCCAAGTGCTTGGAGTTTTTGACACAGCCCCAGGGGAGGGAAATGAGGTCTCTGGAAGCAGATTCTGCAAAAATTGCATGCATGCAAGGCAACCAGAAAACCAGTGCCCCCAAGATCCTTGGAGCATCCCCTGCAGAGAAGGATCAGCTGCGGGTGGGTGACTATGGCAGAAGAAAAAACCTTGCCCCTGAGGCTGGAGGTCCCTAATCCTCAGGTGCTGCTGTGTCTCAATGTATCTAGAAATATTATTGACATTATTTTAACTTTCCAAAGCCCATCACCATGCCAGAATCTGGGGGGAGGTTAACATCATGTCCCTCATTTGCTTCTGGGATCTGTGAGGAACCCCCAGAAATTGGTCCAATGCAGGTGATTTGAGAATGTACAGACTTGAGGTTCAAAGGTTTCCTTTGAACTGCCAGCCATTACATTAAAGGATGACAGGATGAAACAAGCACATAGCCAGACACAGGGATTTTCATTCAGTCTCAGATACTGTGGCACAGCACACCAAGGTGAGCTCATCAGACATACTCATCTTGGCAAAATACAGTTTCCTAGTAAAGCAGATATTTTTCTTAAAGTACATGACCTACTCAGATTTTCCTTTGAAGAAGGAAATTTGGGAACTAGGAGTCAGGCTGGCCCAGTGCCTGCACAAATGGCAGGGCTCCTGCCATACACTGCAGGTGGCTCTGGGCTAATGGAGGTTTCACAAAGCCAAGGCTCTCCTCAGCTTACATTAAGCCTCCCACGGTATCTCCCTATACTGCAGTTGAGAATCCTGTTATTGAGAAGAACTTATTGATTTGGCAGAAGATTAGAGGATGAGGCAGCATACCTATGTCCTGACTCACCCACATGGCAGAAATCTTACATTTCCTGTGAGACTTGCTATCACAGTCAATGCAGTTGACATTTTAGCTGAAGACTCCTCCAGAGCTTTCAATGTCTTTTTGACACTCTGATGTAATACTGCCCTTCAGACAAGCACAATTTGCAGCATCTGCAGCTCATAAATCACTGGTGTGAGAATTATTAGTTAGGAGACCTTCTAGAGAACCAAATGTCCAGGAAGATGCAGCCATGAACAATTTTATCTTCTACATAACTGAAATACCCCAAATGTTTCGCTCTGGCAGCAGGGCACATATGGCAGAGACATTAAATGTCAGTACAGATTTAATGCTATGTTCAGATTTCAGATTTGAACTTCTGCTGCCTTATATTTCAGTGATATTTTCTCTCAGGCAAACTAGAGGCCATATCTACCATCTGGAAAACCCTAAGTGTCTGCCAAGTGTAACATGAATGAGAAAATAATTGGTTGCCAAGAGAAATTAGGAAGTAACATCAGCAAATCCAGCAAGTTTCTTGAGAGACTTGTTCTTTCACTGACAAACTCTGTAGTGAACTGAACAGTGGCTGGAGTGGGAATGTGGAAGCTCCAGCACCTATACTGGTGCACTTGGAGGGGAACAATGTGGGTTGCAGCCACAAGCTGATTGTCTTGGCTAGTGATGTTCAGCCTTTTATTTTGATTTTCCTGTACCAGCTAAGCAAAAAGTAAGTAAATAAGCTGGCAGACATTTCATATAAAGACAGAAATTACGGGGTCCCCAGGCATCAGAACAGAGAGCTCTGTTTTATTTTCTTGCAAGATTGTTATTTTTCCAGATGAAATAGTGCATGAGACTTTCAATGTCAAAGTCCTTGTGAAACAAGTTTGTGTTTTGTGTTTCATTTCATGAAAGTTATTAAGGAGAAGGGTCGTGTTAGTCCTTCCTCTCTCTCTACCTCGGAAAGAAATTCCAGGGTTGTTTGTTGTATTTCCCGGGGAGAGGAGTGTTACAGGGGAGAGATTTGTGGAAACTGCAGCAATCTTGGAAAAAGTCTTTTTGGGTATCTGGTGCCTGTACATGGAGCGAACCAGACTTTCCCAATTAGGGCCGTGACATGGGTGAAATAAGCAGTTCTTCTTTCTCACAGATAGCTGTAGCCCCAGTTCATTAATCAGCCATCACTCAGACAGGCTCCAGCAAGGAATGCTGATAGCATCGCCGCCGGAGCGCGGAGGCTGCGGCAGGGAGCGCACGCTGACAGCGCCTTGTGCCGCAGCTCCCACCGCTGGGGCTACCGGCATCAAACCCTGCCACGTCTCAGCACTTTTCCATATCCTAAAGGTGAACTACAGGCGATCTCAGATCTGGCTCTGAACTTTTAAACAAAGGGACCTTTAATGTCTCAACAGGACAGAGTCAGGAGCCCCTCCAACCTATATGAAAGGCTGTCATAATTAAAACCAAACAGAAACCGTCTGAATTCCTTATTAAGGACACTTACTGGAACAGTTTTAACCCCTGAGTAGCCTAGAAAGCTTTTAATGTTTACAGATGTTGATAGGAGGGTATACACAAAGGCTTTCCTGGTTAGTGCCAGGGGCCACATTCAGAGCTGGTGTAAATGGAAGGGTGGGATGCTGTGGTTGGGGCAAACCCAAAAACGTGGCCTGTTTTAATGCTTTTCTTTGATCATCTTTTCCAGTGCCGTTATTTGTCACCAAAGTAGAGGGGGAAAAAGAAAATGGAAAAAAAATCCAAAACAAAAAACAAATTGGAAATATGTTTCCTTATTTGCAAATTAGCTTTCTGGGTTTTTTTCACTCATCAGAAATGGAAAAATTCCCGAAATATTTATCTTCATTTTCTATTAGGGGGGAAAAAAACTGTAGGAGGACATCCTGCCACTTCTCATGTGGTATTAACAGGTTTGATACAGTTAATTCTGGATAAACATAGATAAACATTCGGTCTACAAAATTACTAAATTTCCTTATAAATAGGAACAAATTTATATCTAACATTATTTTCTCTGTTGCCCATCCACAAGTAAATTCAAATATGCTTCTAAGATAATAGCATTTCCAGTATTCTCTTGAATGTGAAATTTAGGTGTCAGGAACAGCCACCGTAAAGCACATTCAGTAATTTTCTTAGGCATGAAGGCAGTTGAAGAAATTAAAAACTTCGTTCAGAAAAAACTTGATCCATTAATCAATTGAGAATGTGAGGGTGTCAATAGTTCAAGATAATTCATATTATAAGTATTTTTTTCACTACATTTTCAGTATGAGGAAACAGTGTGAATTGAAAATAAAGATTATGCGTGTGTCTGGTAGTGTATACATGCCTGCATATGTCTCTATGTGTGTATCTGCAATTATTCCTAACTTCTTATATCAAGATTTTCAGCTGCATAACTTCAATTGAAGAAAGTTACAAAATTATAGTAATTGAAGGAAATTATAACATAATAATAACAATAACAATAATAAAGAAGAAGAAAAAGAAGAAGGAAAAGAAGAAGAAAAAGAAGAGGAAAAATAATAATAGTAATAAGTTATATCAGTTTGCCAGGTAAAACAGACTGTGTATGAACTTCCTTTCAGAAGTTATATCTGAAAATCCCCTTCAAATATAAACCAAAGTGCTGCCTTTAACCTCTACATCAAAATTACTTGAGTTCAGACAAGCCCCAACAATCCTTCCACAATAAAGCACTGTTCTTAATAGATAAGGACATGGATGAAACAGACCGTTGTGACTAGAAAAAATCCTGACTCTGCTAAAGAAATGCCAAGGCATTTGCAGAGAATAAAATTCAAGGCAAAGTCAAAGTATGATTGTCAGCATAGATAATTTCCCAGTAACAAGGTTCAGTGCCATTGCCATTATATGCTGCTGAAGCCAATGTCATCCCCAAAATATTTACAGTGCGTGAAGGAGTGTTGTTGTAGGCCAGAAAAAAAATCACTTTCAGGCAAGAGGTGCAATTATGTCTTTTGCAAGCCTTTTGCACTGCCTGTGCTAGTGCTTGCAAATGCATCAAGAGTTTGGTGCTGGCTGGCCCAATGCAGAGTGGTGCCAAGCAGGAGCCTCTGGTCTAAATAAAAGGATGCAGCAGCCGATGCCAGCCCCTGGTCCCTGTGCTCTGCTCCAGGTGGCATTGAAATGCACTTCCAGAAACATGAACTCATCATGGCTGAGTGGCACACACCTGCCTGACAGAGCTCTATATATCCCCTGGGAAAGGAAAAATGGCATCTGTACCTTGGCACAGGCTGCATGGGACCATCCATGCTCCCATGGGGGTGCAAATCCCCTGCCCAGACAGGGCTGCTCTCCTGCAGACACAGGACTCACCAGCTGCCTGTGCCTTTGGCTTAGTTAGAACTTCTTCAAAGCCTGATGCTTCAGGAGGTCTCATCAGATACAGGCATGAGTCTGGCTGACTTCAAAGACCCACTGGAAATGTCATGACAGTACCTATTTTTAGGCTGCCATCAGGTGTGCTGTGATGCCACCCAGCCAACTTCAATGCAAGTGAGACCTATTACTGTCTGTTTCCAGGCATGATGACACATTTAGAGATTCTGATATCACGAGATTGAAATGATGGAAAAGCGAGAAAAGCAGTTTTATCTGAAGGAAGATACACATTGAAATAAGCTTTCTCTTCTCAGAAGTGGCAGATGGCTTATTACCCTGGAGGTTTTCCTCAGAGAACCTCACCAGGGTCCTCAGGACCAATTCAGCTGACTCATCCCTCAGCTGGAAACAGGATGGTGGTGAGGTACACAGAAATCTAAGTCCTCAGTAAAGTTGCATAGCTGAGGTGTTTCCACCAAGCTGACGTGGCCCTAGAAGCAATGGACAGCCTATCCCTACCCCTTCTACCCAGCTAGCCATGTCCAATGGGAAGTATTTGCGCCCAATTTGGTACCAGTCCTTGTCAAAGGGACACATCTATTCCCTGGTTAGACAGACGCTAAGGCCCCCATTGGTACCCCAAGGACAAGCTCTGCTCCACAGCGTTTGCCCACCACCATTGCTGGGTATGGTGGGAAAAATATTCCCATAGCGTGTGGAAGACTGATTAAAGTGGCCACAGTGATATATTTCATTGTAAAACAGAAATTAAAGGAAGAGCTTAGAGTTCATAAATAGTCTAATTAACCTAAATTCTTTATTTTGCTTTAGTTGTAAGAAGCTCTGGATTCTCAGCTACTTTTTCTTGCCAAATGCAATCTTTCTTGCTGCTTCATTACTGACCAAGTGAATTTAAGTGGTGTCATTTTTATTGAAAAAACATGGTCAAGTGTGTTACAAACTGAGAAGCAGTAATGTAATTTGCTACTGGTCTGCTTCAAACGCTAAGAGAGAACACAAACAAGTCTAGCTGAAAAATGAAGACTGACAAAAGCTATGTTTCTGTTCTGTATTGACTAGGTTTGGGAGATGAAAGAGAAAGAACACTGTATTTTGAAACAGAAAAGGCTTATAAATACAAATCAAAATCTGCCTACTGTGAAGCATTTAGTTAGTACTTTCCTGAATCTGTTGTTGGGCTGTCTCTGTCATGGGGCCGATCTTTTAATTTTGTTTATATTTTCCTAATGCAAATTGTGACTTCTACCCTGGGAACATGACTAAGTCTTTCTTCACAAATGCAAAGAAGACAGGAAACTCACGGTTCCCACAAAGCAGCTTTGACTCTGACTAGATGTGATAATTTTGTTAGCAAGATCCTAGACATCAGAGCATGGATCAGTGAGCCAGACTAATAAGCTACAGGGGCTCCTGTCAACCCATGCAAAGTGTCTCATCTGAGCAGGGTCCAGTCCGTGCTTTGTCATCCTGGGCCAAGCTGTGCAGTTTTTCCTTGCTTGGTGCAAGTTTCACAGAAACAGATACAGGATCTTCACCTTTGTTCCAGCTCTGAGAGCTCCAGAATAGGGCTCCTGGCCATTTGTCTCCAGCCAGTACCAGGAGATGCATCGGCTTGGGCAAGTGGCTACTCAGCCCTGCTAGTCCCTGCTGTGCCTGTGGGCAGTGCAGACACTCTGTGCTGGCCCATGGGACACCAGCAGAGGGACACCAGCAGCACCACCCTCTGCAGAGCAAACCACTGGCATATTCACCCAGCTTCTTGGGAGGGTTTGGCATCCAGTGGAGTTTTGTGCTCTCCTGTGCCCTGACCTGTGTTTGTCTGCTCTGCCTAGCAATGGTGGCAGCCACCACAGACAGAAAAAGCCTTTGGCCATTCCAAAGAGCACATTTCCTTGTGATGCTACCACAGTCCCTTTGCTGGCATCCTTAAGGGCTGGGTCCCTGTTTTAAGGAAGGCCTACATACCCTACAGTTGTATCCTTACCTGCCCTCGCTGTGCTGACTTCCAGCCCTTAATGTCTCATTATTGCTGACAGATGCTGCTACAAAGGAGCAAGCTGAGAAGGAAGCACAGTCAGAAAATATGCATTTTAATGAAGGAATTTCTGAGATTTATAGTTAGCATGTTGGGAGCTGAGCCCTTCTAAACCAAGGTAAGGAAAACAGATCCAAGGCAAAGTAGTCAAGGCTGGATACTGCCAATGATTCAGCTTTTCCTCTAGCATGTGATGGTGTGTTTTCATAAAAATGTCCACAAATACCTTCTCCATGGCCATCTTCTTAAATGCGTTTGACAGAGAAGGCTATGCATTCACGGGTAATAATTTTACCAAGTGGGTCAAACAAAAATAGGAGCCTGGAAATTTTCTTTAGGAACAAATTGCCCTCCATGGAGAGTCAGATTGGGCCAAAATATAAGTAAAATCTGAATTGGAAATCAATGGTCCCATTAGTTGCCTGATTTTGTCAGTCAGAGGAACTCAACTCTAAGTGCTTGCCTTTGCTTCATGCCTCAGTTTCACTATGGACAGAAATGTGTAAATTGCTCCAGCAACATGCAAAACTATGGAAGTATTAGTTTAAAAGTCTAATCATTAGAGAAATGAAATAGAAAGTTTGGTGGAATGGGACATAATTACTTATGTCTATCATACATGGGAGAATTTAAATGAAAAATTAAATTGCTGAAATGAACAATAAAGCAACCCTTTGTTCAGTATAAGAAATAGGCAGCTGGGACCTAATTATACAATGCAATTTCTGAGTAAGGGAATCCTGCAGGAATAAATGTTGTGCAAAAATAAATCTGCTACATAGAAAGTAATATATGAGTCAGAACATAAAGGATTTGGACTTCTGACAGAAAAGGTATTTAGAGACTTAATACCGATGTTGGCTGTCATTCAAAGCCTACCCATTGAAAAGAAAATAATAGATTAATAACATGAAACATTACTGAGCAGATGATGCCAGTAGGACTGGGAACAAGGAAACGTCACAGGTCTTGTCTCCTGCAGGAGGGCTCTGTTGCCCATTGTGGGCTGCCAGAGTTCAGATTCCTCATGAGTCTGGGGTCTAAAATGCCCTCCTTACCCCTGCTGTGCTGGGAGCTGAGGTGAGACGGTGCCAGGCTGTGTGATGGAGGAGCAGCTGGTACCTCCAGCACAGTACCTGGCTTCAGGGAGCTAAGGCTGGAGCTGCCCAGAGCAGGCTGTGCTTCCCAGCACTCATCCTGAGTCCAGTACAGTGCACAGCAGCTCCTGTTTAGCTGGAACTTCCTTCTTCCTCTCCGGGAAACCAAAGCCTGGGAATGGGAGAAACTGGCCAGGGCTCACATCTTAGGGAGCATTGAGCCTCTGACATGGTTTCTGCATGGGGCAAATGCATGGAGGATGCCCTAGTTGCCTCTCATGCCCTTAAATCTAGTCTCATAATATTTCCATGCTTGCAGAAAGAGAAAGAAAGAAAGAGGGATATCTTTTGTCAGTTTGTTCCCAGGCTCTTAAGTCATGGGGTTAGGGCTGTGGTACCAGGCAGCCGACATTTTTGCAGCAGCAAAGATGAAAGTCAGACAAAATAATCCAAAGAAGTGCTTAACTGTGACTATTAAGTCCCAAAGGATTTATTGGAGTTTACTTTCCTCTGACTCCTAAGAGAGACTTCAACTGAAGTCCATTAAGCAAATTAAAAAGCAGAAGGAAAATAAACACAGATTAATGGAGATAGGAATTTTATGAAGAAAAGGAAACAACCAGACCTTGTGACAAAGCTCCTGGCCAGCTATTCAGGTTTTAAGGCCCCCAGAATTTATAAATGGAGGAGATTATTCTCTTCATGTTGCCCCGCTGTTAGTCGTAAAAGGGAGTTAATAGAATTTTTTTTCCCCCACTGAGAAGTCCTGTAGAAACTCAAGTAATAATATAATCCATAATGTTTCAGTTCAGTGCGTGACATGCAGCTATTTGTTCCTTTGTTTCCAGGCAGGGAATCAGGCTGTAAATCTTATACTGACACAGATACCGTACCGGCTCTGTAGCATTTTATCTCCTGCTGAAAGTAAACCTCATCTGAGCAGCTTCCCACACAATTAGGGATTTGTATGTCTGAATAACTAGGCAGGATTTCTGTATTTATTATTTTGACAAAATTATTAATATTTAATCCACAGGAGATATTACCAATATGTTGAAACCTCATTTTGCTTGTTAAAAAACACATTGAAAACAAGAAGATGAGCAAATAATATCAACATGGAGCCTTGTTATTATCTTTAGATAGTTTACATGAAAGGAAATGGTCCCATAATGGGGAAAGTCCTTTTGCTGCTCCACTTCTAAGGGATTTTCATCAAGTTTGTTAGTGTTCATGGCCAAAAACAGAGATAGCAGAATGGTAAAACAAGAGTAAATAAACTTCCACCAGGCTGTGTGGACAGGCTCTGGTTTGGCTGTGTGGTGACACCCGCCCTTGGGGAAAGAGTGGCTTTCATTGCTGCAGCTGGAGATGAGACACATCAGGAGCAAGCACTGACTACTCTGGGTGTACAGAAAACCTCTTTGGAGTCTCACCATAAACTTGAGGAAAATGGGCACGTTCATACTTCTTTTTACTGCCTTGACCTTCTTGCTAAATGTCTTTGCAACATCCAACTCAGTACCTATGTGTAATTAGTCTCTTGCCTCTGCTCATCAATTGATCTTTGCGGTAATTCTTGGTTTGACACTTATTTAATTTCCCTATGGAAATTAAAAAAAAATTTGAACACAAATTTACATGAGTTTTGTTCATGGGAGGCATCAGAAATTCATTCAAAGTGAGAAAGTGATATATCTCTCTGTAAATATCCTATAATATGAATGTAAAATATAAAATGTAGCCCTGTTTTCACTCTGTTGAGGTGCAGATTTGAAGCCTTCTCTCAGACAAACCTCCTAGACTTGTACAGTGTGACTCACTGTGTGTGCAGGTGATTGTGTAAAAGGCAAAGGGTGCATACACACCAGGGCTAAGGGTTAGTGAGTTTAGGTGTGGCTTCCTAACATCAGTGGGTTCAGTGCATGTCACAGCTTCTGCTCAAGGGCTGACCAGCACCAGGGGAAGAGGCCAAGATGTCTGAGCAGCTAAAGCATGTAGCCCTTCCCTTAGTGGGTCCCATTTGTCAGCTTTCCAGTTCCCATGGAACCCCTGACCTCTCACTACTGATATCAGAGAGCTGCCAAATGGCAGTGCCTGAAGCTCTGTGCTTTCCACGTCTGCACTGATAAAACCTGTTTGTGGCCCGGGCTGTCCAGCACAGCCCCTGTGTACGTGCGTGCCTCTGTGCACACCCCAACAGACAGCAGGAGCATCCCGGGGTCACCAGAGCCAGCCACGGCCCTCCCTGCTGGGGAGCTGGCCCTGTCTGACTGCTTACTGCCTTCTTACAGCTTGCTTTACCTTTTGCCCTGGGGATCCCAGTGCGTGGGGACCAGCAGCCCTGCAGGAATAGAGTGTCCCCTGCTGCTGCTGGCCAAAGGAGTTCAGTCGGTGTGAGCCAGCTCACGTGCTCCAGGAAGAGAGGCTGGAAGGTACAGGGGCCACAGCCTCTCCTGAACTTTGGGGTTCAGGCCTGTCTGCCCACACCCTCTCCTGACATGCCATCCAGGTCTCCATGGATGGCAGTGGTGTCACAGTCTGAGTGCCTTCTGCTCCTGTCCAGGGCTCTGCATGGCCTTTTAAGAGAGCACTGTCAAGAAGACAGCACTGTGGCAGAGGGCAGAGCTGACCATGGCATCTTCCAGCTCAGCAGCCCCTTGTGGTGTACTGGCAACCTCAGCCCTTCAGTTAACTGCTGCAGGATGGCTTGCAGGGGTACCACAGCCCCTCTCCCCCACTTGCAGGGGTACCAGAGCCCTGCTCCTCCAGAGCTAGCCCCAGCAGCAGAGGCAGCAACCCGAGCCCTTCCGCTCCGCCTTACTTCACCTCCTGGCTATGGGGGGAATCCAGGGTCCTATCTGGGCAGCTCAGTGTCTGTGCCCACAAGAAGGTGGGGGTGATAGATGGCTGGGTCCACTTCCTCTTTCAGTCTGTGCAGGGTGTGGGTAGCCCTACTGACTCCTGAGGCTGGAGAGTGACATCATGGCCATTGCAAGAGACATTTCTCCCAGGCACCACCATTGCCCACAAATATTCTCCAGGGTTTCACCTTGAACCTCTAGGCCAGCTTCTTTCCCTTGTCTCATATCCATCCTTTCCTCTCCTGGGATACTAGTGAAACCAAGGTTTTCTGAGTGTTTTGACTGTGGGTGGAAGATAATCAGTCCTGATTTGGGCAGGTTGTGATGTGGGGCTGGACGAGATAAATGCATCCTGCTGGTTGTGGAGTTAGTAGTTGGGAAAGTGACTGCTCCAGGCTACACTACTACCAGGCAGATCCTACAATTGGCTTGGGGTTTGCCATCAGTGTGGAGCTCCCAGGCATGCCTGAGAAGGGTTTTGTTGTGTCTGACCAGCAGATATTCTGCTATAAGAGAAAACTGAATGTCTGGGGGAAGCTGGTTAGACAACAGGAAGACCTCCTGTTTGTGTTCAGACCATATCTTCCTTTTCAGAGATAGAAAATTTCTTTAATTATAACTTTTTTTTTTTCTTTTTCACAGCAGAGCAAGAAGGGATTGAAATATCATAAGCAGAGGTAAGTCTGCCTCCCATTTTCTCCCCTCCTTCCCTCTCTCTCTCATGTCTGATTACAGAGACAAGCACACCAGTATTTGCAGAAAAACCTCCATCCACGGTAGTTTCTGGCCACGTAGAAGTGGATGAAGGTGCCTGCCTGGCAGCATTCAAGCACATGAAGCTGAAAGCAGCCTGGCAGTGGGGAGAATGAGCAGCCTCCAGCCCCACGACAATACCTGTGGCTGCTCGAGTGAATTCTGCTCCAGGCTGGTGTCATGCTCTTGAGTGAGCTCACGGGCTGTGCTTCTCTCCATGCGGATCTGCTGTTGGGTAACATATCTGAAGACATTATCTGTGTCAAAACAATTGTGAGAAACCCACTGGAGTGAATGCATGGTGAGGGACTTTCGGGACAGTTCTTTTGACAGGGCTCTCGTGTGCTCCTGAATGGGCATGGCTACCCTTTGCCAGACTGCCACACAAAGGCAGCACAACCCCACTGGAGAGAAGGAACTCACAACTTCAGGGCTTTGCAAATGGGTGGGAATGAGTGGACAAACTTCCACTTCTTCAGTCTTTGCAAAACATCTCACAGGAGAGACTAGGGAAGAAAATAGAGAGAAAAAGTGTTACAGAAAAGTATCTCAGGTGAAAAATAAATATCCAGTAAACAGCACATTAGCACCTTGAAGATTTCTGTCTTACACTTTCAAAGTCCTTCAGAGAGTTCCTTCCCAAACTTTTTTGCAGTCTCTTATGGTATCTGGGACCACCTTGCATAGAAACTATTCTTTTCAGAACATCTGAGATCATTAATCAATGAAATACCCTGATGAATCTACTTATCAGGACTTGTTTGGTTCAGACCTGAACCATCTCTGGGGCTCTGGGTGGCTGTAAGCTAGGAAGGCACAGTAACCAACAGGCTGAGAAAATGGAAACGAGGGGAGAAGACAATTCCAATGATCATATAAACATGTAGTTGTCTGAAGTCCTGAAGCATTTTGTGCAAGAACAGTGGCATTATCCACTGAAACCTAAACACATTCCAAGTTGAGGGATAAGATTCTGCCTTCAGATTCCCCCTCCCCACCGTTGCAGCTGCACTTACACCAGGTTTGTGTCCTGTGGCAGGGCTGCTGGAGCCTGGCTCACTGTAAGAGCAGCCTTGTTGCTGTGCTGAGGTGAGGTAAATCATTTGTCAGCACATGGCTAGCAGGCTTCCCTGTGGGAAGCTCTGCAGGGTCCTCTTTCCCGCTCAGCACACTCTTGAGAACAGGGACCCTTGCAGTGGCAGGACCTGCCATTTCAATTCATTGTTCCTGGCCAGAACTTAGAGAGAGCTCACGTGGCATCAAGGGACAAGACTGCTGTCACTGATGTTCAGGAAGTGTTGGAGGGTCTGCAAATCCTTCTCCAGGACTAGCAACAGAAGCTGGGAGTTTCCTCCCAGCTTTGGGAGTGGGGCCCTATTAAAACCAGCCTGCTTGTGAGAGATATTAATTATATCAGTCTGGTACCTCAATGGTCTCTCTTTGCTTCTTCTGTCCTCAGGGAAGGCTGGACAGTGGTCTGCAAGGGAGACCTGTCTGAGTGGGTGGAAGGACTGACCTGTGAGGAAGTCCCAGCTCTGCTGTGCTGCCAGGGGCTGCCTCTCCTCTGCTGCACGGGGAGAGCTTCCCCTCACTGCACAGTGCTTCTCAGTCTCTGTTTGCAAACCCAGTGCATTCCACAAGCTCTAAAATAACTTTAACAATATAGTTTGAGGTTTTTTTAATGAACTTGATTTTCCATTTTCACATGTGATTTAGGGTTCAGCTTCAAAAGATTTTCCCCAGGGTCTCTTTTGCGTGTGTTGGAATGGGGCACAGGGGTGAGGGTCAGGAGCTGGGTAGATAACAATGCCCTTGGACACAGCTGATTTAGCTTGAATTTTCAAAGACACTGAGAAAAGGAAGACCTCAAAAACAGATTAAAATCTGCAAGCTTTCCAATACCTCTTATTTATGTATTTATAATAAAAACACAACAAAACACAGCCCAGAATCTTACCGAGTAAAACTTGTATCTGCTCAGTAGTGTAAGCTGTAGTTGTGGAATTTTTAAGTGATGCACAATTTTTTTCTCCTCTATGGAAAGGCCACAGTGCCATGGAAGAAAATGTCTGGTGTGGAAACATTTGCAACCCACAGCTGGGAGGATTCAAGGCAGGGACAGAGAGGGTTAAAGAGAGAAAGGGTGGTGGAAGTGGCTGTCATCACAGATGAACATTAGCTCTGTCTGTTGTTTTCTTTGAATGCTTGGGAAAGTACAAAATTACAAAGGAGTATTTTTTGATTATGCTGTGGTGGCTGTTCTTGTGTTTAGAAGGAGAAAAGAGAAAAAAAATCAGAGCAACATATTTGTTATCAGTAGGTGGAGTCTGAATTAAAATTTTACCTTCTTACACTGCTGACCTTTGAAATCCAAGACTAGGTGTAGAGATGTATGCCAAGAAGAGACATTTTAAATCTCTATCAAAAACCTTCCATTCAAAATTAAAATGCCAGGTCCTAACAGAAAATATACTTTAATCTTTGGAAGATTCTCTTTGTACCTGTTCTAAGGAAAATCTGGGGAAAATTCTACACAATACCAGGAATTAATTAAAAAATTTGATCTGTGACTTACTTGCAGATTTTGTGTGCATTCTGGAAATGGTGAACATCTCAAATAGTTGAATGGTAGCAGGAGTCCTGCAGCAGGTATGGAAACACAGGGGAACTGTGTTCACTTCTAGATATGATTAGCCACGTCCCATAAAATCTCTGGCAACTTCTTCAGCAAAATATGTAGTTGACTCATAGCAGAGCTCTGAGTCTATGGGGCAGCTGCCTTGTGTAAGGACAGCCTTTCCCTTTCACTTAAGACAAAGGTCTAGGTGTCCAGTTTAACTTTCATTTGGAAACAGAGTATGCAACCTCCTTTCAACCACATCCATCTGAAATCCTAAGGAAGGCATAAAGTATGTTTCCTTTGTTTTCTTGATGGAAGCAGTTTTTCCATTTGTTTCTGCAAGGCAGTGTTTGCAGAGAAAATTTGATAATCCTTATGAAAAAGCAAGATATCCCAACCTGCAGCCCCTCTGGTGACACAAGGACTGCAGGTGATCTGTCACGCTGTCACGTGTGAGCACTGTAAGTGCTTGAGGACCTTGCCAGCACACATAGACAACAGATCATGAGATCATCTACAGGCACATTTTAGAGGAACAAGAAACCTCCTACTAAGATAGATACAAATTAAATAGAGGGCCTGATCCTGTTTCCCCATGAATTTGAAGGAAGTGTTACCACTGAATTTAACAGCAAACAAGACTGACCTTGTAGTGTATGTCATCGAACAGCTCTGGACTGCTTGAGAAAACTTCAACACTTCCATCATACGCCCAATCTTTCAAACTGAACATAAACATACACTTGGTAAAAATCTCAGGCTGCAAGTAAATTAGGAGATTTGTTTTTAACATTTTTTCCAGTCACAAAGAAAAGAGAGAGAGAGAAAGGATTCTTCTGGGATGTTTCTGAGTTACTGCTGCTATGCAATAACATTGATCATCTTTGCACTAGCCTCCCTTGAAAAAATTAATTCATTCATTCTCAGAGAAAAAAAAAGCAAAATAAATTAATTGATGCTGCAATCACTATTTTCAGCTGCAAGGGGTGTAGGTGATACCAGGGAATCAGCCAACATGGGGAAACTGCTGCTAGAACAGGAATGGTTGATGTATGGCTTGTGGTCCAAGAGAGCTTGGGAGCCATCAGGCCATGGCTCACTGGGAGCAGGGTTTCGGTGTCCAGAGCTGATGGCTGATCTCTGGGGTAGGAGTAAGGTAGCTGGAGAAGCTGGAATCAGTGTTATGCACCATCCCAAAACGCAGCTGTGTGTCCAGCCAGCCATCCTTACAGTGGAGCTGTAATTTTCTGAGAAGCTATTCAGGACCAAATAATCTATGTATCTGCTAGAGGGATTTAAAAGTGTTGGTATGACATCCATGAGGTGAGAGAGGAGAGCTGATCCTCTGCTCCATGATCTTCAGCCCCACACTCCCAACTCCAGTGAACAAAGCTAGGATGCCAGATCCATCTGCACAGTGGATGCAGGAGATACCTGGAGCACCAATATATCCCTGCCAAAGATACCACCGCAGTTTCTCCGTTTATTTTGCTACTTGCAAAATGCCACTACTTTTTTTTCAACCTGAGTATGTAGCCAGATTTTTGGGTGCTGAAGATTAAACTTATAAGAAGAAGAAACTGAAAATTAATTTAGTTATTTCCTCAGTGCAATCTCCTTTCCTTGCAGACTTACAGAGAGTGCATTGGGCACAAGATGGCTCATGCTACCAGGGACAATTGTTTTCTCCCAATGCAAAATGAGATTTCTTATGGTGCCCTCCCAAATTGTTCCTTGTGTCAAAGTCACTTTGTGTGGCCTGGCATGCCAGCTGCCAGCCTGTCTCTTCTCTGCATCTGCTTCTGGGCTCCCTGCCTCCCTCTTTCACACACCCAGACACACACCCACCATCACTGGTCCCCTGCATGTGCAGGCCAGGGTCAGGTATTTGCATTCAGCTGCAGAGCAGCTCCTCTCCAGGCTGTGCTCCCTGCCCTCTGGAGCCCTGCTCTTACAGCTACTGATCCTGGAGCTTACATAAAGAAACACAATTGTTTTTACACAGATCCCGAGGGAGAGACTGGCAGCTTCATTGTAATTTAATCTAAACCAGGACAAATAAATAGTAAACTGTAAATACCGTTGTGTTTTCATAAGGATGAAGAAGCATTAGTAAAGCAGAAGATGTTGAGGAAAGAGACACCTGTATGATTCACAAGGAGGGAAAATATTGAAAAAGCACAATGTTTTACAGTTTGACCATCTTCACTGAAAAAAAAATTATTGTTACAGAGACTGAGGAATCTGTTTAATACTTACAAAGAGTTTGATCTCCAAACCATCACCAATATTCATGGCCTGTGCTCCTGTATCAGTAATGTTAAACCAGGGAACCTGGTCCTGTGCACTCAGCTGTGTGTGCAGCCAGTCTAGCACAAACTTAGCATCTCTGTTCAGCACTGCTCTCTCTGCGATACCTCTCCACGACTGGCAGCTCATCCTGGTGGCCTGATCAAAAAGATCAAGAGATGATGTGTTTACAAAGCATAAATACTAATCTGTGCAGAAATTCTAGGTACAGCAAAACTCTGTAATGCAGAGAAGAAAAGCATAACAAGAACAAAAACCTGAGGGCTAACTCCAGCCAAATTCAACTGAGAAATTAGTTATAAACTTCTAATCATTGACAGGAGATTAAAAACCAGAATAAACAAGCAGAAGAAATGGTGGCTTTTCCAGCTCCTGACATCTTCCAACAAAGTCCAGATGCTTTTCTGGGTCTGCAATGGTGTAAGCCAACTCATGGGGCTCTGACAAAGTGGGTATGGGTGAAACCCTGCAGTCAGGGGTTAGCAGTGGCAACTTGCTCCCCCTCAGACTGGGCCAGATCAGATTTTACCCTGCCATGGCTTGGCTTTGTAACACTCACCATGCCTTTCTGGATGAGACAGCTTGCCATCACCAGCTCTAGTCTACAGCTTACTGTTCCATCCCCAGTACCTGTTGAATGTCCTGTCTCCATGAAGTAGGGCTGAGTGCCATTCCATTGGCACAGGCCTGTCACTTTGCCTCTTGCTGCTCTCCATGATCCCTGTATGCACCCTCCACAGGGAAAGGGAGAGATGGTCAGTTCTGCTGATGCTGACAGGGTCCCATGGACTCCTAAGAGGAAGGCAGGGGTGGGAGACAGAGGGGAAAGCCATCCTGGACACCTAACAGCTGGGATGAGGGAGGTCTCAAGAGCCCCATGGTTCAGTATTTTTATCAAACTTGCATGGCAGTGGGAAGTATCCTTCATGTTTTAGATCTCAGATATTTTAATTGTATTTCCTGGGTTATTAGATAATGGGTGCGTGTGGGTTTACCACAAAAGCCTTGACATTGAACCTGACCTTATTTTTCTGAGTATCAGAGCCTTGCTGAAAATGTAGACCTTTTAATAGTAAGGGGTGTGCCACCATGTGGCTCTCAAAAGGTATTTGAAAGTCACATTTGGCATTCAGTGAGGAAAAGATGATCTAATGGACTCTTCTTGGCCTGATGCCTATGAATCCTTTCACCGTTTGCCAGGACACTGAGTGTGTTTGCTCATGGCACTCCTGCAGCAGCAGTGGGGAAGGGGGTGTGGTTACTGCCAGGAGCATCACCCCTGTCCTGCAGCCCACCCCTCTCTCCTGCCCCAGGGGCTGATTCTCACCTGGCTGGACCTCGTCCTGGCTGCTTCCAGCTGAGAACCCCCTGGGCTAATGCAACTGGGATTGCTGCAAACCATATCAGGAAAATTACTTCGGATTTGTACCAGATTCAGTTCTCCCTCAAGGCCACAGGACACTTTTTAGCCTGAACTCCTTCTTTCCACATGTTTTTTTTCAACGGTTCTGCATGTCATCCATTCTGGTCTCAGCTAGAGGAGTAATCTTTGTGGAAACTCTGAACAAAATCTCCTCAACATTTTTCAAATGAGAGAGTGGTAAAATAGACTTTTATAATTGCAAAAAGTATAATCAGTTCTTTTGGCAATGCTACAACAAAATAGATGATGCTGAAAAATTTGCAGTAACACAACATTTTGGGGTGGTTGCACTGTGCTTGGTTGCAGGAATTTTAAAAATGACCACATGAGATCTACCGTGTCCTGGGATCTGCTCTAGCCTTTAAGACAAAGAAATTAAACTCATAAGCAGCATTGTTGTATAATTTTACTGCATTTCACATAAGACAGCAGCCCTGTGATGGCTGTTTGGATCATTTCCATGACAGAGTTTGTAAATGGAATAACAATCAAACACATTTCTATAAGAACGTCCAAACCTCAAAAAATATTCAAAATCCCAAGCATCAACCTCATCCTCTGAATTGTTTAATGTTGGACTACAAGCAAATCCATGTGGACAATAGTAAACAGAATTTAAGGGTGAGCTTGTCAGAAAACCTGGATGATTCTTTGCTCTGATCTGTACAGCCTATGCTGGTACCACATGCTAACCAAACCCCTTTGTAAACCTACTGACCTTGCAGTGCACACCGGTACTAGTTAAGTAATGGTCCCATGGAAGACTAAACTAGCCGCATTCATGTAATTCACAAACAATTTTGTTCCTTAAAACTGCAAAATACAGTGTGGACAAAGGAGAAAAGATCAGAATGTTTGTGCCATAATTGAAGCCCACAGTTAAAATAACAAAGCAAAGGGCAAAATGTGATGCAGTTGCAGCACACGTGCTAGCAGCAGTGGACATGGCACTTTCAGTTTTATGGTTGAATCCATAACAGCCAATTGTTTGTTGGAAGCACTATTATAAAGGGCTTAAAATGTTCTGGTAATGCCTTCATGTCAGCATTTTCTGGCTATTAGAAATTTCATTGTGCTTCTCTAAGTTGGAAATATTTTTCATTTAAGTTCCACTACTATGAGTCTTGCTTGTATTTTACTAAAGAGCAGTGTAACACAGACCCTTAGGGAAAATTCCATTCCCCTTATTAAAAAATTGTGGCTATTTTATTTCCCTTATCTCTGCCATCCATTTCCTTTTGTTTCTCAATGCATTGCTACAAATCACTAAGACATTTCCTTGTCTGCTTTACTTTGGACCCTTTTAATGAAGGCTCCTACATAATCAAAGTCACAGGAATCATTTGATGAAGTGAACTGGTTTTGCTGAAGGGTCAGAGTTGGAGATTTAGCATTTCATAAAAGCAAAAGATCTAAAGGCAGGAGAAATGGACAACAGTTTTTACAAGATATCAGATAAACATCCAGTAACAGAGAATGAAATTCAGCTCTTACAAAGTAGAACAGCTCAGTGTGATCTGTTTTAACTACAACCAGGTGATTGGAGCCAGCCTCCCTGCAGAAAAGTGAACCTCGCTTCCTTTGCCTCATTAGTGTGTTTTCTGTGGCCTGGTGTCATGGCCAGGAGGTACTTCATACTCACCAGTGCAGGGCTGACAAGGAGTGGTGTAACATAAGAGAGAGGAAAACATGAGAGCAAAACCAGTCCCCTGTTCCCTTGCTTGTAGATACTACATGGGCTGCTTCTCAGCAGGCAGCAGTACCTCAGACTCTGACCCTGAGAAACAGTCATGGACTGCATGCTTTCCTCAGGAGCACAAAGCTTGAATCGCCAAAGTTTCTCAAGAAATAAAATGTTCTGGTGAATATCTGTGTAAAATGTATTTTCCTGACATTGCAAATTATTTCAATATTGTCAAAACAAAAGACTGCATTCGGTTTGTCCCTTTTAGTGTTGCTGTTGCTGCTAGGACCTACCACAGACGTTTCTCATGTCCTCAGCTCTCACCTGAGGGCCAGGCTCCTCACCAGGGTGCACATCAGTGAGTGAGCCATGACCAAACAGCTCCCAGAAAGCTCCCCCTTGGAGGGGCTGCAAGCTGTTGGAAGCCCCTGTTGAAAGTTCAAGGAAGTGGCTTCACCCACCTCAGCATCAAGCAAGCTCAAGGCACACATCCCAGTACAGGTTTAACATGCTGAAAAGTCTTGTTCTTGAGAAGACTGAAATTAAATGGTTTATGTTATTTCCCTCCCAAATTCGAAGTGCTCACCAGAATCACTTTTCTGGCCCTAAGACCTAGACTGCTGTAAAGGGGCACAGTGCCTGCCTCTCAAGAAGAGGTAGCTCAGGGTGAAGGAGACAAGCGTGGGGGCCATTAGTGTCAGTCTTACATTTTTTCATGTTATTTACAGTGTACTTTTAGGCAGAGTTACACATTCAGAGTGGGATTCAGCTCACCTTAAGTAGGTAAGTTCTGTCTGTCAGCCATAGGATACACAGAGCTCCTTGGAGTCAATTTAATGCATAAACACAGGCACCAAGGGACAGTGGAGACCAGGAGGTTTGCAGATGTGGCTTCCCAGTGTGCTGTCCAGCTGCAGGTTTGTTTGTACGTTCTCCACAGGTCCTGCACAATACTACCCAGACAGTGCAGATACCCCAGTGCCCCAGATATCTCTGATGGCACCAGCTGGTCATGTTCAGGCAACTGACCCTAACTCTCTTGGCCACACTGGCTGGTTCTCCATTGCCTGTAACAAGAGTTTAGATATCTAGTGTTCAGACATCTATGTTTAACTGCCTGCATGTGGGTGGCTAAATCCTACACTGAACTCTAGGGTCACTCTGTTAGGAAAAATACTGTCAGTAGCACAAATTTGCAAGAACACTTGCAAATTCAGGAGTGACTGTCCTTACCCCCAGACAAAGAGCCGCTCCTGGATGTTGCTCAGTTTTTATCCCCTAAACAACCTCTTTGACTCTGCTGTGGGGTTTTTTTTCCTACAGGTTGTAGAGAAGAAGGTTTTAGTAAGGGTTTGAACCTCATGGTGCTCTGACTGAACCTCATGGTGCTCAGTTCCCTTTCCAGCATGCCATGTCCTTCAAAACATACATGCAGGGTTGTGAGAGGCATACATCTGGCATGAAATTAATTGAACCTCAGGCCAAATTCTCCAGAAGTAGGTAGTTCCCTCCAAACATACCTTTGAGTCTTCATCATTATTGCCATAATTTCTGAAGTTCGGACTTCTCAAAATGTACCATGACTCATTTAGACTAATCAGTGCATAAGTTAAGAAATCACAATTTTCTCCTCCATGACAGATGTAAAGTAGTGAATAAATTGTTAACATCTCATTACATGCAACGATGTCATTATGTGGGAAAAAAAACACAACAGGGATGCCTGAAGCAAGATTTTTAGTCACTGAGATCTGAGGTCCTGGTCTCAACTACTGCCTCTAATTGAAACATTTAGGATGAAATTCAGCACCTTAATGCCAGCAACTCTGACACTACTACACTGTATGGGTTTGCAATTCTTCTTGTTTCTTTAATGTACTTAAATCCTGTTGAGGTAATGGGAGGGGCAGGGTTGGGAACTTTAGAGCTGTTTTAATTCAATTGGAATTGGCAAACTTTTACATTTTAGCAGATCCTCCAGTAACATGCTCCATAGGAGACTGCTAAACTTTGTAGGGCCTGCCTTAGATGAAAATGTACTCAGACAGGTAGTTAATGGAATAATCTGTTCTTGTTTGGAATCACACACATTTTGGCACGTACTGAAACTCTTCCCTGATAAAACTACAATACTGTGAATTCTGCAAACCCTGGACAACAAGGAAGAAATCTGAGCACACTGGGACACTGTTTGACCTCAACTGCTGTGTGCTTGTTTCAGCTCCATTGGGGGGAAAGAACTTGAGACCAGGGATGTTAGATGGAGCCAAGGCTTCTGTGTGTCAGTGCAAGAATGAGCCCAGCTCCACACAGCAAACTGCTCTGGCTGCTGGAACATTTATCTTCCTTCTTTTATTTTATCTGTGTTCTCTTGAGTCTTTATGTGAGGCAGAAGATGTGGATGTCTGGGGCAGCTGCTGGGGCAGCTCAGGTGAAGAAAATCCCTAAACCAGTTAAAATCCTGCAGGGTGAAACACAATCCTCTCCTGCTCTAAGCTACTCTGTGTCCTTAGACTGTCCCACTTTCTCCTGGGAGGAAGAGCTACTGTAGTCCTCAGGACTGAGGCCAACACTCTCAAGTTGTTCCAGCAGCGAGGGAGAGAAAATCTGAGCCACTGCCTAAGCACAATAAAACACAGCACCAAGGGAACCAGAACGGATTTGCTGCAGTATAACCCCTTTGGTGGGAACAGCTGGGGATGTTGCCTCCATGGTAGCAGGGGTCTTCAGAGCTGCAGGGATGGACTTCTGCTGTTTCTCAGGGAAACTTCTCCGGGTGTGTGTTGCTGGTCCTGAAGGGTGACCAGCCCCTGTCTGGAAAGCAAGGACTGCCACCACATCCAACAACCTCCTGGGTCCTTTGCAGCTGAGCAGAAGAGAAATATTTACTGGTCCTTGTCACAAAGGATTCAGGCAGAGGATGACATGGAGAATATATGGACCCTCTATGCTTCTCCCTGGCTCCTGTTTGGGCGGGGAGCCTATGGATGGGGTAAGAGTGCTGTTCATGGAGTGACTTGCGGACACAAGGCGCTCTGATTGTAGAAGGAGCTGCCTTTCTCTTGCAGCCTCTCACGGCCAGGGGCTCTGGGCACTTGGTTTACATAGAAGCCAAAGTCTGGGAAGGGGTATGGAGGTGTGTGTCCCAGGGTACCAAGCCTTGTCCTGTGAGAGAGCTCTGCAGCTGGGGTGGTACCAACCCAGCTATGACAGCTGCTTCCCTCATCTCACCACACACCCTTCACAGGGCTACAAAGGCCCAGAAATGGTTAAAACGCAGAAACATTTCTCACCAGTATACCACATTTTTGAGAACAAGAGACAGGCAAGTAACAGGCAGATCTTCATCACTTTCCCCATTTACCTTTCCTTCGCCCATACACAAGATTAGTTATGAAGGGAGAAATCACAGAGATCTCTCTCTGACACAGAAAGAGCATGTATGAAATAAAGTCTAAATTCACAGAGTAATCAGAATTACTTTTCAGAACAGTATCTCGTTACTGGCTAAAACAAACAGCGTAGTTACCAGCAGGGGAACTGCCAGCTCCCAGAGGGTAGATCATGAAAAATTAAATAGTTGCTTGCGGGGGAGGGAGGGAGGGTAAAGAGGGAAAAAGGCTTTCCACAAAAGTCTGCCTCAGATGGAAGTTAAAAGGAGTGAAGCGAGAGAAGGTGGATTACACTCCAAATTCAGCAATTAATTCCGGGAGGAGAAGGGGGAAAAGGTGTTCTGGGCTGTCCATGGGCGCATCGATGGCGGCCATGGGGCGGGGGCTGTCCCGATCCCAGCCAGCCTGCACTTTTGAACCGAGCGATTGAGTCAGGCCCTGCGGACCCACGGGAAGATGGGAACAGGATGACTGGACCTTTGATGTTGCCAGGGTGTAATAGCGAGAGGAGACGAGAGAGCCTACGCTCACAGTAACCCACTGTCTCTCATCAGCAGCAGCACATTAATTTACCAAATGAGGATCATGCGGGAGAAGCAACGCAGTGGCTTGTCAGGAAAAAACCGTCCGGGAGGGGGCCCGGGGAGGGGGCCGGGGAGGGATGTGGGGGTGGGGTTGGAGGGGAGTTCGGAGAAAATTGCTGAAAATTACAGTATTCAGCTTTTGGTGACAGTATATCAAAGCCCAGCTTCTGTCTTTATGATATTCAAATCCCTGCCGCTTCCCCAGAAAAACAGCATCGGCACAATAGAAACATTATGTGCTGGGTGGGGAGGGGGAGCGCCACTGAAACGGGACTCGCTTCGGGTTGGGATGCTGAGCGGGACTCGGAGGGCCTGATGACTCCATGGCACGGACGAACAAAGTGTCCGTCTGCAGCAACAATGTCCTGAGGAGGCACTTTGAATTAATCTCCTGTTACACGGTTTGAAGCACGCACACGCTCTCACAACACACAGAAACACACACACACACTCTCACACGCTCCCCCCTTCCCTCCCAAGGAAAACAGCCCAGGCACTGCACAGGGCAGGAGTACTGGAGATGCAGCAGCGTTAACTGGCACCTCAGTAAGAGGATTAAAGCTCCTATCAGAGACTGATGCCTCTCCTTGTTAAAAAACTTTGGTCTCCCTCATGGGATTGGCACCTTCTTCACTGGCCTGTACCAAGTGCACCTCCAAAATTACCATCTTCCTCAGCCAGTGTCTCCTAGGGGCCAGAAGGGAGCAGGAAAGAACATGGATCCCTGGACACAGGTCAGGGAGGGTGGAGGTGGGGTGTGTGGCAGAGATCCCCACCAGGCCGTAAGGAGGTGAGCCGTAGGAGGAGAACAGGAAAGCACCAGAGAGCGCCTGGGAGAGTGCAGAGCCCCGATGAAGGTCTTGTGCCCCCGAAGGGAGCTGGCACGGCAGCCCCCGAGCAGGTTTCACGTTCACCCGCTGCTCAGCGGCTGACACTGACTGGGCACTGGCCGACAGGAAGAAGCAGTGTCAGAACTCCTCGCTGGAATCAAGCCACAGCCGAGTCCCCCCGAAACCCTGAGCCAAGAGGCTGGCCAGAGGTGTGCCTCCGAGCAGCAGAGCCAAGGGGCCGAGGGGAAGGCACTTCCTCCTGGCACAGGTTTGACATCAGGCTGGAGCTGCCTGCGCTGCCCACACGTAATTCTACCCGCAGGGATGGAACAAGTTAGCAAATGTAGCTGGTAAATAAGTTATCCTTAAGGAACCATGCAAACCTCAGCATAGCTCTGCGAGACCCTGTGAGGGAGGCAGCTATCTCCCCCTCTCCAGATGGCTGGAAGAGGTTGGAGCACTCTCACAGCTGTTCTCAGGAGAGCTTGGACGCACTGAGGATATCTCTGCCGGGAGCATGGCTCGCTCGGCATTTGCTGCCGAGCCCCAGCCCAGGGCTCAGCCCATGAAACCTTCTATTATCTTTAAAGCACCATTTGCCGAGTAACGACATCAAAGGCCTTTGTGTTCATGAACCTAAACTGGCTCTTCATGAGAAGAACAACGGCATTTGAGCCATGTGCAGACAGACTTGCTTTGCCTCCTCCCGCCTGCGCCCGGACTCCCAGGCTGGCAACACCTTTCTTTCCCAGCACATGTATGGAGGAGCCGGGGATGTTAAGGAATTGGGCTGGAAGCCAAAGGCTCTGCTCGCTCTGTGTGCAAATCCTGCAATGGCCTCCTGGAGGAAATTAAGGACACTGAGGTTACCCCAGAGGTACATTTGGCCCCAGGATCAAAGGCCAGGCATGTATTTTAACACTTCATTGTGTTTTACAGGTACAGCTACAAGTTACAGAGGCAAAGGTGTGCCTTGTCCCCTCTGAGATTCATGGCAGGTTAACCCCTCCTGTCACTCAAAAGGGGACAAGTACACCCAAGAGCTCCTGACACCAGAGTTGTGAGGAAGCTTGACACCAAAAGCCCTGCTCAAAGCATAACTTTGTAAAGCAGGCACAGCTCAGTCCTTCAGACAAATGAATCCAAAAGGGGATAAAATAACAGAGAAGACTCCCAGTGGGAGGGGCTGTGCCCAACTCCTGGCTTGAGGAACTATTAAGGAATACAAAAGTATCCTTCCCCCACACTGCATTTTATTATCCCTGTATATTCAAGGGAAGTTGTATTTCTATGAATGTTTGCCTTGGAAAAATAATCTTTTTTTTGCCTTTGGATTGTCTGTGAAAACAGCAGAAGGCAGCCAATCTGGCTCCATTTCCAGTCACTTGAAGGGATACTCTTCAAGACTACCAAGAAGGCATTTCCAGGAGATGTTTGTGACAGCCCAGCTGATATTCCACAGCTGGAACATTTTCCTGTGAGGCTTATAGCCCAGGGAGGCTTCAGCTTGGAGGCTTTACCTGGAATATGTTTTGGAAACAGCACATCTCAAGCTGGAGATGCTCATTCAGGAGCAATAAGCTATCTGGAGTATATCTAGAAGTCCTACTGGAGAAAGATTTGTGTCCAACAGCGCTGCTTTTTCCCTTCAAATCAATAAAACACAACAAGAAGAGCAAATATGATGTTCATGAGGAAAGGTCAGCAGAAGGGTGTTTCTTCTGCACTGGTTCATGCCAGCAGTCCATCTCCTGTGGTGAGATCTTTTCTCTGCTCTCTTGAAGACCCTGATGCTCACAGAGTGCCCAGGGAGCAAGGTGAGCATAGAACCAGCAAGGACGGATGGACACCACCTCTGAACACTCCTCTGAAACCCAGCAGTCCATAGTGAAGGAGATATGATACACTGCCATGGCTAGAGTTTTGTTCTCCTTATTTGGCTTTTGGAACCCTTGCAATTTTAGCACCCAGAAATTCTTTTGGCAAGAGGTTTCACAATTTCACTACACTTTATTGTTTTTATGAGATGAGACTGGTACACAAATTATAACATGCCCTAATATTTTCACCAGGAAAAAGCCAAAGTCTATTTTGCCTTTCCTAGAAGGTCCACTAGGGCTAGGATTCAAACATCTAACATAATTTACATTTAAAATTTGGCTTCCATATGGCAGGACCTCAGTTTTTAAATTGTTGTTGGGATTTTATAGATCAAATTTACAAGGAGAGAGCAGAAAGTGGAAGAGGTGTTAAGTTATGCAGCAATGGGGGCGTGTACAATGGATTTGTGACAGCATTTGCCTTTGCACTTTTCACGTGCCCAGAGGCTAAAGCAGTACGGATTGGCCTGCATATCCTCACATCCTACATGCAGCTAGAAAAGAGAAGGAAAATGTTTTTCAAGCATTAATTCCTCTTTTTTTTTTTTCTGTGCAGAGGGAGAAGAGCCAATCTTCCACACAGCTGTCATGTCCAAGTGCATGTAAAAGCACACTGAGCACATTGGCTGGAATTGTTCTAGAAGCTCTAAGCATTGTTCTGTGGTTTCTCCTCTTTCCAAGCATCTTTGTTTCCCTGATTTCTCTCCAGGAACACAACCTGGAGTGCCCAAGGGCTGTGGCAACATCAGCTGTCATGACATTTCTAACCTAACCAGAAGTGCAGGAAATATCCCAAGAAAGCTTGTTTTTGTAGGCTCCCAGAAGGTTTGCATATGTCAGATATGCTTATCCAGACCAAACCCAGCCTTCCTGAAATTCACCCCTCACTAACATTAATGCTTTTTTCCATATCAACTTGAGTAGTGTGAGATTTTTGGCAATCAGGGACTAGTAAAGATTTGTTTACTGCTGTTTTGGAATGAATGTTGGTTTGTTTATTGCAATTCATGCCAAAGGAATATTTCATAACAAGTAATATATTTCAGCCTATTCATTCTTGTCATGATTTTCACTTACTGTAGGGGTTTTGTTTCAAAAGTTTGTGTTGTTCAGCAGTGGCAAAATACATAAAGCAAAAGGAGGTGAGAAAAAAGAGGTGATTTTGTAAGATGCTCTCCCTTTCTTGGTAATTTCAAAGGTAAAATCTCAGACTGATGCACAGCAGTTCAAACACAAGGGAGGGCTATTAAACTGTCACGTTTTCAAGTATCAAAGTTTTACAGAAATGGAGACTTAATCTGAAACCTTTATGGATTCTATCACATATCCTTGTTTCTTGGCTCATCTACCTTCAGTGAATATTTTTAATCATGTTTCCAGTGTAAATATGCATGGAAAGAACTCTGAAATTAGTTTTCCATTACCACTTAGCTCTCATCAGGCTTAAATTTTGCTTCTGCGAACTTTGATTGTTCAAAACTGAACCAAAAATACCTTTAAAGAGTTTTCAATGCCTGACATTGATTTCCTTAAATATGTAAATATTAACCAAATATTTTTGTAGGGTTGTCTGTTTTGAGGCAGTAGGAGGTTGAATAAGTATTAAGCCCCCAGGTAAGATTCCTTGTCTAATGCAAAATAAAGCCACATGGGCTCACAGTTAATACAGAAGGCATAATTTTTCCAAAAAAGAGAAGTTTGTTGTGCATTCCTTTTTATGTGAAGATTTCTAAAGTCAGCAAAGTTTGTGTCCTTGCTGAAACACCCAGAATTGGAAGATCTGCTGAGAGCTGCGGAACTCATCTCAGAAATGCAGCTCTCTGGGCCCCATTGTCACTATCTGATTTAGAATGCAAGATATATCCTGCATTGGAAGATACAATCTACATTTCCCAGTGTGTTAATAACTTGACCCCCTCCAAAGGTCCTGCTGTGTGTATTGAAGTTGTCTATTAATTCCCTTGTGGACTGCTGGTTTTGGTATTTAATCTCCAGGAAGAATTTAAGAAGGTCAAAGTCCCCTTCTTTGAGGAATGCCATACAAGTAATAAAACAAAGTACATTTGCCCCTCAAAGAGCTAGAACTCTGGGAGCTGTGTTGACAGGAGACCTTTGGACTATTTATACTGCTATTAGAAAGAGGGGGAAGGGCAGGGAGATAGTTACTGTAGTTTAATAAGTATGGGAAGATGGTTAATACGCATGGAGTTTCAGCCCCACTGTGACATTTGATTTATGTTAAATATAGTGAAGGGGTCAAGATGTCTTTTCACACCACTGCAGTCCTAGGGACCTCCTTGGTCTGTGCATGGTGGCTAGAATCTGGATGATGCTGGGTTTCTTGGAGCAAAGAAGTTTAGGATGTAATAAAAACTCAGCAAAATTCCCATCTGCTCACAGAGTTTCTGTGTCAGCCCAAAGCATCATTAAGCCCAAAGACCAAAGAGAAAAAGTTCCTAAGAGGTGTACTTGACAGCACTGGCTCAAGCCTGAATCCCAGCTTCATTTCAAGCAGACCTTCCCCTGTCTGCAGAGAACTTCCAAAACAGTATTAGGGCCTCCCCAGTGCTGAGACAAAAAAACCCCAAAACCCACACCAAAACATTCAAGGTGTTAATACAGATGTTCCTTGTTTGGAGACTCCCTGGGTACCTCATGCCATTATTTCAAAACAGCCATGGAGATGCAGTCAAAATTTCCTAGGGTCATTTCAAAGCATGAATCTGTTGCAGTGACTCTGGGTACATCTGAGGTTGCTGCAGGGTTCTTGGGCTCGTACAGTGCCCATGAACAGCTCATGCCTCACAGAGTAGGGCCAAGAGGATTGCTGATTATACTGGTATTACTCCAGTTCTCTGATTAGGTTGCTGAGCTTTCTAGCTCAGCTTTCCAAGAAAAATAGAGTAAGTGTGATAGCACTGTTCATTTGTGTGGCTGTGGATCCATCTGTCCCTTCAAGCCTGATGGCCAATTCCTGTTAGGTTTTGGCAGTAGAAGGCTCTCCAAGGCATCATGGACCTGCAAGCTGATTTAAATGCATGGGGTACAGAGAGCCTAGAAATACCTCCACAAAACGAAAGCTGCTACATAACCTCAACCTATTCAACTCCAAGAAATGCACAAGGAAAGGACACCAGGACAGAGACTTTGGTTGGTTCAGTGGCTTGTGAAGCTGCTTCCCATGAACACTGTAGGCCAGGGAGAACAGTAGTGAGCAGCTTTGTGAAAGCCAGCAAATCCTCCTATTAAAAGGTGTAATGGAATGTACCCGTAAATAGGTGAAGAAAAAACCTTCTCAGCCTGACTTTCGCAGGGAGATGAAAGTTAAGGCCACCAATACGAATTCTTCACAATGGATCCACCCCCAGTGCGTGGTCAGGAGCTGATGGCACTGGTTGTGCTCCCTGGGGCTGCAGGACAATGTCCCCCTGCACCTTGGCAGAGGCAGCATCTTCCCCCTCCTGTGCCCTCAGCCACGCTGGGTGCTGTCTCTGCATGGCACCTTCGCAGCCCAGGTGTGGGCAGATAAGGGCTGGACTTCCCTTTTACTGCTGCTCTTGTTTTATCTGCACCGAGATACCATCAGTGACAAGGCAAGTGTGGGGAGATTTCTTTGGCAGTCCTCTCAGACATCTGATTACAAACGGCCTGGGCTTATCCAACGCCTCCCCTGGCTGATAACTTCAAAGGGACTGGCTCTCCCTTCTCTTGCTTCAGCTGCCCAAATAGCTCCCTTTCCAGGGCTCTGATTTTGGCCAGGCTTTTCATAAAATGCATCAGTGTCATTGTGTTCACAGGGCTGGATCTGAGGGGGAATCTGGGCTTCTAGCCTGACAAGCCTAAACTTGGATGGTCAAATCTGCTGAAAATTGAGGTTTTATCAACTTTTCAAATTATTTTTGTGCGTTCATAGGGTTCAAAAATTTGATTGAGGTCATGAACCTTCCCTCTCCTCCTCCTGTCATTTGAAACTGGGGTTTTCTCCAAGAGTGATTAGTTCCATTAAAAGAGTATTTTCCGAACTAAATGGGAGTTCTGTGCTACTGCGTGTCCGGACAGGAGACATGATGAATCACGAGATGGAAGAAAACTTTGGAACAAAAAGCCTATCACCATGATTAGAACATGTGCATAAAATCCTGGCCCTGTGAAGTTAGCAGCAAAATATTATTGCTCTCTGTAAGACTAGGTTTTCATCAGCTACTTTTTTTTTCACTGGAGTTTTTCTTCCCTCCTCCTTCTCTTGGGATCTGTGTTTGTTTTCCTTCAGCCCACTCAAAGGCTTTTTTCTCCCTCCTTATTTTTGAATAGCTTTCATATTTCTTTTATCCACAACTGTTTCTTAGACTGGTTCCCTTTGATAGAACTCAGGTTCCCAAAACATCTTTGTTGAGCTCTAAGCAGGCTGAGAATAAGACAAAATAAATTTGCCTCTGGAAACTTCATTCTTTCCACAATTTTCTGTGGCTTTCACCATCATGCCAGCAAAAAATTAGATGCCTTACATGTATTTTGAAAAGAGCTTGGTTTGCAGGGTAAGTTTCCCACTGCCAGAACAAGCCAGGGTAGCTACAAAGCATAATGCACATGGCTGGGAGGAGGCAGTGTCAGGGATGCTTTTTTCCCATTAGACTGGCTTTGCATGGCAGTGTGAAGTGGTGACCACTGAAACCACCCAGACTCAGTGTGGTCCCAAAAGCTGGCACCACTGGCACTGTCCCAACACCTAAAATTCTGTCAATGTCAGAGTTGTGACACTCACATAAAACAAGCATGGGATTTTGGCCTCCTCCCCATGATTCAGGAGCTGAATCTCTCATTTTCTGCCTGTTATTCTCTCTAGAAGAGAGATCCATTTAAATCTGTCTCTGTAGACCTGAGAGCCCCTGGCGACAGTGCATAACTGCATTACCAAGGCACATGAAGGCACAAACCATGTCCTTGATAGTTCAACAACTTAGTTTAGCTGTTAACATCTTTATTTATCATCTTAAAATTAACTTTGCCTTGCTACGAGTTAGGTTTCCTGTTGCCCCAGTAGAGTGCATTTATTGTTTGAGACCTCACACCTTCTGAGATGAAGATCAGCCTTCAAAAGAGTTCACTGTAAAAAAAACCCAACATTGCAAACAGAGTGATTTTGCACATCAACTTTGCTCCCCAAAATTTATTTTATGTGAATGGCTGCTGCCCATAATTCCTTTTGAGTATGCAAACTTTGGAAAGACAATTTTTTTATCTGATAGCCTGAGAAGTTGATGGGGTGATAGTCAAAGAGCCTGAAATCCTCTGTGTATCAGGCATTAAGAAAGCAATCCCAGCACTTCTCCAAATCAAAAGGGCACCTCTAAATGTGTTCACCCCTTCACACCCCCCCGAAGCTGGGGGGGCCTCCAGGTCCTGCATGCTGGCTTCTGCAGTAGAGAGGGACCCTCTGAGCATCAGACCCCACCAACCACGCTTGTCAGGTGATGGATGTGGTGTGCCCCAAGCTCCTCTCTGCTTGGGCCTGTTTCAAGTACCTGGGTTATCAGGGAGCTGCCATTATAAATGTAAACTGCAAATGGAACATCAAACAACAGCCCTGTCCTGCACAGCGTCACTGCCACAGCTTGGGCAAGGAGGAGCTGCCTGATCATTTCCAGCTCTCAAACTGCTGGGGAAGGGCTGGGGAGTGACTGGGATAAAGAGCAGCATTCACAACAGCCTCAAACCCCTTCTGCAGGAGGGCTAAGGTCACGCTTTACTCCTACACCCAGCTTTGTTATATTAAGTATAATTCTCTTTACTTTATGAAAACAGGTTAAGAAGAAGAACTGGAGATATTTGGATTAATGTACAAGAACAGGGGGATTAAGAGGCCCTGTCAATTAAGGTGATCCCTTTAAGGCTCTGCCCTTTCACCCCTGGAGCTTGGCTTTAATTCCTGCCCAGACTGATGTGACTAAACCCCTTCTAATCTGACAGCTGATACAGGTCAGAAGTTAAATGTGTCCAGGCAGCAAAAGACACCATTCTCATGGTCTCTGTCCACAGGAGTCACCCTGACATGGCAGCCCCAGGCATCACTCAGAGGGCGCTCTCTGCCTTTTTTGGTACCTTGCGGTGCTGACTCTCCAAATTGAGATTCTTGCAAATCTTATCCTTCATGGTTTTGTCCCTCCTCCTCTTCATAGTACTTTAACCCCATGAGTGTGCTGCAGGGCAAATAACACCTTGTTCCTCACCACCACAGAGTTTACCCAGGCCCCCAGGGTGATGTTTGGGTATTTTCCACACATGTCTCTGTGTTGTGGCAGTCACCATTTGTAAGCTGTGACCCCGCTCCAACTGCAGCACATGTGGTGGAAAATAATCAGGCTGAGCATTGCAAGCAGGTTTGGGGATCCTCCCACCCAGCCCTGCTGTCAGAGGTGTAGCTGCCACAGCTCCTGCTACAGAGAAGGTGAGGAGATTGCTTCAGAGATTGTCCACCACCTCATTTAGATACCTCCGTTGGAAGGGGTTGTGTGTGTGTCTGTCTCACATGCTGATGGTGAATGGGGCTGACATGGGGTTGCCTCAGTCCCCTTAACCAGCTGTTTACTGGCCCTGAGGCCAGTGAGATGGATCTGCTTCTTGTTACAGAGGCTTGCAAAACCTAAACCAAACCACAGCATGTTGTTATCTAGAAGTGAATGCCATGTCCTAAGGAGGATACTAGAGATGGTTTATGAGCTGTGAGATCTTCCAGCTTGCACAGTAAACCACCATCAAAATCCATGCCTCAGCAGTATTGAGATTAGTGATAGCCAGAGCTGAGGGCTGAGCAGATTAACTTGAATAAATTTCTTATTTCTTAGCAGTATGAACAAAGGAATTGTGCCTCTCTGAGGCTGTGTTCTACCCTGCAAACAATCCCTCTGGGCTAGTCTTGGGACCTTGCTGGGATCTGTTTTCTCCCTAACATCTTGCATTTGTTCTGGTTCAGAAGAGGACTTTGAAATGTAGCAAGAATGAGCAAGCAGATCTTTCAGACCAAGCATTACTGACAGAATTCACAAAGCTTATGCTGAAAAAGAAGAAGAGCCTTTTTCCATCTCAGGTAATTACAAAGTATTTCTGTGCCAGAGCCATGCAATGGTTTCTTTCCGCTTTTTCCGTGGTTGAGCATAGCAGCAGCAGGGGTGGGGAGAGTGGGGAGCCAAAGGGACACAAGCAGGGAGCAGCAGAAGCCCAGGCCCCATGTCCCTCAGAAGTCCTCTTCTACTGGTCAGTTCCTGCTTTTCTGCCTGTGACTGCTTTTCCCTTTCTTCCTCCTCTTTTTTGCTTCCTGGCTTCTCACAGCCTTTGCAGGTAACGGCCAGATGTTTGTTCCTTCACCTCCACAGCCATGGAACTGATGTGTGCCTTCAACAAGCCCACCACATAGACTCCTTTTGCTGCAGCTGCAAGGGCCAAAGCCCTGCTTGTAGCCCTATCTGGTGGGATTAATTTCAGCAATGCATCAAGTTGCTTTTTCTGAGCATCATCTACAGGAGCTGGGTGATCCTGCTTGCCTGGCCTGGCTCAGGGGCAGTGCAGGGCTTGCCTTCCCTCCCTTGCTCTGCAAACGCCGCAGCCCCAGAGACATGTCCAAGTACACCCTTGGGAACCCCTGGGGTCCAAAACTCAGCACAAGTAGGAGGGGCTGACCACAAAAAGAAAGCTTGGATCAGTGCTTCAATATTTAAAGAACAAGGAATTTAGGAAGGCAGATGCCATTTCTCAGCCATCCAGATGTGGAGAGTGAAGTCACTGTAGTCAGGGTGGCTTTGCCTTACTCTACCTCCATGCTCAGCAGCTCCTCTCAGCACATGGTCTAGATTAAGCCCCATTCTCTTTTAAGCCATTAAATCATCATGAGCTCTCCAGTCCCCCAGTGGGCTCATCTTGGAAAATCTTGCAATAGCTCCAATTTCTGCCAAATCATTCAGATCTTAGCTTTCAACTTGCCTTTCACCCCAGGGGCTTGGCTTCCCCATTGGTAGAAGGATAAAGGTCTTGCACAAAGGCCTCGGGAGAGATGTGCGTGGGCTCGCTGATGCTGATCTGAAGCAAAGACACAGTTTGTGTGGGGGCGTGCTTATGTAAAACTCAGAGCTCCAGTTCACCTCGGGGGCCACCCACAGACTCCAAAATTAATTATTTGCTCATATATTTTCCCCACAATAAGATTCATTTGTGGGGAGGGGAACACAGACTTTGGGGATGGTGAGCTCTGCCATTTGGACAGATGTTTAGTTTGTACTTAAATCTGGTCCAAATCCACTTGAATGGTTTCACAGAGGTGAGCTGATGATCTGGGCATGACCTGATCCTTTAGCTCATCTGTGTTATGTGGAGAAAGTGGTCTTCTCGGGAGTGCAATATGAATTCCTAACCCTGCCATCAGCTTTATGTTCCTAGATTAAGGAAGTCTTGGTCACTTTTTAGTCCTCCTGCAGCCCAAGTGCCAGGATTGCAGTGTGGCTGTGAGCAGCTCGCTGAGGTACGTGTGATGAATTTAGTGGCTGTCAGCCACCTCAGCAAGCAGCCCATGGGAGCCAGTCAGCACTGAACTCGGTTTATGTATGTTCACACCCCAGGGTGACAATTTTTTCTCAGTGGAGAAGCACAGGGAGCTAAGACAAGCAAGTGGAAGCTTTAACAACACATGCACAGCCATCCCTGCCTTCTCCAGGGAAAGTACTGGGATATGCACCATGGCTGGAGTCTCTGGGGCCAGGTAGCTGTGCTAGAGGTACTCCTGTTATGCCTTTTCTCATGGTGATCTGTCAGTCTTGCATATTCCCTCAAAGACTTATTTTAATGTCACAAAAGTGTTCTTAAATTCATTAGAAGATCTACCATATTTTTCAAACAGATCCTTCGAGACTAACTTCATTGTCCAGCAAGTTGTGGGTGCAGCCTTTCAAGTCCATGTTAAACAAACAGCTGCTGGTCGAGACAGAAGCGAGTCAGAAATTAATAAAACCTTCCCTAGACTAAATGGTGAAATGCTGCATAGTGAGTATGTGATCTAATAAATGCACCTGTTGAATGAAGGAATAAGCAAAGAGAAGAAGGGAAACGTTGCCTGAGAGCTCCCCGGGCTGGCTGCCAGTTGCTGTTTGAGCAGCACATGTACCTGCAAGAGCTGTGTTTGTGCAGCAGAGGAGGGAAAGGAAGGATGTGTGTGAAAGAGGCTCCCTCCACTCGAGTGCAACCTGCACTAGCCTAGGTCTGGCTCCAAGAGCCCAGTCCCTTAAACTCACTCAAACAGTCTGAGCACAGGCAGCCCCAGGGACTTTGCAGCCCCAGTTCCCCAGAGGCTGGCAGGAGATTAAGTCAATAGAGAGAAACATTGCATTTTTTAAGTCTCAGCCAAGAAGGTGAAAACAAAGGCCTAGAATTCTGCTTGCAAGGATGAGCACCAAGCCTTTGCTGTGTCTGTAGAGAGGAAGGCAGTGGATGAGGAGCTCTGCCACCTCAGTTTCATGGTGTTGAATGCCTCCATAGTGAACAGCATCCTCCCAAATTACAGAGCAGCATTGAAGCCTGATGTCACAAAAGAGACATAGAGCATGTCGTTGAAAAAGGGGAAAATAATCTTCAATATTTTGAATCCCTGACAATGTTGTTTAGGACACATTGTCAGGGTCTGTGAAAAGTTTGGTATTGAGGTGCCTCTCTAGAGAAACTTGCTGTCACATACATGTCTCATCTAGTCCTTTATCCTCATGTTAGATCACTTCTTCCCAACCCTTCTGCCACTGCAATGTCCCTAAATCTGAGTCCCTCACACAGCACATGCTAAGGAGAGAGCCTCCAGGCCTGGCTGTTTATAAAACGTGGCATAAAGAAGATTAAACTGTACTCCTTACCCCTGTAAAAGAGGATTCCTAAAGTGCTTTGAGATACATGGATGAGCAGACCTTTTAATAAAAATAATTTATTACTGCAAAGCTATTGCTAAAGGTCTGTCAGCTTTTCCTTTGTGATGATGTACCTAGGAGCTTTCCACAATGTTACAGAACATCTCCCCAGGGTGATACTTGGCAAAGCATGTCCCGGTTCTGAGCCATTTAATTTTTTTGCTAGTTTTCTGAAAGCTTGTGTTAACCAGTTTTAACCTGAAAAGTGAAGAAACAGAACCAAAACAGTAATACCTGGATTGTAAAGGTGCATCCAGGTGATTTACAATGAAATGGCTGTCTGGATTAGACTAAGTATTGTTCTAGCTACACTCCACATCACCACTGAATGGGACAGAAAAAATAAAGAAAAGGATAGAAGAGATATTTTCTTTTCTATGAGGGCATGGAAAATCATGGTAGCTTAGCACCCCTTCTCAGCTACAACTTTTCCCCTGGAACAACTATGAATCATGCAGACAGGAGTACAAATAAATCTTCCTGCAGACAAACTTGTATCTGCAAGGTTTTCATTCAGTTTGCCTTTGCCAACCATTCAGAGTGTGAAAATACAGTAGCTGTTCAGCGAGGTGAGGAATGATCACTTTCTAACTACAAGAAATTAATTTGTAGAAAATGATTTTAAAGAAAGAACTTGGGCTTGCTCTTTCTGGCAATAGGACATGCTCTGCACAGGCAGTGTGATGGAGATGCTCCCGTGAGCTGCTCTTCGGTGCTCCCTGTGTCCTGGGGCAGCAGCGCACTCAGTCCATTACTCACATCTTCTTTTCCTGAGCAACTTGGCTTGGATGGGCAGTTTCTGCAAGGATGGTGTGAGGCGAGGACTCTCAAATGCCTGTGACCCATCAGTGACCACAGCAGCTCATTGCTGCACTTTGCCTGTCCAGTAGGGAAGCACATCATGCCAATCCAGCCACCCAGGCCACCTTCCAGCAGCTCTGGCCTGACTTTGGAGCAACACTAGGTAGGAGAGAGAAGATACTGCTTCAGACCCTGAGGCAACTAGAAGGAATTAAGTAGGATTAAACAGGGACAAAACAGGAATGGGAGAATTGTTTCTGTTGCTTTTACCAGCACTGGAGTGGAATCTGACTGTAATTGTGCCCTATTTACTGACCCTACAAGAACAGAGATGAATGTCCAGATAAAATAAAGCAACTTTTTATAATCGGTTTCTGCTTAAAAATAGCAGGGGGATGGGGGGGTGAGGGGTATGGATGGAGAAGCAGGGCCTGTGTGCAGCACTGCATGTAACTGGCTGATGAGTGCCTGGACTTGCTCTACAGAGCATCTGAGCTTGGCTCAGTGGCAGTGACCTCATCCTCAGCCATGCAGGCACAGAGCAGTTGAGAATGGGTCATCTTGTGCCACCTCAACAGCTCACACAGACAGGTAAAGACCATGATCATCCCTAACTTGGTCCTTAAATTTGTTACCACACCTGGTGTGCCCCTGCCCATGGCAGGGGGTTTGGAACTAGATGATCTTTTAGGTGCCTTCCAGCCCAAACCATTCTGTGATTCTGTGATCCTATGATTCTGTGACTTTGCAAAACCATCCCAATACTTAATTAATTTCTGGGAACACTCACTAGGACAATATGACAGGTACCTTTCTGAAATTATATTTTCTCTGCAGTATGTTTAAACAACTGGGCCTTGGTGGTGGAGAAAAGTCAGGAGACTTTCATGAGAGAGTTTTTCAAAAAGCAAAGTAAGAATGGAATCTCCTTGTCAACCAGGAGAAGCAGAGGGAGCATCAGTCAGACTGTGAGCTACAGGCAAAGAAATAACCCTCAGAGACATTTTCTTCTATATGAAGAAAATCCAAGATAACGACAATAAAGTATGCAATACAATAACAAATGCACAGCATTACTGAAGCCTCAGAATTTTAATAGAACAAATAATTCTGCATTCATGTTCAAAAATAAATCAATTATTGTAGCACACTATGACACTACTTTATGGGATGTTTGCCCAGATTTCATATCTGAAACCAGAAAATTATTTAAACCCCTGTAGGGTTCAAAATGCTGCAAAATTCTTGAGACCATTCTGGGAAGGCAGAGGTCAAAATTGCACTAAAACAGAAAGCGGTCACCACTTCAGCAACCATCATTCAGGATGGTATCAGTACAAAGAAGAAGGAAAATACAATTTCATTGTTATGTATTGCAAAGCACAATATTTCTCCATGATTAGCATTCACTATATTCTTACAAGATAAACTGCTCTTGGACTGTAATTTTGGAGGAGTGAAAGGAAAGACCTGATTACTTCTGTTTAAAATCAATAGTTACTTGTCAGTGTGCTTGGAATAATCCAACTGAAAATGGACTAAACATGTCAACAACATCAAAGCTAATGAGTGCAGGAGTCAGCAAAAGCAGAGAAGCCAAATGAGAGGGAAAACTGAAAATTCAATATTTGGGAAAAGTGACCAAGAAGTTGACATAGTCAACATCAAGGCTCTGGGCTGACAATGTTTGCTGAAACCAGGAGTTTAAAATTGCTCCACCAATAATCTGCAGCTTCAGCAGTGATGGCACCAGAAGAAAAATCTCTGGCACAATGGGTACAGTACTGTATTTCTGTAAAGGATGGAAATAACCCAAACAAACTAAGACTGGTTCTAGATATAAAAATAAAATTAAATTTAAAGAAATACACTCATTCTACTAGAGCCAGGGCAGCTGGGATGCTATAATGACCACTGGAGCACTCTGATTTCTACCAGAACATGGACCAAAAATCCTGGTATTTTAACTGATGGAAGGGTGCCTTTAAAGGCATTGGACTTACACTGAAGCTGCTAAAACGGCAAAAAAATTCTACCTTATGAACAAACTGAGCATGCACAGTGCTTGATTAAGAATATCACCTTGAAACATCAAACATCTCTTCTCATTTTTCCTGAATCCTCTCTAAGAATGAAGAAAAATCAGGAAAAAACAGCTGAGAAAAACAGGGGGGCACACATTCTGTTTTACATATCCAGACTACATTCTTCATCAAAAAGGCAAAATTTCTTCTAATCAAACCAAGTATGTAATTGGAAATGCCTCAGTCAGAAATTGAAAATAATCATATTTTATACAAATGTCAAATCAAAGCTGGTCACATTTTGCTGTGAAATATTTGAAGATGATCTGGAACTTCTGAAGACTCATGAAATCTCATAAAAAAAAAGAAGAGTGATCTGGATTTAGAAACACTTCAGAAAAGATTAAGCTAAATCTCGGTTCATTTAGCAGATGAGTCACATTTCAGTTAGAAAAAAAATACATGTTAAACAACTGAGAATGTCATAAAAATGTTGTGCTTCAGCTGTATTAACTGGCAGAAACTGTACTTCCATTTCCAGTGTGAATGCTGAAAGAATATTTTCAGGACTCAAATTTATTCCTTCACCAGAGAGGTTCAATATTACAGACCAGATATCAGAAAATGTTACTTCTGTTTTCTCAAATAAATTTCAGAAGAAACATGTTTCTTTGACATTAGAGCATTAGCATATATTCTGCAAAATTACCACGTAAGAATGAGTGATTAAAAAGAGATTAAAATTAAAATATCAACTTTTTATTTGTACCTCTAGTAGGATTAAAACCAACCTGATAGTACAAACAAATCCTATGTCTTTACTTTATTCGTCATACCAAAGCAAGAAAAAGAAGTCAGAGGAAAGGCAGAGCAAAAGAAAACTTTGCTTGACTTCTGGGGAGGATATATGTCCTCCCCAGACTTCCCAAATCTGGCAGTCCTTCACAGAGAGACTATAGACCCCTGCTGCAGCTGTGATTATGATTCCCCACACTGGGAGGTTCATGCAGACCAGAAAGGCTGAAATTCAAAATACATCTTTGCACGGATGAACCTGCTCACAAGCAAGCAAAGCAGCTAGAAAGGCCCTCTCTCAAACTCCATCTGGAAAAATAAGCTCTACAGTTCATTTCAGTAATTATTTTAGTACTCAACACAATTACATTACTAGAAAGCATCCAGAGAAGGAATGATAAACTAATAAGCATATTCTTTATCTGGGAACCACTTCAAGAAATTAATTCCTCGTCTGCTTTTAACCAGTGTTACTCTGTGCATGGATTGAAACTTGAAAGAGTGTTTCTATCCAAGCACACAGGTCCCTTAGCATGCAGACCCCACTAAGCTCATTTCCCATCCAAGTGCAGTGTTCAGTTTAATTCCTCCCCTACAGAGGTTATGGGCTACAGCAATATTCCCTCCTTTAATGAGGGGGAACACTGCTGTGCTGGGAATATTTCCATGGCCAAATGAAATTCTGGAAGTACTTACTCCCAGCCCAGAGCTCAGTTCTGTGACCCTTCCTTACCTCTCTTTATGGCCTGACCTCACCACAGCAGAGTTGAGCCCATGGCTGAGAACAAAGCATGGGATCCAGTGCTGCCCTCAGAGATGCTTAAGCAAATCTACCATCTTGAGCAGGCTGCTCAGGTACTACTGAAAGTGCAGTTGGACTTCATTATCTACCAGAGTAGAGTGAAAATTATGTGTATTAAGAGATTCTTTTACCTTAGCATGTTTATTCTTTTTTTTTTTTTAACCTTGTGTCTTTCAAAACCCTCAAGAAAGTCTTTTCAGAGTAACATAAAAAAATAAATTAAAGGGAGAAGACAGAAAACCTCAGACATTTTTTTTTTCAGATTGCACAAGTCTGACTATCCCTTCATGATCATAATAAAATACTAAAAACTGATGATAAAAAAAAGTAAGGCTTTCTTAGCTGAGAGAAAGGAGGCGAGTATATTTAGGAGAAGCAAGGGGTTCTATAAACAGACTAAATGATGGGCACTTTGTTTGAGAGCTTTCAACACAGTACACAAATTAAATATTTCCAGAAATTCTGTTAGGCATGTGTAACAGAGAAGTATTGTGGGCTCTTAAAATGACCTTTCAAATTTAAAAAAACTCAAAGGTCTGTATACATAATGGAAAATGTGCCTTGACAAACATAAGGTACTTTGTTGACTGTGGTTGAAAACTGACTATTGAAAGAATCTCACATGGACACAAAATGAAGCCTTGTTTTACTTATTTTTTTAAATTTTACTTCTCTAACAAGGTCATGGGTTTACAGACATTTCATGTGGAAAACGGAAACTTGTACCTCATCACACGAGCAAGCAGATGCAGTGCAGCTCTCTGGCACACTCTGGCCAGCTCTGTCACAGCTCTCACTGATGCATCTGCAGAGGAATGAACATTCCCATCCAAAGATTTAATTCGCAATGTTAAGGGGTTGTTGGACCCACTTCATGGGGACTCTGTAGAGGAGATGCAAACCACTCCACCTTCAGTTCTTGCAGCCCTTGGGCAGCCCAGTCCACCAGCCTACCATGTTCAAACTCTGGCATTCATCCCAGATAGATTGAAGAAATAATTGGATTTTTTCAATATCCCAGCTTCTCTTGGTAGAGCCAGAGCCAGATTTCTGTATGCACAATACCCCCACTTCAGGGGACAGGCCTGTCCCTTCACCACTTGACAGGGAATAACTCAGGAGTCACACAGATAAAGAAGGAGAGCACCTTGCATAGTACCCCCATTGCTGATCCATCCCCATGCTTTGAGACCCTTTGTTAAAGGTGTTGCCTTTAGTCCTTGGCCTGGGAAGTTGTAGTGGTTTGGCTGTAAAGCTTCAGCTTTCTTCATACAATCTAGGGATGCTTCCTGATGGTTTCTGTGCTCAGTCTTTTGTTTTTTAAAATGCACTGCATTTCAACTCATATTTCTTCTCTTATCTGCAGCAGCCTTTCCCCTCCTCCTCTATGGCCCCAGTGTGCTGACACCCCTTTGAGGAAAGAGCAGCCCGGTCACCTTGTTCTGCTGTAACCTCACAATCCTGGCTCTGACTCACTGTCACACTCAGGTAATGTCTTCCCCCAAAGCATGGGAGAAGTCTCCTTGGTCCCCAGTGCCTTGTAGTGCAGGACATTGCACAAGGAAACACGAGTGCTTTATGAGTGGTTTGCCCTGCCTTGTCTCCACGTCACCATCTTTGAACGACCACTTTCATAAAGCATATTGATGTCTGTCCGTGAAAAACATTGCAGGTAAGGAAGGAAGAATCACTGTCAACTTATCTGCAGTTCCGGGAGGAGGAAGGAGCTATCTGAAGTGGGTTTATGTTCCTGTGGTCTCAAAGGTGGGGGTTGGTTTCCCTCTGTGGCAGTAACAATGCCTATTTAACAAGATTAACTGTCCAACTCATGGTTTTATTATTAAATTACAGACCTTGAAGTACTCAAAATAAAAACTGATTAGATAAAAACTACTTTTTATCACATCACCATATGGCAATTCCACTCTCTCCATCTAGTTATTTATGATGATGATGGCCTCTGCAATAATCCTTGAAATAGATACAAAGATACAACCAAGTCAAAACTAATTACAGAAAATGAGTGTCTTAACTGGCAGCAAGTCCATCACTCCCTGCCCCAGAATACCATCTAGACCCCAGGAAGAACAAAGGTATGGCCTCGAAAGCTAGCACACAGGCAGAATTGAAACGCATTCATGAGTGCAATTTACGTAAAATCCCCGGGCACTTGCTGTGTTACCCTAAAATCCATACATATATCAAGATATTTTCACTTTAATGTTCTCCAGATACCCAGAGTCCACCCTAAACTATCAATACTGGGACCCAAAAAGTCCCCAGAATCTCATCCCAGAGGTGTTGCAAGGCAAGGTTACTCTAGGTAGCCTCTGCTCCATGAGCAGCTATTATATGGACACCTTTCTTTGCAGAATTGTTGCTGGGTGACAACACCAGAGCTCCAGATCACACGGAGTGGCAAGGTCTCCCAACCCAGTTCTCTTCTCTCAGTCCCTGGTCAAGAGCAGCAGCCAGCCCAAGTTGGATCCTGACCTGCCTGACCAAACACAAGCGTGCTGAAGGGCAGCCTCCCCTCTTACAGTTCAATGGGGAGCAGGACCGTTACCCTTCTTTCAGATGAACTCCAATGATGAATATCTCTCTATCTCTCCCTTTTTTAATGACTTCAAATCTTGGCATCACAGCTTTATCTGGGGATGCAGGTGGTAGGAGAGATCCACCCAAGCAGCTAACCCTAGGACCAAGACAGGGCTGTGTGTGCAAAAAGGGAGCAGGTAGAACAAAGCCTGGAATTTTAGAATGGGCAATGTTATTTGGCACTGTAAAAATGACAACTGCTAGATCCCATCCAAAATATATGTGGCAAGTTCAATGCCCTGAAACGTCTTCCACACGCTGTACTCCACTATGTTCACAGAACTTTCCCCAAAGCCCAGATTTCTGTGTGTTTGTAGGGATGTAGTTGGTTCCGGGCAGGGTTACTCTTGGGACACTTGCCCACATAGGCAGGCAAGTGAGGATCTTCGCAATCAAAGAAGAGCATTCACAGTTCTTCTGCCTTTATTTTACTGTTTATAAATACCCAGTTAGGAATTAGGGGGAAACCACTGTGTGGTTTAAGTAGCCAGTCTGCTACCACAAAAGATGAATAGTGAATAGCTCAAGTGAATGATTCTCAGAAAACTCATAGTCTGAAAATGACTTGCCTGTGTTATTCAGCAAATACTTATGAATAATGAACAAGAAGTAAGGACATAACCAGAGGATAGATTAAATGGATCAGGTTTGGTTCTTTTCAATTTTGAATACTTACCATGCACTAGAGATATAAAAAATAAATGTATATTGGGGAGAATTTACATACCTCACTCTCTTGTGCAAGCATGCACAAGCCAGAGCACTGGCAGCAGTGTATCATCTGTCAGATGGTCACGAGCAGGGCTGATGGAAGTGCAGGAAATTACTGCCCATGGGTGCTGGAGTGCAACACCCTTAGTCAACTACATTTTACTTTCTTGTTTCACCTGTCCCATATGCTACAAGCAGGTTATGAGCATGACCAGTACTCATATTGGAAATGTGATGGCTATGCATCAGCAAGGCATGTGGGTATTACAATGGGGCAAAACATGACAAACTTCTTCTTCACAGCCTTCCTTGTGACACTGATGATATCAGAATGATATCAGGTGAGAGCTGAGACAGAGTCATTTTATGAGCACTGCCACTGAAATTTCCTGGCCAGAGACTGTCAGAGATGTTATCTATAAGGAATTCTGTCTCTCATCTTACAGATACTGTCCTGCTGCAGTGATTTATCAGCCCTCAAAGGTAATCTGGCAGGGATGGTCATCTGCATAACATATGACAACAAATTGTCATTAAAATTTCTTGAGAGGTACCATGCATATTGCAAGACCCCTGTTTGCAGCACCCTCTGTGACAGTCCTTGTTTAGAAGCCATCATAGGATCAACAACAAATAATGCAAAAATATTTCTTTTCCTATTAAGACATGCTTACTAGGTCACCAGACTCTGACAAACTCTGGCATAACTGGGTGAAAGCAAACTTTTTTTTGACTGCCAACCAGAAAGAAGAATTTGGGCCTGATTTTTTTTTTTTTTTATTTTTTTTTATTTTACATATACATTGGTTTCAGAATGAAAATATATCAATATGCTTTCCAAACATTCCCATCACTTTTCATCAAAGTAGCTTATCAAATTTGACCTAAATTTATTCAATTACTCTAAAACTGCTCTGAATTTACATACCAACTAAAAATATTTTCTGCCCAGCTCCATCCAAAATATGTATAACACTTGTAAGAACTGGTGGAGGAAACTGTGGCTAGGATACGGAAATATTTGAACATCCAATAGAAATAAAGTGTAGATGTAATGGACTCACTATTACACAAATGTCTTGGCATGTTTCCACCTGGAGCCAGCAATATGATTAACTGGGCACATGCACTAATTATTTGAGGTTGATGCTTGCATCATTACTGTGTAAATTGGGTGCTGTTCTGCTCACAAAATAAGCCCCAAATCAAGCCACTGAACTGAAGCCTGGAGACTGGATCTTCTGTTCCTTATGAAACTTGGGATAAGGTAAAACAACAAGAGCCTCTGGGATTTCCAAGCAGCGGTTTGGGCAAGCCCAAAGTAGCCAACAGCTCAGCCAGGGAAAGCCCTTGCTGTGCTGGTTCCAACAGCACCCAGAGAGCTTCTCCAGAGCAGGAGTCACTTGCACATGGACTGCCACCATTTCTGTTTCCCTGGAAATGCGTCTAACAATCTTCTCACCAAGTTCTGCTCCAAGACTGAGTGGCTAATAAGTCTGTCAAGGCAAGTTAAGCTTCAAGACCTCCAATACCTGGCACTGTGACATAACCTAACCTTTGGTTAGAGCCTCTTGCCATGAGGAGTGCTGCTAAGCAAACAAGGACTTTGTTTTTCTCCTGCATACTCCTTTCCATGTATGTCTTCAGACAGAGTTTGAATTCGAATCCCTCACTCAGATGATAAAACACCACGTGTGTTTTTCATCCATACTTGTCTGAGTAGGATCAGGGCTGAGGTTTTGCTGAGAGGTCCTTGTTGGCCTGGTTCTCCCTTATACACTGAACAAAAATGGTGTTAAAGCTTAGTTAAAAGTCTGTGTGTATTCAGCGCAGCCTCTAAACTCACTTTCAGCTACAGGAGCACTCAGAGGCTCTAGGTACTCTTGCTGCTCAGTGCATCTTCTCATATATTCCTATCATCTGTGTCTGAGCCTTATCTGTTCTCTGTTTACGATTTGTGCATTTTAAAATAAGGGGAGAAACAACCACCAAGAGGATTCTGATTTATTTTTTGAGCGTGACTGCCATGTTATAAACAATAGAAAATTAATAATTTCTTTTATTGTTTTAGTTTGGTTTGTGGGGTTTGGAGGATTGAGGAGGGGATTTGTTTCTCATATCTACTTAGAGCTGGCTTTCCTGTGTCTTTCAGGCAGCCAAATTGAATCAGTAGCACCTTTGCCAAATACTATTTTTCTCTTAAAAAATGTTCACTTTCTTTCAGAGCCTGTCAGGTGGTCCTCAGCAGCCCCGTGCCTGCAAGGAGATTCATGTATCAGTGCACTGCTTAGCGAAACGATGCCTGTAAGGAATGAATGGAAGAAAAGCACAGAGATCAAATGCAGACTTTCACAGCTTTTTGTTTAAACCTGCAGCGTGGGTGAAGGGTTCTGCTGAGCTGGCCTTGGGGCCTGGCTGCCCACGAGATGGTGCTAGAAAGCCGCGGATGCGCCCGGCGCTCCGCTCTGCACTCCGGGGTGAGCCGGACCCAGGGGGAAAGGAGCCCAGCAGGTTGAGGACGCCAAACAGTGCACTGCTCTCTCTCATATTTTAAGGAAACGACTTCAGTTTCATTTTCACTTGAAAAATTTGATCTTTGTGAAGTCATGTACTTAATACAAAACAATTCTCATGTGTAATTAAAACACAGGGCACTGCTTTCTCGTGGGTACACAAGGACATCCCTCATGAGCTCCCATTTCTAAATGTTACTTACTTAATTCCAGCTTTCTTTCTTTAAAATTTATTCCCTTGTACTATTTTCAATTGGTTGCAGAAATTAATCTCTCTTGCTAGTGGACATAACAAGCTGGATTCACATCTAGACTATAATCCAGAATTACTCTTTCTAATGAAAGAGAACTTCCCTGATACTACATGATCGACAGTGAGATCAATTTTTGTCCCTGTTTGTTGGTTTCACAGTCACAGGAAAATTATAGACATGGGGTATAAGACAAGCTATAAGTGAAGAATCTGATCCCTAAAGCTGCAATCTTGCACAGCCTGGAAACCTTTCTGGGTAGAAAGCAGGGCCACAGGTCAGACCAATTTCTGTAGCTGTCACTCAAAGGCCAGCTGAGGTCAGGGCATCTGTAATAAGCAGATATTTCCATGCTGGAGCACTGGGCCCTGACACAACTCTGTTCCTAACACACAGCCAATATTTGCTATTACAGATAATTTATTAAAGCTTGGCCAATCATAATAGGAAATTTTATGCATGTGAAAATCTCTATATTTTGCCAAAAGTAGTTCACACATGAAAAATATTACATAAACTTTCTGAACATATATCAAAATAAATATTACAGACTACAGGAAATATGCTAAAATCATTCTCATTAAAGTTTCAGAATTTGTTTAGGATTACTCTGGTGGTTATAAAAGTGTCTCCTCTCATATCCTTCAGTTGAAGGAACAGCTTTGCCTTGGTCGTTTTCTCCCCTTAAAAACATGCCAGATTATTCTTATATCCAGCAGAACTCGTAAAGGCACAGCACAAAGTCTAGACACCTGCACTTGTCAGACCAAGTACACTGCTGAGCTGGATCCCCCCAGGTCAGGAAAACCTTCTGAGCCAATTTTCCAGTGCTGATTGATGCTGCTCCTGCATAACTATGCATAACAGAGCCTTCCAGCCACCATCTGCAGCAGTCACCATGTGTCTGCAAGTCGTGCCAGCCCTTTAAATGCAGGTGTCAACACTCTTCACTGATCATGGCAACAGCAGGGCTTGAACTTCCACTGTATGTGGCAAAGAGGGATGAAGTCACATATTTGCTTCACTTGATGCCTGTCAAGCTGCCTTTGCTGTGTTTCTGACTACACTCGTTTCACAGCATGACAGTGGCTGTGGTATCACGACGTGCTTACAGGATTTATGGTCCTCTAATCTGCTTTTTGGGCTGCAGCATGGACACAGCAGGGCTTCACCTCACAAACTTAGACACCTACATTCAGCTGTGAACTGAATTGCACCCACAGAGCCTAACAGAATATTCTTTGACTTCAAGGGGTTTGGGATTTAACCCCAAGACTGATGAAAATGCCCTGATGTCCTCAGGTAGAAACATCACCTACTACAAATAGTTATAGTTCACTCAAAGTCAACAAAAAGGTGTTTGGAAATGCTCTGAGTCCTAAGTCTACCCTGACAAGAAAATTTGCTCAGGTCCATCAATTTTTCACAAGAAGTGATGCAGAGATAGTGAGAGCTGAAAGATCAGAAATTAAAATGATGACAGAGGTAAAACAAAAAGAGCAGTGGGAAACACTGGAACTGTGTAACTCAATGAAATAGAAAAGTTACACATTTAAGAATTTTGTTAAAAAGGAACAAAAGAGTTTTTATAACATATTATCTCTGGCCCTTAATGCCTCATTATGTCATTGAAGCCAAGTTTATATAAGGTTTTCAAGAGGGCTTAGATATGGATAAACAAGATCTGTATGAAGACATAGATCATTAGAATGGGGGGGAATTCTATTTTTTTTTTTTCTTAATAAATTCTCATGTGATTCAAGTTATTCCATAATTATGTGTTGTTGGACTTCTTGTATTTCCCATAAATAGCTAATTATTTGGCATAGAAACATTTTCCTGTTACCCCCATGGTCATTTTCTTGGCGAGAAGGAGAACAGGAAAGTAAGGAGTGAAGAAGTCTACCTCCAAGTGATGCAGAACTGGTTAAGCTGACTTTGTGAAGTCCATCCCAGTGAGATCCTATGGAAAATAGCCTTGGGGAGCCCAAGCTCAACACAGGCAAAAGCTCAGCTAGAACTGGCTACTGCTGTGAAAGACAATGAAAATGTTTTTATAAATACATTAACACCAAAAGGAGGGCCAAGGAAAATCTCCATCCTGTATTGGAGTGATGGGGAGCATTATCACCAAGGCAAAGGCTGAGATACCTAATGCTCCCTTTGCCTCAGTCTTTAACAGAATGTTTATCCTCAGGGCACAAGCCCCCTGAGCTGGAAGACAAGAGACAGGGAGCAGAACAGATCCCCTGCAGTCCAGGAGGAAGCAGTTAGTGACCTGCTGAGCCACTTAGACACTCACAAGTCTATGAGGCTGGATGGGATTCCTCCAAGGGCGCTGAAGGGGCTGCTCAAAGAACAGACGATCTTGCCAAGCCACTCTCCATCATTTGTCTTCAGTCCCAGTTAACTACACAGGTTCCAAACAACTGGAGGTTATCCAGTGTGATGTTCATGTACCAGAAGGGTTGGAAGGAGAATCTGGGAAACTATAGGTCTGTCAGTCTGACTTCAATGCCAGGGAAGGTTATGGAAAAGGTTATCTTGAGTGCCATGACATGGCACATGGAGGACAACCAGGGTTTAGGAAAGGCAGATCCTGCTTGACTGACCTGACCTCCTTTTATGACCAAGTGACCTAGTCATAAAAGGGCTAGTGGATGCGGGAAAGGCTGCAGATGTGTCTACCCAGATTTCAGTGAAGCTTTTGATACTGTGTCCCGCAGCAATCTCCAAGAGAAGGTGGTACCCTGTGGCTTGGACAGTGCACTCTTTGTTGGATTAACAACTGTATGGATGGCCAGGCCCAGGGAGTGTTGGTGAATGGTGCCACTGCCAGTTGGCAGCTGGTTTCCCAGGGCTTGGTATTTGGGCCAGTCCTGCTTAATCAGTGATCGGGACAAGGAGATTGAGTGCACCCTCAGTCAGTTTGTGGATGATACTTAGTTGGGTGGGAGTGTAGATCTGCTGGAGGGCAGTGAGGTTCTGTGAGGGATCTGAACAGGCTGGGTGGATGTGCCAAGGACAGTGGTATGAGGTTCAACTAGGCCAAGTGCCAGACCCTACACTTGGGTCACAACAACCCCTGCAGCACTACAGGCTGAGGTAAGAGTGACTGAAAAGTGGCCTAGTGGAAAAAGACCTGGGGGTGCTGGTTGGCAGATGGCTGAACATGAGCTGCCAGTGAGTTCAGGCCAAATGGCATCCTGGTGTGTATTAGAAATACTGCATGGCCAGCAGGACTAGGGAAGTGATTGTCCCTCTGTGCTCAGCACTGTTGAGGTGCCTCAAGTGCTTGACAGCTACCTTGCTGTCAAGGCCAGTTCTGGGCCTCTCAGTTCAGGTAGAACTTTGAGGTGCTGGACCATGTCCAGAGAAGGACAATGGAGATGGTGAAAGGTCTAGAGAGCAAGTCATATGGGCAGTGGCTGAGGAGTCGTCGTATGAGGAGCTTGTCATGTTTAGCCTGGAGAAAAGGAGGTTCAGGGGGGATTTTTTCACTTTCTATTACTTCCTGAGAGGAGGTTGTAGTCAGCCTCTTCTCCCAGGAATCCAGTGGCAGGATGAGAGGACATAGTCTTAAGATGGGTCAAGGTAGGTTTAGATTGGACATAAGGAGGAATATTTTCACTGAAATGGTTGTTAAAAATTGGAACAGGCTGCCCATAGGGCCAGTGTAGTCATTCTCCCTGGAGGTGTTCAAAAAACAACTGGATGTGACACTCAGTGCTGTGGTCTACTTGACAAGGTGGTGATCAATCAAAGGTTGGACCCAAGGATGTTGGAGGCCTTTTCCAACATCAGTTATTCTATGATCCCGTTGCCTGCAATCTTTCATGGGTGGGAGATTGCCACAGAAAATTCTAATGTGCACAAAGTACCCAGCATAGAAAGTTTAAATAACTCATCTAAGGTCACATATTGAACTGAGGAGAAACCCCTGGGCCCCAGGTGTGTATTTTTGCAAGTGCTGCCTGTCTCCTGACATGGAAACACAGCTAAAAAACTGAGAGTGGGCCGGTGTGGGGCTTTTTCTCCCTACATGCAACCCGATATGCCTCTTATCCCTCTCAGCCCGCTTCAGACATCACATTAAACACCCTTCCCAGGCCGGGAGCCCACACGTGGAACAGAACCATCCAAAAGAACCACCCCCGGTTCCCGCGGCTCACCCACAGCATCCTCAGCCCGAGCCCTCGCTCCTGCGGGGCCATCACCTTCGCCGGGATGCGCCGCCGCCTGCGCTGCGCCGAAACCCTCCCGAACACAGCCCGGCGACGCACACACCCCCGGCCGAAGCCGGGAGCCAGCGGGGAAAGGCTCTCCTGTCCTCAAAACCACCGCTGGGAAAAGGGCCCGGGCAAAGGGAGGCCCGCGGTGGCCAGGGGAGAGCCGAGCGATGCTCGGAAATCCCCGAGCAGAGCGCGGAGGGGAGGAGGATCCCTGGTGTGGGGGCAGCGCGGCGGCACCAAACGCGGAGGAAGCGCAGAGCTGGGCATGGAGAAATCGGCCTGGCCACGGCTGAGGTGCTGCCAAGACAGGAGCCAGGCCTGCCTCCTTCCCGTGCCTGCCACCAGCTTGGAGACCCCCAAACTTCCTAACACAGGCAGGCGCACAACGGGGCGATTTTCCAGCCTTTGACAGCTTCAGCCACACAAACATCACAGCCGTGGTCGCATCTCACAGCCATCCGGACTAGACGATTTTTAAATAAAAGCACAATTTTCATAAATATTTGCTGACTCCAAGAGTGTAAAAAACCCAAGCTATTGCAGAATTTGGGGTAATTTGCAAGCTTTAGTGTTGCAAGAACATAAATAGAGAAGTGCCGTCATTTAAAGAGGAAAGAAAATTGTATAAAGTGTTTTAGAGGACAGTGTAAATGTCTTTAAATATAACAACTAATTTCCCTGTGTGAGTTTCACTTTAGAGTTACACTATATAGAAAGTTTTTTGCAGGTATGTATTAGTTTATCAGACACTAAGGTTTCTTTTAGCTCCCAAATAAATTAATTCTTGTTAGGGATTTGTAAGCTAAGACTTTTTTTTTTTTTTTTCCCCAATGGAAGCATTCTCAGTGTTTAGTCTTTTAAGTGCTTGTATATAGAAGTGACACACAAGCATCCTTGCAAAACCAGTTCCCAAACTCAGATTCCCTGGCTGGTGAGCTCACCTATGCAGAAGATGTCAATATGGTATTCCCTCAAGATCCAGCATGAAAACCACAAGAGTCTTCCAGCCTCCCAATGCCAGCTCTTGCCCACTTCAATCCCAAACAAAAATCATAATGGTAAATGTATTATTTCCACTTAGTCTTGAATAGAAGTAACAGTTTGTGCTCAAACTGTTATAAAACCTGAGCACTTTCCCCCAAATCCCAGGAAATAACAGTATAAAAGATTCATCGAGGTGAAGTTTGTGAAAACTTAAATTGATTTGAGACCTGCTTCTAAAATCAGCTGTTAATGACATACTGAGAGGCCCCTAAACCAACACAGGTACAAAAAATATTAAGTGAAAAAAAAAAATCAGAAAACTGCAAGAGACTGAGGACTCTTTTCAGTGGAAACCACTGCATGCAAAAGCTTTGCTGAGATGCCAGGGGTAAGTGGTTTGTGTACAGCTTTTATCAAGATAGAGGCTCATAGAAGACAGGACCAATGGTTTGTACTTCAAGGAAATGACGTTGTACATTGATGATTATTTTTATACATCTTGTTGTTGCTATTGAAACATGAAAGCACTTATCTTTATGTAGTTTCCTTTATCTGTACCAACTAGTTGTAAACTCTGTTTGATTTTCCAGATCCTTTTCAGTCAAATGTTATTTAACAAGGACTGTAGTTTACAGAGAGCAGAGCAGTCAAAGGGCAATTTTAAATTTGCCAGCTAAAGAAGCCTGTATTATAGTCAGGCAGGGAGGAACTTCCTGGACATTTATTATAAAGCAATAAAAATTTTGAGAGAAGATAGCTGATCTTCTTCTTGCTGTATGATTTCTCTTCACCTGGAACAGGAACCCTTTGACAACAAAAAAGCAAAGCTGTTTGCAGAAAACAGCTCTGCTCAGCCCTCCTGATCCTGTCTGTAGAGGAGGGAGGAAGGCAGCAGGATATGCTGCACATGTATTTAAGTCCTTGCATTGTTGTCAAGGAAGTGATATGAGCTTCTGGAAAATCCATAGTTCTTCTTTAATATGTCAACAGGTTAGCACTGTTGTGCAGGCTGTATCTGGCTGTGCTGTTTATATGGCTGGATAATGATAACACCATGTAGGTAAGTTCTGATTCCTTCTGGAAACATCATCTTTCCATATGAGTATAAGCACAGGTGTTGACCTAATTTATCCTTACTGGCATGCTTTTGTTACAGGACACCAATTCATTAGGAAATTCAACCTGTAAGTGTGGAATGTCTTCATCTTTGCTCAAAACCCACTGTAGAGTACTTGGCCTTCATAACACATTTTGAGCTTGTGAACAAGTGCTGTCCTCAACAAATGTTGGAGAAGTCTTTGAAAACTCAGAAGTCCAAAATGATGCAACAGTTTTTCTCTCGTCCTCTGCCTGGGAAGGGCCACTTGGCTTCAGCAGGGTTTTGAGGTGGGTGTCTGGGAAGTGTCCCTGGGTGCTGCCCTCCCTCCCAGCACCCACACATGGAGTGGGTGGCCCACAGTGAGTGTAGAGGACCCGCTACAGGACAAGTGCAGGCTGGGGACTCTGTGGGCTACTGAGAGAAGTCAGAATGACTTCCTATGTTTTTTTTGTCCTTTCAGTCCTCTCCTAGGCCATATGTGCCAAATTCCATTATATCACAGCACAAAAATATACTGCCACCCTGCGAGATGCTGGCACAGCTCAGGCCTTCTGCAAGCAGAAGGAATAATTAGATTGTTTTTCATTCCCACATGAGGAAGAGCCAGGGCCAGCTCAGTGGTCTTACCAACAAGAATTGGATCAGCACTCAAGAAGGACACAAAAAATTATTTTTTCCTGATCACAAAGTCTTCAGAAACATCTGGAATTGGCAAGGGAAGCATATTTTCTCATACTTTGAGGTTATTTGCCAAATGTTGAAGGAGAGATTCTTTATAATATTTGGTCTGCAGGTCTTTTCGTGTGCCATTCAGGATGAACACACCACATCCAAAGTTTGATTGCTTTGGGCAAAACAGGAATAACTAACATTTGTGTTTTGAGAGACTTCAGTGGTAAATGGGTTGAGGTTTGGGAGTCGAAGCTACCTTCTTGCATTCCTTCTGCACTGCTGCCTTGGAATGCACTGGAAAACCTCTGCATCTGTTGGACATTTTTTTGGCCATGAACACATCTCCTATATACTATTTTGAAGTGATGACACAAGATAAGGATAATCCCCAAGATCTTGGCTTATAGTTTTGACCAGGATTAAAGCATAAATAAATTAAACCAGCCACTGGGAACAGTGAATGAACTTTTTTTACAATTCTGTATCACTTTGTGCTCTCCATATTTTCAAAGGCCACTTCCTTCAGTTTATTTATTTTTGTCAGCTTTGTGGCTTTGTCCCTTGCACTACACCTTGAGTGATCTCACTAGAAATTCCAGGTATGTCTCAACCTAAAGTTTACAAATTCTCCCAAGCTTCCAAGAAACCTTCTCCCCGCCCTACTTCCCCAATTACTTTCCATTTGGTTATAAAATGTGGTTCTGTCAGTGTTCTTTCCAGTGTTGCCCTCAGGCACCAGAAACATGCTGTGGCCAGCCTGATCTCAGCCTAAAAGAGCAAATACCTGCTTCCTCCTGTGCTATGCAGAGAGCACCAATTGGGGCTGAGTCACGCCTGGTGAAACTCTGGGTGGTGTTATTGTAGGGGAAAAGTCATTTGGAAGAAAGTGAGACCAAGAACTCAAGGGAGAAGTAGAAATACTGTATATTAGCAGAAGTGCAGAGAGTAGAAAGTGCTGGTTGGATTTGCACTGCAGTGTGGTGAATCAGCATCAGGGCTGTGTCTGGAAACGTCTCAGTGCCACCCAGCCACCAGCACCAGTGAGAGCTCAGAGATGAGCTCGGATACCCCATGGGGAAGTAGAGAAGGAAGAGACTGGAATGGAAGAAGAGAGGATTCAAAAGAAAATGAAATTGGGCTCTAAAATAGGATGGAAAGCAAGCCACAGCTGTCAGAGTATCTGTCCATAGCACACTGAGACTGCAGGGTTGGGATTGGAAGCTCAGCAGCAGTGCAGCAGAAAGCTCTTCAGTTCCCCATCCTTGCCTGTTCACTCTCATATTCATTCAATTTTATTGTGATGTCATTTTAAATCAGATCTAGTCCCAAACAGGAGGGAGACTCTCTCTGCGTGGGGATGGGAACAAGTGCCAGGAGCAGGCCAGGAGCTCCTTGTTCAAGCTTTGTAGCAGGGATGTGCTTACAGGACTCTCCACCTGTGTGAACCACACCAGGCGAGGTAGCATGGAAGGACATAACAATGATACTTTTACTGAAGTTTTTGTGTATTTACTTTTTCATCTTGTGAATCTAGATCCTCCTGCTCCTATTGCACAAATATCTTGGGTCATCTCTTAAGACTTTTCTGTTAAATAAGTTCAGTTGTAGAGGATTAAATTTACATTACTAGTAAGTTGAGAAGTGTTTGACATTTTCTAATGAACAGTTTAAAGAGTTTATCTTTGCATGGAGGATATTTATGTTCTTTGTGGATCTTTTCTTTGAGTCACATTAATTCTTGCATCTGAAGTTTGTTCTATATTTTGTGGCAGTAATGCCCGTAAAACGTTTGTAACACCAAATTGCCAAGATATTTATATTCCTAATTTAATCTGTGAAACACAAGGGAGATCATGCTGCGCTGGGGTTTAAACAAAGCACTCGGTACCCCTTAGCAGGACACCGGTCCGTGTCCCTGGGCTGCCACAGCCGCAGGTCAGCCGATGGCCGCCAGCAGAGCAGAGCACAAGGCGGCAGCCACAGGTACCCACTGGCAGCACGTAAGCCCCGTGTCCTCCCCTTCACCTGTGCAGGCTCAGACACACTGGGGACCCACAGCATTCCCAAGGGAAAGCAGGGAGCCGGCGCAGCGCGGAGCCTGCCCGCCCGCCGCGCTCCCAGCTCCGCGGGAACGGCCGGGAACGGGACTCCGCTCCCAGCCGTGCCGCTGCCGCGCAGGCGGCTCCCGCGGGGACATCACTAGATGGCGATAGAAGTTTTAAAACCGAGTCGGAGTCCCCTGAGGGTTTGCAGAAGGCTGCGGTTCAGGCTGTAGCCGAACCCTGAAGGGGCAGGACCTGCCGCTCGGGAGGCTGAGGGGTCTCTTTAGCTCCGGCCATCGCCCCTTTCCCTCGCTGAGAGCCAAGGCTCCACGTCCTGCTGCGCTTTTGTTCCAAGGAAGAATCCAGCACGCTGAGCTGGAGATACAGAAGTAGCTGGAGGGCCTCTCGTGTGCCAGCGAGGCAAAGCAAGCAATCACACCCCGTTACACCTGCTGCTGCTGCTCCTGAGCGTGGCTGAGCAGCCTGAGCTTGGTCAGCGGACCAGAACAATAACGCTGAGGTGCCCAGTGTGGCATTTGCCACATCATTCGGAAATATCAGTCTTTAGACTCACTCCACGGCTGCAGCAGGCTGCCTTCTCATCAGTCAGTCATCCATACAGCCCTGGCCTGGAGCATCTCCATTGTGCACTCAGGGTTAACTTAATTACATGCAAAAAGGGTGAGGGGGGAAAAAAAAGAAAAAAAAAGAAAAAAAAAAAAGAGAGAGAGAGAGAGAGAGAGAAAAAAAAATAGGTCAAAAGAGAAGCCAAGAAAAATTAAATTTAACTTTATATAAAATAAAAGTCATCTTTGAAGAAGTCTCTTGCCATCCTGGGTGTTAGGCTTGCTTCTGAGGAAGTTGTGGGAAGTATATCTCCTTATTACATGCTGTAAATGTGATTAACTTGCTTTTCTGTATAAAAGAACCCTGTGATTCATTGCTGTCAGACAACCTGCAGAGAGTTTCAGTTCCAATTGAATTTTAAAAAACTGGTTTGAGCAAATTGTTGGTGTTTTCTGGCCCATGAGACAAAGCTGTAAAGTCACAAAAGGGTTAATTATTGAAAAGGCTTTGGAATATTACTGAAGTTATTATATTACTGCTCCTTGCTGTGCTCTGCTAAGGGAGCAGAGGTGGCATCTGTAAGTGATGACAGGTGACCATCTCACAGCAGGGACAGCAGAACCTGTTAAGGCACTGCAACTTGACCCCTGCTCCTCCAGTCCCCACAGCACATCAGTTTCAACATGATATTCACAGACTTGCAGGGACATATTTTGACAGCCTTTATATGTGCCCTTGCTCCGCATTTCCATAAGGAAACTCAAGGAATAACAGACTACCCTAAGAGCAGATTGTCTCTTCCTGGGAGTCAAGGTCAAATGTAGGGACAGGCAGGGTCTGGTGGCCTCCCTGAAGCATGGAAATTAGTCTTTTCTATTCCAGGGTGAAAACAAGGACAAAAGCAATTTCCCAGGGGCTTCACATTCTAGTAGCACCCTCTAAGTGCCCTGTCTGTTTTATATACCCTGAATCCCCACATCATGCAAGCGGGTCTGGATGAAATTGGATCCAGTGAGCTAGACAGAAAGAACAGATGGTGGTGTAGATGACAGTCTTTTGGTTTCTAAGAGCCAAGTTTCAGTTAGAGAATCTATCTGCGTAGACTTCCAAGTTTTTGTCTTCTCAATATCTGTATGAGCAGGAAAGTGCTGATGGACTCCAAGGGCATCAGGGAGCAGGAGTGACCCACCAGCATCCTGAGAACCTGCTGCAGAGCAGGGAGTTGCACCAGCTGTTGAGCCACCTTTTCAGCCATGGCTGGGTCATTTTCAGGAGAAGGAGTCTTTCGGTGGCACTGAGAACTGAGAATATTAATCACCTCTGCAAAAGTGGCTCAACCACTGCAAGGCCCAGTAGGCAGGACAGTGCCCTGCAGGACTTTGGGGTAACACATTGGTGAGCATCTGCTGTGCTGGAGCAGACAGCCTGACATGTGCCCTTATTACCAGGTTCATATCAGCATGGCTTTTTAAATTAGGATGGTGCTCACAGCTCATAGCACAAATAGTTGCTTTGTTTCTCCCCAGAAGTGGAAACCCAAATCACATACTCCCCCACCCTCAGTCACTGTTCATAAGCCAGGTGTTATTTTAGAAAACATGCTGTTGGACTGTTTGAGAGAAATTTATGGGTTTTTCTGGTGCTGTTTCTCACCTCTTGTGGTAATCCAGGTGTGTCAGTACCCACCAAGCATCTAACTGTGATGTAGTTAAGTGCTGGAAATCCTGGAACATCACAGAAGCCGTTAAAAGCACATTTCTGTGTTCCTAAGGTGGTTTACAAAAAGAGAATGAAACCATGTTGTGTTCCTTCCCTACCTGCTCCTCAAAGTGGTAATGGGAACTGAAAGGCAGGAGCAACACGAGACGGGAGCAAGAGGAGGCACAGCCCAGTGGTGCCAGTGCTGGGTGCAGTGGAGGAGCCCTTGGTGGGGAGCACTGAGGAGACAGAGCACAAAACCGTCAGGGTGCATCTGGTGGGGCTGCAAGGGCAGAAGGCTATCTCAAAAGGCAGGGGTTGGTACGCCAAAATCTCACCCAGTGTCTGGGATGGGTTCCTGCCAGGGCCAAGGATGCTGCTGGGTGCTTCCCATGATTCTCGAGGGTTATCTGAGGGAAGGCTGGAATTGCACCACCTGCTTTTTGTACCAGTGGAAACTGCTCAGAACCCCCTGCTCACCCTGGCAGGACTGAGGCTGACATAGCAAGCAGCAGTTCTGCCAAAACCAGGGGCTTGGGATCAATTGTCCGTTTCCTGGTGCCAAGGCAAGATCCTGGGAATTCCTCCCTGAAGGACATTAGTACCTGGGAAGAAGGGAAAAGGAAACTCCCTCAAGCTCCAAAGCTGCATTTTTGCCATTCACAGTCAATGTCAGTGATTCAGATAATCGCTGCATCTGGGTGGGCATTCCCCAGACAGACCGGAGGCAAATAACCCAGCTGTCACCCCATACACCGGCAGAGACAACTGCAGTGACACCAGCCTCCTCCCTTCAGGCTGGTAGTTCAAACGAGTGAACGTAATTCTCCTTCTCCCGTCACTACCGTTTTCGTGTGTGCTGGAGCTTCTGGTTTCCAGTTACCACTGGAAGCAGAAGTGAAAAACAGAAAGAAAAGCTTCTCTCAGGGTATTTTAGGTTCAAGCAAAGTCAGGAGGTTTTAGAAACAAAACAGGGGCACTATGAGATAATTTGGTTTGTGCTTAGCAAAAGGCAAATCAAACTTTGACACTTGTCTACCTGTGAACCAGCCACAAATTCTCCTCCCTCTCGAATACCTGCTTGGTATCAGCATCCACAGATTAATCCCAATTTTGCCTAACATAAGGTGTTTATGAATATTCTGCTGTCCAGAAAGAATTCCTGTCTGAAAGTCTCAAAAGAACTGCAAAATTAAAATTTTGCCAAAGTTAGAGCTGAGTGACAACAGAGTAACTCTTTGTACAGATTTGGTGTTAGCCACCCAGAGATGCAGTGGCAGAGATTAAAACAATGCTGGAGTGCCTTAGCCAGAGGCACAGCTGTGCTTCAGCAGTTCACTCAGCTGTCCTCCCAGTTGTTGTCCTGCTACAGACCAAGGATGCATGGGGGAATCAAGTCTTGAGACAGCCTCTGATAACTTCAGTCACTCAAATATCATGAGAAGTGTTGGAACAGATCCAACAGAAAGGCTCTAATTTTTATGTTGCTCTAAATCAGCCCTGTGTACAATGCTGCCCTGTAGTGAAGATAGCCTGGACCCAGAAACCAAAGATGAACAACGATGTTTCAGGAAGAAAAAGAAAATAACAACTGGTCAGGATGAAGAGGTGAGATCCAGATCCATTTATCTGCCTGTACACTTCTTATGAGGGAGGATGACAAGTTTCTTTGTAGAGTAAATGTGTTTGCCAAGAGGAATGACACCAAGTGAAGATCTGACAGTGCAAAGATCATCTAAGAGCAGTGAAAACATGCAGGTTTTCTTTGTTAGACCCAATGACTGTTCATACTGGAGTAGGTCAGTGGGCTCACGGCGAAGAAATTTAGGTGATGTCCAGTGGAGTTTTCTGGCCACCAAAAGGAGAGTGAAGCCTGGACTGCAAAGTGAAAACAAAGAGGTATTTCGAGACTTCACACTGTAATGACATTTTGGCAATGTCAAAACCTAAAAGACATGCACAACATGAAATCTATGTAGCTGAAAGACTAAGCTTTAGGGGCTGGATCTGTCTAGGCTGATCCTGGTTGATACTTCAAGTCCAAAAAACAAAGAAAACTTTGAAACTTAGATCTGGAGAGGGAATTACTCTTGCAGCCTCTGACATAGCATCAGAGGGACTTTCCTTTCAGAGGGACATTCCAAGTTTCAATTGCTGAAAAACTTTGCTTTGCCTACTCTCACTAGACAGGAAGAGAATAGTAAGATAGAATAGGATATACAAGAAATCTAGTGGGCAAGAGAATGTGCATCAAGGAGAAAGGAAGCAGTCATGCTGATAAGGACAGCTACTAAGTAAATGAGAGAATTGTGCCTGTTTGCATTAAGAAATATGGTGATGAAAGAAAGAAGGAAAGAGAGAAAAAGACAGAAAGAAAGAGGAAGAGAGGAAAAGATGAAGAGATGGAGAGGAAGAGAGGAAGTGAGGAAGAGAGAAAAAGAAAAAGAAAAGGAAAAAGAAAAGGAAAAAGAAAAAGAAAAAGAAAAAGAAAAAGAAAAAGAAAAAGAAAA
>JACBWW010000017.1:11826437-11859367 GCA_020086605.1 Lanius collurio | reverse complement strand
TAGTTCTAGATTTCCTCCAGTTTCTAGGGAAGTTTGGGCATAAAGAAAAAATAGACAGCCTTTAGACATGATCAAGGGTTGGCATCAGCTGACCAGGTGCTGGACATCAGTTCCTATGCCCTTTTTAGGATCAGGCTGCAGACACCTTCCTCATTTGAGCTCTCAGGAAATCCCCAAGCTAGAAGGGCTGAAAATAAAACTAGCCTAGATTTACAGGAGTATGGAAAGGCACTTGAAAATATAACAGGAAAAGAAACCTTTTCTCTGCATTCAGTTAAGTCTGAAAGTGGTTTTTAGAGCAAATTTTCCTCACTGCCACCTCATTTCTGCACTCATCTCGTGCATAAGAAAACATCAGCCTGAGAAAGTCTTTTCCAAGAAAACTGTCAAGAAGGTGCAAAATGGAAGCAACCCCTTGCTGAGGGGTCACCTCCCTTTCTCCCTTCATGTGGGCTCCCATTGTCCGAGAAAGGTGGGTGGTCAGGGTGGGCAAGTCACAGGGGAAGTGGGCAGAGGAATACTAACACTTTGGAGCCCATGAGTGCTCACTCCATCTGCTGAAAGTACACTAAAACCATTGGGGCATCAAGCAGCAGCCTGGGAGAGAAGGCAAAGTCCATAAAGGAGAAGGATGAGAGCAGAGGGGATCTGGGACTCAAAAAATGTGGAGACATGAGACAGATTAAGCCATTGACCAGGGGTGTGGCTCCTAGAGTGGCCAGCACAATGCTGGGAGCATGGAATGGACCTGAGACTGTAGCCAGCTCCTGCGTCCTTCCACCATAGCACTTCCCACTGCCATCAGCAGAGGCATGAGAGGACCCTCTGCTGCTCCTGCCCCAGCCAAGGGGTGCTCACAGCACCCACACTGCCCAGCCCTGCTCAGTGCAAGTCCTCCTGCATTCCTCTGTGCAGCAGAAATCCACATAGCTCATGTCCATGAGGCCACTTTTTACAGCTGGGATCCCTCAGCAGTGGCATTTGGGTCTTCTTGTATTTCTGAAGTACTTCATCAACCGCTCTCCATCCCTTCTGCTCTGGGGGCAAGTCAGAGGACCTGAAGGAGTTTCTGCGAGGAGTCCTTTAGCTTGTCTTATGTAACAGGTTAGACAAAATGATAATTATTCCTTTCATATTTTAGGGTTCTGAACCATTTCTTGTCTCTATCTCACACATCTGCTCTGTTAATTTTGCCCTACACTAGAGATTTCTCCTCTGTCCAAGCTGGTCTGCAGCAAGGCCTGATCCCCAGGGCATCTCCACCAACCCTCAGGGACTCCCCAAAACCTTGCTTGGAAAGCACCTCAGAGGCTGAGGAACCACCTCGGAGGGAGGCACGAGACAGGGAATATGCCATTGCTGAAATGCCCAGCCCAAACTGGGGGCAGCTATATTCCCCCTGCAGTCCTGAGGGCCACGGCTTTCCTCTCAGTGAGGGAGACCATTTCCCAAGCAGGACAAGTGCAGGAAGATCTCCTGCTCCTGGCAGCTGGCCTGTACAGCCAGCGGTGTGACACAGGAGTCAGCGACGCACCAGGAGCGAGCCCGTGGGAGCTGTGGAGGTTGTGAATGATCCTGCATGCACCACCCTGGGATGGAAAGCTGTGTGAAGCTCACCACTAGCAGCAGTATATGTGGCTGCCTGTTGACTCAGCAGACATGAAACAGGTGGGCTCTGTGTGGGGTTTCTGAGGTGCATGCCCAGGACTACGCTGCCAGCTGCTGGGGAGGAGGTAATTGTAAGGATACTGCTGTAAATGAGTGGCTCAGGGCTCAAGTAGCTGAGTGACAGGAGGCAGCTCAGCTGCCATGGCTGGGCTGGGGCAGGAGCAGGCTCACTGAAAGCAGGTGGCTTGCCTGTTTTGCTGCCTGGATAACTCCATACAGACCAGTGGGATGTGGGCAGCTGCAAGGCAAGGGGCATGAAAGAATCACCCTAGCAAAGGTGTAAATGTGTTAGGGTACCTGAGGGCAGGGTAACACAAAGTGCACTGTTCCTTTTCTTAGAGAAGGGATTTAAAGTGAGAAACACCAGCCTGCTTACCATGGCACAGAGAGGGAGTTGCTAGTTAGTGTCCTGAAAAGTGTGCAATGTTAGTTAAAGGCCAGAAAAGGCCTTATTTCAAATAAAAAAGAAACTTATGTGGAGGTTATGGGTAAATGCACCAGGCACATAAACAGACTCAGACTGCATTCTGTGTCTCTGGACTCCTTCTGCATCCCCATTTCCTTTCGGTGCGTGCATCACCCGACAGCTTTGACTCACACATTGGCACTGGAACAGCTTTGGGTGTACTGTCTCGTGTCCTGAGAGGAAATGATGTGGAGACTTTGACATTGCTTGGAAAGTGGAAATAATCCTTAATCATTCAACTCTGTATTATAGCAGTGTGCTGGGAGCCACACTCAGCACCAGCTGGTGGGTGGCACACAACCTGATCCTATAACCAGTGGCTCCCCAAAATGTATGACATCCAAGCCAGCCCAGCACTGCCAGAGCATTGACCTAGGGCAAGCACAGGGCACAGGTTACCTCTGCTCTTCAGCACATTTTGGAGCACTGTGCATCTATGACAAGTATTGTACATCTCCCACAGGCTTGTATCCATCCTGGCTTTCTGCCTGCCTCCTCTCCCAGTAAAACCTTCTCTGGCTGGGGCTGGCAGGAGAGAGGCGAGTGACTTCCATGTCACAGAGCTATGATGTGGATTGTGCCACTCAGAAAGGCACTGAGGTCCTGGCTGTCCCTCTCCCAGTGACTTAAGGGGAGAGGGGACAGAAGGTGACAGGCAGGAGGAAAGCATGGGGGGACATTGCCCCACAGCATCTTAAAAGTTGCCTGAATGGGGGAAACAAGTCTCCTCCTGTAGGTTCACCCAGGCACAAGGAATAACCTGGTAGAACTGCAGGGAGAGGGAATAAAAACCACTGTGTCTTGAGAAGGTGAAATTTTTAAAATCCATTCCTGAGATCTTGCGAGATTGGGTAGGAAGCTGAGGTAATCAAGCACAGAAGAGGAAGGATCCCAATGCTCTGGGACATCAGACAGAGGCAAGAATGCAGACAAATGCTGAAGGGAGACAAGGTTTGCCTTTTTGTGCCTGTTTTTTTGTGTATCAGCCTCTACTCTCTCTCCAAAACCATGGATAAGTGGGCAACAGGGTGCACATGGGCCCAGCTTTCTCCTGCTACTCCTCAAGGTTGGGCCCCTCCACCATGGATCAGGAAGTATCTCTCGTCCAACCCCTGCTCCACATGGGGCAGACTGCAAGGTCACACTCAGTTATTTGGGTTATCCCACTCAAGTTTGAAAATATTTCCCCATGTCAGTAAAAATAAAAATTTCCAAACTTAAAGTGACCTTATAAATTAAACTTGAAATTGTATCTGCAGTCTCATGCACCGAGTTGTTTGTTTGTATTTTCAAAATGCAGGTCTGAAACTGTTATGTCACTGTCAGTGCATGACTTCAGCTGAATAATCCCTCAAGGGACTTGGGAGAGGAAAACCCAGCCGGGAATGTTGCAGACACGAGTCATCCTCAGGAGGCCCATATTTAATAGCTGGACATGTTTCCCTGGTGTCTAACCCTGCTTCATTTCTTAATCTTTCAGGGACAGAGGTGATCGTGCTGGGACAACATGTACAAATACAGCATCAACAGTATCATTTCGGAGAAGATGATCTATCTTCATGGCTACTCACACTAATTACTCCTATGAGAAGCTTGACTCTGACATGATGACTTTTCTTACAGCAGCCCTATCCAGTTCCTAAATATAAGTAAGAGCCTTTCCAATCAAAAAGGCACAATGAAGTCCTGTAACCAGCACTATTGCAAAATCTAGAATAGTATCAGCTGACATACAAAGGCTGGGCATGCAAAACTTTGGAGTTTAAGGAAAGGCAAAATTCCAGCATACAACAGCTGGAGTTAGGCGAAGTTTGCAAGGAGCTAAAGTTTGGAAGGAGCACAGTATTTCCTTGTATAAATACAGATTTTTCCTCCTTTCCCCATGCAGCTGAGTGATGAAAAGTGTCTGTTGCTTCCCATCTCCAGCAGCCTTCCTACCATGCTGGTTTGGTTTCCCATGTGTCCTAACAAATGGTCTGGAGGCAAAAAAAAAAAAAAAAAGTGGTTCTTGCTTGAGACCTGCCTATGGAGGGGTTTTCTGTGTGGCCCCTCCTGTCCTTTGGTATGCCAGAACCAGGGGTGTGCAGGGACAGGCACATGCACTAACTCTGACTTCAGGTATCTGAATGTACAAACTGCTTTGTAAGTCAGCCTCCTTCACCATGGATCAGGGAATGCTTCAGCCCCATTTACAAATTTCATCGGGTGCAGGAAGAAATACCACACCTCTTTTCAAGACGTGCACTCAGAGACACACCTTGAGGCCTCCTCCTTCCAGGTAATTTCTGACTTCTTATCAAATCTGCACTTGCCCACACATACTACAGAGAATGCCAAGAGAAGATGCTGCAGTTAACACCGGAGTCTTGCTGCAAGTTTGGGAAGTACAGCCTAACTGGGGTACTATTTGCATAAAACAGTGCAGAAAGGGAGATCTCCCTGAACTTTTTTAACATTATTTGGCTTATTTCCCTTCCTGGAAATATTACTCTTTTGGTAAAATGAATTATTGATAGGTTGGAACCAAAGATGTTTTCATATTTCTAAGGAAGAGCCAACTTAACCTCACAGGGTACTTGTTGCTTGCCTTAAAATATCCTATCTTATGCAGAAAATGGTCTGATTTTCCCCAAAGACAACCCAGTGCGTACTTGGAAATGCCTTGATGTTTGGCCAACTCTGCCTGAGACAGTGAAATCTGGTCTTCTGTTCTTTCAAAACCACCTACACTCAAATACACAAGGATGCAGCCTGTGTGTCCCTCCTCAGAGGATGGGCAGGGAGCCGGTTAGCCCAGTCATCACATGGGATTTTTGGACCAGTGTTCAAACATGTCCTTTAGTGGAAGCCTTTGCTGGCTTCTTGCCATCTCTGTATGCCAGAAAGTACAGCTGTGGTCCTCACAGTACCCAGCCCCAGTGTCCCAGTGCTCCCAGGGGTCCAGATTGTCCTTGGGCCACCAGCATCTGAGGGATGGCAGCACAGTGTCACTGGGCTGCTGTCATCCCTGGGGCACAGCTGTGCTTCTGGCTCTGCTCAGGACAGCTGTTGGAAACAGACCCCTCCAGGTACTGTGGCAGGAGCTCAGTGGGAGAAGGAGGCAGGGGTCACTAAATGTCTCCACCTCTGCCACTAGTGGCAGATGCCATCTGAGGGGCTGGGGACCCAGTGCAGGGGCAGATCCATGTGCCAGCCTCCCTCTAAGTCCCTCTGCACCTGTACCAGAGAGCCACCACACTGGCTGGCCATGCAGGAGGGAGAGCAAGTGCTGTGAGATGGGAGGGAAGCTGCATGGGTGGTGGGGACACCAGGTCAGGCTTGGAAACTACTGTCATTACACACAAAAATAAGGAGAAACAGTTCACGTTTTGGAGGGGATCTTTGTACCACTGGTGAATAAAGGCTACTGAAGGAATATCTGCAGTGATGGTGGGTTACAGACACAGGCTCTGCTCAGGGTCAGCTCTGCCATGAGCTTACCTGCACCAGGACTGCATGGCAGCAGCTCCTGTTCACTTGCAATTTGAACAAGCAGTTGACAAAGAGAAAACTTTGACCTACACTGGAAATTCACACGAGTTTTGCAGACTTCTTTTCTTTTCTTTTCTTTTCTTTTCTTTTCTTTTCTTTTCTTTTCTTTTCTTTTCTTTTCTTTTCTTTTCTTTTCTTTTCTTTTCTTTTCTTTCCTTTCCTTTCCTTTTCTTTTTTGAAGGAAGGATGGTGTTCTTGTTCCAGCTGGAATAGAATTATTTTTCTCCTTAGTAGCTGGTACAGCGTTGTGTTTTGGATTTAGAACAAAACTCGTGTTGATAACACACTGATGTTTTGGTTGTTGCTAAGTAGTGCTTGGACTAAGACAAGGACTTTCCAGTGTCTCATGCTCTGCTGGTGAGGAGGAGCACAAAAATCTGTGAGGGAGCACAGCCAGGAGATCTGACCCTAACTGGGCCAACGCATGTTCCACACCACAGAAAATCATGCTTAGTAAATCACTGGGGTCAGAGGGAGTCAATTGCTGCTCAGGGATGGTCTGGGCATTGGTCAGTGTGTGGTGAGCAATTGAATTGTACACCACTCATTTTTTATTTGGTTTTATTTTTCCTTCTTTTTAATTACAATATCTATTATTATTATCACATTTAACTTTGTTTCAATTAATAAACTGTTCTTATCTCAACCCAAAAGTTTTGGGGTTTTTTCCATTTTTTTTTCCTAAGTCCCTTGTGTTCTTTCTTTCCCTCCAGGATGGGGAGGGGGTGACAAGCAGCTGCACAGTACTTGGGTGCCAGCTGTGGTTAAACCATAAGAGAAGGGGAAGAAAAGTTGACCTTGGCTTACTGTAAGTGAGCATTAGAGAAGAGGGCATCCTTTGCTTTGCCAGCAGCCTTGATAAGCCCCCAGGCTGATGCCTGGCTGTGGCACTTAACCTCTGGAGGGTCAGTGGACCCCTTCCTGCCACCCTGTCCTCTTGGGCTACACATACACCTTGTGGAGTCCCTCCCTGCCTTCTCTCATTTCCATCTCTTGCTCTTCTTTGGCTGCATGGCTTCAGCATGTGACTTGCTACCAGCACCAGGAAGGATTTAAACTTTGCAAACATCACTAATTATTTGACTTTTACATATTGACAAAGCTATGCTCAGTGTCATTGCTTGCAAGTTGGGCATGACCTCTCTGTGCAGGAGCACCATGGTAGCATCCCTCCTCTGCCAATGGCACCTGCAGGAACAGGGTTCACACTCAAGACCAGATTTCTGGGTGAGTGTGAGGCTGTCATTGCATGTAGCTTTGATGAGGATCAGATACAGCCATTTTGTCTTGCACACCTCACTCTGCGAGCATCCTCCTTCTGGCAGCCTCTCTCTGGACAAACCCACCTGCCCCTGGGCATGCTCAGGCTGCCCCTGTGGCCACGCTAACTCCGTGCTCAGGTGCCACGTGCTGCTGCCTCGCCAGGAGGTGTGGGTGCAGGTGAGCAAAGCTGTGGCAGCAGCTCACCTCCTTCCTGGTGAGTCACCATGCCCCAGTATCTGTCAGCCTGGCTGTGTCTGGTGACCAGCCTGAGGCAGCATGAGTGCGCCCATGGGACTATAATGAGCCACTCCCAAAGTCTGGCTGGATTTTTTTGGGGCGTTGCTGAGTTTGGTCAGCACACAATTTATAAAGGACTTGTTTTCACCTTGCCCGAATTGTTAGCTTTGGATGGTAACAGTTTTAGGAATGGACTTTGCTGGGCCTTTCCTATAAGAAAAGGAAAGGCTGCTTGGGCTTTGAATAGTGCTTTGGTGCTCTTATGTCAGGAATTTACAAAGTCCCTGGACATGGGATGCAAGTAAAAGGAAGCAAAGAAAGCCTTCATCCATGATGTCTAAGCCTGCCTCAGAAGGAGCTAGCACAGCCCCAAGGGAAGCTGTACCCAGCAATGAAAATATTCCCAGTTTTGGCCATGCACAGCACCAACCATCTCTTTACATCCCAATCCTTCCCAGACAACCAACTTGGCCTTCCCAGCTGTGGCAGAGTCACACCTCCAGTGACTCTTCCCCAGCTGCTTCTTTGTTTCTGCCAATTAGCCAGTGTTTTCCTCAAGATCCCAATAGATGGACTAATGCTTGGCCAAGGGCCTGCTTCCCCTTCCCTGTCAGCTCTGCACACAGGGAGGGCTGGTAAACTGCTCTGTACTTCTACTGCAACTTCTCTCAAGCTTCCAAACATTAGGAAGCCTTTCTGAGGAGTGTGGTGGTGATCTCAGTCCCAGGGTCATGGGCTGAACTAAGAAACCTCCTAAGTGCAAGAGAATAGAAGGCACATTTGGCTCCCTAATTTCATCAGTGTTGTGATTTACCCTCAGCAGACAACCAAACCCTGTGCAGCCACTCATGAACTCCCCTCTGGTGCAATGAGGGAGAGGACTGAAATGGTACAAGCGAGAAAACCCATGGTATGAGATAAACACAGGCTAAAGGGTAAAACAAATGCTGTGCACACAAGCAAAGCAAGAAAAGGAATTAATGTACCACTTTCCACGGGCTGAAAGGTGTTCAGCCATCTCCAGGACAGCAGGGCTCCATCGTGCATAACAGCGACTTGGGAAGGCAAACCCCATCACTCAGAATGTTCCACCTTGTTCCCCCAGCTTTATACACTGAGTGTGACATCGTATGGCCTGGAATATCTCTTGGGTCAGGAGGGGTCAGCTGTCCTGGCTGTGTCCCCTCCCAGCTCCTGTGCACCCCCAGCCTCAACGCTGGCGAGACACAGAAAAGGCCTTGACACGGTGTAAGCCCCACGCAGCAATAACAGAAACATCCTTTGTTATCAACACAAAGCTGAAACACAGCCCTGCGCTGGCTACTGTAGAGAAAATGATCTCTACCCCAGCCAAAACCAGCACAATCAATTATTTTGAGCAGTGGGTTTCTCCATGCACTTGTTTTCCTTTGCAGTTTAGCATGAGTCTCAGTATTTCCTCAAGAGAAAATGAAATTACACCCCAGAAATCAACACAGAGGCAAACCATTTGCAAAATTCCATGGCTCAGCACTGACCAGATAAACCCTGGAGCTGGTGCTCATCATGTTTTCCCACCATCCATTTTCATTCCCTCCTCCTCACCTCCAGCCTCAGTTGCTCTGAGTACACATGTGCTCAGGCAACCAGATTAGAGGAGTAGCCCTCCCCCTCCCAGGATATTTCTTACCCAGCTCATTTCCCTGACCCCATTCCCCAGGTGCTGGTGTAAACAGGTGGACCTACACACTGCAGGGATCACTACTGTGGGATATGCTCGAATGAAGTGGCATGTTTGGGATATTGCTCCAGAGAGAAATTCCTGCTGTGCTTCAGCCTAAGGCTCACCTGAGAAATAGTCCTCAGCTGTTAGAAAGCTGACTGAGCTGGAAACAATGATTGGTGTTCAGCATACCTGAACAGCTGCTTGTTGATTGTCTACCAGTCCTCTGAAGTGGTATTTATCCTGAAGCCCTCATACTGTTCAGACATGTGGATGTGTCTATAATCAGCCAAACCTTACTACCTATGTCTGGCAACACATACACTGTAATTATTGTGGATAACCCGGTCACTTAGTGCTTCCTTAGTAAGAAGATATATAATAGACATAACTAAACCCAAATATTAAATAATGAGCCTATATTAAATAGTGTCTCCATATGCAGATTTCCATGCTAAAATATTTAACTGAGTGGGAGAAAGGAGAATGGCATTGCAGAAAAAAATAAAAGAAGAAAAGTCAGTGTAACATTTTTAAAGCAAAGGTAAAAGACCCCTAGCTGCCTCCAATTTTGACATGGATCTCATTGTTGAAGTATACAAGCACTTGATCAGCATTTGCATAACCTTTGCCATTGTCTGGTGAGAAGAAACATCTTATAGAAGGGAAACTGGGGGGGAGATTATAAGCCCACCTCCAGTTACCTAAAAAGCTGCTTCCTACTAATTCTATGAATCTCCTTAAAGATCAAAAGCTATCAGCAAAAGATCATGAAATTGAACACAGGTGTCTGAAGCCAAAGGTGACCATCCAAATCATTAGGTCAAGCTTTCTTTAAGTCAGTCACACTCAAAGTCTGATCCTTTAACATCCTGATCAGTTAGCATAAATACTAAGAGGGCTCCCTGACACAGCTCTCCTCCAAGCAACTAGTCATCTAGAGATTTTGCACAAAGCACTAGAGCAGTGGGTTATTCCAAAAGGATTCTTTGCAGCAATTAAAACATCAGGACTGAAGTGCTCCACACTGTACACAATTGCTGTGCAACACCCAGGCAGTCCATAAGGAATGTCAGGGTGTGAGAAGGAGAGTTGCCAGAAATACTTACCATCTATTACCCGAGTCCAAAATCCATCAACAATCACCTTCACCCAACTTCCCAATAAATGGAATGGTGCCTGTAGTGTATCTGGGTCATGGTAGGGGGTGTTGGCCCAAATGCAGTTGCAGCCCCATGATGTTTTTGAAGAGGAAGGAAGAATGACCACGTCTCAAGGCACTGAGCTGCATTTATTCATTTGACCATATCAGTATCAAACTAGAAATCATCTGTTTAAGATCATGTGTTAGAGAGGAGCAGCATTAAATAACAGACATGAAAAGAGACTGTGCTTCAGAAAAGATTCAGGGTACAACATACACAGTATGCCATTTAACACAAATGCTTATAAAGAGTCATCCTAAGCATCAAAGAGAGTTTTATAAAAGTTTACAGTCTCATCCAATGGGATGTACAGAACTATGCAGTTTACATAGTTTTACTATCATCCAAAACATCATGTTTCAAATGTATGAGGCACAGCAAGAACAATATAATTCCATTTCCATAGGAACATAAACACTGCTTGTCATTAATGACACACTTTCCAAACCATAGCACTCACAGCAATTATACATGTGTACAATTTTAAAGTATTAAAAAGCAAGAATTTGGAGCCTGCCCACTATTACCAATAGGGAATAACATTTTATCTACCCTTGAAAACTATCCTGCCTTGCAGTAGTTGTAACATAGGAAGGAGTTGGAGTCATTGTCATTCTTTGTCAGGGCCAACTTGCTGTGCTAATCCCAAAGCTACCTGATACCACCAGTGAAGGGCTCCCTCGACCCACAGAGAAGAGGACAGCCTCCTGCTTGGCTCCCACTGCCCAGGGAAGATGCAAAGTTAAAACACATCTGTAAACAAGTGATAATCTGACTCTAAAGACAGCTGACAGAAATAAACTCAGTTTATGGAGGCCCTGATTTTCTTTAAGAATGACTAGAGACTGACCAAATCTTAAAGATAGAACAAGACTGAACCAGTCTTTGGTTAAATCAAGGACTTTTTTTTGGGGTGTGGGGGGACGGGGGGTTGGCAGGAAGGTTTTCTCTAAGTACAGATCAGAGAGACTTGAATCTTACAACCCACATGCTCAATTATATTATATTTTTTCCTGACATTACTTGCAAGCATATAAGTTTTATAAAAGTGCAAGACCCAGCTCAGGAAGATATCCTGGATTAAGACATTCCCAGCAGTGTTCTTTTCAATGTCTTCTTCTTGGTTAACCAGCAGACACACAAACATCACTGTTTGGGATCAGCTTATCAGACCCCCTAAGGGTTTAGCTTAATCATCTGTGCAATTAAACACTATTCACATTTTACAGCCTATGATGGCAATAGTTTTATGTACAAATTGGAAAATCAAGTCTCAAAATCAAATTTTAAGAGGTAGAGGTCCATTTCTGACCCGTCAACATAAAATGTTACTGAGTCAGTCATATTCTAATGCTGGTGGTCCCCTAACAATATTGAAGTAACCAGCTAGAGCTCCAAGGTCTATGTAGAGTGATCTTTGTCTCTTTAGCAGGTCTGACTCTTCCACGCTCCCATTACACAATGAGGAATCTAAAAAGAAAATAGAGAAACCATGTCATTACTGCATAAATAGGGTATATCTTTCAAAATATTTATCCCAATTAAATAAACCACTTGTCTGGGAAGAGTCTTTCAATGCCTTTTGTCAGAACCCTCCAAATGTATTTGATAAGTAGAAGAAAAGCATTTTGAAGCCTGTTGGCAGGTTGTTGGCACCACATCTCGCTTGGGCTTAAAAAGGCTATTTCCTACCTGGATCGTGTATTATCCTTCCTTATGCACTTACTAATGCACAAGGGCAACTGCATTCTACCCACAGTCATTTTTGGTTTTAAAACAAAGGGCATGTACTGCTGACACTCAGCAACATTAGTTATCGTTTTGTGTGTGTGTTTTTCCTTAAAAAGACAAAAAGTGTTGGATTTTCTGGTGGTTGTTGGACTTTGTTTACAAATCAAGAGTATAAAACATCTCTGGTCCTGTGGCAAATTGAGGCCATCAAGAGCCAGTCCTTCCAGAGCCCCACAGAATTCAGGGTAAGTTCCTCTCCATTGAAGTCAATGGGCGTTCTACAGATCACTTAATGGCCTCTGGGTCTGATCTCATCTGATTGGGATTTTCACTTTCCAGATGTGTTTTGAGTTTCGCTGGTTCCTTACCACTCATTCAAATCAAGATTTGACACAAAGTGAACTCTACAAAGTACAAGGCAAGTGAGCCCGATACCATTACCTGTAATGTTTTCTGGCAGCTGCAGATCCTTCCTCGCGAGCAGTCTCTTCCTTTCAAACAAGGCCGAGTCCAGGCTCTGGCACCGCGGCTGCTCTTCTGGGGGGGGGTGTAAGGCTTCGTGTTTCAGTAACTCTGCTGCAGACAGCCTGTGATTAGGATTCCTTTCCAGAGCTGCTTCTAGCAATTCTCTCATGGAAGTGCTGCAGTCCTCAGCAATATCCTCTAAGGGGGGAGCTTGCTTGTGTATCTGTTGGAAAGAAAAAAGACCATGGAAACAGTTATTCCAAAAAACAATGGAAGAGGAAGTCACATATAACCACATGAGTGGTCTGGGAATCCCCCAATTAGGATTCATCACCTCCCTAAGTAGGGGTGATCAACTAGAACAGAACAGGCAAGTACACAAAATCCCCTTTTTAAAAATCAGATTTTATAACAAATTTTAAAATTCAAACTTCAAGTAAGCCTAAAATCCAGTGCAATGCAAATTCACCAGATTTCTGCACCACACTGGAAGAATCAGAGAATCAAATCTGCCACGCTCCAGTTTTTATCTGCAACTTCTAAGGAAAATAGATAAGTAGAAGACAGATGGGTCTCACACTGACCTAACCCTGTCCTTTCAGTAAACTCAAGGCCTGTAAATTAAAACGCAAATCACAGAGACAACTCCACATCAGTCTCTGTTTTCCCCGAAATGATCAAAATCCACTCCTTCCCTCCCTCCCTCTCCTGAAGCAAAAAGGATGATATCACCTCTCTGACAAGTATTTTGATAGTTTTTATATGACTGAAGCTTTCCCAACAAGAGTACAGGAAACTGATACTGAGCTGGCTTTTCTAAGGACACTTACAATATAGAGGTAGGATGGATATGCAGAACGAGGGTATCTGTTCACCCAGGGGGGGATGCCTGTTTGCATATGAATGATAGTAGCTCCCATGCTGTAGATGTCTGCTTTTGTTGTGTGGCCTCTGCAAAGGATAACTTCAGGGCTCATGTAAATCTGTGAAAAATAGTTAAAAAAAAAAAAAAAAAAGAGATTACTCAACAGCAGAAAACAACAACCAGAGATGATGTAATGACATTTTGTGATCCTGGAAATCCCCTTCTGAAGGGATGCATCTCACTAGTACCTGCAGCATAAAGACCAAGCACCATTTGGGAAATAAGATTTTTCTGTTCTGCATAGGAGTACAACCAAAGATACAGTACCTGGACAAAATTATATTCCAGATTTGCCCTCCTCAGACAGGCCACAGCTCGGTGGCTATGGGCCTTAGCTGAGCTGCGAGAGGCGGGGGTTCAAGCCATGGTTCTGCCTCGTTCCGATGAACAGCAGAAGCCTCATCCCTCCACAGCAAAAGGAGGTGCCTGAATTGCCAGTTTTATTGGGGCACTGCTGGGACTGCTCCATTCTGCTTCAACAGTGGCTGTGCATAAACTAAAGAGAGAGGGTGACCTGCACTGACAGCCACCCAGATGAGGATAGGAATCCACTCCTCAGATCCCTGTTACACAGAATACTACACAACCCCTCTGAGCAGAACTGACAGACATCTTCCTTGCTCTTCTTACCTCCTCCCTCTTATCCAGTAACTTGCATTTTGGAGCATTATCCTGACAAATGGGATTATGAGGAACACACCAGGTCTAGGCAATGGATAAATTAAAAGTTAGGTGCTCTTTCCACCAGATTACCCCCAGAGCAGCTATGAAGACAAGAATACCTCTTCTAACTTCTTCTAATCTAAACGAAGAATTCTAATCTTTCTTGATGGAAACCAAAATAGTTTCCATCCAAACATTTCACTGAAACATTTGAATTTGCCAAGAGTGTGAATAAGGATCTTGGAAGCTCCTGCCAGCTACAGGCAACTCAAGAGTGCAGCTGGAGGAGAACCAGACAGGCAGGATGCGGGAGGCACACCCTGCACAGCTCTGCCACCGCCACTGGCCCAGAGAGCAGGTTTCAACACCACATGGGCACAGCCCACAGCACACCAGCTACCATATTTGCTTCTGGTTTCTACTTTTCCCTCACCCAATTTTCCTCTAAAGGATTCAAACAAACTTTAATTAGTTCAAGTCACCTTGACACAAAGAATCACATTAAAAGCCATTAACTGACACAAGGGCAGGAATTTAGTCATCACCACATGGTTTGACTGCTTATTACCACAGATTGAGAACGGCTGTTTGGCTCACACAAATTCCAAGGAATATTTCCCAGTAAATTACATTCCATATCTGCAAACAGAACTAGTGATTGGAAGTGTTTGCAAAGGCTCAGCAGGTGTCTGCAGCTGCTACTGACTCCTATCCATTGCTTTCCTCAGGGCTAAATGAGAATCAGTGCATCTGCACCCTCCACCTTTAAGTCTCATAAGGTGCAAAGAACAGAATTTCTAATTTTGTAAAAAGAAAACGTTGGCAAATACAGTGCAACTTGAGTGAAATCTACATAAGCAAAAAGCAGCTGCCTTCAAAAAAGAATGCTGGGACAAGATCCTGTCTTGCAGTTAAGGTGATAAAATGGTCAAGATGCACCTTGACTGCACAGGGACAAAAATCAAAAATGAGCTCCAAAGCGCTGATTCCAGACTGGTCCCAGTCTGTTGTCACCAAAGCAGACAGCCCAAGCCATGAATACCTTCCCATTCTCATTCCTTCTGACTGGTGGGCTGGCACTTGCCTGCCAGTCAGACCAGTGCTACAACCCAGCTAAAAACCAGTCCTTTCTTCATGCTGCGCTAGTTTTAGTTTAGCATTCCTGAAAATGAATCATACCTTCCACACTCAATAAAATTTAGCAGAAAACTTTTTACCCTCAAATGGCTGTAACTGAAGCTTACATATTTTAACAAAGTGACAGAAGCATAACAGAAAGTGTAGCAACTGCCTAGAAAAAGTATTTCCTGCAGAGCAGTTTCATAACAACCACAGTTTAATGTTCTGCATGACTTGTACACAAAATGATGAACACCAGGTTTTTCACACTACACCAACTAAACAACATTTAACTATCTTTCGATCATGTTTTTATAAACTCAAAGAAGATTCACTAAATTCAGACTTTCTGTGCTGTAGAAGTGAATAAAAATCCTAACTCCCAGAGGAAAACATGTACAGGACAAAGGTTACTCCACCTGCCACCTCCCTCAAAGACACAAGTCCCTGCCAATACCAGATGTAAGAGAAACCAGCCCGCTCACAGGCACAGTGCTGCATGGCAGTGACAGAGCCCTAACCAGGGGTTGCACAACTGCATGCAGGGACAGCAGGACAACTGCACCACTTCTTCAGGCTGCATAATACAGGCTGCAAAACTCAAGAGGACTTTGGAGACTTAAGATCTTACTTTGGGGGAAAAAAAAGTCAAGAAAGCCAGACTACAGAGGGCATTTGTGGGCAACAGGGTTAGGCACTATGGAGAAGAAGATGCCTAGAATGAACACCATGAGGAGAAAAACCTGTAGGAGCATCAGGAACGTTAGTCTGTAAGTCTTTCACTGGTATCTGAAAATCTCCTTTCCCAATGCTCTCTCTCCAACCTCACTTCTGACTGCGATGCTGCAGCAGGATTGCTGCTCCCCTGAGACAGCAAACACCAAACATGGCCATATTTCAGGGTGGGGGGATTATCAGCTTTCTGAGGACAGGACTGCAGGTATTAAACTTTGTGGAATCATTTTCCTCCTATTAAATGAAAAACTAAGTGTCTTTCACTTGGCAAAGTAAAAACACGGAAGTGTTTTCACTTTTCATTTGTTCTTACTAACATGAACTTGGCCTGTCTTCCAAGACTCAGAAGTGGATCCTCACCAGTCTGCTCCACAATGATGGAAATTTCCTGTTTACATGCATCTCCATCCTTGGGAAATACCCTACCAACTCATACCCACCACTGTTCTTATTCTCATTAACAGCACACAAAACCCCCTTGAACAAACAAAAAGCCCCAAACCAAAGTAAAAACCCCACAAAGCTCATACATGAAATGCCAGAAAGCATGCTGCTTCCAATTCAGCAAGCATTTTAACTCCTCTGACTACAGACACTGAAAACAAATATTCAAGTGTTTTCTAAATTATCTTGAAAAAAAATAAACAAACAAGCCTGACCTTCTGTGAAATCTTGGTTTATCCTACTCTTCTAAAAAGTGAAATGTTTTTTGTTCATTACACAAGTATCTCCTCTTTACAACACGTGGCAGACTAGTAAAAGGGTAAGTGCCAACATTTCAGCTAAAGCATTTCCTGTAAATAATCTCCTCAAGCAACAGAGAGCACAAATACCACATCTGCAGCAGCTATCCAAGCTAATTGTTGCTGCTTGGTTGTCTGCTAAAGCTTCAGCCCTGGAAACATCTCAGCAGGAATGCAGCCCAAGTGGTGTGCAAGATCTAAAGTCACTGAGAACATTTAAAAGGACCCCACCACCATCACTGTAATGTCTAAGCAATTTTAACAGATAATCATCAACTGTGCCATGCACAGCCTCTGAAGGGTTACATGTAGATGGGGAAGAGAGCTTAGAAGTGCTAAGAGATGAAACCAGACATCTGTAATTTCTGTGGTTTTGAAGGAGGAGTCAAAGTATGGTGTTGAGCAGGTCATCCCAGTCCATAGCGAGTATCTCAGAAGAAATGTTTGCTAGAGCAAAGAACAAATTCCTGTTTGAAATGTCTCTGACCAGCAGCTGATACACTGCAAACAACCCTCCTCAGAGTACTGTTTGTCTTCAGTGAATAATTGCTAACAAATGGGACAGCAGAGAAAGTGACATGGCTTTCAGAGCATTCCATTCAGCAAGCTGAAAATAAAAATATAATTGAGACTGTATTAACATTTGTAACTTTTTTATAGGTTTTGTGGTAACTATTTTAGCCATGCTTCTATCCCTTGAGCTTCAAATTTGAGCCTAAGCACCACAACCATAGGACTAATGCAATATAAGGCCTTTTGTCCCTGCAGCTTCTTACCTCTGTTCCTCTAAGGTCTTTGGGATAGTAAATGTCTTCAGTCATTTGAACACTTAGGCCAAAATCCACCAAAACAGCCTTAGTTGACATAAAGACAATGTTGCTTGCTAAAAGAAAAGCAAAAGTGACAACATTTTAATTTTTAGCATGCCTGGCATTTATTTTACAACTCTCCTGCTAGCCTGAAAAGGGAGAGAGATAGCACAACCACTCTCTACAGACAATATCCTTCTAGCCAAAATAGCTATGGTAATAATTTGGTTCAATTTTAAATTGTATCTTAAAAATCAAACTAGACTGGTTTATGTCAAAGAATCATTTTTTGATCATTTTCTTAGCTTAAAAAAAAAAAAAAAGAGAGAGAGAGAGAGAAAAAAAGGCTAAGGGTAGATGAGGAAAGTATAAGACTGGTAGGCACTTCAGCACAGTGCTCTGAAGATGTTTCATGGTGTCCAAGGTGGAGACCATGCTGTGCAGCTCTGGCTATAAACAGCACAGCTGTTGCTTACCAAGAGGTTTTTCTAGGGTAACAATTTAAGTGAAAACAGAAACAGAAGAGTAACCAGGGCCCCTCCACAGCAGCCACACCAGTCTCCTGCACTGGTCAGTGAGGACAGCACAACAGAGGACAGACAATGGCTGTAAAAGTAATAGAAGACTGAGCATTTCAAACTCCCTCTGAACTGCAGCAGAATCTAGGAGCTTAATTTACTTTCCTTCATAAAACTCTGCCTAAGGCACAACTTCGTATTCAGAGGCTTTACTTCTGATCAAATATTTATGAATGTAGTGCTTGGTGTGAGCCTTGAGAAATTCTTGTTTGCTGTTTCAGAAGATGTGGTAAAATGAAGTCTCCAAGTTACACAACAGACACACATTTTCTCTTACAGGAAACTGTGGGCCTTTTTCCATCTTAACAGTGCCTACCACGACCATCCAGTGGGAGGGCAGACTTGATTTCAGCACTACTGATTCCTGAAGCAATGCTTCACACAGCTGCTTCCTTACCACTGCTATATACTATGTAAATGTGTAATTTTTGGGATAACTTTGAAGATATGAATTTTAAACACCCTGTAATGGATAGTGCAAGGGGCCACACTGCCACAGTGCATCAGGATCTGCTGCCTGCCTGGCACTGTACCCAGGCCCAGCTGCAGCTGGTTTTAGACTAAAGCTCACCCCACCAAACAGCCTCACAGTTTAACTGCTCTCCAACCAAGGGTTAAAATGAGTGGCAGCACTGAACACCTCCCAAGAACCAGAATGTCTTCCTCCCCTTTTTGTCTCAATAAAATCCTCATCTCTTTCTGTATCAGCAGGACGAACTCAGTTGCAGCTCAACAGAAGCAGACAGAGTGAGGAAGGAATCAGAGGTGTTGGGAAACAGCCTTTTCTCTTGATTCCACCTGGGGAGGGAAAACACACTGCTCCCTGCATGGAGGCTGCCTTTCCAGGCAGTGGGCCTGGCTCCTTCTCAGGCCTGGACTACCCAGCTCACTCCAGGTGCCAAACAGGCAGAAGTGTGCCCAAGGCTCACCCCAGCACCTCTGGGCAACCACACCTGCCCCAGGCAACCTCTGCCTCATCACCTGCCCTGCATCCACCAACACAGGAAAAGGCTGGAGAAACGCTCATATCCACCACGTTCACAGGGCTGGTTCTCCTGTTCACTATCTAGATGTAGTCTGGGCTGATTCGGTTTTTAGATCTTTTAATTATTGTCATTGTTACTGCCAATTAAAATAAACCCATAGGAAAGACCCTTACTACAAGTGAAAAAACAACAATTAAGGGAAAAAACAAGCAGCTTTGCAGTTGTCAGTACTGACCCATACTAAATTTAAAAAGCCTCAAAAAACCAAGAATGAAAAACAGAAATTAAAATTTAGCAATTCCTAATAATCATCTTCTGTGAACTATTGTAATGCTTCAGTCTGAATATTTCTATTTTAAACCCTCAAATTTAGCTAAATAAACTCACAGAGATATTATCTATCTGTGGGCCAAGGTGGTACTGGGAGAAACAACATTTAATACTGATTTAAATGCAACACATTAAAATTTAATTTTAAAGCAATTTAATACTAGCGTATTTAATTTAAACTTAAAATCAGTATGTTTGATTATTTATATATTTTAATATCCAGAGTTTTTTGAAAGCAAATATATACTAAAATTTTCTGTAATCATTGAAAGAAAAAAAACCCAGCACAAATTATGTGTTTATGTCCAAAATGTCTCAAATTGAGGAACAGTTGTGTAGAAATGTAAAACCTAGAAGGTGCACATTGAAGGTGAGCATGGAAACATTCAGGATGAATTTATATTGAAAGCAGGAAACTTCTGGCTGAACACAGACTGATAATTTCACTCTTTAGGTTTTTATTTAAATTGAGTTGCTCATGAAGGGCATAGGATCTATGACTTTCTAATTATCCTCTCTGCTGGGGTCAATTAATAAATAGTATAAGTAACTATTATCTCCAGAACCTGACCTTGCCATTTGTTAAGCATTAAGCATCCCTAACACACAGAGATGTAAGGCTACGTGCCCCAGCTCAGTCCCAAGCACTCCACCAGGACCCTAGCCCAGCCTGGACCAGAAAGTACCCCAAGGAATCACCCAAACATACGTTTGATATCATGGTGGATAATCCTCTTGGAGTGGAGAAAGTCAAGTCCTTTCAGAATATGCTTTGTCACCCAAATTATTTCAAACTCTCTCATAGGACCACAACTCTCCACCTTTTCCATGACAGATCCTCCCTCTCCAGCTTCCATAAAGAGATGGATCGTCTCATCCCACAAAATAGCGCCGTATAATTCAGCAATGTTTTCATGACGGAAACATGCCTGTATTTCAACATCTGATGGTTTGAACTGGTCCACTGGCACCTAGGACATTGAAACAAAACCAAAGAAAAGCAGCTCAATAAACAAGTTATCTATATGGACACTAATTATCCTAAAGATTAACATAAAAGAAGGAAGTGAAGCACTTGTATACACTTGTTAAAATACTGACTTTACTTTGCTCCTGTAATTTTCTTCCTTGGCAGTTGAGAGACATCCTGTTAAAAGTTGAGAGATATTTTGGAATCACGCCCAAATAAAAAGTGCAATCTTCCAGAAAAAGCAATGTAGCAAGAGTTATTCCCGTCAAAATCTAGTGATTACGCAAAAGCTATGCAAACTTCCTGGTGAAGGAGATAAAATTCCCACTGCTTTTTCCATTAGCTTTGTGCACTCATCTGCACTACCAGGATTACACACCCACCTGACAGGTGGATCAGTGCTTGCAGTGCTCAGGACCATTGCTGACCTCAATTCAGTCCTTCTCAGCACTGGTTTATGGCTTACAAGAAATGAAACCTGCTTTGAAGGGAGCGCCAGCAGCACCGTATTTCTTTAAAAAGTACTGACTACAGATTGCCAAGACAATAAAAGCAGTGTTTGCTTATACACAGGAAAGTTACTACTGCTCTTTTTAGTTTTCTTTTCTTGGACTCGTGCCTGTGAACCAAATAAGAGGCTGATATTTTTATTTCAGTGAGAAATACTGTTTGCATTTTCAGAAACAGTAGATACTTTAATTCTGCAGTGGGCTATGCAGGAGCAGCTAACTAAATCAGTCCCCATGAGGACACAAGGCTGGCTGCAAGAGAAGGACATACAGCTTCCCAACTCTTTCAGATACAGAATTAATACAGGTACTTATTCATGAGCTGGGAGATCTAAAGCAATGTCCCAGCTGAGTTTTAACTGGCCCTGAATATTTACTGCTCAATTCAGAATAGTATGTTAAGACATAGCTGAAAGAAAATACTGGCTTGCATAAAAGTAGGGCAATGCTCAGCAGTTCTCTTGAGCCATCTCACAACTCCATCAGTGCCCAAAACAGTAAGAGTTGCACATACTGAGTTCTCAGGGACTTTAATGGCACTGGAGTAAAGAAAACTAAAGTCTGAGCACCTCAGTGAAAGGACAAGAGCCTAAAACCATCTGCAGCTGCAGGGTTTTGCTACCTCTTTCAGCAGGGATGTGGTCTCACTGATATTTAACCACTCTGAGTACAGCAGGACAAGCAGAAAATCCACTCTTCACCACAGCCCATGTGCCAGTTACACACACTTCCAGATACTTTCAAAATGCTGAGACATTTGCAGCTTCACAGCCAAAAAATTTAAAAAAGCTAAAAGAAGTGTATATTTTTCCCACCTTGTTTAGGCTAACAAAACCAAGATTATCATCAGCCAACAGCAGAATGTGATGCAGACATATTTGAAAATATACTTTAAGTAGTATTTCATACCATATTTGCTCAGAGATAAAACTACTGAACCAACATACCAGCTTGCATGCCATTCGTTTCTTGGTTTCTCTGTCTTGGGCTAAGTACACTTTCCCAAAAGCTCCCCGAGGAATAAAATCGGAACCAATGTTCCTGTAAGTCAACTTCCATGGAAACAGGAGCACATCTGAGTCAATTTGATAGCGCCCATTCTTGGGTGTTATCTGTGAAGTTAAATAAATAATAAAAAAATCACAGTGAAGTTAAAACCACTTCAAATCTAATTAACTTTATACATATAGTGGAATAAAAATACATCACTTATGTGTATGATGCACATGATCTGCTTAGCAGTCTTTATTTAGAAACATCAAATGGGAACAGCATGTGAGGTGTGGCATTCATTCACAGCCCAGGCATCCACGTTTCTCTCCAGTGACTAATTTACAAAGTGTAAGTTGCAATTAATTGTCTTGAAACAACAACAACAGCAGCTGGGTTAATGAAATTACCCACCTCTTGTTATTAGATTTACCTGCACATGTTTGTCCTTCCTGTAATCTGTTAACTTGTTATGCCACATACCTGTTACTCAGGTTATCTATGAGCAACAGTTTCAGCATTTCCTAATATCACATGTACTGCTAGGGGTTTGATTTTCCATCTTGTATTGGAGTTTCTGCTACTTAGTAAAGAAGTCTGCCATGATTCTACCAGCCACTTTCCTCTAGTTTTATAACATAGTTTAAAAAAGAAGAGTGAGATTAACATTGTCTGCTCTAGGTGGGCAATGTTGGGAGCTTTGCTTCTTCTGTATCACCAGCGAGGCGAGGAGGGGATTCAGGGCACCTAAGTCAGTATCATGTCCTAAATCTTTCTCTGACACAGCTCCCTCCCTCTGCACGTGACAGAGAGAGACCAAACGCTTAGCTACAGCCATGTGAGTACTGCTTGATCTCTGATGTTGCTTTTTCAGTCTCCCAGCTACAAAATTAATACTATTTCCCATGAATATGCTTCTAATTATTTCAGCCAGTTTTTGGAATATCATTAATCTTCTTACTGCTACTTTATCAAGATTCTTGAAGAGATGTGAAATCACATAAAGGATTTTTATTATTTCATGCCTGTCACAGGACCTCAAATACTCAGCTCTTCAGATACCCTTTTTAAGATAACAGCATACCAGGAAGATTATTTGGTTTAGATTTCTATTTAAGATGTAATATATAATCTTTCATTTTTAATCTACCTTCATTTTTTCAATTAGGAAAGTACCTTCTTGACTGCTAAAATTGTAATTTGTGATTTGTACCTACATGAAATAAATTAATTCTTCCAAGTTCCTAAATCTGCAGAGGATAAGTTCTTAACTTTTGACCAAGAGGGCATGAGGGACTGTCCTTTAATAAAAAGTATTCTGCTTAGGATAGAGAGAACAAGCCTTCCCTCTACTGATTAGAGCCAGGGTAAAGCAATCCGTACATGTCTAACAATCTGTACCTCTTGCTTGCCTACTGCATTTCAAAGGGTTGAGACTAATCCACATGGGTTAACCTTATTCTGGAAAGGAAGAGAGGCTGAGCAGAGCTGATTTACAGAGCAAGAGAGCAATGACCACCATACTATTCATGTTTCCAGGAGGCTTTTAGGACTGCTTCCTAGCCTGACCCTGTGAACATTTGTCTGTGGCTGCAATGGATCCTTCAGTTCAGTTTTAACTGTGAGAAATCCATCTTGCGCACTTCAAGACTTTCTGATGTGAGCCACAGTGCAGTCAGTGAGGGTCACCAGGCAATCAGAAACACTCCTGATCCTAACCAAAATGCTGTAGATATTTGTAGAGCAGATGCCCCTGCTGAAATGCATGCACAGGTAATGCCTTCAACCCTCAGTTGCATAATGGGATCACGTGCACCTAATAGTACTTGGTTCATACCAGTTATATGCATCTATAGAAACAACACGCAAGCAAAACAACCATGAGTACATAGAACAGTGTCTACCCTAAGTATAGGAAACATTTAATATTACTAAGTGTCATTTCAGTGTTACAAAGTTGAAAAGTGATTGTTTTTCAATACTGTGCATTGCAAAACACTCCCTCCAAATCAGAATAAAGCAATACTCTGGGGTATTTCACACCTGAGTAACCAGTAAGCTTCAAGCAACCAGTGTTGACATATAAAATACATCACATACAAGATATTTAAGATGATAGATGTAGAGCATCTTAAAAAAATACAGCAGCAGCACCAACATATATGAACAGAATTCCATTGCAACACTGAGTGTTTCCAGAGCAACTGATCTCAAACAGAAGTTAAATGACTAATATCCAGAGATGCTTGTAAGAACACACACAATTTTAGGGAAAAAATGAACATCTCAAAACAAGACATCTATACCTGAATTTAGCAGTCTGAGATATTACATAACATTGTACCTCTTAAAAGCACACTTGATAGTATGTGCTTTTTCTCCTTACATTACTACTGTTGACATTTTGTGCATATAGAGTGAATTTAGGAACTATATCATTAGATTCTAGATCTTTATTTTTGGAAGTTTGCATAATGGATGTTTTACTGCATGAACACAAGGCACTGGAAGAGTCTTACTGTCTGCCACACCTGTAAACCATAATAATTCATAGAATCATAGATAGGTTTTGGTTGGAAGGGATCTTAAGGATCATCTAATTGCAATTCCCCTACTATGGGAAGGGATGTCATCCCCTAGGTCAGGTTGCTCAGGGCCCCATCCAACCTGGCCTTGAACGCTTCCAGGGATGGGGCATCCACAGCTTCTCTCTACAGTCTGTTCCAGTGCCTTACCATCCTCAGAGTAAAGAGACCTCTACTGCTTTAGTTTAAAAATGTCCTATCGCTACACGCCCTTCTCTCTCTTTTTTATACAAGTTGAGGATTTTGTAAGCCCCATTTAAGTACTGAAAGGACAAAATGAGTTGTAGATTTTGTTTTTTGGCTGCTTGTCTCAAGTTTGTATTCAATACTGGGAAATGTTTTCTAACCTCCAGAGATATCAGGGGATAACAGGATGGATCCTTCTGAACAACAGGCCTTTCTCCATAAGCTGCCTGAGGCTGTGGGGGATAGACTTGATAGCCTCAGGGTTGCACAGGAAACCACAGCTTGTTACTCCTGGAACTGATCTTTATTTAGAATCATTAAAAACTTCTAATTCCCAAGGTCTATGAAATGCCAAGTAAAAGGAAAACCAACGTACCATATTTAAGAGGATTCCAGATTCCTGCTGTCTGCATCCTTTAAATTGTTTTGCAGTGTTAGACACCTGATTTGCAAAAGCAAGCAGGTCTTCCACAGTCCCGTATTGGACGGAGGACATAAAAGAGACCTCCCTTTCACAAAACATTAATGATTCTGCACGTTCATCATTTTGATTTGCCTCTTCACACATTGTAATTAAGCTGTCTTCATAGACTGCAATGTCTTCACCTGGATAATGGTTTTCCATGATGGCTATCACCTCAGACATATTTAGATTAGCCAGCAACAAGTCAATCTCTTCTTTGCTATCACTACCCGTGCTCATATACTCCATCACTGTCCACTTTGCAAAATCACTCCTGGAAAAAAAAGAAGCAAACTTGAAAACACTTTTCACCTGACTTTGTTTTAGCAAAGTAAGAATGAAAAGGACTTATCAGAGTGATCAACAGCTCATCATTACACAGTTAGATTTAAAATTAATAACTTGAATTAAGAAGAAAATCACAAATGGTATCCTCAGTGAAGACAAAATGGAGAAATATTTGCTAGTGAAATTTATTTACAAGTTATTAGTTAACCTCCTCTGTCATTTGTTCTTGGAATTTATTATGATAAAGTATTTCCTTAGAGGAACAGGTACAGTAAGAATACACCACTGTGATAGATATGCAAAAATGAAGGAGCACCCTCAATACAAACAAAGGAATTCATTGCTTGGAAAAGAATGACAAAGAGAGATATTAACATTCTCAATTAGTTTATGTGTAAGTTTTTATTGACAATTTATGTGGTATGTGCAGAAAGATGGAAAGGTCACAAAGCAAGGTCATTCCTTGTAATAGTAGTAGGCATCTGTTAGTATCATTGCACAAAGCACAATTGTCACCACCTGAGATACAAAATCACGATTTTTTTTGCAAATAACTAGTCAGAACTAGACTTGAACTGAAATTTTCCCCCTGACTTTCAGAAGAAAGTCAGAAATGGAACTATCATAAAATCAAGGAGCTTTTGAAGTGGTTTCCACCAGTTTGCTCTGCCCCTACTAATCCTAACAATAACTTTTTAGGTTATTGCAACTATTTTGCTGGAATGGCTTTACAGCTAGCTGGGTTCAACTTCCCAAAAAGTCCCTTTCTATTCCAGAGAGTTATTCAAGTTAAAAATGTACAAAGTCATTAAAATACTGACACAAATAGTTTCAAACACATAAATGTCTAGAGCACTTACCTTGTATTTAACCTGATTACATCACTCAAAACCATTTAAAAACGTCTCAACAGAATCCCTGAAGTCATCACGTTTTTCTGAACCCGTATTTACCACTGATGATAATTCTGCAGTGTTCTGTGGCAATCTATTAAAAAAAGCAAAACAAATAAAGCCATTGCATACCAGCTCAAGCAGAAGGACTGGTTTGTACTCATTTAGATCATTTGCTTCATGGAAAGAAGAGCCAGTAATCACAAGGCTGAGATAACAGGGGATTTTTCTGCAGAAAAAGATGACAACTCAATAAAGAATCAAGCTACTGTATCATCCAGATTTCCAAGTAGTAGTGAAAAATAGTTTTTCCATGGTTAGGTCCCGAGTTTTATTCTCTCTGTCTCATGCTTGCTTCAGCAAAGAGTAGGACCTCCTTTTCGTTTAGCAGAACTGACTAGAGCATGTCCTCTTTAGAGAGCTCTCATTTCCCTTTTTCATAATCCACTACACCATCTATTTTGGGCAAAAGATAACAACCAAGCAAAAATACACTTAAAAAAATTAAAAAGAAAAAAAAAAGCAGCAAACAAAACCTTATCTCAAGGACAAGCAGCAGACTTGGTTCCCTGAGGCCATGGAGCAATGCGTTTACCCAGGTACAGTTTCTGGTTATGATCACTATCTTTCTTACCCTCACCACAAGGACGTAGAAGTTCTGTGGCACGTATTTCTCATGGGTTAGAGTATTTACGTCAGCTCTAATGTGAAGAAAACCAAGAAAAATGACGTGTCTGAGTTGGCAAAGAAGTCAGACCACGTGCTGAAAATTCAAAAGGCAGGACAGGACAGCAGATGCAGCATCAGAAAAGGCAAACAGAGTGCCTGTTCCTTTTCAAACTCAGACCCAAATCCTGTGAGTGATGGTGGCAGAGCAGCACTGTGCCCCTGTTCCCCTAAGACAGGCACAGTGACTTTCACCAGCACTCTACCCCAGTTCACCCAGCCCTAGTCAACCCACATCCCCAGCATTAGGGTAGCCAGGTTGGAAACTTTGTGGTCACTAGCACTACTCAGTCGGGGAGGCTCCAGGCTTTGTATCCTGGGTGTTCAGAGGTCACAAAAAGGAAAAGATGTTGTGGCTGTTTTCTAGCCCCAACTTCCTGCTCCATGACCAATCTGTAGGCTGTTAACAAAGCTGAACACGGTTACTTTTTAATAAAAATGAGATTTCTATTTTTTCTCAGAGCAGGACTTCTATCTGTTGGGGGTTTTTTTGTGCTGAATTAGTGGGGTTCAAAAGAAAAGAAACAGTGCTGTCATAAAAGGAACTGAGAGACCTCATGTGTAAAGCCAGGTAAAGTTACAAACTAGTCCTGAGGGACTTTCTGAAGAAAAAACATGAGCCTCTAGATGCTCTGGTCTTTTGTGGATGAAGACAAATACATACCACAATTAAAATAATTTACTCTCTGACAGCATTTTCATGCACAAAGCATCTGTACAGATTAGACCAAATATAGATTTCTGGAGGTGCCAGCTCTGCTCTGTTCTTCAAAATATTCCCAAACTAGAGCACAATACTACTAATACTCTTGGCAGTTTCACAACTACCCAAAAAGCTCTGAATAACATGAAGAAGTGACTACAACCTGCATATTCTCAGTTCTGTGCTTTTAGTGCTTGAGAAAAGCTGCAAACCCTTCACCATTACAATTACCTGAAAGGAAGAGGTAGTGAGGTGGGAGTTGGTCTCTTATCTCAAATAACAAGTGATCAGACAAGGGGAAATGGCTTCAAGTCATGCTAAGAGAGGTTTACATTGGATATTAGGAAAAATTTCTTCACTGAAAGAGTTGCCAAGCACTGGAACAGGCTGCCCAGGGAAGTCATCCCAGGGGGAATTTAAAAGACATACTGTAGATGTGACACTTAGGGACATGGTTAAGTGGTGGGCTTGGTAGTGCTGGGCTGGATTTGATAATTTTACAGGACTTTTCCAACCCAAATAATTTTATGATTTTATTTTTCCCCATATCTAGCAAATTCTAAGCACTAACTGTTTATACAATAAAAGCAGTGTCTAGACTACAGAAATTGATTTTTTAGATTATGCATCAATTTAGTATTATATTTCTCCTACAGGCAAAAAAAAAAAAAATGTCCATTTTCCAATGTGGAATTCACTCTTCCTATTTATCCCTAAAATCCTGTATTACTATCAGTGGTGGGCACTCATGTAGTATTCTAAATTATTCTATATAGGTTCATGAAGAAATTATATCAGTAAGTATGTTTTACTTAGATTGTCAGGTAAAAAAACTGAGTTTATTTGCAGTGGAAAAACAAAACTGCATGCAAGCACTTAAGATAGTTGCTAAAGCACAAGACTCTTTCTCTAGTTTTGCCAATATTTCAACATCATCACATGAGTAATTTGCAAGCAAAAGGTTTATTTCTCTGTTCTCTGCGCAGCTTTTCAACCGCATTTGCCTAAGAAGTGTACTGCCAGAGACCATCTTTATAGCCATCATATTAAATAAAATAACTGGATACCCAATGTCTGAGTCCCTGTGAGACTTTCTGTGTGTCAAGGATCAATGATGGAAAAAATTGAACAAAATCTACAATAAAAATAAAATTAAAAACCCCAAAACACACAGACAAAAAACCTCAACATCTCCCCTTTAAAAAAAAACCTAGCCACAAACTGCACAGACTGGCTTAACACAATCATACACAATAACAAAGATCTCTTGTGCTGCTTTTAGAGAATAATTTTCTGGTCTGACAAGTGACCGCCCACTAGCAATGAAAAAAGTTCCTATTTACTTTTTAAGAAAACTTATCGACAGACCTTGAAAAACACAATCCCTCAGAAAAAAACTTTTACTGTTAAGGAAAAAAAAAAATCAACAATTTCAATTTCCACAACACTTCACATATTCACTCGGAATAATAAAACCCGCGACCCTCCCAGCGCTGGCAGCAGCAGAGCCCAGTCCCTGCCCCTTCCTGCCCTGCAGCCCCGGGGACAGCGCAGGTGCCGCAGCCCCGGCAGCTGCCGCGGCACCGACGCCACTCGCGGAGCCGGGAGCGGCCGGGGACCTGCCCGCGACAGCGCTGCGGCCCCAGCCGGGGACCCGAGCCCGCTCCGCCCGGCAGCGCAGCACCGTCCCGCCCCGCTCCATGCCGCCAGGGCTCTGCCTGCGCTCCCCTTCCCCTGCCAGCCCCGGCCCCGGCCCCGCTCACCCTCGGGACGCCGGGAGAGCCCGCGCCGCCCGTCCGCCCGCAGCCGGCGCGGCTCCGCCAGGTCCCGCGGGAAACTCCCGGGGGCGGGGAAGGGCGCAGGTAGCACCGCCCGCCCTGGCCGAGGGCGGGGGACCGGGGCGGCCCCGGCTCCGGTTTCTATTTCGCTTTCCCGGCAGGAGCCAGCGCTGCCCTGTCCCAGCCCGGCCTCAAGCCCGGCCAGCGATCGCCTCCCGTCCCAGCGGTGGCAACGCCCGGAGGCAATGGCTTGTCCCCGGTGGTGGCATCGGTGAACCCCTCTCCTACCACCTCATGTTTCCGTGCGCACCTAGAGGGCGTCCACCAGCGTCCTACGAGTTTAAACATTATCTGAATCAAACTTCAGCTGACACTCGGGTGGAATTTGGACAACAACGTGAAGAATTTGTCAGTGGCAGTAGTACTAAAATACCCTGGGACACAGCAGCATGAGTTGGGTAATTGCTAAAATTGGGCAGGACTGCTTTTTATTTTTTATCCATAAGGAAGTAATTCTTGCAAAACTGTGCTGCCCAATAGCTCCTCTTTAGTCAGTTCGTTTTTAAGGAGATAAGGAGCACCTTTAACAAAACCAGCTGTCACAATCTGTCTCAAGGTGTCAAGAGACACAAGATGGACTTTTGATTCATTATCTGCAGTGTAACAATTATTTGCTCTCTGAAGTCAATGGCAAAACCATCATTATAAAGTTTCAGGACAAAAATTCACCTTAGGCTTCAGTGTTTATTAGTAGCTCTTACAACTCCTTTTCCGTTTCTGTTATCTAGGTACCCTGACTCCCTTGTTTAAAAGTTTTATGTTTGCTACCTCTCCTAGGGTATTCTAAATGGTCCAAAGTGTGTCACAAATGACATTCTGAAATGCACAAGGGTTTAGACTCACTACAGGATTCTTCTTTCCTTAGCGTCATAACTATGTTTTTGGAACTCTGCTAGCAGGGTTAACCTTTGCTCATACATGGTTTCTTTTCCAGACTATACAGATGTTAAATACATTGGTAAGCCTCCATAAGGAAATAGGTGTCTTCTTTGTTGAGTTTGACCTTATTCAATTGCACCACCCAGTGCATTTGCTAAAAAAAAAAGTCTGGGAAAAAAAAAAGGCAAGAAAGCTGAAGATGATTATAAAAAAAAAAAAAAAAAAAAAAAAAGAGAAGAAGGACTGAAGAAGAAATTAGGCTATAGGAGAGGCCAGGTCGAGGAGAGGGAGGAGTTGGCAGCACCCTGAAAGTGGGAGGTTAAGGAGGCTGAGTAACATCCTTAACGTGCAGCAGCTCTCACGCTAGGATACTTTGGGTATCCTCTTTCAGGAACTTGCTTGCGCTATTAGTTTTCCCAAACCCACAATTAATTTTAATGAAACCCTTTTCTATTTTTAGACCAACTTCAAAGAGGGAAAGAGGAGGAGTTTCTCTCTCCACATCAATGAATTTAGACAGGACAAGTCTTAGGATTCCAGAGGAAACTTGCCATGGAGAGATGGAGGAAACACAAGTTTCTGCTCCATGGCATGCATAAGTAGGATACAAATTGAAATGCTCTATTTTAAAAGCAATCTACTCTCTGTCTTAATGATCATCCTAGAATACAAAACCAAAATAATTAGGTCACAGCCATTACTTACAGACCCTGACTTACTGGGAGGCTGCCAAGAGTATATACAGCACTGCACTGAAGACCTACTGACACACAAGTACCCTAACATACACTACTGTGCGGGTTTGGCCAAATTTAGAAATATATACTCCAAGAGAAGGCAGGTTACAAACCACCCCTCCCCCACCAGGTTTGGGGGAAAAAAAAGAACTTTTTCCTCGAAGGAAAGTGAAAGAGATAAAAACTATTTATTTAACAAACACTCAGGAAAAGGATAATAATGCTAAATAAATACAATCTCTCGCTGTGGAGAAAAACCTGGGAAAATATTAGAGTCCTCCTCCTTGGACCTGGGATGGGGTGGGCCCTCCTCCAGGGGCCTACTGCAACAACCAGTGACTACTTGCTGGGTTCCCTGCAGCTCTCTGCCCCAACCACGTCATTTCTGATCTCACATGCTGTCTTCACCGTACTAACTCTGCCTTTGCAGCCTTGGCCCAGGACCAGACAAACAGAATCACAAAATCAGTTAGGTCGGAGAAGACCTCTGAGATCATCAAGTCCTACCTATCACCAAACAATACCACGTCGACTCCAGGGACGGTGACTCCACCACCTCCCTGGGCAGTCTGTTCCAATGTCCAATCCCCCCTTCTGTGAAGAAACTCTTCCTAATGTCCAATCTAAAACTACCCTGGCTCATCTTAAGACTATGTCCTCTTGTTCTATGACTGGTTGCCTGAGAGAAGAGGCCAACTGCCACCTGGCCACAACCTTCTTTTCTTCAAGCTAAACACCACCAGCTCCCTCAGCCATTCCTCATATGGCTCATTCTCCAGACCCCTTCTCAGCTCTGCTGCCCTTCTCTGGACTCACTTCAGCACCTCAATGTCCTTCCTGAATTGAGGGGCCCAGAACTGGACACTGCACTCAAGGTGTGGCTTCACCAGTGCCAAATACACTTCCCAAGTCCTGCTGGACAACATCATTGATATAGGCCAAAGGTTCCACTTCCCTAAGTAGTCAGTCTGCCAAAACCTACATTAGACCCCCATCACCTTGGCCATCCCACCCTGCAGGTTCACCCCCATGCCCACCCTCACCCTCCTGCACTTGGCTGGCAGGGCTCATGCGAGGGTTGACAGCCAGCCCTGGCCTGGGCTGCTGGGTGCTCCCTCGCACAGGGCAGGCAGCTGCTCACACCCTAGGCCTCAGGCCTGCCCTGGGAAGCCCACAGAATCACAGAATAAGCTGAGTTGAAAGGGAACAACAAGGATCATTGAGCTCCTGGCCCTGCACAGGACAACCCCAAGAAATACATTGTGAGCCTGAGAGGGTTGTCAAAGAGGTTTTGAACTCTCAGGCTTGGTGCTGTGACCCCTTCCCTGGAGAGCCTGTTCCATCCTCTGGGTGAAGAATCTTTTTTCAATATCCAACCTAAACCTCCCCTGACACAACTACAGGCCATTCCCTCAGTTCTGCCTCTGGTCACCGCAGAGAAGAGATCAGTGTCGGTCCCTCCTCTTCTCACGAAGAAGCTGTTGACTTCTATGAGGTGTCTCCTCAGTCTCCTCCAGGCTGAACAGCCCAAGTGACCTCAGCCATTCCTCGTTCGGCCTCACCTCAAGGCTGTTCATCATCTTCATTGCCCTCTTTTGGACGTTCTCTAACACGTTTATATCCTTCTGACATTGTGCCACCCAAAACTGCACGTAGGCTTCAAGGAGAGGCCGCCGCAGCGCACAGCAGAGTGGGCAATCCCCTGACTTGCGATGCTGGGCCTGATGCCCCCCAGCACACGGCTGGCCCTCCTGGCTGCCAGGGCACCCTGCTGACAGCTGTTCCCTCTGCCCGGAGCAGGCAGCCGCCCGCACCCTGGGCTGGCCGGTTGGGTTTGCTCCCTGCTGCCAGAGCGCTCAGACGCCCCGGGCACCACCAGCCCCTCCCCGCCGCGCCGGTGCCCCAAGGCCGCCCGGCGCTCGGCGCCGCTCCGCGCACACGGAGCCGGCTGGGCCCCGCCGGCCGCCGTGGAACGCGGCGCCTGCGCAGAGACGGCGCGGCCCTGGC
>JACBWW010000017.1:11739533-11826037 GCA_020086605.1 Lanius collurio | reverse complement strand
CCTGTCCCGCTCGGCCTCGCCGGGGGCGCCGGGGCGATGCTCCCGTCCGGGGCGTGAGGAGCCCCATAGGGCCCGGGCAGCCCGGCCCGGTAGTGCGTCCGGCTTGTGCCTTCCCGGGCTGCAGCCCAGGAGGCCAGAGTCTGCTGTCAGTGTCCCGGACTCGGTTTGTTAAACTAGATACCAGCTAGAGGTTAATCAAGTGACGGGGCTTATCCCGAGAGACCCTCTCAAAAAGGCCCAGGAAACGTGACACTGGCGCTGTGTCTTTACAAGAAGCCGAGAAGTAGTGAGGGATGTCCATTGCTGCTGTGCATCAGTGCCATGCTCGGACTGTGCAAAGGGCAGCAGAGCCAGAAGAAGTTGTCAGGTCACATCGTGTCTGCAGTGACTAAGCATGTACAGGTAGTAAATCAGGCGAAAATCACAGCTGTTCTGGCCCAATGCAGAGACTTCCTGTTCATGTCACCCATCCATGGGACTTGTCTTTTCTGCATCTCGGTTACTTCATCCTTCTCTGTTGCTATGGAAACTTTATCATCTTCATAAAGTGCTTCCTTAGTTTTTCTGATCAAAAATGCCATATAAAACTAAGCTGTTGAAAGAGCCACTGTGCATGTTATTTACAAGCCTCTGTAACAGCTCAGTAGACTTGTAAAATAAAGGATTTTTAAAAAACTAATACTAACAATTATGTAATGATACTTGTAGGTTTTTTTGAGGCCATAATATCCCATGGGTTCTTCAAAACCAAAACCATGAAAACATAGAATAAAGATCTCTCTATTGAACCTTCCTGTGGCAGATAATGCTCCCCAGCTTCCCAATTTGAATGACTAAAGGGAAGTACTAACAGTCAACAGCTTCAGGCTCTGCTGATGTGATGTGGTCAGTCGATTAGTTTGAAAGTATGCAGGGCAGTGATCATGATTTCAGATTTGGGAGATGGCCCCTTTGCCTGTATGCAGTGAGGAAAAAAAGTTCCATGTTTCTGGATGTTCAGCATGTTTCGATTCCATGTGAATTCTGGAGGCTGTCAGCAGCAAAACAAATTGCCAGTAGTGTGATGAGACATGACTGGTCTGTGGGTTTATTGTACTGGAGTAGATAAAAGTGTATTATTAAGTGAAAATTTTGAGGAGGAGTTTACTGTAAAGGAAGGTGCTGAGTTGTAAAAATAGAAAGGGTTGAATTGTTCTGAAGTGCTGGTTTTGTGGGTGTGAAGAGAGATTATCATTTCAGTGAAGCTTGCCAAAGGTCTAGACCTGCCTCACAGGCTAGCTGGCATTTCCAGACTCTTGTGTGTACTGTTTTTCGATGGTGAACAGCAAATTGAAGAACAAAGATTCCTTGTGTTATGAAGCTTCCTGTGCATCAAGGGAAGTCAGTATTGTTTTCTTCCTACATTTCCTACTCCTTGTTATTACAAGTGTGTGCATTTGTGAGAAAAGTACACTTACATTTCTTTCTTTCATTCAATTTTCATTGTCTTTCATCCATTCTTCATTATTTTCATTTTTGCTGTCATGATCTTGGAGAGCCAGGACAAACCTTTGTTCAATTGTAACAAAGATCCAGAGGAAGAGATTAAGTGTACTAAAACCAGCCATATATCTTTCTGTTTATGTAGAAAAGCCTTGATGCTTGTTTCTTCTCACAGATGCTGAAGTCAGTACCAGAAAGAAGACATTTGCTGAAGTGCAAACAGAACGTCTGGATCAAGCTGAACGGACTGTTTTAATTAAGTTCCCATCAAAACTTAATGAAAAAAAATTATTGCAGTACTTATCCAGTCATGGAAATGTTAAGAGTCATTTCTTTTTTGAAAACCGTGTAAGTAATTAACAATGTAAGCTAAAATCTAGACTTAGATAAAAAGCAATACTAGAAAGGAAATTTGGTTAAGGCTTCATACAGAAGTTAAGCAAATTATATACAATTAATGTGTTAGATCAATTTTTATCTGTGCTAATGTTCACAAGTTGTTGAGCAGTTGATTTTTATTCGTAAATCAGCTAAGCAACACCTCTGAGGAACAGCCAGCAACCTGTTTTGCTCTAAATCTTTGAAACTTTTACATAGCACCATTCATTTTTCTAACAATAGAGGTAGCTCCTTTTTTATATGTTTCTTGAGTATTTTAGTTGTGAAGATTAATATATTTCAGAACTTTTATGTTTAGTGCTTACTGCTAAGAATAGTACATCTTAAATACTTTTAACCTATATGCGTTATATGCATTTATCTAACCCTGTATTTCCATTCTTAATGTTTTAGGGCATCAGCGCTTTAATAGAGTTTTCAGAAAAGAGCAGTATAGCCTCGTTACAGGATGCTGTTGGAATCCCAGGTGCTTCAGAGCATCATGTTGTCCCATTTAAATCAAGACTTTTTACTTTCACACTGAAAAACCCAGTGAGTCAACGTGTGGAAGAGACACCACTTCACCTCTCTCCTCAGTGTCACATTCCAGTGAAAGACCTTATTCAAAAGCTTTGTCTTGCAGACAGTGTAAGTAGAGGTTTGTAGATGTCTCTTAATTAAAAATGAACCATGTTCATTTCAGATTTGCAAGTGGTCATGTGAAACTTATAAAGCAATTTATTTTTATTTTAAAAAGTAATGTATTTGAATTTTGTGGGAATGGTTCTCCTATATTGAAATATATAAATGAAACTATTAATTTTAGTTGTGAAAATAATGTCTCTGTATGAAAGAAACCTTTTTTGAAATTTATAAAATAACCTAATTGCAGTGATATTAAATAGATGAAAATATATGTTAATAGAACATGGGTCATTGTATTTTTACAATGTTTATTTTCTGAACTAGATAAGCAGTCAGATGTACATTTTACTGAATGAGTATCAGCTTACAGAAGAAAACATCAAGCTCCGGTTTCTGGCCTGTTCTTTGGTTCGGGATTTTGCACGTGCATATTTCCCAGACAGCACAGTAAAGCCATTTGGCTCTTCAGTCAACACATTTGGCAAACTGGGGTCTGATGTGGACATGTTTTTGGACTTCTATGATACAGGAAAGCATGCTACAAAAATGGTAAGACTGTGCTGTGCATCTTCAGTTTGTTGGATTTCTTCAACAGAGCACCTCATTTGCTGTTTCACACACAGGAATCAGTTTATTTTTATTTAGATTTTACATGGGTTCATACTATAGAGTGTGCACAAGTTTATTTGTATGTTTGGATTTGAAGACTTTCAAAAACTGAATGTGACATGGAAGAGATCATCTTTGCAATAGGAAGAAAATAATTTGGTGTTTAAGTAAATTATGTACTATTAGGGTGAATTTCACTATGACAAAAGCCCTCATCCTCCAAAATTGTTTCAGCAGAGTCAGACCTTCCCATTCTACTGTTGCGTTTTCTTCTCTGTAGCTTCTGTGCTTCAGCCATGCTCTGTTAAAGCTTGACTTTGTTTTTTAGGGTCCTCCATGTCCTAAAGTAAAGTAAATTTGTGCATGTGTGCACATCTGCGTTTTGGGAGGGTTGTCAGGTTCTTTTCCTGACCTTGAAGAGATGACTTTGTGCTCCAGGAAAGTTACTGGATTGTACACTGGGATGTGTCTGTCTGTATACACACACACTGAGTGTATGGAGGTGTGAAAGCTGAGGATGTGGGATAGTAATGGTGAATACTTAGAGGTGACACACTGTCCAGAGAAATTCTCCGTGTTAACAGCACCTGATTTTGATCATGAAGGGAACTAGTTGGCTTACTTTTTGAAAGGAGCTTGAGTGTGAGCTTTTATATGTGAACTGTAGATGTTTTGGGGACCAGGGCCCAGGAGCAAACAGGAACTTAACAAATCAATAATGCAGATACTTTCAGTTGTCAGACTTTAGATAAGGTACGTTGTAGTTATTCAAATGCCTCTTTGATAATACAGCAGTAAGCATCAAGACAAGCAGAGATTACTAAGCACGCATAGAGTCTTGAAATTGAATTTGTTGACCAAAGCACAGAGTTTACACCACTACCTTGAGAAGCCCAGGGCTACAGGACCTCCAGTCAGCAATATGCAGTCAGCAGTGTAGCCTTTTTCAGTGCACACACTAAGTTTCATCTGAATTGTATCTTTACCCATAGTGTGACTTGGAAACTTGCACTATGTATCTGAGTTCACATGTTTAGTTTAGTTACTTAGTATTTCAGCAGCTTCAAATTGTTATGGTTATTTAGAGTTTGTTCTGTCTTGGGCCTCGTGCATGTGGGCATAGAGAAAAGGGAAGAATTAGACCAGGCATTTTTGGAAGGATCTTAGGTCTTGCTGCTGCTTTTTGACTGTGAATGGCATAAGTATCCTGTAAGATTGGAGAATGAAGTAGGAAAGAGAGATAATGAGAATCAGGATAGGAAAAAGGATAAATTGTGTCAGAATCACCCAGTGGAGAAGTTGGGATTCTTCACAGATTCTGAATGAATAATCAAGTAAGTGATTCTCATGTTGTGAAAACTTCTCTTATTATTTGTGTGGTGACAGATAGTTTGGGAAAAACTAGCTCAGTTTTCCTTAAAAGACAATGGGATTAAGCTTTTGAAGATTGAAAATTTTCTCAGCTTTTCTATATAATTTGTATATTGCCATGTAAGTTATTTTAAAGAAATAATCCTTCAAATGTATATAGTTTTTAGTATTAATGCAGTGATAAAACACAATGAAAGCAAATATGTCAGCTGAAGAGAAGGATCATCGTGTGTATGGTGTTAAAATCTAGGAGCACTTTACATTTAAACAGTAAAGTTGCCTCTTAAATTTTGAAGGAATACTTTTTAAGTATAAAATGTCTATTTTCAAATCATATTTGTTAACTAGTTGTTTTCTTAATATGTATCCTTTGTGAAGATAGAAGTTCTATTGTGAAATGTAGAGTATTTGATGATGAGTGAGTTTACTAGCAGCTGTGATTGCCTGTGGGTGGTTGAGAGACATTACTATGGGGGAGACAAAGGGGAGGTAGCTTTAGTTACAAGGTGGTTTAGCAACAGTGGGAAAGGTATCTTCGGATTTCTTCACTTTTGTAGCCTTTCAGAAGATGCCAACAATGGAGGAGGATCAGGCATTTCAGCACCTAATTACATGAAATAACTGTTCTTGAGCCTTATGGCAATCTGATTACTAATTGTAAATTTAAAAAAGGGGCAAAAATGGCAACATTCTTTACCAAGAGTGGATTATCAGTGCAGTGCTAGACCACAGATAGGGCATTTTTAGCCCATGGGCAGTTTGGGAGATTGGTGAGTGACTCAAAACAGGGCTCTATGATAATTTTAGAGTAGCAGTTTTTGTTAAAGCAGTTGTGCTTCTTGGTTACTGTATCAGTTACCCAAAAGTAATAGTTTACCTATACTTGCTGTTTTGGGTAACATGGCAAGAATAGAAGAACCACAGGGTTTGGGCAAGTGTATCAGTACTTCATACCCCCTAGCTAGGACCAAAGCTATATATGAGGGTTCTATTAATTGCTAAGAATATCTACTTTATCACTATAAAAAAGTCTTCATTCAGTTTTTGAAAGATAGTTAGGTGCTGTCTGGAAAGGCTCATTGTGGTTTTTGTCACAAATATAGATATCAACACCAGCCCACCACAGGTTAGCTGAGTCCCCATCTTTTTATTTACTGTTAACTACCTCGATGGTGACACTTAGAGGCTCCTTTCACTTAGAGCCTGCCCTACTGCAGCCTGCAGCAACACAGCCAGGTGGGATTGGGGACCGCTGTCCTGGCATGTTCCCCCACATGTGGTGCTGACTGGAGAGCCATTGGCAGGAGGGCAGCAGGAGCAGACACCTCAGTGATTGCCAGGGAGACTCAGAAATTCAGCACCTGAAGTGACTTTATGGGAAAGCTTGCAAGGTCTGTAAGTTTGGAATTGTTTCACCTGTCTGTGAGATCACTAATTTGGACAACAAATGTAACGTGCTCTGTGTCTCAGTTACTAGTTAGTTCACTGTAATTTTGTTAATATAGTATGCATTCACACATGGCATGTTCCAAGGGGGAGGATAAGTCAGTGTCAAGTATTGGATTAGCAAGCAAAATTAGCGGGTGTCTTAAAAATACAGACTATAAGGAAAACAGAGATTTCACAGGTTTGTTATTGAGGTAAAAACTACAAATATAACAAATCAAAATATGCAGACCTACAGAGAAGTTAATTTGTGATGTTAGAATATATCTTCACAATATTTTTGTCTTTCAGGGAAACTATATATGACGTTAATTGATTATTTTAAAGTCTTACAGAATCTTGTCTTAATTTTGAAGGATTAAGTAATTTGCGTGCTGAATTTTTTAACTTTTTTAAATGAAAAAGACATTTTTATTTACACTGCTACTTGATTTACTAATAATGCATTGTTTTTTGAGGATTTGAAATTGAATTACTGATAGTTTGAAATTACTGGTTGCTTGGTTGTGTTGTCCCTCTGTAATTGTACGCTACTCTTTTGCAGTCAGAGCATTTATGCTCTCCTGGTAATTCCAGAATTACTTTTTTTTAGCCAGTAGTGATATATAGTACTATTATACTTCTGTGTGGAATGTGGCTTTGTAGTAAGTTGATCACTGTTAACCTGGAAAAATTGAATCACCAAAAAAGAATGTGAAAGAGAGAGCAATATGTTTTTATGTCGTTTAAGTTCAGTGGACTGCTTTGAATAGTTCTTGTTTTTTAGTTCTAGTTGTACAAACTCCTTTGCAAATTGCTGTGGTCTTTTAGAAGTATTTTTAGATGTCTCTTTTGTTCGAGAGTTAACAGCTTGCTTTTGAAATTCTGTGTTAGAAAAAAGGTCCCTTTGAAATGGAGTATCAGATGAAAAGATTACCATCGGAAAGATTAGCAACTCAGAGGATTCTTTCTGTCATTGGTGACTGCCTTGATAGTTTTGGTCCTGGGTGTTCCAACGTACAGAAGATACTCAATGCTCGCTGCCCTCTGGTGAAATTTTCCCATCAGCCAACAGGATTCCAGTGTGATCTGTCAGTGAGCAACAGGTGAGACCTGTTTTTAAAAAGTTTGCAGAGAATTCTGATGTACTTAAAATGTTCTGAAAACCGGTAATACGTTGCAACTGTTCAGTCTTCTTTCTCCTTTCCATGTTCTTAACAAGTGTGAATGTTGGCTCTGAAAGTAAAAAAGCTATTTTTTTGACTTCTAGGGCTTTTAGTTTGATCTCCTTAAGTTTTCTTTCTTCAGGATTGGAAATAGTTGCTAGCTGAAGCTGAAGACTCAAAAACCATTCTATGGAATAAGGTTGGCTTATAAAACTGGAAAGAAGGCGGTGTTCATTAGTCATTACTTCCCTTTGGCATATGCACAGCTTTTCTTGATTGCTTTACAGATTAAGCAGCTCCAGAATGTTAATTTTTAGTGCTTTGACTTCTAGTTATTTTGGTGTCCCTTCCTTCTTCTTAGGGGCCGGCATACAGCTGTTTTCTGGGAAGGTGCCGTGGGTGCTGGTGGGTTCCCGGCGCCGGGAAGGCGGGGAGCCTCGCAGCAGTGTCCGCTAGGGGGCGCCGGCTGCCCAGAAATGCCCCTCAGGGCCGCCCGGTGACCCCGCACTCGGACAGGGCTGTGCTGTCCCTTGTGCTTGTGCTGTCCCTTGTGCCTGTGCTGCCCCTTCTGCTTGTGCTGTCCCTTCTGCTTGTGCTGCCTCTTGTGCTTGTGCTGTCCCCTGTGCTTGTGCTGTCCCTTGTGCTGTCCCCTGTGCTTGTGCTGTCCCCTGTGCTTGTGCTGTCCCCTGTGCTTGTGCTGGCCCTTGTGCTTGTGCTGTCCCCTGTGTTTGTGCTGTCCCCTGTGCTTGTGCTGCCCCTTGTGCTTGTGCTGCCCCCTGTGCTTGTGCTGCCCCTTGTGCTTGTGCTGTCCCTTGTGCTTGTGCTGTCCCTTGTGCTTGTGCTGTTTTAGTTTGAAATACCCCCTCACTCCAGTAAACAACCCTGGTGTAAGTGTGCGCAGCCGAAAATGAGTTACTGACCCTTTTCACTGCTGTTTGGGAATATGAAAATATGTGTGATTATTCTTCAGGATACCAGTGACAGGACCCAAAGGAATGGCCTGAAGTTGTGTCAGGGCAGGTTTAGGTTGGATATGAGGGAAAGGTTCATCACTCACAGGGTGGTCGAGCCCTGTACCAGGCTCTCCAGGGAAGTGATGACAGCACCAGCCTACAGTTCAAGAAGCTTTTGGACAATACTCTCAGGCACAGGGTGTGACTCTTGGGGCTGCCCTGGCAGGAACAGGAATTGGACTTTCATGATCCTTGTGGGCCCCTTCCAATTCAGAATATTTTGTGATTCTGTGACACCAGTTTCACTGCAGTTTTGTGATTTGTCTACATTAGATACAATCAGATCAGATATACTAAATTTTCTCAATTACCTAAAGTTCTGTTTCAGAATGTGCAGGAGTTGTTAAGGCAATTTTCTTACAATGAAATTGCTTCTCTATATGCAGCCACAGTGAAAGTCAGCATGTATAAGGTTATACAGTCAGTCTGAATAAGGTTCCTTGTAATTCCTGCTGATGGTTTGGCTGCTTGGGACTGCATTTCTTGTCTTGTTACCATTTTTACTAGAAACAAACCTCTCTGGACACCAGAGCACCTCACAGCTGAAATTTTAGAAGCCCAGGTGTTAGAAAATTTTGACCTAGTAAATGTCTCCAAAAGACTATGCTGAATATTTAGAACAATTTTTAGCACTTCAGGCTAAAATTGAACCAAAGTAAGTTTTACTCTCATACTGTATTTTCATTTTTTTTCCTGCTTTTTCTTGCCCTCCTATTTGAACAGTATATGAATAATGGTTGTATAACAGTGTGATGAAGGACATCAAAAACTGATCCATCTGAAAACCTTTATCCTTCAAGATTAATTGTTTTTTCAGCTTGAATAAGTAGTTATCATTTGAAGATTAACAAACTGACTTGTTTTGCAGATTTCATTGTGTCTCTGCACTTAGGTTATTTTTCAGTGCAGCATTATATTACTTTTTAGATAAAAGCAGTAAAAGAAGTTGTAGTTTTATTTTATGTTAGGATGGAGATATTATCTAATGTACCTCAAAGGCAATTGTGGCTAAATTATGTTTTTTCACCTCAGTTCTGCATAGTTTGACTCCACAGTACTTGATGGTGTTTTTTTATTTTGGGAGTTTTTTCCTCCCACTGTGATGTGGAACAAGGAAACAGGAAACAGTGCAAATGCAGTATTATCATTTACCCAGAACTGTATCTTTCTTGCTATGGAAAACTACCAGGTATTTAATCCTGGACAATTCCAAGCATTTCAACCCAAACCATTCTACTATTCTATGATTCTCTTCTATTTTTTAAAACGTGTAAAAGTTTGGGTATTTTTTTTATGGAGGTCCTCTTCTCTTATAATGAACAATGAACACTGCCTCTGATACTTCATAGTTCTCTCATGATTTACATGTCTTCTCATTCCCTGTTCAGCATTGCAATAAGAAGTTCAGAACTCCTGTATATCTATGGCTGTCTCGATTCCCGTGTTCGAGCGTTGGTGTTCACTATACGATGTTGGGCCCGTGTTCATGGACTTACAAACAGTGCTCCTGGTACCTGGATTACAAACTTCTCCCTGACCATGATGGTCATGTTTTTTCTGCAAAAGAGATCACCACCTATCATTCCAACACTAGACCAACTTAAAGAACTGGCAGGTAAGCACAGCTGTCTCTGTGTTTATTGCAGTTTATTGTTTATTGCACATTTGTTTTCTCTAAAGTGGTAAATAAACGCAAGAATTTCTTTATTCTCTCCAATACTAATGATTATTATGTGTGCTTTAAATTTGAGGGAATACACAAGTTTTACATGTATTTTTTTAGTGAAAATAATATATCTTTAAAGGCAAAACAAATCCCTTTTCAATACAATACTTATTCAGTTTAGAGGGGTTAGACTTAGTCTGTACCTTAGATAATTAAAAGTAATTTACTTGTTCAATGCTCCTGTGCTGATTTGTTTTTAATTTTGGGTTTTTTAGAAGACCTGCAGGGTCTTGAACATTTCTGGAGTTAAGGATTTTGTGCAGACTGATAGGATGTGTATTGTTTTATAGATACCAAATGCTTAAAAGAAAGACTGTATTTTCTTCTCTGTGTTTATAATATCCTTGAAACTGTTCAGGCCATTTGTAAATAATTCTTATATCTTCACAAACAAGCTGTTCTGGTGGTTTCATACACAGCATTCAGGGTGTGTTATCTTCAGTGAATCGTATGAAAGCATAGAGAATGACACCTCAAGTTCTTGATTCCTCACTCGTGTGTTCTGCTTATTGACAAGCTTCCTTGGAAGCTTTGAGTGCTTTCAATGGAGAAAAAGGTCTGTGTTCAGTTGCTTTAAAATAGTTTTAAACATTTCCATCAGAATTCTGTAGAAATTTTTATACAAAAAACACATGTTCTGATATTTTACAAGAGTATTCCTAATTCTCTGAAGTTTTTCAGAAAAAGACAGCGAACACTCTGAGTCTGATTTTTTTTGAAACCTTCATGTAGAAGAGTTGTGCTGTTTAGTGTGTAATACAGCCCTCTATATAGAGATACCCTGTTTGTTACTTATTAGAAGTATTTTCACAGATATGAAGATCTTACTTGTATTCTTGTAGGATTATGATTATTTATCCTATTCTTGTAGGATTTTGAAAATGTGCCATTTTGTCATGATGCTTTTCCTTTTCCCATCTATAGACTTTCTTCTTTTAAATCTTTTACCACTTAAATTGAATCTTAACCAGAAAGTTCACTTGTGAATTCCTAATTTGATGTGTGTAATATGGGTAGCATTGATTTCAGTTTGTTATCTGAATTTTATTAAGTATAATGGCATTTTACTGTTAATTACTTCAAAATATGCCCACAATTTTTCTTTCAGATGAAAAAGACAAGCATATAATTGGAGGATATGATTGCTCATTTGTTAGTGATTTAAGGAAGATTAAACCTACAAAAAATACAGAAACACTTGGTAGGTAGATCTTTCATGAGTTTTCTTTTTTTATGGGGGTATTGAAAATAAACTTTTCCTTAATGTTACTGATGGCTTTTGTTTTTCTTTCCTTTAGATGTATTATTGGGTGAGTTTTTTGAATATTTTGGAAACTTTGATTTCAGGAAGAATTCCATAAATCTTCGAAAGGTAAATGGATTTTAATTGCTCATCATTATCAGTTGAGTCTCTCTGTCTTCCATTTGACAAACTACATATGCTAAGCAGCAATTTCTGTCATACCGAGTCCTTTCTGTGAAGGAGGAATGCTTTCCTCTTGGAGCCCAATAACTTACAATACCATTAAGAACATTTACAGTGTCATTACTTGGATATGGTGGAAAGCAGAAACTGATGCAAAGCCAGGGTAATTTTACTGGAAAGCCCTGTAATAAAAGTAGCAGTTTTAAAAAATGAAAGATATTTTGGTTCTGTGTGAGGAAAACTATTAAAATGTCATGATGTCTGTCATAGCAAAAGTCTGTGACAAACCCTGTGTGCTGACAGGCTTTGCATTTCAAGCTGGGAGTCCAGAACCAGCCAGAGCCTACATTAAAACTTAGAGCTGAGTTCTGGGTATGCTTTTGGCACTGTGGTTTTCTACTGCAGTTTGTATCAACCTACAGTAACTGTACTGCAGCTGAGTAAGTATGCCATAGCAAGATAATTCTGTGCTATCACTTTGCTTTGCTTTGTATGTTTAAGTTCTCTTGTTGATCTGTGTGTCCATGCCAGTACAATAGAAATACATGAAAATGTAACTACCATAACTCACACCTGTTCCTGCTGGGCTGTTTCCAGAATGGGGGTTTCAGTGCCTTGTTGCTGTGTGGGCACTCAGTTGTGTTCTGTTTCCTATTTGGGCATTGTGGATCACTGGCATAAGAGCTCTTTTTGTAGGTTGATCCTAGAAACTGATTTATTTAGGTGGAGAGCTTCTGTTTGCTATTAAACCTCAAAAAGGCAAGCAAAAACACATTTGGAGCCTGAGCTAGTCAGGGGAGGTATCTGTGCTGCTGGTGTTTTCCTGACAGTCCTCTTGGCCATGGGGCAAGAGTATGTAACGTGTACATAGACACTTCCTGGACCAGCAGTTGCTGGTGGATTCCTGCTAGAGCTTGTGGTGGAAAGGCTGGAAGAGATTCTGCTATACAGAACAGGTCAGCTAAGAAACACTGATAAGCCCTGAGATGGAAGTGCATTTAAATAGCAGACTACACTATTGTCAGCTATTTGTGTTGTACCAGGTGCCTGAATAGCTCTGTGCTTAAAAGACAGACCAAACCAGGAGGAATTTCAGCCAAGGCAGCAATCTTGTTCAGTTACACCTGCACTGTGAGCTCTCTGAGCACTGTGGGAGGAATTGTTTGAACAGTTTAAGGGTTTGCGATATTTTATTGAACTGGACTGTGCAAGTTAATATCACTGATGTGGCATACACAAGTGGAGATTAGGAGTAGGAGGCTGCAGTGAGTGAAGTCTGAGGTTTGTTGGAAAGCAAATGAGAGAATGGCCAAAAAGGTTAAACTGTAGTTGTGTGTTCTTTACCTTGAAGGAAATCTAAGTTGAATGTGGCAAAACAAAAACACCAGTGAGAGGATTCAGAGAACACGAATCATACAGTCAAGTTGACAGGAAAATTAACTTGATTAATAATGACTGGGTGTTTTGTAAAATGTTCTCTAGTAGGTCAAAACACTTTTAATGCTAATGTAATAACTCAAGTGATTTGTTATTTGCTCAGCCTATAATGCACATATGCAACTTTGGCTTTTTCTTTATACTCTGCAGGGAAAGGAAGTAAATAAGCCTGAGTCGTCTCCTCTTTATATCTGGAATCCCTTTGAACAAGATCTTAATATCAGCAAGAATGTTAATCAGCCACAGCTGGAGAAATTTATAGCTATGGCCAGAGAAAGTGCCTGGATTTTACAGAAGGAAGATAAAACTCAGCAAATAATCAATAAAGAACCTTGGGGACTGGCAGCACTACTGATACCATTTGGACAAAGTAATTCAAGCAGGATGAAGAACAGGATGAAAGGAATAGGAAGTGAAACAATCAAAAGCCTCTTGGATTCTTTAAAGTTAAATAGTGCAAATAGTCAACAAAAAGCAGTGGGAAAATGACTTTAAGCACAGAAATGCAGTAGCTAATATTCTGTTTTAGGAATTGAATGTTACACACAGTCCAAAGAACATTACTTTTAGTATTTCTATTATGGGGAACGGAGAATCAAGCAATCTCTGTCATCGTGATGATTTTTGTACAGGTCTACTTTCTCCTCCTTACTCTTCTCTTTTCCATCTGTTTGACAAATGAAAAGTATTCAAATGTAAGTTTTGCAGATGCATTTTGGAAGTAGCCTTCAGTTGGGCACTCTTCTGTAAAAAAGGCTGACAGGAGCAGTATGGGAAAAAGCCTTTGGGAGTTCTCTTGGCTAGCATACAAATGATATGCTAATTAAAAGCTGAAGAAACAACCACCCTTCCATGAAACCACAGTCTGAAAGAAGATAAATGTGTTGGAACCATTGTTTCCAATGCGGCCATGTTTTGGCAGCCAGTAAAACCGAAGTGCATGTATTTATTTTTGCAATTGTTTTTCATTTGTGTAGATAGTGCCAAGACAAAATAAAGAGAATGGAATTAGACAGTTAGGTGTGCAGTTTCTTAAAGCATTGTACCACCACAGCTCTCCAAGGATAGTGCCACTGTTTTGTGTTGGAAAAGTGGGTCTGCCCTTGTGTTTACCACCTGATTTCAAATGTCTTTAGTCAACTCTCCTTTGTTTTCTCTAGCAGGACTGGTCCCCACCCACACTTGTTTCTTATTTTGCCTTCAGCTTCCCTTTAAACTTGTATTTCAGGTTCAGGAAGGGGTTCTTGTATGCCCTTCTTGCTTCATCACTCTCACCAAAGCTGCTGCCTGTTAGGTGACATCAAAGCATTCCTGCAGAGGGATCTGTCCAATGCAGAGAGACCCAGAGAATCCTGTATCATGCTGGAGTCCTGTTCCCAGTCTTGCCTTGGTTTTGAGATATTCAGCAGAACAGTGACTGTCCCCTTCCATATCAGCTGGGCCAGCAGAGTCAATGCTTTTCAGCGACTTAAAACATTGAGTGCTCTTTCTATCTGCCACAAAAAATAGGTTTTTTTCAGAGGAAGGGGGAGAGGGGAGGGAAGGAAAGAAATTGGAAATGGCAGGCAAATATCAAACTCTAAAAGTACGTTTGTGAGAATTTCACCTGTCCGGTTTGAGAGCCGTTCATGCATCAAGACTAAATGGTAGCACTGTTAGCAATTCAACTGAGTGTGGTTTTTTATTCACAGAAATTCTGTAAAGGAAATTACTGTATTCAGAGATAATCATATAAATGCAACATCAATCTTTATGCTAACTGTTTTGTTTTCAGTACTTTTAGATTTGGTAATGTTGCAATGGTATACGATCTTGTGTTGATATTTTTCTAAAGGCTTGATCTGAACAATTCACAAGTGTGTTTTCTCTTTTCTCTGATATATTATTTATTGGAAATACTGTGGGCAATAATGCATACTTCCCAAGTAAAAACTGGGCAAGGAGAAGTATTTTCTAGTAGTTGGCAAACTAAAGGATTAGACCTTCAGGTCAATTCCATAATAGTTTTTTCAGAGTTTAAAATAATACTTACATGTGTCTGTTTCTGATTCACAAATGTTTTCTTAAAGGACTCACATAACCATTATCTTGGTTGCTGAAATTAATTCTTATATTATCTTCTTCAAGATTGAGCCTTGAATGTGAAACCCGGTTTTCTACCTAAATCCTGATATTAGAACTTCTTTTTGGAGGCTGGTATGAAGTTTATTGTAACTTGCTATTGGTGCAAACCCAAAGCATTTGATGGCAAGCTTGACACAGATGTTGTAAGGAGCCTGCAACTACCATAATCTTTACAGGACCTAGAGGTACATTTTCTGCTGTTTACCCAGGAATAGACTATGGGGCTTATTGAAGATTAGGGAAGTACTCAACTTCTTTTGAATTTTCTTTTTAGATTAACTGAATGAGTGGTAGTGTAATAATAATAATGTGGGTTACCAAGGACAAAAGCATGCAGCAGAACTGTGGCAGCATGTACCTACTCGCATTATATTCAGTGATTCACTGACATAGGAAAGATTTTAGATGAATTGTGATACATAGATACAGGATACTTGTAGACAAATAACAATGAATTTTGTATTTTGGTTATATGGTTGAGCCATGCTGAAGCACAAGCTTCACTTGTAAATGGTTACAGATGTTCAAGCTGCTTAGTATTCTTTAAAAGCAGGGCAGAACATGGTCCCTGTACATGCAGCACCTTTCAGCATCACTTTTCAGTTTAGACTACCTGTCCCTTTTGGGAATAATTCTGAACCCTTGTCATGGCTGCAGGCCAGTTTCTGAAAAGAGGAGAAAAAAAGCTGAAAGCAGTGTTGTAGCAGTGGAATGCACAGGTTATTTTTTCAGATAGCTACAAGTTGAGGGAGCTGGTGACCAGGGAGCTGAAGCCTGGAGGCTTCAAGGATCAGCTCATTGAGGTAAATAAGCCCAGCAGGCAGCTTTCCTAGAGGAGGCCGTAGCTGGAGGTGGAGGGCTGACCATGAGCTTCCCTAAAGTATGAGCTATGTCTGGAGAAGAGCTGAGTGAAGCTGAAGTCACCTGTGGGAAGAGAACCAAGGCTTGAGGGGGTGTATTTATCAAATCAAGAGAGACGGTATGATTATAATTTCCTGAGGGCAGCAGTCTTACAATCAAGATATTTAGAAACCATCTTTATGGTTCTGTCACTGAAAACAACAGCTGGGTATATGTCAAGAAGGGACTATGATTATGATCTAGATTCAAGAGCTCATTTGTATGCTCCAGAAAATTGTAAGCAATATCTCTGCAAGAGCGAGGCGGTAGGTTTTAGTTACTTCTCAAACTTGGTGCTGATCTGCTGTATTGTATGGTGGGGCTGTTAGGTCCCAGGTCATGGGTAAGGAACACCAGTGAACTAAACAGTTTCACCCCTTTGCCCCTTTCCCTTGCTGGGAATACTTTTTAGTGCAAGTCTCAATTTTCCTGGCTCTTAAATGGTTAGGGATTAGGGAAACTGAAAACATTCAGAATTCCTTGTCCTGAGAAAATGTGCTTTGGGATATTAGCTTCAAAGTTAACATTTGTTGCCAGGGATTTTTATTTTTATTTCCCTAGATATTTGAAGCTCACAAGTGTTGCAGGAATAGGTTCTGCTGCAACTGCCACTGTTCCATCATTCCTCTGTAACTTCCTGGGAATCTCAGCCTTGGCCTACAGTTGACTCCTGGGCAAGCATCCTAGTGCCATGCTTTTGAAGACACAGTCATAAAAAAGACTTCTTGCCTGGTAGCAGATCTCTATTCCTCTGTCTTAGTTTCAAAATTACAGTTCCTGTTTCAGATTCTGTTCTTTAGACTTGGAATCACAGTATATTTGAGGTTGTGAGAGAACTCTGAACCTGGTCCAGTTGCCTTAAGTGGTATCAGCTGTGAGATTAGACAAGGACTTTTTATCTAGTCAGGCCTTGAAAATCTCCAAGGATGGAGATTGCACAGCCTGTTCTAGTGCTTGACTGTCCCCATTGCTGTGGTGGGCTTTGCTGAAATACGCTGCCCCATCCTTGTAACTCTTACTGGCTTCTTTTCTGATCCTGACACATGCTGTCAATCAGACCACTGTCCACTACAAGTGTTCAAGCTGTTCCTTCACATAGAAAGCCCTGAGTCTTCCCTTCTTTCCCTGTCTTTCCAGAGGAGCTCATATCCATCCACTGCAGTGCTCTCATCACATGCAAATCCTCCTACCACAGCTGTTAGTCCAACAGTGTTGTAGTGACAGCACAAGGAGTTCTAGTTCCTCCTTGTTCACCAAGCTGCTACACATTTTAGGTGGGTATGTGTTCTTCAAGTTTTATTATTCTTGAGGTCCCTTTTGTTCCTGTCACCCTGTATCCTTTTCTCTCGATCCATGTCCGCAAGTTGCCTGGCATTACTGGGGGTTATGGTTGTCCTCACTGTTCTAGCTGATTGCTTTGATATGGCCACTGTGCATACCCATCTTACAAAGTCCTTGTGACATTCAAATCCTAACTAAAAACAAATTTCGGAAAGTCTCTGCTGGAAAGTAAGAGGATGTGAGTACCAGACTGGCATATTATACTGGCAGAAAAGCCCCAGAAAACACACCATGCAGAGATAGTGATGCAGGTGCAGAATCACCGTAGGGCACAGTGCTGTGTCTCTGGAACCTTGTTGCTTCCCCAAGTGCAGTTGTGTGGTACAGGATGCTGCTGCCCAGCAGAACTTGTCCCACTTGGTTCTGACACATTTGTGATGCTGTGTCACTTCTGGGTCTGGAGCTGCCAACTGCAACCTGGCTGTGGGCCGTGCTTGTGCTGGGTCTCTGCTCATTGAGGAATTGTGTTCTATGAACAGCAAGTCTTCCCTCATAGAAACAAATTTGCAAGTTCAATTTTTTTATACTCTCCAGAGTACAGGCTATGTTTTTGCTGAACAAAATTTTGTACTTTTGGAAAAATAAAAGGTAGACAAAGAAGCTCTATTTAAATTATTTTGCAAACAAACTAGTTGAAGGTCCGTGCCACGTTCGTGTGAAGCAAATCTAAGATTTCCAACCTGGGCTGCTTTGGAGATATGATGAATCAACAATTAGGAAGTTTTTCAAAGTGAAATCATCCTGTTCACTGCAAAGCTCACTTTCAAATGCCTCACCTTGTTTATCACAAAATTACCACCAAGGTTCTCTTCTAGTACAAAATTCTTCTAAACATCATGGGTAATTTGGGGTCAGTTTGTTTAAAACAAAGGTTAGGATTTATATGAGGCTAACCTGTGCCTGGAGATAAAATCTCCATAAATCCTCTTAGTTGAAAGTCTTGATCCACTGCTTTTGCAGACCTGCTTCTCATACTTTCTTTAAGCAGAGGTTTGGTTTGCTTTCTTTTGCAGGACCTTCCTGCTTCTTTTCACTCTCCCCATTGTCTTTTCATCGTATCTGTCTGATCTGATCTGTAAAAAAATAGTCTTTGGCTTCCCCTAGTATGTTGTGAAGCCGTATTGAATACAGCTACATTCAAGAAACAGGTAGTTTTAAAGGTCGTTCTCACATTGCAATGAAATTTTTTTTACTGTTTCATTTCTTATATAGACTGAATCTCAATACTGCCTTTCTCATGGCTTGTAGAGGGATCAATTAGCTGGATTTGATGGGTCTCACCTTTATTAAACTATTATGTATTATGTATAATTATTATGTATTTTTGCAAAGTCTCTTCAGTAAAGAGACTTGTTTAACACAGTATGTTGTATTAGAAAGCAGAAATTCCCTGCAAATTTTTGAGAGGTGCTCTACCCTTCAGGATTATTTCTGTTTTCCCTTGTTATGGGGAAAACCATGTTCAATTTGTTTCACAGAATGACTTCAGAGATAGGTTTTTGTTCCCATGCTGAGCTCTCTTGTCCATACAGATTTGTAGTCAATGTAAACAGTGCAGCCCTGTACAGGAATTTTGCATGGAACAATTCCCAGAATATGTCTTGTAGGTATTATGCTCACAGCCCAACAGGGGAGGTAAAAGCCCCACAAATTACTAAGGCATTTGTGGTGCTGACTCCACGAGATGGAAAAATATCCATAATTCTGTATTTCTTTTTCTCATGTTGGACAGAAGAAAACCTTGCTTTCCTGCAGAGAAAAGGTAAACATGTTAGAAGTTGGATAGTTGGGGTGAAGAGCTGTAGTACTTATATTCTTTCTGAATATTTCTATCTTAAGTTTGGTTTTCTAAAGCCCTTCTCTAGGAGCTATTTCTAGAGATTTTCAGGATGAGAGAAAAAGCTGAGAGAAAACATGGAAGCTTTGTATTTCAGATAATCAGATAAATGGTACTTACTTTTAGATTAGTTATCAAAAGTAATTATAAAAGGGAAAATAACACATGTAACAATATGGCAATAAAAAGCATCACTGCCTTGTCTCTTTGAACCAGTTTTCCTGCCTTAATTTTCTGTAGTCCAGTGGTTCACTACTTTTATTGAGGGATGAGATTTCAGAGAGCATACTGTATGGAAACTACAGTATCCAGTACATGGGAGGGTGAGTACTTAGCCATTGCAGTAGATAAAAAGAAGCATTATCAACTCCATCACGACATGAGATTCAGAGATTTTTTTACTCCAAAAATAAAATATATAGAATTTTTCTGTGAATTTTTGGGTGATTCCTAGTTCTTCCTTTTGAAAAGTATCTTTGGACACCAGTCAAAAGATGGTTTGCTGTAACTGCTTGATATCTGAGCTTGCAAAGTAAGGTCTCATTTGAAAATGATCATGATCTGTTTTGTTGAGACATTAAAGACCTTAGTGATTACAGTTCTGCTCTAAAGCCCATGTTTAAGAGGGTTTGGATTGCAGTTGCCTTATGAATGTGGAATATTATAATTTTCAGTTATTCTAAGAATGCAAATGCTTACAGTTAGCAACAGACTTTCACACTTCTACCACTTAGGCAGTTAGGATTTTATTCCTCCTTTTTACTATAGACAATATTTTCAATCTTTGAACTGTGTTGCAGCAATTAATTTTGTATTTCTTCTATGAGATAAATAATAAAGTAAAACATGTCCTCTAGATTTGTTCAGTAAGTTACTGTTCCATTGTGCTGTTGAAGTCCTTGATAAGATAAAGAATAACATATCTGGTGCTTTCCTTCCTCAGATGCAGGCAGAGATTACTGAAATGAGGATGCATTTCAAAGAGCAATGATTTTGAAGGGTTGGTCTCCAAATACCCCAGTCTACAGATCTCACCAAAGAAGTAGGGAAACAAACCCCTGAAAAAGCCAATCTCATTGTCAGCCTGCTTCAACTCACCCAACAGACATTTTTAACTTTGGGGATTTTCCAAACAGAACAAAGGTCAGACCAAATGCTGTCAAGTCTTGGTTGGAGGTGGAATGATCTTGCCTTCCAGAATCACTTTATGATTAATACTTTGTTTAAGTAAATGCTGGTCTGTGAAGAGTATGTCTCTGTCACTTACAAAACATGGTTTCTAATGAAGAGAGCAGAAATAACACTTTGGATGTCTGACAAATTCTGTGAAATATCTCTTAATGGGAAGAGAATAATTTTTTTTTCTAGCTAGATATTTAAAGTTCCTGAACTCTGCTCTGGTAAAAAACTTGTTTTTTATCATTATAAATTATAAAGGGGGAATACAGGCATCTCTGATTGTCTTGATTTAATTTTATCTCACATATATAGGGTTACAAGTATGTGGCAGTTAGGCATAAGTGATAGGATTTTATGCTCCAAATACTAGTAAGAGAGAAGCTTCAGAACACATAGGTTAGTGCAGGCTTGATTCAAAGACACCTAGTCCAAATCTCCTACACTATTTTAGATCCTACCCACCATTGCAGCAGAAAACCATAAATATTAACCACTGCCAGCTGCTCACTCCTGGTAGGGATGCCTTCCCCTGGAGTTATCTTTCTAAGTCAGTGGGGCCTTTATCCGCCGAGCTGAACTGGGGAAGCCTGAGAATGAATACAAAGAATGGTTTGCCATCTTCATGCCCCATTCCTAGCAAGACTTTTTTCCTCCTGACTCCAGTAATAGCAGGACATATCCCTAAATTTCTTCTCAAATGCAGAAATAGTGAACAATGATGCTATAGCAGGGCCATTTCTATTCCTCACATATGTGCAATTTATGGGTTTGGGTTTGTGCGCACACATTTTTATCTGGCATCTTTATTCTGTTTTTCAAAATAGATTGATGAAAAAATTTTTGTTTGTTTTTGTTGTCCCTGGAGTTTAATAAGCTAGAGCTTTCAGAGCTGTGCTTCATTTGTTCCCATGTTTTTCCTGGCAAAGAATAAAATTCAAAGCTGAACCTTTTTCTGCTGGATGTTTTTCTTTTCCGTGATAAACACAAAGTATGCAGTTGGTGTCATGAGAGCAGTAGGTGCAGGATTCAGCTGACACTTCCCAGCAGAAAAGTCTCCATCTTGCCAGGCCTTTGAGGAGACATGACAATGATTCATTTTGGTGATAACACAGCAGGAACACAAGTCCAATTGTTTGCTATGTAGGTCAGAACGAGATATGTTGGCATCTCTGTTTGCAGACTTTACAAAGATGTCTGGGAATGGGAAGCATGACAGCAAAATCCTATTCTGATATAACTTAAATTGTTCCACTGATGGAAGTAGGCTATGAACAGTTTGCTGTCAAATACTTGCTGTCTAGCTGGCAGAGCTGGACATTGTCTATATATGAGGAGGTTTAATTTTTCACATTAAACAGCTCATTTACTCTTTACCCAATCTCTGCAATTAAAGTCTGTCTCTGTGCCAAGGAGAAGGCTCTTAGAAATACTCAGTCTTGCTGTTCCAGTATGAGTTCCTCATAGTAGCTGGTGTACAAGTACATGATGTACTTAAAAATCAGAGGAAATTCACAGTTAACTTGGTTAGCTCAGGACTTTTCTTGCAGCCTTGTGCGTTTTAATGTCTGTGCTTCAGGAACTTGTACTGCAGTCAGTTTGGGTTTTGCTTGCTCAGTCAAAACTGGCTTTGGGAATGTAATTTTTTGTAACACATTAAAACATTTTGCTGCACACCCCATTGCACATCATGCATGAAAATGAAAATGTCTTTTTATGGGAGTCTACCAGCTCTCCCCTGATGTCTCTTCCTTCCAGGAAAGCCTCTGGTTACTGAACATGGAGAACAAAGGTTTTCTCTCTTTCCCTACATGAGTGGTCCTGTGGTGGACCCTGGGGCTGCTTTTGTTTGGTATATTTGGATGGTGTCACACATTCTTTGGAGCAAGCGTGTCCCCTGGCTTGTGTCTGTGCAAACACCTCGTGTTCTTACTTCCAGGTTTGTCCCTCTGATCCTCTGTGTCCATCATCTACATAAACAGCAGTATTACTGCTAATTCTGCTCTGTAGTGATGAGTAGCTGAGGCACCTTCCAATTTTGGGGAGAACAACTCTTTCCCAAATGATGCATCTCCTTTAAATGAACTGTCAGCTTCTTCTCATACCAGTGGGAGAAATATGCAGTACCTTACAGCATTGCTCAAAAATATGTTGTCACAAACATTACAGCCAAAACCATACTTTTTTTAGGTTCCACACCACACACATTCAAGGAAAAATATTCTCTTTGTCACGTGTCTTGAGAGCTGAATAGATTTTTGAAGCAGTTGGAGGTGGTGTTCTGAGATCAGACCATGTACCTTTTTTCTTTCTTCCTGAAAGGAAATAAATCCTGATGGCTGGACATAATGTTGTCTGTGATCATACTTGTCTTGGCATGTTTATTAGCTCAGTGTGGACTTTTAGGAGACAGTTCTCCCGCCTCTATCAGTCATAAGCATTTATAGCAATTACTTTCTCTGGGGTTCTGTTGATTATTTTATGAAAATCTGTCTCATATAGGAAAGATACCCAGTCAGGTGATAATAAGTTTGAAATAACAGTATGTGCAACTATTTGAAGTTGCAACACAGTTCAGAAGGGAAGTAGGTGGTAACTGATGTTTTTATTTCAGCCTCATCAAAAGAATTTGATTGAATCTATTTTTTTTATTGCCAGCAAGGCTTATTTTAAAACAAAAAAACAACCCAGAAAACAACCCGCAAGGGAAGTTTTGTGTCCCTGCCCAAAGGTGAGATTTCTCTCCTAGAAGGGCTGAAGCCCTAGACAGTGTTTATAGAAGTATCTGTAGCTTAATTCCTTTCAACAGCAGTCCCTAGCTAAGGTTCTTGATTGTTCTTGATTATGGAGAAAAACATAAAGAATAATTATGGGAGGGGATCTTGATTTCTGCTGCTGCACTCTTATGTGAAATGCATGCCAACACAGAGCAGAGCACTACACTCTGATACAGAGAAGCATCTGTATGTAAATGAACTTGAGTTTTCAAAGGGCTCCAGTGCTGAGTCCCAAATCCTTTCAGCAACTTTGAAAATTCACTAAAAAAATCAATTACAGAATAGTTTATGCTGGGAAGAGGAAACGGAGCATGTCCTCTGCTGAAGCATCACGCTGTGATGAATGGCCAGTAGGTCTGGTGAGCTAGTTGTCTGTTCCAGTTTGGTCTTTGTTTCTGTAAATGAGCCAGTGTATATCTGGAAGAAAGGGAAGTTGTCTGGAAACTTGATCCAACTGATCCAACAAATAGCTCAGTTGTTACTGTGATAAAAGCATAGGATGACGATTTCAAATGTTAAAATAATGGTGATATTTTAAATTAAATGAGTTATTATAACCTTCTTTAACCCTGCAATTACTGTTTGCTGCTGAAATAAACAGAAAAAAGGAATATAGGTAATATGCTACATTCTACTCTTTGCATTTAAATGTCCCTATAATCAGAAGTAGCATAATAGGATGAAAAAATATCTTTTGTTAAATCTTTATCACACACGCTTTGACTACCAGGCTTAAAGATTGTATTTAGATTTGGATGGTGTAATAACTGCTGTTATATTAGGCTATTTTTATATGTATTTATTTATTGCATGAATCTAAATAAAGCTACTTTTAAGAAGTACTAGGTTTGGTCTGATTAAAATTAATAGAAATGGCGTCCCCCTTGATTTTCTCCTTTGGCGCTAAGAGTGCAACTGAGAAGATGCTCAAAATCCCCAGATTGTTCAAAGCTGGACTTCTCAGTTGTTCATCAAAGTTCTCTTGTTGCTCCCTCACAGTTCTGAGGCATTTTATACACATCTACATAATTTTTTTTTTTTTTTGCATAGTTAATCAGTGGAGGTGGAGTAGCGGAATTTTCCCATAATCAGTAAAAAATAAAAATACTAAATTCTGCTGTAGTCTAACCCCATGCAATTCTAGCACTACCAGAGAATGACTGTGGCTGTACCACCTCATCCTCGAGTGAAACTTGTCATCAGCAAAATGCCTACGTTCTCTGGTGGCTCAGCACAGGCTAAGAAAACATTGGAAACTTCCGATTTCCCCATGCCTCTGGAGAGAAACTTGTGCTGCCCCTTCATGAGTGACTTCTGCCTGTAGCTGCTGTAGCTTTGCACACCCTTTCAGCTGAGGTTTGCACACTCTTTAGCTGAGTCTCGTACACGTTTTAGCTTGAGCTTGGCATCCTTCCAGCTGCGGCTGCCACCGAGGGAGCTGCCCTCCCCTTGTCGCTGTTCCTGCACAGCCCTGCAGTGATGGCCCCTGGAAGAGGGGCTGTAAAAGTGTCCCAGGCACAGCCCACGTTCCCTGCTCCTCCGTCTGCTTAATGAACACAGGAAGATACAAACTTGGTTTTCTTCTGCTTTTTTTTAAAGCTCGTGCAGCCTGCTGGCAGTAAATATCAGACCAGTTACTAATGACTTATGTTCTCTTTATGTTTTAATCAGAAAAAAGACTGACGTGGGCTTTATTCCTAAGGCAACCGCCTCCGCCGCGGCTGTACCCTGCCTCATGCCCACACAGCCTCCCGTGACGCAGAGAGCTGCTCGCAGCGCTGGGCTTAGGAGCTGCACTCCTTGGGAAATCCCCCTGGGTGAAGGAGTCCTTCTTGTGCAATAGGTCGGGCTTTGCAGCTTTCCCTTCTCGAGCTGTAGAAGAGGTAATCTCGAAAGCTCTGTCCTCATCCAGCATGATTTTGGAGCTGGGAGTAATTACTCTTCGATGCTTGAACAAGATGCCATTCTGATTGGGGAAGTTTTTGGATACGTGTGTGTCTCACAGAGACTTTCTCAGCATCCTCCCTCACTGCCCCTCCTCGGGGATTCCCTGGGAAGCTGCATTCCCCAGATCTGAAGTCCCTAGGGATGGGAGTGATGACTGCTCTGCTTTCTGTCGGTAGAGAAAATCACCCCCAACCTTCCAAAAAGGGAGAGAAGAAACCCCAATTGTTGTGACACTCCTGGGTTTTGCTCCAATTCTGAAACCTTGAGCAAAGTGCTCTATTTCTTCCTGGAAATGGAAATTCCAGCTGAGGGAAGTTAAAAGTTCTGTTAACACGGAAAGGGCCCTCCTTTGCCTGTTTTATCTGCAAAGTTCATGGGAGTGTTTCTGTGCTACTCAACCCTGTCAGAGATAAAATGCACAGCACATTTTCTCTTGATGTAACACTGGAGGGAGAAGTCCTTTTCTACGCGGACAGCATGAAAACTGTCTTAATTCTGTTTTCTCCCTTTTAAGGCATTTACACAGCTTGAAGAAATTTCACTTGTGTTTTACAACCAGAGGGCAAAGGCAGGCAAATGGTTGCTGTCAGCACATGAGTGACTGTACTGCATCAAGCCTGAGAGCAAGCACTGCTGATGGACTTCTAGTGAGAACTAGTTTGCTACAAGTGCCTGGATTACAAAACAGGTGACAGTGAGTAAACTTTCTCATCACCCATTTCAATTCAAAACAGGAAAGCTCTTTCTGTCATGGAGAATTGCTGTTTCTTGAATGAGAAAGTCCACAAGAGAAACCCCCTCTACTTTTCAGAGAGACACTTTTTTGATATGTGATACTTGGGAGAGTTTGTGAGACAGTGGTGTGTAAATATGAAACTTAATATTTGTAAGCAATTACCTTCACATTGGGTAAACACAGGCCTTTTATCAACCACCCATCTGAAGCACCAGTGCATCAGAAGCTGGAGCCCCGTTTTCCCCTGTGTGGAAATCTCTGGGTTCCTCAGTGGTTTGCTCTTTCCCTGTGCTGTAGCTGCTCTGCCTCATGTGCATGTACAGGTGCTGTGCCCTTGCAAGCAGCTGCTGTATCTGCACCCTGCGTGGTGTGTGCCCGAGTGAATGCCCCCTCCAGCAAGTCAGCTGCCCCCATCAGTCTTTGTCACCCAGCCTCAGCTGGCAGTGCCACTGCAAGCCCCCACCACTCCTGCGTACTCACCACTCATTTTCTGGGAGGCAGGCAGGGAGTGAGGGACACCCCAGACAGTGGGATGCACCCACGGCTTTCCCTGCAGCTGGGGACAGAGCATCCCACTGTGAGCCCTCTGCAGTTCCTCTTGGAACTCCGGTGCCTGGCTGTAGCCCAGGGCAGGTGCTGCCTTGTGACCTCTTGCACTTCTCTGCCTTTTGATTCACACTTTTCATCATGTTAAAATCACACAAGTCAGGGGCTAGGCTGTGCCATCCCTCCTCTTCTGGTCTGCTCACACCTACCTCTGAAACTTACTTTCTTCTCTCCCTTATGCTGGGAAAAGTCCTGGGTAGGGTGTTTATTGAGACAAATAATTCCTGCTTTCTGTATACTTCCTCTCTCACCTGCCAGCTTAGTCAGTGCTGGGCAGCTGCACCACTTACACCGTTCTGGTGCTATGCTAAGTCCACATTCTGGATAAATGTTGTCTCTCTTCAACAGCTGGGAAAAGGGCAGATCCTGACAGTCAGAAGGCAGCAAAACACTCCTGTTTTGAATTTATCTCCAGCATTAATAGAAAAAAACTTTTATCTGCATGGAGTTTAAGTATAACGAGTGCTTGGTGATGGGAACCAGTCTGTTGGAAAGCTCTCCATCTCAGTGTGTAGGGACAACGTGGACATGGCCTTGCAGTAGCTTGTAATGCACAGAGAGAGAGTTTGGGTGGTCTGCTCCCAGGAGTAGCAATTCAGTGGGTGGAGTGGTGCTGTAGATCATAATTTTGGATGACTTCAGTGCAGCACAGAAGACTAAAGTTCACACTGCTGTTCCTTGTCAAAAAACATTTACTGCTTAGCTGAACCACGGCTGAGCTTCCTCGTCACTGCTCTGTGGAGTTCCACATGGCACCACAGGGTGCAGATTGTCCTGCTCTCGGGCTACATGGCCCTGCACCAGCAGAGGTGCAAGGGGCTGACAAAGCTGAGCACTTCTCCCCACCAGGCATGTGCTCCCAGCCATGCAATGACTGTGCTGATGAGCTCTACTCAAGGATGTTTAGAAATGTTCCACCACAAGTGCTTGGAAAAACTATGAAAAGCAAAGAAGATCTCTGGCTCTGCCAGCAAAAATGTCTCCTAAATAGAGAAGATAAATTACTTTTTCTACATGGTGGGCTTATTTTCCAGAAAGAAAAATGCCACCAATACTGATGGGAGGGATAAAGGAGGTATAAGGAGGTGATCTTTTTCAGCATGAAATTATGCATCTGTTCTGCCTGCCACAGACCTTGCAGCATCAGCCCTCCCTCCCTTGGCTCAGCTTCTTTCTCTCAGCATGAGTCTGCAAGCTGCTGTGCTAAAAATACATATTTTTATCATGAAATAGCTGCTTCTGCAGGAGCATACAACAAAGACACCACAGCACTCCTTGCAAGCTCTGAACCTCTGTGGACTTCTCTCCTGAGACTAGAGCATGAGGCTATTGATCAGAAAGGGCTTTGCTGACATCCCAGGTGAACTAGGAAACCTTTCCCATCCCTCCATGGATTTCTCGAAAACTGAATTTGAAAAAGAGTCTTCCCAGAAGGTTTGTTCACAGTCCTGTAAGCATGAACCAGAATAATGTTACCATTTTTTTCTGGGGCATTTTCCTACAAATTTGTCATTATTTCAGGGTAATTCTTTCAAGACCTGTTTGGTACATGTAGTAGCTGCAGTGTTTAATTCCTGTGAAGAGCTGTAGACTTTTCAGCTGTTTGGGCTGAGAGCAGACAAAGTCTGGTGTATCAGATGCTTCTTACCAACAAAAAACTCTCATTCATTAAAAAAGTCATTCTATCAATCATTGAACGAAGAGATAAAAATCATAACAAATTGAAGCCAGGTAACATTGGAATCTCAAACTGATAAGGCTGGAGGAGACCAGTGGGGACCTCTGGAGATCATCTCATCCAACCTCCTGCTCAAAGCAGGTGAGCTAAAACAGTCTGCCCAGGGCCATGTCCAGTTGATGTTGAATGTCTGCAAGGATGGAGGCAATTTTTTCCATTTATGTCTCTGGGCAGCCTGCTGCAGTGCTTGACCACCCTCATAGTAGACCATGTTTTCCTTGTGTTTAAAAGGAATTTCTTGTGTTTCAGCTTCTGCTCATTGCCTCTTGTCCTGTCACTGGGCACCACTCAAAAGAACTTTACTTCATCTCCTGTAAACCCTTTTGTCAGGTATTTATATATAAGGGTGAGATCCCCTCTGAGTCTTCTCCAGGCTGAGCAGTCTCAGCTCTCTCAATTTGCTCCTCTATAAGAGATGGGTCCAGTCCTGTAACCAGCTTCTCTCCAGTATGTCCATGTCCCTCCTGTAGTGAGGAATCCTGAACTGGATGCAGCCCTTCAGATGCAAGAGGGGACCTGGTGGCAAAACTTTGTCTCATTCAGCCCATGACACCATTGGTGTTCTTTGCCAAAGTTTCCCAGATCTTATTATTGGCTCTCCTGAAAGAGGAGGAGTATTTTCTTTCTTCCAGTCTTCTTCCTTTCTGCTTGCCAAGATTACAGAGTGACCTCGCAGTAACATTGGCCAGCCCCTCAGCGCTCATGGGTACATCCTGTGAAGTCTCATGGGCCTGCATACATCCAATTTTTTTAAATGTTCCTTAATATGACCACGGAAAGTAAGTCTTTCTCTGATCTCAGGGTAGTTATAACACCATATAGTAAGGATGCAATTTTCTCTTAATTCTCTGCAATGCTCACAGCATGGTAAGTTTTTTCCCCTGTTCAGTTCTACAGTATTCTTCAGAAAAAAATTACCTCAACAGCAGGTTTTCATGTAATTACAACCTCTATATCTACCTTCCTTCCCTCCCTTTTCCGCCCACTCACCTTCAGCACCTTATTTCTAATTCCTCCTCCTCCCTCAGTACCTATGAGAGAACACAGGCAGTGCAGCATGTCCATGGACTCACACTGACTGCTCTGAGGGGCACAAGAGTTGCATGCTTAAACCCTTGTAGGTGTATGGCTGAAAATTTCAGCTCCATTTTGCAGATGAGGTGAGCTCTGGTGAAGATTTTCCATTTACCTCAGCCTATCCCCAGCACTGACATCATCAAATCCCCAGCAAGGGGTACTGTTGCTGCATCTTCACAGTGAAAAGGTGAAAAGACTCTGTTTAAACATACAAGTTTAACTTGCTACCCAGGGTGTGCTTTAGAATATTGCAGAATTTTCCTGAAAGATTAATGATGTTAAAATGTGCTAATGGCAGGCGAGAGCAGCACTGTACATCCATCAGGGGTGGTGCAGACTGTGGAGCTGCTCCCTGGGGACCCTCTCCTGGCTGCCTCACGTATGGGATAGAACAGCACGGCAGGGCAACCCACCTGCCCCACCACTGTGAGCCTGGCCTGAGATGACTGTGCTCTTGAAAAGCCTTGGACAGGCTTGGGGAAGAGTTCCTGGTGGTTGCTGTCAAGCATGCTGGTCCTCACCCTTCCAGAGAGTAAACATACTCTGAAATGACAGGGTTTTTTCCAAAGTGCTTGTCTGTCTTTTATGTTTGCCTCCTCAAGCAGAAGAATACTCTCTGCACTAATACACCACTTGCAGCCTTTTCAGAAACATTGGCCTGGCCTTTGCCTGTCCATCTGCAGAGTCCCTCAGCTGGCTTGTGGAACAGATGAGCCCCACTCCATTTCTTTCTGTATGTGCCCACATCACCCCAGCAACCTGCCTCAGCCCCAGCCTGCTACCCATGCTCCTGCCTGGTCTGGATGCCAAAACCTGCTTTTTTTTTCTTAGCTCTTTCAGTGAGTTTGGATCCTTCTGTAGTTTCAGCCATGGTGTGACAGTTGGATTTTGGACATTGCTAGCTGAGAAGATCTTCTATCCAACAAAACATTACCCATGCTGCAGGACAAAAAAGGAGAAAACATTTATCAATTTACAATCCCATCCTGGGAGATCTGTTGACAGTAAGTGTGGAGAGCCAGGCTTCATCTCCAGATTGTTTCTGCATCCAGAGCATGTCTGCAAGCCCAGAGCAGGTTGCATTTGCCATAAACCAGATGTCTAAAGCCAAGTAAACAACGGGCACAACGAAACCCTAAATAGACAGAACTGATGGTCTCTGACTTCAAGCCCATGCCTCTGTCAGTTTAGGATACTTCTGAAAAGATTTCAATTCCATGTTCTAGAGTATGTAGTTTTAACTTGGAGGGAGGGAAATCCTACCCTATAGGCTTGGTTAGAAAATGAGATGCAACCCATAAAGCACTTTCTTTTTCTGCACGTAACAGAGAATTAATTAGCTGGTATCCTTCTCTATTAATCTGCATATGACCAGTGAGTGGTTTCTACAGAACCCAGTAGGTTAATCCCACTGCCAAGGTACACCCTGCAAAACACCTGTTAAATGAGTCACCAGAAACTGTTCTGGAGGATACTGATGGGGTAGAAACCGAATTAACTGTGCAACTGCTTGGTACTGGGAGAGCCTCACCATGATGAGCCAGGCTGCTCTATGGCACTGCTTCCCGAGGAAAAGACTGGATCCACACAGCCTCTGACGTGACAAAGGAGAAGCACTGCAGCAATTGCTTGTGCTCTGAGGTTGATCACATCTGACTTTCTGCAACCACACTCAATGGATAGAGATGATTAGAGTAAATTCTGGTGCTCTTTGTGTCTCTCTAGTGCTGGGATGCTGATGAGCAGTGACAGTTGCACGACTGCTGTCCTTTTCTGTGGTGGATATTGGAGAAGGAAGGGTAGAGTCATGGTGGTATGTGCTGCTTCTTGCAACCCTGCTCTGGGAGGCTTTTTCCCCTGAAGATCCTCACTGCCATATGGGAGAAATAAGAATTGTATTGGAAGATGCCTGGGCCAGCAGAATATTTATGTGGATCTATAGACACATATATCAGTATATTTATCTGTATTTCTCCAAGTAGATGTGAAGATTGGCCATTTGCTTTGGGGAGGGAAGGTCAGAGTGGACACCTTACCTAGCTGCACCAGGAACTAGGTCATAATGTATTTACTCCATGAAACAGTTTCTCTTCAGATCTGTGTCACACTTTAAATGCCACCAGAGACAAACTGCCCCGTGGTAACTCACATCCCTCTGGTTCTTCCTGGTCTTTTCCCTGTGCAATCCCTTCACTTACCTATTGATACAGCACAAAGCATGATCCCAGCCATAACCATACACCACTTTTCTGGAGCTCAGTGGGAAACCATCACCATTCAGAAATGCAATAAAAACATAGCAGCCTGCAAAGAGCTGCAAAATCAAGGAGCCCACGTGTGTTTGAGCAGTTTGTGAAGGACGCTGTGGACAGGCCATGTGCCTGTGCAGGCCTCTGCTACCAGAGAGGTACCTGGAGACCAGCACGTGGTGCTGCAAGGTGAGCAGAGGCACCTGAGCAGTGCTGTCAGCACGCTGCTGTCCGGGCTGAGGTAACCCACCACAGGGGATGTCAGTGCTGGCAGCACAAAGGCAGCGTCCCCACCTCTCTGAGTTCTGTTTACAGAGCCTCAGTCTCCGTCGGCAGCAGCCACACTGACATGGCCAGCGGGAAGGTGGGGGTGTTCCAGGCTTCAGAAAAAAAGATGACATTTCCCTGTCTTTGAAGCCACTGAGCTGTGTAGACACTGTGTTTGCAGGAGATGCTCCCTCTTTAGGAATGGAGCTTTTGGAGCAATAGTCTCTCATCTAGCATCAGTGTCATATGGGACACTAAGCACCAAAAGACAGTGAGACACCAAAGTGAAGGACAATACCTTTTGCTTTGAAGTTTCAGTAGCTGGTTACCCAGAGAAAATAGTTCTAATATAAATTCCAGCCTGCCCAGATTTGTCAGTAGAAAGTGCCCAGTGGAGTTTTAGCTGTTTTACATATTTAAAAACAGATGTGAAGCTGAAGTTCTGCAATTCCTGTGCATTTCTCAGCTATTCTCTGCCATGAGGCATTTCATATGTTTTATACCCCAATGAACTTCCCCTCCCATTGCTATAGTCCTGATGTATTTAAATCATATCTTCGTAACTCCACTTCACTGGAAAAAGAAAATATATTACTGCCTCTCACATACAAGGTAGTTATCTCAAAGGCTGTTCTGGGGTCTCTCTTGGTCTTTGTCATGCATGAGGTGGAATCTTGGTGCTGAATATTTTGTTCCAGCAGACATCATGGTCATTACCACTGTCCTCTTCAGCTGAGTCAATGCAACTCTTTTTGAGGGCTAGAGTAAGCCAAATCAGCGATGTGATTTGGGTTAAGAAGCAACAATCAAAAGGGGGAAAGTTGCATCTGTTTAATATGTGTTCAAGCTGAGCAAATACTTTGCTTTTATTACCCATTTTCAGAAGTGTAACTGTCTACTGGCATGTGAGGTGAGACACTGGGCTAGCTGTGCTCACAGCTGTACAGCCCCAGGGCACAGGGATTCTGTGCTGGAGGCCACTGGGACTGCCAGGCAGGTCTTGGAACAGGGTCTGGTTCTGCTGATGTATTAATGAGCTTATGTCTGTGTCCCAGGACATGCCAGGACCTACCTGCCAGCTAACAAGGGATGAGTTGAAAACCACCAACTCCAGAAAATCCACCAGTAACACAACATTGGGAAATGTATCATCCGCAGAGTGGCAAATACAGAATAAAGCCGTGAAAATAAATGGCCCAAAGGAACAGAGGCATTAGGAGGCATTTTTACTCCTTCCAGTGAGCTCCATTTACACACCAGGACCCTGTGCTATATCCTCCATTCAGCTCCTTTTTTGTATATCACCAAGGGGCTCTGTGCCTGGCCATGCCATCAGCCACTGCCACAGCAGTGCCTTTATATTGCCTCTTTCTTCCCCCGATCTAAGATTCTCTTCAAGCATTGCCAGCTACATGATCCCACTGTCATGAAAAAGCAACAAAAAGAAGTATTTTCCAGCAGCCAGGAAGTTGGCATATTTCTAGCTATAACAAAGAAAGTGGCCATAGCCTGTTTTGTACAGATGACTTCCTTTAGTTAGGCCAAAAAATGTGACTGTTTCAAAGCTGATTTATGTTTCTAACTGAAGTCTAGAATCTTAATCTCTCTTACTGTTTCCCCAGTCTGAACTGTGCTTGGCTGAGCAAGGAATTAGGGTTAGAGGTGGAAGTCAGAAGGAAGAAAGATCAATTGTTCCTATTGCAAAAGTAAACAGCAGTAAGTGCTTAATTGTTTCTGTATTTTCTAATCAAGTGGATTTTTCAGACCACTGCAAAGAGCCCTCAGTGTGTTCAAGCAGCACACACTGAAATCAAATCAATCAATCCACATCCTCTTCCCCTCTTGAGGTGCTTGCATTTCTTGTCATTGGTCCAAAGCAAGGACAAGCTCCTCCAATGCTCCAGGTCTCTGCAGAGGACAGAACAGCAAAAATCCCACTTCTCAGTGGATAAAAATGGTGGTATCCAGACCCAAAATGGGACAGATCTAGAGAAATGTCTGGAAATCTTACTGGGTAACCTTCTGGAGTGCAGCAGGGTAATGATTAGCCCTGAAAGCCGAGTCCTGCCTTCACAGCTGCCACCAACATCAAGGGACCATAGCACAGGGCTCTGACCACTGACAGGCCTTGGACACTGCAGGAGGAAAATATGCTCATGTGAAAATCATCCCTTTGGTGAACACATGAGCTCCTGACCCCTTGTTTCCAATGGGTTTGTGTTTCATGTTTGCCCTGGGAAAGTGTGATCTCCTATGCTATAAAATCCAGAACAGTGGGGCTTCATCAGAAGCAAAGAAAAAGAGGGATTTCCAAAAGCTCACTTGATTTTCAGCACCACCCATGCTCCCTATGCCCTGGTCCTGATACTAACCAGGCTCTGTGAGGATGTTTGGATGGAGGCAAATCACAGCTTTGCACAACACATCAGAGCATGGTACTCTCACTGTCTGCAGCAGCTGAGTACCATGGAAAGCATCAACCATTGTGGATCAAGTTCTCATCCCAAATAAAGCCACAGTCAAAGCCCCTGGCTACCCACATGTTTGCATGTCTTTCTGTCACCCCCAGGCTATGCAGGAATTCCCTCTTCACTGGAATTTTTAACTCTCCCTCCTTGCCCTCCTGGAAGTGTGCTATTTATTTTAGCAGTAGCACGCTTCCTTCAGAAACAAATCTTCAAGCACCCAAAGGCCAAACTGGGCTCTGCTTCAATCTGATTTTTAACAGACTGGCTGCCTTCAGTGTCAATGAGACCATGCTACCCCTACCAGCCCTTGGCTTCGTTCCCTCATGAAGATGCTGAAGGGTGTAGACAGGGATGTTTGATGCTCTGGGACTGAGCTGGGCTGTCATGTTAATGGATGATATCCCTATGTTTAAAATGGTCCTGTGGATAGTGAAACTGAGAAGGACTGGATAAGTTTCCAGAGGCTTGCTGTCTTGTATGTCATGCAGATGATTCCCCCCACCCTTTCCTATTTATTTTTTCCCAAGATTTCATGTGTTTAGACAAACAAATGTAACCAGGATGCTGAAGGGATTAACCAGGATTGAAAAGACTTTCTTGATTTGGTGATTTGGACTGTTAATCTTTGGTCTGCATTTCTCTGAGTCACTGGAAAGCTGCAGTGTTCCTGTGTGGGTTGTAATGGGTGTCACATAAACCCAGGCTGCTACACTGCAGGTTAACTGTGAGCAGAGCAGAGTTGAAGAAAGGAATTTAGCGTGGGCAAGAGGCACACCCTTTATTTTGGCAAGAAGCTGTTCACATTCTTACTCTGATTTACACTAGTTTATAGAGAAGGCTGAACTGAGTTCTTGAAGCATATGGTAGTGTTTAACTGTATAAAACTTGGAATCAGATTCAAGTACTGCATGTGGAGAGATCAAAGCTATTAAACTATATATTTTGTATAGGAAATATCTCTGATGGAGAAATAAATTCATCTCAGTAACAGCCAACAGGGAGATCTCTCTGAAAGCAAAGGCTGGTGCGGTGGTGTCCCTCTGTTTACTTGTTTTGCAGGGAGATTGATTATTAGAGCCCTCACTTTGACACGAGCTCTGCAAAGGCTTGTGCACTTTGCACGAAGCCACTCGTGCTCCTGAGGCTGAGGCCAAGGCACGTGCAGGGATGGAGCTGGGCTCTCCAGGCTCATGGCGCCAGGGCAGCAGCTCTGCCTCCCTGGCCAGGGGAGGGATGGCAGCTGCACCTTTCTTCTCAGTTACATGGGAAATACTTTCCTCCTGGTGTAGTCAGCCTGATATAACTGCCTCTGGCCATGTTTTCCCAAAAGGGAAAGAGGGAGAAAAAAGCCTTTGCTTGGCTTTTTTCTGGCACATCTAATTGTTGCCTAGTCCAGATCAGAAGGAACCAAGGATGAACTGCAATGCCTGTCCTAGAGAGTGTGTGAAAGTCCAGGGTCTTTCTGCAGCCCTTTGCACTGATGCTGACCTCCCAGCCATCACCATGGAGGGTCCTTTGCCACTGAGGATGGCAGCCATTTCCTCCACCATCCTCTTCTGAGACCGCCTCTCTCTCCCTCCCTGCTTGCCTTCCCTCACCTGGTGCCGTTCATCTTTCATGTTCTGGTTATTTATCTGAAGCTTGCTCTCCAGGGCTGCCCCACGTGGCTATTTTAGTCATTTCCTCCAGCAAGTTCCTGCAATTGTTGGGCTGGCATTGTGTGAGTCACCCACCACACTTCCTCCCACGCTCCCTCCCAGATGGGAAAGGCCTCCTCCTGCTAATTTTCCTTTGTTAACCAAGGCATCCTGAAGCAATTCCACCTTTAACAGCAAAAAGACCATGCTTGACTGTGGCAGCCAGGTGCTTTGCAGGACCAGAGCAGAGACATCATCAGAGCAGAGGACACCACTGAGCTGCCTGGCAAGTGGTGCAAGCAGGGGAAACCAGCTGGGCTGATCTGCCCCTTCCCTTTCTTCCTGCAAGTCCATGTGGTCGCTCTGTCCTTGGGGCTTTGACTGGGAGTGAAGCCAGATTTCAACCAGAGAGAGACCCAAACCTGGGCTTTGCAGCTGCGAAGTGACCTTCCTCATGGCCTTTCCTGCCTGGAGAACACTTGCACATTGCCCCCGGCATCCGCTTGCCCTACACCAGCAAAAACCCTGGACCAGACTGTCCGCTTTAGTAGAGTCGAGGCTCAACAATCTCTGCTGCTCAAAGCCACAAGTCTCTGTAAGCAGAGCCCCTTTGGTGAGTGCTGGTGCTGACTGTCACTGCTCTGTGGTGGAGAGCAGGGCTGGCAGGAGCCATCCTGGCATGCTGTGTGTGCGCAGGGTGCTGGGCGGCTGCCCCAGGCATCTGGGCACCACATGGCCCTGGGAAATCACAGCTCCCACCTGGCCACATATTGGCTTGTCTTCCCAACCAGTGAGATGCTAGCATGTGAGCACTGGAAGTATCTAAAATATATGCAGGGCAGGTATCTAAATGCACGTGATGAGTGCATTAAAATCTGAAGGAAATAGCCCAGCAAGGTTTTTTTACATTCCGTCATGTCTCTTTTTGCTTGTTTGTTTTGCTTTGGGCTTTTTGTATGTTTTCATACAAAATAAAACTGCATGTTTTCACCCCTGAGTACCAGGCTGGTATGGCATTAACATTTCTGTCCCGGTAAGAGCAGCAATCATTGACAAGTTTGAGCCTAACAACTCCCTCTGTTTATTTGATGGATATGTAATGTTTTCCTCGCTTGTGTTGTGCTGGACAGATTAATCCTCAGTGATGCCCCTTGCAGACCAGCCTTGCCTCCATTCAAAGAAGTCTAGAGCTATGTTTGTGGGATCATCACCTTTGGCCACAGGTGCTCCCTGGAAGTGCCCCAGGGCACGCTCACTTCTCTGTCCTGCCTTGCACTGAGTGTGGGTGAGGTGCAGCAAAGGGAGCCCTTTGGGGTAAGCCCATATGTGCCCACGGGTGGGTGCCGAGCCCCACAGCAGCCAGGCAGGAGAAGGCACAGACAGCTCTCCAGAATGTCCTTCTGAAGCTGACCCTGAAAGACCAGGGACCATACACGGGCTTTACACAGCTCCTCCTTTATACAAGAGGAAATCTGACATTTCTCCCCCATTAGTACCTGAGGGCATTGGCTCAGCTGAGGTTTTTTTGAGCTGCTTGTTAGGTCTGCTCTTCAGTGACACATTTCCCACTGGGAAGGTACTAAAATCAACACCCAGTTGCAGGGGATAATTATAATTTCTGCAGGAGCAATCCTGATATTTCTCATTAGCACCAGTGCTACGTGTGGAAACCTGCACTTTGGAGGGAGCAGAGGGCAAATGTGTCCCTCAAGAGCACTGGGAGAGGATGAGGGCTGAGCTGCCACCACCAGAAGTGTCTGCCAGTTCTGTGCATGGGTAGCATTGTCCTGGGACAGTCTGAGGCTTTTCTAACGTGGAGACATGTCAGAAGGTGGAAGGAAAGGAAAGGAAAGGAAAGGAAAGGAAAGGAAAGGAAAGGAAAGGACTGCAGGAGGAAAGCTTTAAAAAGGTGTCCTGTGAACAAAATCCTGTGACTTCTCTTCTCTTGGCTTCACTCAAATACAATGATCAGGTAGTGATGCAGGAGGAAGGTCGGGAGAGAATTTACGAGCCATGGTTTGGGCTTAGCCTATCCTTCAGCATCTCACAGCACAGGGCCATGAAGAACAACTGGTTTATGCCTCAGGGATGGTGCATGGGTTCTTTTCCTTTGCAAGTGCAAGGAGAAAAATCTCCTAAACACTGTGTCCTTGCCCAGGAACAGAGAGATACCCTGTACATACACAAAGGCATACAGCACATCCAAATTACTCTATTCATCTCTGGAGGCATCAATTCTCTCTCTACCTCACAGATGCAAGGAAGCTGTTTCCTCCGAGCCTGGTGCAACAGCGAGGCAGCACAGGGGTAATACACCCAGACCTTTCCTTCCTTTGTCATTTCTCAGAGCATCTGGGATCTTATTTCCTAAAAAAACTGAACCAAAATCTGAAAATTACCTAAAACTCAACAGAATCAGGAGATTGGGAGGACTGAATACGCCTCCTCACACCTGTTTGAGGTTGTTTTACAGCTGTGAGCTATCCTGCTTTCTGAATTTTCTCCTCTAAAGCCTGTTGGGACAGTCATTGTTGGCAGGCTGCCATAGTTGGGACCCCAGAAACACTCTACTGAATTTGGTGCCATGCAGGTCCAGCAGATCCCTGCTGAACTTCTCTCAGCAGTCTTTCCATAGGGCTGTTGAGCTGTCACAGGAGCAAGAGCATTAAGAAATCTGCTTCCCTCTGAATTTAATAGGCTTGAAACTGTGAAACCCTGGAGTTTGAGGTGAAGAGGTTGGTGAGCTGTAAAATGTTTGTTTTACTCCCAGTCCTGCTTCATGTGACACTTGAAACAGCAGAAACAGTGAAGGATTCTTTCCCTTTTTATTCCTTATGCCCACAACCTCAAACCCTTGTCTTCTTCTCCAAGGCCATAGAGAATAGGATCCCTGGAAGTATTTTTTTCCCCAAATATGAGTTTCTTTGGTTCAGCCAACTGTTACTATGAGTTAAATATTATATATTAATATATATTAAATATAAAAATAAATATAAAAATATCCAAGAAGTCACATCCCTAGCCTGCCTCACGCCAAGCTCTAGTTTTGCTGATCTGCATCTACTACCTTGGTCAGTAGAGCAGGTATCTTAACTCCTCAGGTAGTCACATTAACTATAACACTGGAGCATCTCTCAATGCTGAAAGTGATTCTCATGCTACATCCCTTCTACAGATGTGAGTGGAAAAATCACAAGAGTAAGTGACTGGCCAATGTCAAATGAATGTTTGCAGCAAACTGGTGTCTCCTGAGCTGATTGTCACCAAAGACACTGCAAGACCTCAGAAGGACTGCACTAGGACCAGGATGCTCAGGGGTGGCTTAGACTCCTTACAGCCTCTGTGCATTTTAAAATGTGTGTGCTTGCTCTGCTTTGAAGTCAACCCTTTAAGCTATAAGGTTTTTTGGCACTGGCACAGGGATGCTCAGCCTGACCTAATTTTACCGATCTTTCTCATCTATAACCTATATGGTTTGTTGGCTACAAGGATTGTTGCATTTCTCATTAGGGGTTAGAAAGTATTTTTATGCTTTTGTTCACACAGCACAGAGCATAGAGCAAAATCTTCCAGGTTATCCTTCTGCATTGGTTGGGGCTGCAGTCCAGGAAGAAGTAGCATCCTGATGCAAAATCACCTCTTTCCCCTAAGAAAGATGAAACCAAGAAAACTGGGACCAGACCTACAGTATTCACATTTAAAATTCTCCCTGTGTTGATACCTTATACAGACTGCTCAAACTCAGGACTCCTTTAGTGAGGCCAGTTCTCTAAGCACATAGCCATGAGCTACTATTTCATCTCTTGTTGCACATTTCGACGGTGGAGCTGCCTCTCACGGGCTGGCAGCGGAGCTTTTGCTGATGTGTGTGACAGCACGGGGGCTCTGGGGTGTTTTTACGTTACCCCACCTTCGCTGTCGATCGTGGCGATGTTTTCCAGACCCCTTGGCACCAGCACAGGCTGTGCACTGGGGAGGGAGCAGGCAGCTCCCTCCAGCTGCCCCGCAGAGCTTTTCTCCCCAGCACTCCAGCCAAGCCCCCGTCCAGGCTTACACCGGGAGGAGGAGGAGGAGCAGAGCGGCGATCCTGCTCTGTCTCTCCGAGGGATTGAAGGTCCAAGCGGCAGCAAGACGAGGAATGAGGCTGAGGTTACCACAAACCTCCCTCCCAGCAGCCAGCAGGCAGCGGAGGTCGTGTCCCATCTCTGGGACAGCGCTATTCCCAGCACGTCCTCATGTGTGCTCTGCTTTCCAGCCTGGGACTCAACACTGTTGGCTCTTGTTAGTCCATTTTTCAGTCTCCTTGCTGACCTTTTTGGTGTCCCATGGCCACCCACAGGCAGGGGCTCTGCTGGGGATCCTCATCCACCAGTGGTGTGTGGTGCTCTGGGCACCACATCACAGAGCCTGCAAGAGGGTGATGAACAGCAGCACCTCTGCTATGGCCAAGATGCTCTGGGGGGCATTTCCATCCTTCATACACCAGAATGCCTCCCCTTATCTGTTCACTTTTAAACAGTGGCTTCCTGTTTCTTATGGGGGATGTAAAGGGAAAGGAGGGAATTGTGCCTGTTTCCATTAAGAAATACAGTGATGAAAAAAAGAAGGAAGAAAGAAAAAGAGAAAGAGAGAAAGAGGAAGAGAGAAAGAGGAAGAGAGGAAGGAAGAAAGAAAGAAAAAGAAGAAAAAAAGAAAAAGAAAAAAAAGAAAAAGAAAAAGAAAAAGAAAAAGAAAAAGAAAAAGAAAAAGAAAAAGAAAAAGAAAAAGAAAAAGAAAAAAAAAGAGAAAAAGAAAAAGAAAAAGAAAAAAAAAGAAAAAGAGCAACTCTTAATTAAGCCTAGGATTTCACAAATACCTTCTTAGAGGCTTCTGGTGAAGATCAAGTGTAATATAACATTAAATATTTAATGTGTCCTCTCAAAAGGGATTTGATCTTTACATATGAAAAAGGGATGAGACTTAAAGATTAAACAGATCTTTTTAATATCCAGCTTCAGTTACTCAAAATAACAATGCAATCTTCAGTGACTGAAGAATTTGCATGTGGAGGATTAGGCAGAGTGATTAGACATTTGGGACAGAGTGCAGGTCTGGGGAAGCTGTACTGTATTGTGAGTGTCACTGAGGGAGACCCAGAGAGACCCAGGAGGAGAAACGCTGTCAGCCAAAAGGGGTGGGGCAGGAAAATACTGACCATATGCAAGAAGAAGGGTTGGGTAATATCCAGGTGGGGTGGCCTCACAGTTTCCCAGTTGGCCATCAAGCAAACAACACCGCCTACTACACTGCTGTGGTACCTCTGTGTACCCAGGGAAGCTCAGGAGCCTTCCCAAAGGGCTCTGCAGAGTCCCTCCTGCCCCAGATAGGGTATTCAAGCAGGAGATACCATGCCATAGGTATGTATATGTACATACACAAATGCATGCATATTAAAAGAGAGGATTTGTGGAATGTGTTTCTCAGGCAGAAAAAAAAAATACTTCAAAAGACAGAATCATAGAATGGTTTGGGTAGGAAGGGACCTTCAAAGGTCATCTAGACCAACCCCCCTGCAGTGAGCAAGGACATCTTCAACTTTATCATGCTGCTCAGAGCTCTGTCCAAGCTTGTCTTGAATGTTTTCAGGGTTGGGGCATCTACCACCCCTCTGGGCAACCTGTTACAGTGTTTCACCAACCTCCTAATAAAAAATTTCTTCCTGTCAATGTTTAAAAACATTGTGCTTTTCCTATTGCAACAGGCCCTGCTTAAATGTGTGTCCCCATATTTCCTAGATGATAGATACCCTTCAAGTACTGAGAAGCCACAATAAGACCTTCTTGGAGCCTTCTCCAGATGAACAACCCCAGTTCTCAAAGTCTTTCCACATGGAAGAGGAGTTCCATCCCTATGAAAGAGGAAAGGGAAAATCACAACATCCACAGTTTGTTAAAATAAAGGGTTAAAGGAGAGGGATGTCCCTGCTGCCACAAACCCTTCTCTTTTTCTGCTTTTAAGCAAGAAAATCATGAGATGAAGACAGGTCATGTCAGAGCCAGCACTTTGTTTCTCTAAATGCCTCTAGGAGAGCTTAACTAATGTGATGTGGCAGCAGCATGAGGCACAGCATAGAGCCCTGCCATGGCAGAGACCTGCCAAACATGACCAGAGCTGTGGGGACAACACACTTCTCTGCTGCCTGCTGCCCTGCCTCAAGCCCCTTTTTCACTTCAGTCTTTCCTAAACAATGCATTTATAAGGTTTGGCCTGGGAAAACAGACTTGTCTGACCTTCTGTGAAGTTGATTTAAGCCCTTTTTTCCAAGTACACCTCTGTGCCATTTTTGTGTCTGAATGAGCAGTAAGTACCTACATGGGAAAAAGGTGGGGGTGGCTTAGTCAAGAAAATAAGCCTTCCCTAGTCTTTCCACAACATTCTAGTTTCAATTGTGTTCCTTTTTTTGTTCTGTGGAGCAAAACCCTGAATGATTTCAGTCATTTCCCTTTCAAAATAATTGCTTTCCTAATGCAGCTCTGGACAGCCCAAGCAAAGAAGTGTTTTTCTTTCCAGAAGCCCTGGTGAAGAAGTGGCAGATACTGCAAATGGAGTCCTGGTGAGCTCAGCATTACTAATGCCCATCAGATCCAGTTCTCATCACTGTATTGCAGCAACTTGCAAATTTTAAAATGCACTAAAGCCAGTGAAACCTGTCTTCAGTTTACCATATAGATTTGCCAAACACAGAACCAGAAGACACTCTTATATACATTTGCTCTGAATTCCCAGGCAGCTCAGGCCAGAAATTCCCTGAATTATCTTGCCTTTGAACTGGAATATTTCTGTTTAAAAATGCTTTGTAGGAAAATTTCTGGGGTTTGAAAATCCATCCCCGTCTATGCTAAACCTCTCCCATGTGTGGCTAATGTCTTTCCTAAAACACTTTCCCTTTGATCTACAACCCTCATCCTCTGACATCCAGCTCTAGATTTTGCTGCACTTTGTGTTCCAGATTGATGAGCTCTCTTCATCACATTTTTATTCTCTTTAGCTTCACTTACAGTGGGGTTTGCCCTGCCTTCCTTTGGGTAGCTGCAGTGAGAATGTCTCCAGCAGAGCAAGTCACCTTGTATAAAGATCAAGGCTCTTTATACTCAGTTGAGGGAAACAGGTACTTTGAGGATACTTTTTTGTCACCTGTTTTAGACTTCTCCTTTAGAAGGAGAATTGGATCCCTAAAGTGCTAATTTTCTCTGCATTACCTTCAAAGGGAGACTGAAGGATAAGTTTAAATAGTATCTGTGCTTAGTCAGATGAGAATCACCCAAGCAGGCAGTGGTCCCAGCCTTCTGAATTCATCTCTGACAAACTCCAAAATCACTCTGAGAGCCTCAAATGCTGTTTTACAAAGCATAGTTATCACTCCTTGCAGTTATGCCCATCATACTTCCTCAATGCTTCACAACTTCCCAATCCCTTCCTGCAGTGGCTGCTACTATGATTCACAAGATCCCTCCACATCCCACAATCACAGCAGTCTAAGCTGGGGAGTGAGCTCCCTCCTACTCATGACAAGGGTGTGGCACTGTTGTCTTTTCAGGGTTTGTTTTTTACTGTGTCTGTGGAGAGCTCCAGGGTCTGTTCAGCAGCTCCATGTTTGCTGACACCTCAATAAGCATGAGCTGCTCCCGTGATGGCAAGGCTGCTTGTCCCCTGCAAGACAGCTCTGCTATGCTACCCCCACCTCCTCACCCAAAACACTGGGATGCACTGCAGGCAGGAAATAAAAAGGGAGGTATTATTGAGTCAAGGCCAGAATGGAATTTCCTCATCTCTCAGAGAGAATAGTCTCATTGAAGGGACAGCTTCTTGGTTTGGCTGGGTGAGACCTGAGCAGAGATTAGTATCTGGGAAAGATGATTTCTACTGGGAAACACCATCTTCCTGCTGGCACAGCAGGTGCACATCTGACCTCCTTTGTGTCCAATGGCAGAGGCAGGTGGCTCCGCAGCTGCAGTGACACCAGTGATGGCTCTGATCACTGCTCCTGCCCTTGGGGACAGGTACTTGAGCTGCTGGGCAGTAGTATCCCTCCCTCCCTGCTTTCTCTGGACTGTTATTTCCCCTCATCACTCTGTTCCAGGTGTTCTTTCTGGAGAGCCTTCTTCCTGGACACCCCTTGCACCATTTATGTGGACTTTCACCTCATCCAAAAATGCCTGTTCTCTCCTAGGCCTTTCTCCAGGGCACTGTGAAGAAGAAGCAAGCAAACACACTAACTGAGACCAAAACAAGAGGGTCTCATTTTCCTTCCCCCCATCAGCTCTTGGGACTATTTACTACTTCTGAAAATCCAGAGAAATCTTTGCTTGCTGTGGAGCTCTGTCTAGTTCTCTGCTGGGTCCCCAGACTGCTTCACATTCCTGTGGCAGCTAAGGAAAGGAAGAGAAGTTATCTTCATTCCCAACCAGGAGTGCCTGCCTAGACCTTAGTCCAGCCTCCAGGCAAACATCCATGCCTACATGAAGGATTGGCATTGCCACCTCTGCAAATCAGCAGAGAAATGTGCAGAGCAGAAAGGAGAAAAAATAAAAGACCATGAATTCTGTGTAAGTGGATGGTTCACATACTTGGAATGAGCAGCTGGAGAGATTGCTGACACCCCATCTATCCAGGCACCTTCAGGCACTTCAGAGCAAACAGCACAGATCCAGCTGAGAGATATCTGCCTTCCCAGCCTGGAAAGCTAGCCCTATCCTTGCCAGTCCTGTCCCCTCCAGCCTTATTTCCCCTCCTCCAGCCCTGTCCCTTCTACACCTGTGCCTCAGTCCTTAACCTCACCCTTGAAAACCCATCTCTGATGTCTGCTGGGTTTTCCTATTTAAATGCATAAAATGTGATGTGCAGGCACACGTTGTCAGCTGGGGTCATTTTGGCTGCCCGGGCTGGAGGTGAAGGGAGGCCTGCTGAGAGATGGAGGATGAACAGCTGGGAACCAAAGTGCTCCCTTCACTTGCATCATGGGGGTGACGATGAGTTGGCATCAATAGCTTGTGTTCCATTGACTACTGGGGTTTAGCATCTACCTCTGGGGGAAGGAGGCTTGGCTGAGCCTGACCCAGAGCCAGCAGCAGAAGGCAGAGCTGAGAGCCCCTGCAGTACCAGGGATCTCATGAAGGCTGGCCCACCCAGCTCCAGGCCACAGCACTCCCATGGGACACAGCCCTACTGTCTTGTCTCCTTCCACTTGTGTTCATGTGGGCAAGGAGAAACTCCAACTTGTTTATAAAAGTAGCAGTGGATTTTATACATACTAATATAAGACAATATCATTGTCACAGAACTGCTGATTTTCTTCTTCCTGGCCTGGCTTTGACAGAGATTCCTGTCTATTGACAGGAAAAGTTTCACTGAATGGTTTCCCCATTATTTTTACTACCAATTCATCCCAAACTGACTTTCCATCAGCTGTATCTCAGCTTTTGCTTTTACACAATTTTTCAATAGCAGATAATTTCTTTAAGAGGTAAACAAAACCATCATTTTCTGCAATTATTTGTTGCTATTTTTTTCTATATGTTTTTCATCATTGATCCATGGGAAAGTGAAATGGTTTGTTTTTAAAACGTGTCTGTTGAGGTAAAGTTAAAATGAAATCAAACAACCTACTGGAGAAAAGTCTTGAAGGCAATGAAGGTTCACAACCAGTGATGCTTCTCTCCTTGCTAAGAAAATCTCCACCAATGAAGCAGCTGTGGAGCACAAGCCTGGGGAAAGGCGTTCCCCCAGTCAGCTCATAATACGGATCTGGTACGTCTGAGTCTTTGGCCTTCCAGTTATTTCCTTGTGTGTGTAAATGACATTGATCCTGACATATAGAGCTGTCCTTAAGAAGGACAATATCTGCTAAGTAAATTACATGGTTATTCACAAGTCTGTTATGTGCGTCTTTCTCAAAGACAAACCTTAAGTCTTAATCTATGTTTGTAGAAAGACATCACACCTCCTCGAATAACTGGGGACAATATTGAGAGTGAAGCTGTTACTACAAGAGATGCCATTTTAAAATGGTCCCCCTTTGCTCCAAGGCCTGGTGCAGAGCATGAACATGCTCATTGCAGGCACCAAGACATGGAGACAGGGCAGGTGGTTTGGGGGAGGGCTGTAAAGAGCGGCACAGATAGAAAAGGGTGGGTGAAGTAAGAGCAAACCCCGAGTATCGATGTGCACGGTGTTCCCTTGTGAGAAGCGTGGCTGCCTGTCTCTAAGGCAGAGTCCACAGAGGTGAAGGATGCCCTTTCCCTTTTCCATTGAGCTGCATATATTGAGGGGCCTTTCAAATCCATCCCAGTTGTCAAAGGCATTTTCTTTTCAGATAACCCAAGCTAATATAACACAGCAGCCTCAGCCTGAATCCCAGCTGAGAGCAGAGTCAGGTCAGTTAGGTTACTTCAGTTTGTGATTTTCCTCCTAAGTCCTTCATAAGCTTATCTAAGGTAGCTTGTAGGTGACAATGCATGCTGATTTGTGAGGAAGGATTTTCATGCTAAATGGATGATATAGAAATCCTATCAGCAGGGAGGGTGCAAGAACACATCATTACTCTGTCCCTGCAATCAGTGAGTTGAGTAGAGCTCGTTAGATATTGGCCCTTCTTTAGAGGCTGTTCCCCACATATCAATTTTTATCTTCCTCTGTCCAAAGTGACCAGCAGGGGCACGTTCCTTGGAGATCCTCTGCCTGATGTGACCAGTTTGAGGTGGTGGCTCCTAGCTCACAGGCAGCGGGTCCGTGAACCCTGTGGCCACAGGGAGAGCAGGATTTTTGCAGCATCACATGCATGCAGCACATGGGGAAGACAGTCAGTACCTTTGGTATAAAGTACTTAATGATCTGGGCTGCTCTTTAATTAATTGTCTATTTAATAATCAAATTAATAATTAATACTGGACTCATCTATATTCTTTTTATTAGTAGAACAGAAAGCACAATGCAGAAATGTTAATTATGTTCATTTTACATATGATAAAAGTGAAGCAGAGATGGGTGGAATGCCTTCTTCAACATCACACTTCAGTTTACTCTCAGATCTGGAAACATAATCTGTTTTCCAAGTATTGGTCCAACCTGGAGCTGCCAGGTCCTCTGATGGGGTTTTCTGAGTGCTTATGACTGCTTCAGTGACTTTCCCATTGCAGCACTTCCAGAAACTGAAGGAAACCCCTTCTGGGCCAGGGTTAACACACTTAGTTGAAGGTCACAGTAAAAATCAGCTGCTTGATAAGGATTTTTTCCAGGCAAGCTGGTGGACTGTCTCATGGCACTGAACAGAGCAAACCCTGCTCTCTTGATGATTTTCAGGCCCTCCGAGGACATGTTTTCTATTTTGAGATGAAATCCACGTCTTCTCCTTTACCCACGTATGCCCTATGCCACTACCCAAACACAAACCACCACATACATTTTCTCTTTCATGATCCCTTCTGCAGTGGTAGCCTTGATACCTCCACTCCAGCCGTACATTTGTTTTTGCAGCCTCTTCACTCTTTCCCTGGCTCTTTTGTTTGAATTTGCTGTGTATCCTCAGGTGTGTGTTCTGCAACACCTCTCCAGTTAACGTTTATGTTCATCCTGAGGCCATGAGAGAGGGGCCTTTATGGAACTGCTCTTTTCTGTCCACTTGTACAACCCAAGACACTTGTCAAAGGTTGTCTGGCACCCTGTGCACCATCTCTGTAGCACTCAACATCACTGCTCCTGACATGGGTATTTTGGGTTTTGTTGAGTTTGTGTAACAATGGCAAGACCATTGGGAAACCTGTTACCCTGGAGGGAACAAAAGATCATTAACTGTAAAGGTAAATTTGTGTATTTTTTTCAAACTGAGATTCTCAGTTTGATTAGCTGAATTGCTTTATAGAGTAAAAAAAAAACCCCGACTTTTCATTTCAGTGAAGCAGTATTTCCATCCTCTTTATCCATGAGTAAGCTCCCACTCACCTGTTTGCCAGAACCAAAATTTTTACAAAATCTCTTTCAGACAAGGCTGTAATCCTGAAATACAACAAGTTTAAGCAATCATTTTGTAGCTGGACATTCCTTGATTCCCCTTGTACATATAACTAGAAAGGAGAGTGGAAGAACAGCTGGGAGAAAGTGGAGTAATTTCTGTATTAGCCATTAGCAGGCCAGAGATTTTTTGTAAGGAAACTTGCCCATTTAAACAGAAAGCTGAGAGCACACAGATTTTTTTCCTACAGCTTCCTCTGAGAGTCAAGTGAAATGTAGGCATTAGTGCTAAATTGTTTTCAATTTTTGTAATGGCTTAACATAAATAGCTTTTCCTACTTCAAGTCAGTACACTTGACAGCTGCTAAATACTGCTCTTGCCAAAACAGGCCCTTGTCACCTCAGTCCTTATCCTGGTAAAACTCCCAGTTCCCAGCTGAATCTTGAATCCCATGCTGCAGGGGAGCCTTTGCATGGCTCTCTGTGGTTCCTGCGTATGGGCAGGCGGAGAAGCCTCTGCAGGGTGACACATCTGTGAGGAAAGCAGGGGAAGGTGTGGGGCTGGCAGCACATTTTGCATGACTCAGTATCCGACCCACCTTCGATCCCTCCAGCCTTTGGCACCATCTGGTGTCCTCCAAACGAGGACATGCACCAGGGGGAGATGGCTCTTGGTCCCATGGGATTGGCTTTCTGACATTGAGATCAGGTGCCTTCCACCTCTTGCTGGCACAGGTTAACCATGGTGACAGCCAGCTGAAGCGACCTCCTCACACCCAGGCAAGGGGCACAAACGAGCAACCAGGGCACCACCATCAGCTGCTGCTGCTGCTGCTCCCCCCTGTTGCTACCAAAAGGACTTAAATGCCAGCAGAGCGGCATCACCTCTGGAGAGAGGAGCGCTAAGGGCAGCTGCAGTCCACTGCTATCCTTCAGCTATTGAGTAACAAGGCATAAGCCTTCATTATTTTAGAGGAGTGTCTGTCATCTCGCAGACATAGTCTCCTCAGAGTGAGAAGGAGTCCTATGAAGCACACTAGAAAGATCCTTTCAGTATGTTCTGCATTTCTGGGGTTGCTGCAGCCCCTTCCAGGTGCAGGTGGCCCTGCCTCTGTGGCACCAGACCTCCTTCCAAAACCACCTTTCCAGGGGGTCAGATTGCCATCCTGGCTGGATGGAGCTGTTCTATCTCCAAAAGCCCTACAAACAGCACACGTGTGTAATTTACCCATTTCACAAACAGCAAAAAGAAAATGTTGCTTGCTTTCTGCACCATTTTTCCCTGGTGTCCTTTCTCTGTTATTTTGTTCTTTCCCTCACAGTAGTCATTTAAACAATTTCCTGTCTCACATTGAAGCGAAGTCATTTTAAGACGGCTTCCTCCTGTTTAAATTAGAAGGAGAAAGAAAGGGGAAAGAAAATCTTTCTTGCTTTGCTTTGCTGTCAGTCCTCCAATATGAACAAGGAGAAACTCTGTAAGTCCCTGCACCGTACTGGCAGGAATACCTTACCTATAAAGGCACTGTCACACTGCAAATCTAAGATACAAAGTTGTAAGCCACTCACATGGATGTAACTGCCAGGCCAAAAAAATCTAGCTGCTGTTCTTTCACCAAAGTCATGGTGGTGGTTATAATCTTTCAAATACAGTATTTTCATTATATTGATATTTTCCAATATTTTGTTGAAATATACAGGTATTTTAAAAAGTTGACCTTGATAAGAGGAATTATATTTTTCCAAACTATTAATGTTATTCTGAAAGATCAATAAATAAAATATTGAAGGAAGTGCTTTTCTTCATCCGTGTAGGACAACAACCACCAAAAGCAGCAGCCACCCTGCAGTACAGCTGCAGCAGCAGCCACCAGCCAGGACACACTCCCCAAGGGGCTGGGGACCCACAGGAGGGGATGTCCCAGCCGAGACCAACATATTTTTGTTCATCAGCTGCAGATGTGATGAGTGGGACCACTTGGTTTTTTTGGCTCTCTTGCTCTGGCTGATCAGCCTGGTCACATCTACTTCTAAACTGGATAAACTTCTTGGGTACAATTTCTGGGTGTTGTTTTTTTTTTTGTTTTTTTTTTTTTTTTTTTTGTTTTTTGTTTTTTTTTTTTTTTTCTTAATATCACTGTTAATTGACTTCTCTGGGAGATGGGACAGTGGAAGAATTTACATGGATAAAGTGCCAAGTATAGAGAAGAGAGTAACAACAGCTTTACTGCTCATGCTGGGTAGCCCAGCTCAGCCAGAGATACAGGCACAGCTCTCACCATGACCTTGAACCAGGCCTTTGCTCTGCTCTCATCAGCTCCTCACCTGCTGAATGCTGAGGACGTGTCTGGGAAGTGCTCAAAAGCTGGGGTAACGAACAGCACTAATGAATGCAGGTTGAAGAAGGACATCTCCCTTCCCAGTTCTGGCTCTCAGGGTATTTCCCCAGCCTTTGGTCCCTCCAGGGAGCTCTGTGAGCAGTGGGAGGTGCTTGTGGCCACGACGCCGTGGCTGGATTTAAGGTGCTTGGCCAGGAAGAGGCACACTGAAAGTGCTGCATCCCAGTGCATGAGAGCAGCTGTCTCCATCCATAGCTTCAAGCACTACCACAGCGACTAATTAGTGTTGTTTATTAGTGCTGCATTCCCCTAGCTGGGCATGCTGCAGATTGCAGCTGCTGTGGCCCTCCCTACTGCCCCAGGAAAAGCCCTGGAAGCGAATTGCCTTGCTGTGTGCCCTGAGGGTGAGCTAATCCTGCCCCTGCAGGGCCAGACCAGATGTCTGAGGTTCAGACAAGGAAACCTCATGCAAAAAATCATCTGTTCAAGGCAATGATTAAGGGTTTTTTCTTCTCTGCAGTGAGATACTTCTTGCTGTCTGATGAGACCAGTCTTGCTAGGGATGGTGAAGCTGTAGAAGCTGCAAGTGATGCAGCAAAGTCCCCTCTCCAGGGCAGCTTGAGTGGGAGCTGATGGTGTGAACCCTTCATGCACCTTCCTGAGCCTGTCCCTGCTGCAGCACAGAGTCGCCAGCATGGCCAGCAGCTCACAGGGGGGCCTTGCCTTCACACCATGAGGCTGGGAGCCCAGCAGGCACCACTCGACACAGATACCCAGCAGTGAGCCTGATGAGAAGCACCCCATGCCACCAGTGCACGGTGAGCACCATGCTGCTCCAGAGATGAACAGCACATTAATGGCAACACCTGCTTACACCACATCTGCTGTCAGCTCCTCTCTGCAGGCTCTACCAGCTAAGCAGGCAGAAGCAAATGCTCTGGAAAAATTAAAGAGCAATTTGGTTTTGTGTGGCTGAAGTGGGATAAAAGACAATCCAGCATACATGCTCCTGGTGAGAGGATGGGACTTTGGCTTTGTCTAAGGCAGGACTGACCTTCAGGGACACCTCCACAGGGTACTTGGGTGAGTGTAACCTTGCTGTCCCTCCTGGGAAACTTGTGTTTCCACACACTCCTGTGCCATGTCCACTGCCTTCACCCAGTGGGCTCCTGCCAAGTGCACAGCAGTGCTCTCACTGCACAGCCTCACTCCTTGTGCAGCCTCTCCCCTTGGCTCAGACTGTGTGTGCCCCTCCCAGCCCAGCCAGTGCTGCAGCGGGGTGCCAGTCTGGCCTGATGCTCACTTGTGATTGATAGATGGTGTTGATTGTAGCTCACAGAAGAAGTGCACATGGCCTGTGGTTTAGAGAGCTTCCCAACAAGCAGGCACAGGTCTCACAAGTGAGAGAGCAGCTCACAAGCAAGGGCAAGCTGAGGGGAGAGCTGAAATCATCCCACAGCTCTTTAATTTGCCTCCTGGATTTTGATCCCCTTAGTTTCATATGTTTGAGCTTTTCTCCTCAGACAAGAGAGCTACTAATATTTTCCTTAAATAAACTTTCACATAAGGCATTTTCACATAATCGGATTATTCCAGGAGCTGGAGTATTAGAGAAAAGCCAGAGCCTGTTACACGAGGTGCGAACACAGACTCTCCTGAGTATCAGGGTGCTGTCACTTGGATAGATGGGAGGCACATTTTTGCAGGGGGAGGATTATCCTTCATTTTTAAGATTCACATTTTGATCCAGTTAGCCTCCTGAACATTTGGCAGCCCCTCCCATATGTTATCAGAGCCTCGAGGGACTAGTAGTGGGAGAGCAGTGCAGGAGGAGGACAACACACCATGACAGCACAAGACTGCAGCAGACGGAGAAGAGAAGATGTGAAAAGAGCAGGGTCACTGAAAGGACAGTGCTTGGATCCTGGCTGTGGCAGGGAGTCTCTCTAGTTTGATGCTAACTCTGTGAACTTGGATTTGCCAGTGGTTTGAGCAGGTATTGGTAAGACCACCAGCACCAGCCATATCACCTGCATTATTCTGCTGTGAACTTCTGAGGTAGCAGAGTCAGATGAATCAGGCACAGGTCAGAAGTTGATCTTTGAATCATCACTCTGACAGCGACCCACAATGTGTCTTAAAGCCTGCAATTTAAAACCTCCTAAGTTTCTGTTCCTTTAACTGTAAAATGGAGCAAACAAATTATTTCAGTTAAAAAGCCTGAAACTCAAGTTTGGGTGACATATTGTAAAGCAATGTTATGATTAATCTCTTTTCTGTGTAATCTTAGGAAATGAAACTAAAAATGAGCTCCAATCTTCATTTTCCTAAGTTCAGAAATGATTTTATCCTCAGATTGATGCAGGCAACACTGTTTCTTTTCTTTAAGAAGCATGAAGGGGCAGTAAAATGTAAATTGAGACTGTGTCTGGTTAATGCAAATTGTTCTCTGCCATTTTGCTCTTCAGTTGAGTCTAAATGGGAGGAGAAGGAGCAGGTTTGCTTTCAGGCAGCTTCCATGGGACTTGGAGTTATTGATGAGTTCACATCATCACCACAAGAGCTGATGTGTGCTGGCTATGGTCACATTTGTGGCACTGACTGGATTGGCTAAAAAACACACGGAGTTTTGCTGCTGTAATATTCCAAAGCTGGCTCTGGTCCATGGTGGAGGGTCCTCTTGGATTAAATTACTTGTGAGAGCTCTGCCAGCCTGCAGTGTGCAAACAGTGTCAGTGCAGCACATGGTGGGGACTAGATCTGGTTGGATGTTTTCCAGATGAACGTTTTCTTCCATTTGAAGATACTCCTTGGCCAGAATGGGAATGTTCTTCAGGAATGCGTCAATTTTGACAGATTGCAGCAGCCAGGGGAAATAAAACCCTGCCATGGGGGTCCTTGCTGCAAAGCCCTTCCACACCAAAGGGCCCTAGCAGCAGACGGGAAAAACTGCCTGGAATAAAAGGACAGGAGTGGGGAGTGAGAGAGTACGTGAGATGAACAACTCTGCAGACTCCAAGGGCAGTGAAGAAAGAGGGGGAGGAGGTGCTGCAGGCACTGGAGCAGATTCTCCTGCAGCTGTGCCCTAAAGCCCATGGAGAACTCCACACTGAGGTCCAGCTACAAGATGCCAGGATGAAGTCCCTGGTTTAACTGGTGCATTCAATGAGATGGAAGAAAATAACAGAGGTTCTTGCTCAGATGGAGGTGTCAGGGCACTTTGTGGAGAAAATGGAGAAAACATAGACTGAGAGGAAAGAAACATAGGGTTCTGAATCAGACGTCCAGAAAACAGAGGCTAATGAGGAAAACAACAGAGCTCTTTCCTAAACTTAATAAAATATTGGTATTCAGACAAAGGTTCTTGTTAGGTAATAACAGTGGTTTTCTTGTATCTCTCACACCCCTGATTGCAGGAGCCCAGGGACCTCTGGCAGGCCCCAGTACCATTGACTGCAAAATGAGACATGTTAGTGGAGGGTGCCATCACACAACCAATGTCTGGTGATTATTTTGGTTTTTCACTCTATGGCATGAAAGCAAATTGCAAAACAGCCACCTGGAAGGGGGCAGGTCTGGCCTACTGGCTGGTCCTCTAGGAAAAGGAGTAATTGCTGCTAACAAAAGCAAGGGCAAATCTGACAGGAACTGGAGTCCTGTCCCATGGCCTCAGTGGCTCCTTGGCTATTTTCATGTGACAGCCCTTGACGATTTCAGCAAGGCAGGATGTGGTCATGCGGCAGGGAGGAGAAAAGGTCTCTTTTTAGTGTACTCTGAACTGCAGCCTGCATCCCTAAGAAATCCTGCCTGTGTGCCTTGCCTTCAGCTACTTACCAGCAATTACTTCTGTCACAAGTAGCCAAGTGGCTGTCCAGGATTCAGTGTGATAGCCTGTCTGAAGGAAATGCTGAGCCAGAGATATATCTGAATAAAAAGGCAGAAAGTGTGGCACCACCCTAGTGCTTACCCCTTGCACTCTTTGCAAAGCAGTGCTCAAGCTTTGCCTTGATTTCCACAAGAAAAGTTGCATGATATTACAAGACTTGAGGTAAGATGCTTCGCTGACCTGCTCCAAGCCTTCATCTCACGTAGCAGCCCCAAGGAATTTGCTCAAAAATTATGAAATGTGCATAGAAGGTCTAAAACCGTACTGAGCCCTGAAGCTGTTTGCACTGTCCAGGATGGGTGCGGTGATGTGGGGCTGTCTCTACCTCATCACAGTCATATCAGCCCTAACACCTCCTCTTAGAGAGAATCATGGAACCATAGATTGGTTTGGGTTGGAAGGAGCCTTAAAAATCATCTAGTCCCAAGCCCCTTGCCATGGGCAGTGACACCCATCACTAGACCAGGTTGTTCAGAGCCCCATCCAACCTGGTCCCAGAGCTCGCCCCAGGAAACATCAAAAGGCCACAAAGGATCTGCAAGATCTGCTTTGAGCTCCTTCTAATGCTTGTTCTAAAGCAAGACAGCTAAGCCAAAGCTAAATCTTGCTCTTTCCAAACAAGTAAGAGGTCTGAATAACGTACTTTGTTTCAGACATGAGAGTTTGATCCCCAGATGTATTGCAGACTCCCTGCACCACTTTTGGCAAATTACCTTTGATGGATTTTCATATACTCAGCACTAAGGCCAAGTCGTTATAGTAACTGTAAGAGGCAAGATCCCCAGAAGATCTCATTTCCCCTTGTCCAGAGTTCTTTGGATAAATTAGCCCATTATTTTACTTACTAATGGAAGCTCAGCTCATCTGAAAACCTGCCCACACTTGGCAGCTCCAAGTTCGTAGGGAATTTTATCCCACACCTCCCTGTCTTCATTCCCATCTGCATACTGAAATAAACCATCTTTCCTTGGAGCCCTCTGTCTGGCTTTTCTGTCCCGACCATGAAGGCAGGTGGCGAGACCTCCCTCACGTAAGGCTGTCCCAACCTGCCTTTCATGGCAGAGCACAAACTTCTGGCACACATCTGCCCTCCCCTGTTACACAAATACACACTGTTGGCAACAGGAATTGAACTTAAAAAAGTAAACTGCACAGAGGAAGGACACTGGAAAGGGAAATAAAACATCATGTCAGATTCCTCTTTGATGCAGTTTAATCTGTTCTGTCTTGTAAGATCCTGAGTGTTTGGGACCTATTTCTGCTGTGTACACTTGGAGGATTAGAAGGCGCTTTTTTTGCAAAAGGCAGTGTAAATCCTCTTTGGGTTTTTAATAATGAAGATGAATAAGGATGAGCATGATTCCTCTAGGGTAACAGTCAGAAGGAGCAAAACACCAGGAGTTCTCAGGAAGTAGAGAGAAACTGCACTAAAGCTCAGAGCAATGGAACTTTCCTCAGTTTTATAGCCATGGAAATTATTTAATTTTTTTTCTAAAACTCGTGTTTAGCATAGGATTTCTCAGGTGCTGGAACTACTCTTTTGAGCTGTGGAAACTTAACTAACACCTAAGGTGCAAAGGTCACTGTACTCAAATTATGCACAGCCCCTAGCAGAGCAAAAGTCATTCCTTCCTATTTGCAGTGTAGGAAGTCGAGCCTCACACTGTGGATGTACATTGATTGGCAGTGCACAAGTGTTTAGAGGCAATGGAGAAAAATAAGGATATTTTTGGTAAAGTTCTCACAATTAGACTCAGATTTGCACTAAGACCAAAAAGCTCATAGTAACCATTCCAAACAAAAATTACAAGAAAGCAAGGTAAAATTAAGGGGAATAATGCAGAGGCTGGCCAGCTCCATCATTCCGAGACACAACTTGCAGGCCTGGAAGGGCAGTATTTTTGAAATCTTGAGTGCATTGTAGAAAGTTGTAAGTGCCAGTAGGTTCTTCTAAGGTCAGGGCATTTGGCACCTGTTGGGCCAAACCCTGCTCTGAGGCTGTGCTGGGGAAGTACTGGCACTGTCTGCCAGGGAGTTCACCACGAAGAGCTGCTGATGGAATCAGGGTCAGCCCTGTGTCATTCTGCTCTGTTTCCACCTGCCTGCAGCAAGTCAGAAAATTCACAGAAGGCCACAAGTCTTAATCTGGGTGGTCATAATTCATACTGGTCAGTTCAGTATGAAGAAAGCATCCCAAAAAGTCTACCAACTGCATCCATGTTCCACGTCTTCACATGGCAGGGAGCCACACTCCTGTGCTTGCCCCCTCGCTGCCACTGCAGCCCCAGTTTTCGGTACCAAATCACCATTCCAGACACAGTCGACCCCTGGACAGGGACAGTGATGCAGTTAAATTTCCCATCACATAGAAGTGTTTATGAAGACAGAAGTGGGAACATTTACCTGAGCAGAACCAAGGTGTAAATTTCTTAGTTTCGTGTGTTATGCCTTTTCACGAATGCTCCTGAGTTTGAAGCTGGGTTTTTAAACTGTAAGTTAACAATCTGTGTGGGTTTCATTCCTTACCACCCCTTTCACAGTGTCTTTCAGTACTCCACAAAAGAGCCTTGGGCTGTTCTGGGCTGTATACAGGGAATAGCCCAGATACAAAGTCTTTCACTTTTAGCAAATCTCTTCAAATCAATTTAGGACAGGAGCAGTTTGAAGCTCTTACTCCCTGAGACCTACTTGGCAGCTCAAATGAGATGAATTAGGCCAGGCTCCAGAGGATGTAACACTGTCACAGCAGGGTCAGCAGCAGCCCTAGCCAGCATCCTGATCCCTGTTTGCAAATGGGGTGAAAAAAACCACTACACCCACTCCTCAGCCACAAGAGGAGATGAGTGACGTATCACAGGCACTTTCTTCTCAGAGCACCACTGGCTCTCTGGGCACAAAGCCAGGCTGCTGCTCCCCGCTGCTGCTTGGGGTCTCCCCTGCCCAGATGTGAGTGAGCCCTAGCCCAAGGATGTCCAAGGAGAGGAAGGCAAGGTAGTGTGCTGCCAAAATTCAGGCCCACACAACATTTTTCTTTATTGTTCAGAAGTCTCCTTGGTCTCACTATAATTTTTCTTATCCATTTTGTTTGTCTTCCTTTGAAGCAGATATGGGTGCATTTGTTATGACTTCTCAGAAGCAAAGCAGTTAACCATTGATTATTCCAATGCATCTGTGTGTGCTGGTATTCCAGAATGACCTATAAACGGGGTTTTTTAAAGATTTGTATTTGAGGCAGAGCAGAAAAACAAACTTCTGCTATTGGAAAACTCATAAGATTTGAAAAAGCTTAGGAAAAATCTGTTGTAAGGAAGCAGAGACGCCTGCCTGTTTGCCTGCAGAAGTCCAGCTTTCCTAGGCAGGTTACTTGGAGGAAAATGGGGAGGGGACCCTTAGGCAAAACCAGTTCTACTTTTCAGCCCTGCAGGTGTGTGAGCTGCTGTGGGAAGGTCATTTACTCCTTTTCTCTTCTGCAGAGTCCTGCAGTTCCCTGTGACCCAGCACAGCAGGGTGAGCAGAGCCTGCACCATTACAGGTAGTTTATGACGTACTTCAGGGTTTGTCCAATACTCACATACAAACACTGGGAGATTCTTCTTGATGGGTTGGGTGCAACTTCCTCATGGTAGGGGTAAGACCTGCTGGGTTTGGAAAGGGGAAGCAATACCCACATAGGGTAAATGGCTGCCAGAGCCCCTCCAGTGCCAGCCAACAGGGCCTGGAACCCCTAAACTGAGCACCCACCGTTTTTCCCTTGGGTTTTTAACAGAGGTGCACACACTTCATTTAAGAGGAAGCTCTTTGGTGGAATTGCCTACATTAATCTGCAATTAGCAGTAAATTTGTTTGATTTTAGCTTGTCATGTTATTTGGTGTTTTATGTTCACTGATGGTCATGACGTGTAATTTTAGAAATAAACAGAACAGAAGCAAGCATTGCAATCTAGAAAGAAAATAGTTCAGATGCATGAACTCAAATTCCCTTTTCTCCCATTTTTTCTTTTTTTTTCAGTTTTGAAAACTATCGAAGTTTTGTGTCTAATTGTGCTTGATATTGTGAGGGTCTGGTTCAGGGAGCACTTTGACTAAAGAAAACATTTGTTTTCTTTTACAAGAGAAGTAAATAGAGATGTCAAAACTGTAGAGCAGAAGCATAAAATGTGGTCTGTTACCATTCCCAATGGATTCCTTTCCCCAAAACTTATGTTTTCTAGATCAAACATGAAGTTTGTGTGAATCCTAATGGAAGATCTTCTAACGGTGTGGATTGGCAGTGTCACTTCTAGAAGCAGTTCCCCAATTGAAAAGAAATAGAAACTTTTTAAAAGCATGCAAAATAGATGAGCAGCTATTCAAGTTCCTTTAACATGTAATTTCCCATAGACAACGTCTATTATGTGTCGCGGTAGGACACGGAAAGCACACGCGTGTTCACACAGCTGAAGGTGAGGGCGAAAAGAGGAAGTTTATTATCTGACTCCACTACTTATAGTTTTACAAGAGAGACAGGGCATTGGAGGGAGAAGGAGCCACCTCTCCCATGGCACTGGACAGGTTGCCCATCCATCAGCATCTCTCCACCTCTATGAAGGAATGCAAAACAACTTAGTGTTTACAGAACAAAGCATGGGAAAGTGTGTAACTAGAATGTAAATATCAGAAGGCTAAAAGATTTCTAAAAACCAGGGCGACAATTATGACTTCTTCATCCCATTATCTCAGAGGGAGTGGCCAGTGTAGGAGTTCTTGATGCTGCAAAATTGTATTTCATTGAACAGTTCATTGTGCTTTGCATTTCCTTTCGTTTGTTGCTCAATTCATAGAAACGCTGACTGAAATGCAAAATTGAATCCCTAAATAGTTCTAGCACGGGCTGTGTTGTATTCTGCAGGCTTTAATGGGAGGCAGGTGAGCACTGCAGCTTCCAGACCTCAGCCAGTGTGATTACAGTGCAGAAATGTCCAGCATTGCACGAGGCTGCTGAAAGGGAATGCTCCTCTCACAGGCCAGGAATGATTCGTTGCTGTTTACACTTGGGAAACAGCCATTCCAGCTCAGAACCATAATGAAGAGAGAAAGGGAACTGCTGAGTGCCTTTGTTTTGGAGGCAGCGTGTCCGTGGTCTGTACTGCAGCGGGATATATCAGGCAGGGAGCAGGTCTGAGCTGCCTCAAGGCACAGGAGAAAAATAAAAAACTTCATCAACAGGCAGGTGTTTGCCTTCCAAGTGCTGGATGCTGTATCAGAGCCTAACCCTGGCAAAGGTTTCAGAATGAATTTCTTTTTTTTTTTGCAAAATAATACGAACTTGAAGGAACTGGGGGTGAATTTGTGTTTAACTTGTTGACTTGTCCAGGACAACAAAGTAAACGAACACTAAATCCATCCCATCCCTCTGTTAGTACTTTTGTCCACATCCCAAAGAAACAGGAGTTATGTAGAAAGCTGAAATATCTTGCCTTGACATTTCAGAAATGAAACTATAAGTTTCCTCTATGTTTGTTTTTAGAGTGCTGTTTCTTTGTAAATTGAGCACAGGCTGACCTAAGAGATAAGCTAGAAAAACCAAATTATGCAGTAGGATCAAAAGCTTTCACTTAATTCAAAATTATTTTTGCTTTCCCTCCTCCTACTTTTTTGTTTTTAGTTTCTCTGGAAAAATGGACTCTTTTCAGGTCAACCTGCAGAGCAAAATCTGCTGGCCTCTCTTCCTCCTGCTGTTTCCTATTGAACCAGCTAGGTAAAAATGAAAAATATACCCATCTGTAGCACAGAAACTTCCTTTGTACCCACACAATCCCCCATCCAGGTGCAACAGGGACCACAAGAGAAGTCCTCTCTGGCAGATTGCTGCTTTGGTGCAGCTGTCTGCTCCCTGACATACCAGTATCTGCAAACTGAGAGACCTGGGCTCTTCCAACTGGAGCTTCCTCCCTTGTCCCTGCCCTTGTGAGCATTTCTCATGCCTGCTTTCCTTGTGGGGTCCCATGTAAGGGTGTGGTAGAGCCTGTAGCTGGAAAATACCCGTGGAGCTGATGTTATGACAATTACAGCCGAGGAAAGCCAGCTTGGGTGGAGTGAGCTGCTCGAGTGGTGGAAGAAGTTGGTTCATGATCCAGAAGTAGGCTGATGGGAGGTTTGGGGACATTTTGTGTCTAGCTCAGGTCCCCATCTCTGCCTGTGGCACAGATGCTTGGAATCCATCCCGGTTTCAGCTGGGATAGATTTAATTTTCTTCCTAATTGAGGGTACAGTGTCGTGTTCTGGATTTAGTATGAGAATAATGTTGATAACACACTGATGTTGGAGTAGTTGCTGAGCAGTGCTTGCACTAAGTCAAGGGCTTTTCAGTTTCTCATGCACGAGAAGCTGGGAGGAACCATAGCTGGGACAGCTGACTTGAACTAGGCAAAGGGATGTTTCATATCCTAGGATGTCATGCTCACTATATAAATTGCAGAGAGTTGGCTGGCAGGGGTCAATCACCAGCAGGTGATGAGTAATTGTATCATGCATTTTTCCTATTATTACTACTTTTTTAAAAGAAAAATTTATTTCAGTTATTAAACTGGCCTTACCCAAACCCACAGATTTTGCCCTTTGCCGATTTTTCTCCCCATCCCACTGGGGAGGCTGAGGGGAGGGAGTGAGGAGCTGCTTAGTACTTAATTGTTGGTTGGGGCTAAACTGCAACAGAGTTTTTTTCCCCACAAAACCCCAAGCTCAGGGTAGCCAGGGTGAGCCATGCATCAGGGGAAGCTCAGAGAGCTCAGTCTAAGCTCTGGGAAGCATCAGGCTGGCATCTCTGGAGATGCCCCAGTCCACTTGGGTGCCAGGCTCTGAACCACTGCTGGTTGTTAAAGACACCAGACGTGTATATCAGAGTGAGCTCTCTCAGCTGTGCCTGGGTGACCCAACAAGCTGAGTCCCCACGCTCCCGGCCAGCACCCCACGAGCTGGGCACTGGCTGTGGTGCCCCTGCTCCTGCTGAGGGACAGGAGGCAGCCAGGTTGCTGCTGGATGCTCTGCTGCCTTCCTCCTGCACAGCATGGGCCCGATCCTCCAGGCCAGGCTGGGAGGGCTGCCTGTGTTTTTCAGAAAGGATGATTACATCTGCAAAGCACCCGGCAGCGCTTTGGGATGAAGAGAGTTATGTAAGTGTACGATAATGTTATTTATAGAGCCAGGTTTTATCCAAAATGGAATTAAACTTGTGTTCCTGAAGCCTCTGCTGTCAAAGACAAATTGCAATTTGTCCACTGGCCTCTAATGCTCTGCATTCAAATTATTTTTCTCAGTTCATCCCAAAGTTTAAGAATGTGTTTTTTTTACAAATCATACATCTCAGAAAGTGAAGAAATCTCTTTTCCATCAGCTGTGAGGTGACCATGGAAGCTTGGGCAGTGGCCATAGAAGCCTGGACCATAGTTGTGCTTTGCAACTGCATCAGATGTGACACCAAAGTACTATAAACCAGGAAGGGAAGGCAGAGTTTTAGCTGGGTTAAACAGCAAAACCACAAACAATTGTCCTAGGCACAATATTTTACATGCGTTTAACACTCTCTGTAACAATCCATGAGCTGCAGGAGGATATCCAGCTTACATCCCTGTTGGAGGTGGCACTAGTTCAGTGGGTTAATGTCTATGCTCCCCCAGAACTACAGACCCTGTGACCTTTTAAAATCATGCATTATTAACTTAGAGAGCTTTACTTGCTCTTTTGAAATATTAGATTCAAATCCCTCATATCTGTACTTTTTACAAGCCACAAAAACGCGAATTTCTGGGCTGCCTACTGAAATCCAGGCTAACAGGTGTTAGGAATACTGTTTTATGAAGTACAACACCTTGCATAGGTTAGCTTGTAGAGTTCATCTGCTGCCCCTCACTTGTCATAGTATCTAGCATGAAATTCCACACATGCCTTTTATTTAGGAGAGAACACAAAAGTATGTTATCTTATTCCTCTGGAATTTTCCACAGTTATTTAGCATGTTAGTTTAAGCATAATTGGTTAGTGGGCTCTTGAAATCTATATCTTAGCTGTACTTATTTACATTAGGCTAAAAGTAGTTCATTTCAGCTGAGGTAAATGTGAAGCATTAGATTGCAAACGTACCTAATCCATCTCTCCTCCCCCATGACTAGAAATCCTGTGGTTAAAATAACACAGCCTCTATTCAGAGCACAAACTTAGAGCTGTGAGCAGGAGCAGGCTTGGGATTTAAACAACTCTCAGCAGATGAGTCTGTTCAAGGGTCTTTCTCGGGTTTGTTTTTCATCCTACTTTTGATCCATGAGAGGAAGCCAGGCTCTCTCCTCTGGGCAAGCAAGGTAAAGATTTTCTGCATTCTCTGTACAGTTGCATGTGCTTGTAAAGGAGCTTATAAACATGATTGCAAAAAGGCTGTTGCAAATGCAATTGTAAAAATGTTGCTGTTATAGAGCAAGAGGTGTTTGGCAAATGGCTTCACAATCTTTAAACGTTAGACTGGTCTTCTGGCTATTTCCACATGACAGTAAAATGATGAAATGTTAAATCTTGCACAGAGAAGCAAGGAGCAGTGATTCTCCATCACACATTAGAGAAGCTGAGCATGTAGGAAATAGCAAACCCAGGTACTACTGTGATCTAGCCAGACTGAAGTAAAACTGGCATTTTGATAACTGTTGGGTATAGTCCCTCCTGGGTTTGTCCAGCTGCTCTAAGCCCATTTGGGAGGCTGAGGCTGTGCTGGAGGATGGCACTGACTCTGTTTACAGGGTATATGCTAATGCTGCTCCAGCGTGACTCTCACAGTAACGGCGGAACCGTGCTTTCAGGAATGTTTGGATGCGGCGTGCCAGATAATTAACTGCCTTTATTTGCTCTTACTGCTTTCCAAGTCACAGGGCATGTAGAAAAGCATCATCTTTCCTTGAATCCTTATTTTATTTGAAATCCAGGAAACAAGCGTGATGTCTGTGCTAATGCCCGTGGAACTGTACTCCCAGTGCCAGAGTCTGTTAACTCTCCCATCCCCGTGCTGTTTTTCACAGGGGATCCCGAGTACCACATCAGTCCTCCTGCACCACGGAGCTCAAACACAGAGGGTGGCACTGCTGGGGAGTATGGAAACAGCGTTTCTCTCATTTTTGCTTAATTTTAAAAAATGCTGCCCCTCCCTGCCCTAAGGCATAGGACAGTGCGGTTGCGTTTTGGGGGCACTTACAACTCCCCCCCACCCCGCCCATCAGGGTAGCACAAACAAATGCTGCTCCATGTGCTACCTTTCCAGTGCTGGAGAAAGCCTTGTTTCCCACACAGAGTTGCTCACTTTCCCCTTCCTCTGCTTTCCACTCCTTTTTCCCTTCCCTGAGCGAGACAGGATGGTTTCACATTGCCCTATGTGCAGTCACTGGCCTCCCCTGCTCCCCGTTGTCCCACAGCCGTGTCACTCCCATGGCAGGATGCACTCCACTCCTGCTCGGCCAGAGGAAAGAGGAGGACCCTGCTTAGCATACCAGGTCCTCTCAGCACAGAGCTGCCACTCTGTGGGGAAGTTTTCCACTGGAAAAGGTGCCTTCGTCCTTTGAGCCAACAGTGCTGCTTTGTCCTGGGGGAGAAATGCAGCTTTATCACTTGGGTGCCCAGCACAGGGAGGGACAAGCAGGGCTATAAGGGATACAAACAGACGGCTCTTCCCGGTTCTCCGAGCACACCGCGGCAGAGAGGCAGCTCGGAGGAGAGAGAATATGTGCAAAACAAAGAAATGCGCTCAGGCAGGAACTATAAAATTCCAATATAGAAAGCGGAGCTGATGTCATTTTAACGTCCTAAGCAGTGCCAAGAATTCTAAGCTCCGTATCAAGATTCTGTGCAAAACCCCCACAAACTCACCACTTGTTCTTGTGGAAAAATCAACTTTTATGGAAAATATGCATGGGAACATGCCAGAGGAGTGTGTTGCCTTATTTATTTTATTAATTTTGAATACATTAGTTCAGAGAGCAATCCCATTTTAGCATCAGTTGCCTCTATCCAAGAAGCTGAAGCTCACACACACAGCTCGACAATATTGGAGGCGAGGGAGCTGTGTTTTTCTGTATGATCAGTTGTTAGATGGAAAGAGCTGTTCAAGTAGGAAGGGGTGTGGGAAGGCTCAGTGGGATGACTGAATTAAAGCTTTTTTCCTGGTGACATATCTGAATTGTGATCAGATGCACCTGAATGGAGCAGCATCATCAGCTATTATAACTTGGAGTGCGTCAGAGGTGGGATCGTGTGCAGCTCCTGTGATAAAAGTTACTCATCTCTGTCCTGCTATAGGACCGCCTTTGGTGTTGCTTATAACGTTGTCAGACTTGAATAGTTTAGACTGAGTTCTTCCAAGTTGATTGTCTGCCTTGGGCTAAGTTCTTTTCTGGAAAATTTCAGCCAAAACTGTCCAGCCAGCTTTGTCCATTCCAAGAATGAACATAGGGAAAAAGGAATTGTTGTCCAACTGGAAAAAAAAGAAAGGAAGAAACAGGAGGGGGGAACCTGGTGATCCTTTCTTTGGATTGTTCTTATCCCTCTGTGCTTTGGACTTGGGATCTGAAATTTGGCAGCTTTCTGTTAGGAATGTGATTTTTTTTTTTTAATTTAGTAAATCTCCTCCAATTTGGCTTAGCGATAGCCTTTGAAGGGAGAAAATAGCAACTTCTTAGGGACGTGCCAAAGCTGAGCAGTCAAAATCTCCTGAGATTCCTTCCCACATGAGTGAGCTCAGCCCAGCATCCCAGCAGCTCCCAGTGTTGACCCCAATGCTCCTGTGCAAACATTCAGTGCTACCAAGTTCCTGCAGATCCTTGCTCTTCCCCACAGCACAGCAGGAACCCCATCCTCTCTCCGCAGTCCAAGAGTCATCCCAACTCAAGGAGCAGAATGAAGACAGGCTCTTCACATAATACTGCTCAGGGCAGAGTTGATGTTCAATGGAAAGGCAGGCAGGGAACAACACTTTGATACTTCTCTGTCACAGCCTGGTGGTAGACAGGGACCCTGGGGGATGGTGGGCTAAGCAACATTTGGATGCTAAAGCTCAGGGGTTGCATGAGATTGGGATGGGGAGTACATGGTACAAGTGAGGAGCCAGGGGGCTTGGGAGCAGCTCAGGAAGGTGTGGGTCAGGGTGTGAGCCATGGGGAGAGTCTGGGCATGGCAGAGCCTGACATGAAACCTCAGCTGCCCCATATGTGGTCCCTTTTTGAGAATGTGAATGCTGCCTCTCAGAATTGGCTTCAGTCCCACTCTCCCTGCAGGGTCTTCTGTGCCAGGTCTTGCTGAGGCTCTCCCCAGTCCATTGTCTGCAGGTGCAATAAGACCCTGCTCCTGATGTCCACTGCTGGGGTGGGAGTTGATGGGAGCTCTGCCTCAAGCACATCCAGTGTGCCTGATGCTGAGCACTCCTGCACAGCCCCATGTCTGTTGGTCACCTCCTGGGGACAGCTGGGATGAGTGACCAAGGCCCTGATAAACTGGTGCCTGGTGCAGTCAAGCTCTAGCTTACATGTCTGTCTCTGTTTCCATTTTATTCAAATAGCTAAAGAAGCACCACCCTTTAAAGAAGTACTAGAGCTCAGGGACACTTGTGAGGAACCCAGGTGCACTAGGGAGGTGTGTCATTGTAATTCCAAGTTTGGGGAAAATCAGAATTTTTCTTGAGGAGAACTCAGGAGGAAAATAAAGCCTAGCACTACACTGAACTCCAAGGGAAAAAACAAAATTCTGAATAACATCTCCAGGGAAAAAAGTCCATCCAGTACCGTGGGATAAAGCTGATACCTCTGGAAAAAACTATGTATGTTCATCTAAATAACAATTGTACCATAATATGTAGCACAAAGGAGGCCTAATTCTGGCATCTCTTGCCTCATGGATTTTTCAGTTGTAGCAGTATTCTTATAGCCTATTTTTGTACATAATGCACGTGCAGCATTGGAGTTGGTGAAATCTCAGTGCTCATTGTGCCACTTGATGTGATTTNCGTGCAGCATTGGAGTTGGTGAAATCTCAGTGCTCATTGTGCCACTTGATGTGATTTCCACATCGAAAGGTAGGGAGCTGCAGTCTGCTTGTTCCCACTCCTGCTGGAGTGGCAGGGAAAGGTGGTTTACTTCACTCCTTTTATGACTATAGACTATGGAGCAACCTGGACAGCCCCTCCTTCCACAGAGACAGGCAGTGAAGCTTCATCATCTTCACCAGCTCCTGGGAGCCCCATGTGCACACCAGGACTCAGCTCTCAATTTCTCCAGTGAGACTTGAGAAACAAAGACCAGAAGGACAGGAGCTGTGAGAAGAGTGTGAGAAGATCAGAGCTGCCTGTAGACAGCTCCTGAGAGAGGAAGGAGTGCTAAGAAGTTGAGACAGTGTTGGCCAGTGCTTCAGGCAGTGCTTGATGCACACTAACAGCCTCACCTTAGTCAAGGATGTCACAATGAGGAGCTTTAAGCAGGGATTTGCAGGAGAGCTGAAACAGAAAAGGAAGAGGAGTGGTGGATACTTATGGGCTTCTGCTCCTATGGACATCCCTAAAGTTTGATGCTGAATGAGTACAGATGAGTGGGGTAGAGACTGACAGTTCAAGGACCAGAGATGTTTATTGGGGATGTCCTTGTGGAAGCTGTCACAAAATAAATAAAGCCAGGAGGATGTTGCTGTTACAACTTTGATGAGATGATTACATGTAGGGAGAAGCATCATGAATGAAGCAGTCAGGTCTGTGCATAAGGTTTCTTGCACAGATCTAAAAGAGCTGCTGCCTTCTCATCTGCCACCCCAGCTGGTCCAGCCAGCTCCTTGCACTGCACACAACTCAGGGAAAGAGTCAGGTCACCTCATGAGTGTTAACCCAAAACCTTCACTGCTTGATGAATCGTTTGACCTACTTGAGGCTCAGACTTAGAAAATTCCATACTCTTCCCACAGTGTTGGTCTGAATTAAACCAGCATGTACAACATGACTAGTTCAACAATCACCACACTGTGCCTTGGGACTTTGCCTCTGCTGGAAACTAAAGTACATGCAATTAATTCTGTGGTTCCTCAATGAACAAAATGGGGCTTTTGTGTAATACTATTACTCATTTGTTTCCAATTAGTCATGAATCATGAATTGTTTTGTTTCAGAAATTAATGCTATTTTTTTTCTAAATTATCAGTTTTTACCTACTTTGCAGACCTCCATGTTTCCACGGATTGTGTGGGCCAGATCTTCTGTCCTGATCCATGCTGGAATCTTGGGTTTCTGAATGTAATTGTACAGTAAGACTGAGGTCTCCAGATCCCATGGATTGAGAGAATCAAATTGATTCCAGACATGAGAGAAAGTTGCTACTTCCCTACACCTGCACTTCAAATATAAATATGTCTTCATGTTATTCTGCTGTCCAGTGATGTAGATTAGGGTGAAACATCAAAAAAATTGCTTATGAATGGATGAACAGATTTTGTCTCCTATCAAGGCATAAGCCTGTCCAAGTACTCTTGTAGTAGCTATCTTGGTAATCCAAACAGTGTTCTTCTACATAAATCAGGTCCTGCTTAATACAGGGGATCTGCCATGTCTTCAGATGCATCCATGAAACACGTGTCACTTGGTCTGCATGACCTTTACAGACTCCTCCAGTTCCAGGAACACTTTGGAAAAGTGACTTATTTTGTGCTCCATTGTCTTGCAACTCAGATGCAGAAGGAGAGTGAATACACAGTCATATCAGGAAAGAAATACTCATTTCTGATAAGGCAAAATGGCCTTACCTTTTTCAAAAGAAGGAGACCAGCACAGGGTGAGGAAGATGAGCATTTCAGCTTTTTGCATTGGTGAATTTGGGAAACCCCTACCCAGATATAAACTCAGATTTCCCCCGGTGAGGCAAGTGTTGTATTCCTCAAGTCCTTTTTATTTCAATTAATTTATAACACCCTTGTGAATCCCATAATCCAAGTCTATTTATGAGACTTATAACACACTAAAGTTCCTACCAACCTCAAATTCACTGAGCACTTCTAACTGCTTATGGCCTTTTAGTAAATTTTCAATTTTTTTAGATGCCTTTCCCCTCAGCAGTGAACTTCTCTTGTTTTCTCTTATTTTCTGCTACTACCTGATGGATGTCCATGCCCTTGGCATTGTCTTCCTGGAAGGCAGACAGCAGTTCCTTGCATCCCACTGCAGAAGGTAGCTCCAGCTCTGTAGCCACTGCACACAATTAACTCTCACCCGAGTCACCATCCCTGACCCTCAACAAATCAAAAAGGATTGGAAAGCAAACCCACGTTGCCATGTGCAGCTTCTGCCATCAGCAGTGTGTCCATCAGAGACTGGCATGGGTTGGGTGGTGCACAACCCCCACACCCACCTTTTCCCCTTCTCCTCTGGCACACGGTCCTGCTGCTGCACGTTGGGTAACAGCCACCTGTGGAGTTAAACCCTACACTTCCATGTCCAGCCACCTCATCAGGCAAAATGTCAATGGTGCTGGCTTTCTTGCACTTTGCATCCACTGGCTAGGACTGCCAGGGTTTGCACCCCTGCTGCATGTTGGCACGAGGCAGGAATTGCCTTGTCAATAACTTACCTTGGGAAAACAGAATCAAATAAAATTTTTATCCACCTCCAACACCTTTGCTCATAATGGATTGTTTTGGTCTCTTGCATATGTGAAATCAAATGCTGCTGCTTTTCACATGGTACACTTCACTGTGTTTAAATTGAGAGGGATCTCCCTTAAATATTTATTTAAACCATGACATCCCTTGAGCTCTTTATAAATTGCTGTAGAAAATTCATTCCAAACACTATTTTAAAAATTTAATTAAACTGGTTTTCTACCTGAGCACAGTGCTGTGGGCCAGCACCTCCTTCTGCCAGGGCTGAAGATCCTGCAGCTCTGAAAGTCAACTCCTGCTCCACAGGACTTATAGACCCAGCCTTCAAATTGTTCCAGGGTTGTAGGGCAGAGTTTCAGAAGTCATATTGGTTTTGCCCCAGGAACTCAAAAATCCTGTAGCTTCCAGGAATAGGTTCCTTCCCCGGATGCAGGAAAACTGCTTTGAGAGCTGTCTCTTCCTACTGGTACCCACACACTACAGCTGAGGCTGGAAATACAGTAATGCCAATCCTCTGCAGCTCACAACTGCTGGGGAGCAGGAGGAAGTTAAGGCGGCTGATATTTTAAAAAAATATTTAAATTATAACTTCATAACCTGGAGTTCTGTGAATTTTCTGAGCAAAAGACCCTAAAAATACATAAAACACACAACATACTCTGTACTACTCGGCTGGAGTCTGCAAATCTAAGAAGGATTCACCACCCCAAATGAAAATATTTTTATATTGTATATAAAAGAGAGGATTTAAACTCTTCATTTATCAGGCCATTTTTTTGTATTTTGTTTTAGTTAAAGGTGGACTTACACAGAAGTGTTGGTAGTATTAATGTTATCTGTTAAAAAGTTTACACTAGATCAGCAATATATTAGTGGAGGAGAGCTACAGCCTTTCTTCTGCATTTCTAATTCCACATTCTTCCAGCATCCTGATGAATCAGTTATTGCCTAAATCTTCATAGTCAACATGGATTTGGGTGGAAATTGAATTACTCACCAGCTAAAGTAAGTGCAAAAAGATAGTTCATTATGCTGCTCCTTAGCTATAATTGAGGCTCATGTCTAATTCAAGGCTCTGTGTGGGTTTAACCATAGAGCTGAACTGGGGAGAAATACCAAAGCTTCTCTGAATCATTTTTATTCTTCCCCAGTTCTTTATCATTAATTACATCAAGACACATCTCCAAGGAGACCAAGAGTGGTGCCATCGGCCTGCTGTCCCTTAGGTCCCCCAAAACCTTCACTTGTTTTGCTAAGTGCAGTGTGTCTTGGGATGGTCCCTTGGGAGGAAGGGGCAGGCTGCATTTTGCTTGAGGTCCTTCTTGTTCTGAGTGTGGATTTCAGCAGAGTAAATGAAAAGGTACAGCCTTTTTAGAGAGAACACTAGTGGTGAAGCTGGGAGATCAATCAGCCTTTTCTCAGCTAAAGACGATTGCAGAAACAGTTTTGAACATCAGGAGGGCACTGAGCATTACTTTCCTCCCACAGTGAATGCAGTATGTGGAACATGTGCCTCAGACATCCTTTTCCTTTTTCCAGGCTGAATGGGAAAGACCTCCTTGTTCTTTTCTCTCCATTAGCCAAGGCCATGGTCAGCAACATGAATGAAGTATCACAGTTCAATAATTTCAAATCAATACTTCATTACTTTCCTCTGTTCAGAGGAAGCACATTTTTCTCTGCATGGGTACATGGAGCCTTTCTCCAGCTCTCATCCACCCAGACATCTTGTGTCAGTTTTAGGGTTAATTCCCTCCTTTTAATTTCCTGCCATTATTTACTCAGTCAACTTTTGACAGTGAATGTGTCTGAAATAGGATTTCCAGAATAAAGGGGTTTTAAAATTTTTTTACCTGTACCAGTCAATCTGAAGGTCTGCTTGGTAGCTAGGAAGGAGTTTTTCTTCCTCTCCATCCAAACTTTCACCTTTCAATGGTAGCTCTTTCAAAGCCACTGGGCCTGGCAGTGCCACTTCAGGGGGTCTTCTGAGAGTCATAACTTTATCCACAATCAGGCCAGAAAGTCAAATTACAGAAAATTTTAGGGAATTGCACGATCCTGAAACTGTTGTTTCAGACATCTCCAAGTTGCTTAATTCCAGAAACGAAACATTTCAATGGTTCAGAACTAAAACAACTTGTTTCCAGTTTGAACTGAATGAAAGCCTCTGATTCCTCTCTTTTCTGCTTCAGTGTCTCATGAGGGCTTGTGCTTGCCTGTAGCCACATCTCACCAGCTGGGCTGCACACACCCTCAGCTCACAGCAACCACACTCCCACGTTGCTCCACTTTCACCAGTTTTCTCATGATCATACACACCTGTAATGAAAGGTATTCACCCAGAAAAGGGACTTTGGCAATGTGGCCCAAAGCACTGCAGCAGGAAGCTGGAAGCCCCTGGGAACCTGATGTAAGGCCCTGAAAAATGCAAGATGGAGGAAACCAGCCGTGTAGCATGACCTGAAGCTGTGCCAAAAGAAGCAAGCCCATTTATTTCACTGTACTCTTGCAAGGACTGGAGCTGCCTCCTGAACACAGTGATACTCACTTCCCAGCTTTCCCTCTCCTAGATTTGGAGAAGCAGCTTGAAGTGTGAAGCTCTGCATCTGTTCTGGCTGTCCTACCTACAAAACCAGCTGTTTCCTTCTGCCCAGAGGGTCCTGGAGGGTTGTGGACAACCCAGGCATGGGGCAAAAGTAGACCTAGGCACTGTGACCACTGTACCAGGCACCCCTGCAGAGGTCTCAGATGTTTGCATGGCCAAGGTCTGCTCAAAGCAGCATTGGATTAATCCGGCCCTGTTTGTCTGGCTTTGTGAGCACTGAAGAAGTGCGAGTCCAATGTTTAACTATTGTTATTTATTAGGTAGAATACTGCCCAGTCCTGGGCCTCAACTCTCCAGACTGAAGCCCAGTATATACAATCCGTCTTGACTCTCTCCAAACAGCATCCAGCATCAATCACAGCACTGTAAATTGTTTACACAAAACTGCAGACATCATAACTTATTTAATAACTCTCTTGTCAGTCAGATAAGTAAATATTTCGAAAGACTGTGAACATCATGGCGAGCTGGAACTGCCCAGACCAGCTCCAAGTGGATCCAAGTTAACAGGGGACCATATTTTTCTTGCCTTTGATGTCCCTGCTCCAAATGGGGCAGAGAAGGGATCTAAAAACAAGCCTCCCTAAGGGAAGCTTATGCAGTTTTAAAGATGCTCAACCTTCTGTAGAGATAACAGGAAGAAGTAAACTGTTTGCAAAGAAACTATCTTCCTGAAGCTGTAAATTTGAACTTGTGGGAATCAGACCTTACCCCTCCTTCTCCATGTCTTCCTCTTTAAACCCAAACAAATAAAGTGGATGCCAGAAAGTGGTTGCTGCAGAAGGGGTTGAGGGTTCATTCCTTGGGCCATGGCTAGAGGCTGCAGGGGTAGGTTTCTCTCACTGTTGGTGGAAGGGATGGTGGCAACACCTTCACACAACCACCTCATCTTGCAGGCAGCCATCCCCAGAGCTTTGGCCATGAGAAGGGGAATGGTGATGGCATTGACTCCCACACTTCCATTGCCTGCCTGTGGTAAGTCTCCATGCTTATGAAAACAGACCCTGGTTATCTGTTTCAGAAACAATCAGAAACATGTTGTTTTATGAGATATTTGTTTCCAATCAATTCCAAAAATTATTTGGGATCTTTTTCCTTTCAAGTTCACTGAGTTGTACCAGTTCACCTTCTTTTCAAAGAGGTTGTGTTGCATGCAGGAATGTGGAGTTGAAAGGACCCGCGTTTTTGCAACAGGAATTTGTTTTGGAAGCAAGTGAGTCAGGAGGAGAGGAAACGGGCAGCCCACCAAGGGCTTTGGCAGGATTATCCCACCCTTTCAGCAAGCTACAGCCAGGGCAACTCATGAGCTGGGGCTGAACCTGCTTCCAGTGGGGGTAGGGACAGACAAACTACTCTTACCAGCAGTTGAATGCAGCATAGGATCTTGTCATGATGCTTGAAACCTCATCATAAAAATCCCCTCAGGCACAGACCTCGCTAATGTGAATCACAGAATCACAGAATATCCTGAGTTGGGAGGGACCCCCAAAGATCATCGAGCCCAACTGTGGCGGCCACTGCGATGCTGGAAACCTTCACCTGGGTGAAGGTGGCTGTAGGCTGCTGCTGTTGGGTCCCTGGGGTGCTGAGGAGGGCACTCCCCCACACAACCCCCTGCCAAAGGCCAGGCACGAAGTCCATTGTCAGATGGACCTGATGTCATTGGACCTGAGGCTAACCTGGTGCTGAATCAGTGGCTCAACTGCATGTTTGGCATTTACTTGTTTGGTACCTGACTGGCCCCTCCTGGCCTATGTTTTCTTTCATAAGATTTTAATTCTTAGTCTTTTGAGATACTTCAACACTTCCCATTGCTGGTGCATCTGGGCAGTTTTCTTAAAATACATGTTTCCTTTCACTGTGTGTATCACTTATTTAATGTCAGAGGCGTGTGTGAGGCTGTCCATGTTTGCAAAAAGGCAGGGGTTTCATCCCAGGACGAAATCAAATGCTATCAAGACAGCACAGTGCAGACATAAATAAAACATAGGTTGTAGAGACCAACTGTCAGGGGTTCTCAGCTCCTAAATATCCATTCCTGTTTGTGCACAAACATACTTACAGGTCCTTCTGCCTCAATATATCCAGTATAAACTGATGCTTGCTAGAGAAAACAAGTTTGTTTTTTAAAAAAAGAATAATTTCTTACACAAGTGGGTGCATGGGGAGGGGAGATGGGAAAAGGGTACAGAGGTAACGTTGACCTGGTGGCAAACAAGACAGTGTGAAATGCTGTCAGTACAGTCAATATGTTCATGTCCCACAGGTGCAGAGAGGTTTCACACAATGGAGTACATGTTTCCTAATTCCTAGACACACATGATAGAAAGGAACAGCATGCAGAAGGAAACACATTCTGGTAACCTGCCAGAAAGAAAGGTGTTATTTTTCAAAAGAGAGCTGGAGACACTCCAGCTCTGGATCCATATCCAGCTCTAGCCTCCAGCCATGAATACTAACCCGCACCTAAGAGCCACCACTCTTGTGGGCTGTATGCCATACATACCTGTGTGACATTGCTTATGTGGCTGTCACTGAATGGGGTGTCCCAGGGTGCTGGATGAACCTGTGGACATTACAGGAGGAATGTCCCACCACCTGGAGCCCCACAGCCCTGAGACTCCCACTGTGTAGGACCCCACAGCTCCCATTTCCCATCACAGCTGTGTCCTTTCCCCTGTACTGGGGCAATGAGCGACCCACCTTTTTCACCAAACTCTCCCTGCCCTGGATACATACTCTGCTGCTTCTGAGTAGGTGATGTGTTGGTGCATACCCTGCTGCTCAAACTTTGTTGTAGGATGAAGGTGCTATGCAGCTGTCTCTGTGCGAGTGTTCCTATTGACCAGCACCCACAACAGGAAGTTTGCAGTGGGGGTGAATTTCTTTCCCTATCTTCATTGCAACATGTCACTGTTTTTTCAACCATTAGTGATTTTTTCCCCTCTCTCTTAACATTGTCTGTGATTTCTGTGTCATGAGGAGGAGTATTGTCAGATCGCATTCTCATGATGGGAGAGGCAGAAAATCCGTTCTCTGTATCATGTGACCTTGGCTTCCAACACCACAAAGGATTTCTTCAAGTCCTGCTCATTATCTCGTTTTATAATTTAAAGAAAAGCGAAAATGCTGGTGACAAATGGCCTCGTTTATCACATTTAATTGACTGACTATTCTTTTAAGCCTCTGAAACACACTTTGGGCCAAAGCACTGGAAAAAGAACATGCCATTTAGCCTGGTCTGCTGCCAGGTCACATTAAAAAATGTTCACGAGGTGTTTTCTAGATCAGAACACAGAGCAGGAGTAAATGCGTGCACTCTCACCACAGCACACTTCCCTCCTGGTTTCTAGCAACCATGACAGTGTCAGCCCTTTCACAGGCAAACAGCAGAAATGAGCAGAAATGAGAATTTTGAGTGAAACTGTTGTGGGAAGGGTGAGGCCACTAAAAAGTTATGTGTGAAAGGTGTCAGTACTTCCCTGCTGACAAAGAGAGAGCTTAGAATGGGGCTGTGGGGGTCTCCCTTCATCCCAGAACTAACAGCAGAACTAACCAACATTTTCAGTGACAGCTTAGGCAATGTGAAAATTAGCAATGCGCTCGTTCCAGCGATAGCAGGTGTTGTGCTGACTGTAGGTTGCAGGAATGACAAACTGGAGATAGGGATTAAAAGCCCCAAAGATGCAGTTTGGGAGGGATGACTGCACAGCTTTTCCCAGTGTCCCTGAGCCAGGCTGGCACTGACTACATGGGCTGCTGGTCAGCCCCAGGGACCTGCAGGTTGTGAAGGGTCATGGGCTGCCTATAATGACCTATAATGTCATTCTGTAGCAAACAAAACCCCAAACATCACTGTAAACTACACAGACAGAAATACTCCCCTTGCTTCAGTTCAGCTCCCCTTGATAGTGTGAGACTTCACCTAAAGATTTTTCTCATAGAAGGAGGTGGTATTCCTCAAGAAAGGTGTATACAGGTATGTGCAGGAAGAGGCTAAAGAAACTGGGTTTGATTGAAGAACAGAAATCTAAAGAGAAAAATAATTGTTTTCAAGCACATAAGGGGTTGAGCAAAAAGAAAATGAATAAACTTCCCTCTGTCTCTGCTGCAGATATCAGCCACATGCTAAAATTTCAGTGAGGGTGTGTACTGGCTCCAGCTTAAGAAAGATTTAATACAGATTTAAGGAACATTCCTAATAGTGAGTGTGGTAAAATACTGAAATACTTTGTCTCAGGAGACTGTGGAGGTTCTGTTATTAAAGGTTTTTCAGAACAGATTATCCAGACATCTGTAAAGATTCACCTAGGCATGGGATGGAAGGATGGACTGGAGCCAGCCTGAGCCCCTGGACACCCTTTGCATGAAATTTTCATCACATTAATTTGAACACAAGACTCTTCCTATAAAGTACTGAAGACATCACCCTGGTTTTTCAAAAATCGCTCCAAAAAGATTTCAGTCTTGACTGAGCCTGTCTCTAGTTGGGAGATGGAAATGTTTTGACTCCTTTCCCCAACCCACCCTGAGACAAACCTGCTCAATGGGGCCAATGAACCCCAGAGTCACGGAAATCTTCTCTCTCCTCCTGTCCTCTGCTGGCCTGGGACTCCCAAGCTGGAAAGGGTGGGGAAGGGTCCCTTGTTCAAAGCGGCAAGTGGTTCCAACAGCCACTCCCACATTCCTGCTTCTTCCATGGCCTCACACAGAGGATACCCCAAAACCCAGTGCCACCCCCAAAGCTGCTCACCCCCGGGGAGACCAGGTGCCTTCACAGCCCCAGACCACCCCCATTGACCACTGGGGGACTCAGCATTGCATCCTAAGTGAGAAAATGACACAAATCCTGCTGTCCTGATTAGCCACCCTTCTAATCCCTGTGATGTCAGTGGGATTTTGCAGGGCTGGATTTGGCCCATCGCCAAAGAGCTCTGGGTTTTATTGTCCTGGCTCTGGCTGCTGGTGGCAGAAGAAGGCTGTAGGTGTGAGCCTGCAGGAGGAGCCTGACCTGGTGTTTCAGGTACCCAGCAAAATTCACAGCCAAGGTGTTTCCTGGAGAATGCAGAAAAATCCCACCATGCAGTTCCTCTTTAACTACACAGCATGTACATATTTACATATGTGTATGGGTTCAATTATATCTATATGTATATATATATTTATTAATTATACTGTTCTCATGTTTTTTACAAGCACAGTTTCTGGGGCTAAGACAAGGTACACATGTGGTAGGGGAGGACAGGAACAGATTGAAGGAGAGAAAATTGCTGCTGTACACAGCAGCTCTCATCTAACCCCCATTTTTTACACTGATGGAATGCATCCAGTGACTGTTTCTACTATTTAAGGAAAAAGGTTCCTATACAAAATCCCGTGGTTTTGAACTGATCCTTTTATAGGCATAAAAAGATTTTTCCATATCCCTCTGTTTGATTTCTTTTCTTTTACTCAGTCCTGGCTACTCAAATAGATATTTGCAGAATATCATGCACTGGAATCAAACACTTCATTCCGATTCTGGTACTGGAGATCAAATATCCCACCAATTTACTACATAAAGCCATGGGGATGCAAACTGATGTCAGCTTAGCTGTAGGGCAGTGCAAGACAGAGTTGAATTTCGTCAGGCACCCATCCCAGGGGATTTTGTGTTGCAATGATCCATCACAGAATTGAATGTGCTGTACGTTCCACAGTGGATTTTCCTCTCTCAGGGTTCTCAATGGTGGTGAATATTAATGGTGTTTGTAATCTCATCTTTCAGAGTAAGAATAACTATATGTTAACCTTGAGTTAATAACACAGAGGTTTAGGGTGCTTATCCTAAACAGCAGTTGGATGCAGTGCACAGCCTGCACCTGGAGCAGGGACCTGAGCACTCGTCTCTCCTGTCCCAGAAGTGAGAAATGTGGCATTCACATCTGTTCAGGCCCAAAACGTGGTGCATGTCCTGGACAGAGAGGTGCTGGCAGTGATGTGTGACGGGGCTTTGGTAGGGGATGTCTGGGCTGTGGCTGTGGCCTCTCCTGGGGGAAGACTCGTGCAGGCAACACACATCATGTGCAGGGTCTCAGGTGGGATACACACAGCCCAAGGGCAGATGCTGAGCTGCTTGGCCCAGCTAAAATCCTGGTATGTGAAGTAGCAAAGCAAACCCTAGTGATTTACAAGCAAGTCCTGAGACACCTGAGGGTTCCCTGTCTCCCTCTTCAGCCAACAGGGTCCTTGGGGGCATCTGGGCACAAGGGCTAAGCTGGGGACCCAAAGGCAGTGTTATACAGCTCAGTGCTTTGTAAGGACAAACACAATCTTTAATTTGTTACTCCAGCCTATACAGCCTATACTGTGCTGGAGGCAGCTTTTCTGCACAAAACTACAAGCCAAGGGATTTACAGAGCTCCAGTAGCCACTCACTGCCAGATGTCTATTATCTCATCACATACATATGCCTCACAATGATGCTGGAGCTAATACTTTCCTCCACCACCACGGAGACGTGCCTGGTACCACCAGTTTGTGCTGACATAAATAACAACCTATCCAAGCATCTCCCCTACAAGTGCTGGGGGAAGGGGCAAGGACATATGTTCCAGATGGAAATACAGCCAGGGGTTGTGCCCTTGGTGGCTTTGAGTTATGTAATTTTATCTCAATGCAACATGAGAGGAAGCAGTTCCTCCACACACTGCATTGTATTTGGCTGCCTGCTCACGTACTTTTTTACAAATATAGGAGGACTGGTTGTAGGAATGATGACAAAACTGTACCAAAGCAACTGAGATCCCAGTATATCATAAAAAACCTGCTCTGTTGCTCCCCCTTGACAGATGAGGTATGTTCACTCATCCCTGCTTTAAAGTTATGTAAATCTCTGACTTTAGAGGAATAAATTTTGATTTACTCCCACACTGAATGAGTGGGAAATGCTGAATTTTGGATCAATGGTACAGGTCTCAACTCTACAGGCTTTGAGGACTTTTAATTTAAACTCATTTTCTAACTGTATATGAGGTCACTACAGAAAATTATGTGATCCACATATGTTTCCAGCTCATCTAGAAGGAACAAGTAAGGCCAGGCTGAAGATATATTGACAGAATGGGAATGAAAAACTAAGTGGTGTCTGCCCACAGAGGGACAAACTCGTGGCACCCTCCCAAACTGTGGGTGGTCTATTGTGCATTGCTGTAGTCAGTGAGAACATTACACTCATACATGCAAACTTAATTTGGAAAAAACAGTATTTAAACAAACAATGAATGTATTGTAACCTCATAATTCATACACACTGAACCTCGACTTGCTGTACTCCAATACATAGTAGCCTTCTCAAAACCCTGTAATTTGATTTTAGAAAAGGAATGCTGTGGGTGTTGAGTTAGTGTAGAAGTACACAAGACCATTGATGACTCTGTTTTCATCTACACAGAGCATAAGGCAAGTAGGTGATTTATTTTTATTGGCACTGCTGTCAGATAAGCTTCCACTATTATGAAGTTGTCATAGGTTGGGTTGGCTCTGGATGTCAGTCAGAGCACACCCAGCAGCAAACCCAATTCAGTAATTACATCCTCCTCAAGGATGTGTTGCAGAGCAAGGCTGTGGTCCCTGCTTCTCCCACGGCACTCAGAAATAACCGGGAGAGCTCCGAGCCAACAAAGGACTTGGACTGTTGTTGTTTTTTGTAAATGTTGTGGCACGTCATGGGACATCACAACTATGGCACAACTGAATGAAAAATGTTCAAATTCAATAAACAACTAAGCCCTGACACTGAAAAATAGAAATCCTTTACAAAGATGCCAAGATCTGGTGCCATCAATGCCTTTTACAGACTTCAGGGCAAGAAGAGCAAGGTGGGGCATCTTCACCTGGCCATTGCTCTCTTGATTTCTACAAAATTAACACTGTGGTCACCTGGACTCTGGAATTAAGAGGACAAACTTTGGATGGATATTCCCACTCTTGCCAAGTTGTAACTAATTTATCCAGATCCTACCCTTTGCTTGAAGGAGACCTTGGTTATCACACAAATGACATTTTTACCCCACTTATCTGAGACCTCAAGAGGGAAAGAAATTTTTTTACATTAAAGATTGCTAGAGAGGTCTAGTAAGTAAAAAGACCATGAATACAAGTGGATGATCAGGGCTGAATATCAGATTATATTAACAGCCCTGCAGAATTCGCTCCATTTAATTTAGCTTTAAATTTCTGTGCTGTGGGTTTGTGTGTCTCCACAGTAGGACTCACAATTCTTGGACAATGGCAGCCCACTCTGTACTCACTTTTGCTGTGGAAACAAAGCAAATCTCCTGCAGCTTCAAGGCCAACAACAAAGACGTCTTAAAGAATGGCAAATCGCAGCTTCATATGCACATGCACACGCTTTGGGCAGGTCTGAAAGCATCTGCAGTCGAGACCAGAGCTACTCAAATTTTGTGACTTAAAAATGTTCTTCCCAAAACTAGAATTCTGTCACTGTTTTTTTTAAAGTCACCTCTTGCACACAAATGTTGCTTTTGAACAAGTCTTTTGCAGTGTATTTTAAAAAGACAGTTGTAATTTAGGTCTACAGTTTTTGAAAAAAAAAGTACCTTCAGAAATCTGAATTTCATTTGTCCATCTTTAGTACTAGGTATATAAAAATTCAAAAGCTATCAAAGGGTGTTCTTTATATTTTAGGGGTTTCTTCACCTTGTTTGTCCATCTCTCTTGTACCCCTAAAGGCTGGGCCACTCCTGCTTTTCCTGCCTTACCGACCCTGTTAACCAGATTGGCCCCAGGACCTCAACACCAACACCACTCTGATGCACTCTGCATTTTGGAGAGGGGTGAACATCCCCCTGTGCCTGCCATGCAGGGGAGGAGCTGCAGCTTGGACCAACCACGGGCCCTGATGGGACATCCCAGGTCAGACCCTCAGCCATGCGCTGTGTCCAAGGCTGCTCCTGCACTGCTTCTCCTCCTTGTTTCTCAGCCAGAGCTTTGCAAAGGTCTGAGTTTCCTCTAGCTGGCAGCTGAGCATGCTGCTTTCCTTGATGAAATCTGTTTGGAAACGGTAAAGATCTGAGCGCTCCCTCAGCCGGAAAATCATATTTGGCTTACCTGAATGTCAGGTCAGCTGAGCTGGAGTTAATAAACAGCTGGGGATGAAGAGAAACAAACACTGATGGAGTGGCTCATGGGAGCCTGTCAGATTGGTTTCCTGCAGGGTCTGGCCCTCGGTGCTGCCTCAGCCACTGCCTTGGGCACCCCCTGCCCTGCCAGGAGCCAGCGCTCTCCTGGGCAAAGGGCAGCTGCTGCTGGGACAGAGCCAGCTCGTCGCGTGTCCCAAACCCATGGGGACTTCATGGCCTGGGAACACCTCTGGCTGTAGGAGAGCCACACACTGCCTTGTGCAGATGGACTGACAGCACAACCTCACAAGCCTCCTCTTGGTGGGAAACGCAGCGAAATAATCCAACTTGTTACTTGTCCCTGTCAGTCAGTGGGCCAGGCCCCACTGCTGCTGGGCTTCCAACTCTGGGGACAGGAAAATGGACCATCCCAGGCTCAGTGTACCTGCATCCCTAACTACATAGCCAAGGCCCTTCAAAAATGTCTGTAGAGGTGGAACAAAGTGGATTATGCAAGGAACCCTTCTTATACAGTAGCTCTGAATATGCTGAAGTGCTTGAGGAGGGAGTCCCTGCTCCGTATGCCCACCAGTGGACCCCACACATCCTCTTGTCCTGGGCATGTCCTGCCAGGTATGCACTCTAAGTACCCCCATGCTGAGCTCAGAGTTTCTTTCCAGGGTGGGATAAAAAGGCAGACCCCACACCATGGGCCATGGGTTGGTTCTAGCATTGCTTGCACAGACAGGGCTGCGCCCACACCATCAGGAACCTGTGCAGGGAGATATCTTGCTTTGGAAGAGGGGACAGGGAAAGAGACAAAAAATGCAGAAAACTGCTGAAAATGTGACTCCTGGTTACCATGGCTGTAATCCTCCTCACAGCACTGCAGCTGAAAGAGAAAGAGAGGTGGTTCAAGGCAGCCAGGGGCTCTGCCATGGGGATTTCATGGTCTTCAGAGGACGTATGGGGTGACAGCAGGTGTTGCAAGGGGTATCTCTGGGCAGGCACTGGTTAAGACTGTGCCCCTTCTCACAGATGTTTTGGGGCCCTGGCATGCCTGAATTTGGACCCCTTCTCCTTCCAAGGCATGAGTGCCCCTAGAGCAGGGACCACCCCACTGCATCCTCCACCCCCCTTTGGGGCACCTCATCACGAAAAGGACGCAGTGGGAAGGCACTCCTGGAGGTCCTTTTGGGGTTCAGATCACCAGCCCTTACCCTGTTTGCTCATCTCCTTCTACTCAAAAATGAGATTATTCCCTTCAGCTGCCAGAGCCTGAAAATAAAAATGAGTCAGATCTGATTTTGTATCACTGCAGTCAGACTTTCTGTACTGTGCAGGGGAAACAAAGAAAGGTGAAATCCCTGTAGGGAAGGATTTGCAAAATTCTGCGGGAAATTGGTATTACAGATAATTGTTTCCTGCTGAGGGGATATGACAGAACTTTGCAGAAAAGCTGTCCTTTTCAGCAATATCCACTGCAGCGTACCCAGGCACACAAGTCTGTCTGTAGCATAAATATCCTCCACTGCACATTTTCCTCCTGCTCCTGAAATTTAGTATTGGTTAATGCCACTGGGATTTCCTTTAAAAGAGACATCACAGTGTAAATGATTAACCTGTTAAATTACAAATGAGGCGAAATGGTGGGTGCTTTGGAGTATCAAGACTTTGATTCTTAATGGTAGCTGTTAAGACTTACCAGTTGAAAATGTGAAGGGAAAATTATTGACTCTCAGTACAAAATCCCCGTTCCTAGGCAGGTTCATGCCACAGAGGGCACTTTTTTTTTCATGTTTGGCTGAGCTTAAAAAAAGACAATTATAAGTAGCTTCTTCTTTGTATCTAATGCCCAGTATTTAGAGAGTATGTCCTTTTTTCCTCCCTGTTGAAGGTACCATGTTAAAATAAGTCCGCAGTAATAAATTAAATATGAAATTAAAGTATTTCTAGCTGTTACTACTGTATACAGTGATGGATATGCTTATATATATAAAATCCTTTTTACTTCTAAGCCAAGACACCATTGGTAGGTTACTCTGAGCTACAATAGTGCTAACAGTGGATGGGAGAATGGGTCCTCAGACAAGCTCCTCTTTATTCTTCCACTGACCTTACCAAAGCAGAATGATGGCACTCGCTGAATCAAGTACTGCTGTCCATTGAATGAAGCCCTCTTGCTCAGCTGTCTCTGACAGCTCTAAATTTGAAGCAGCAGAAACTTTGACCAGACAAAAGAAAACTTCTGCTTATAATTATCACAACAAAACCGAAACCAAGAGCACTGTGACTGTTTTATTAACAGTGTGCTTTACTGCTCCCAACCTTTGCAAAATCTGTTTATCTGACTCTCCAAAAATATTACTACTTGGACCTATTTCATATGGATCGTGAAGGACAAAGACATTCCTGAAAGCTCACTTGCCAGCTCTGCTGTTCTGCCAGCAGCAGTAATTTGAGAAGGAATCATGGTCCCTTTGAAATATGGATCACAGCATGGCTGGAGGATGGGGCCCAGCCAGACACACATGCATGGACAGATCTACAGGAGATTTCTTTTCTGTCCCCACAGTAGCTCTCATCTTCCCTCTTCTGCTGCTCTGCAGTTTTCCTGCTGAGGACACGTGTAGGCAGAGAAGACACCAAATCTCGTCCTTGAAATCATTTCAGGAACATGCTTCCACATTGGGCTCTTCTCCTGATTGTGGGAAGAGGTGCCAATGCAGAAGGCTGGAGCAGGAAGTGGTTCAGATCTCATGTTTTCCTTACACATCTCAGTAATAGCTTTTTGAAGAACTAGAGCATTTTTGCAGAACTGAAGGGTTCTGACAGCATCTGGTTTAACATGACAAACCTTGCTTGTCGTCCCAAATTTACTGGCTAGCAGATCAGCTCATCTGTTAGATAGGTATAGTAGCTCCCTGACATCACCAGGAGTGAATGTGTTACATCGATTAAACCTTTTACAGCCCAGCTTGGATTTAGGTAAAGAGCAGTAACTGAAGGACTTAATGAGGAAAACAGCTTGTGCATGTAGAGTCCTACCTGAGATATGTATTTGGAAAATGCAAGTGTTGGTCACACAGAGCCCTAACTGCTTTATCAGACAAGAGGAGAAACCTGGCAAAGCTTAATGGTCTCATGGCAAGACATGTGAATGTGGTCGAGAAATGTCTGTCAGAGATGTCTGTCAGTTGTCAAGGGATGCTGCCATCCAAAATAACCAGTTCCCAGCACTGAGAACTGTGTGCCTCAGTTTGTAATCTACTCAGAGCTTTCTTGGAAGTAAGTGGCTTTTTCAGGAGCAAGGTGAGTAAGCTGTAGTAGAAGAGCAACTGTGCTCTTCCTCACTCCCTGTCAGTCACTGCAATTTGATAACCAGGTTTCTGTAACTGTTTTGAGCTCCATCTTGACAAAAGCGGCACATGGACAGATATACTCTGCCATGTAATAGAGGAGTTGGTTATTGGAGGAATTTTATGGCTTGTTAGGAATGCCTTTAAGCTATTCTTGTATAAATTTATATTGATGGGTGGCAGTACAAGTGGATTTGAGCCTGGCATCCCATGACCCATCCAGTTTCCACACAAGTAGCAGATGCCAGACCTGACTCCACTATTCCCTATCAGGCCACCAGAAGCAAGAGCAGTGGAGGAGAGATCATCTGTTTTCTGTGAAGGAAATCTTCATCACCTCTACTGTGGAGTGCTGTTAGAGAGTGGGAGAGGAGAGTGTTACATGGGAGAAATATTCTCAAGCCAAGCTAGTGGCTGCCTCCTCCCTTGTCAGCATAAAATCACATTTGTGCTGTTCTCTTCATGACCCTCTGGCTTCAAAGAACCCCACGGTGGCTATACCAGCTGCATAGACCAGCATTGGCCACAGTTTGACCAAGAGCAGCTGTGGTTGCTGAATGCAGAGCTCAGACACATCCAGAGAGCATCTGAGTATCCCAAACACAGCCACCTCATCTGCAGGGCTGGACAGCACAGGCACATCAGGCAGGCTCTGGTGGCCAAGCCCAGTCAAGACAACAGAACCTAGAGTCAACCTACTGCAGAAGTCCAGGTTTTTAAAGAGGTTCAGGGAAGGGGCATACAAAAAGGGGAACCTAAGTCCTTAGGCAGCTGTGAATCACTGCCTTGGATTTAGGCACCTAAGTGCTTTTTTGGATTTCATCCCAAACACTTCATTGAGTGAGTGTTGCATTAACAACAGCCCAGCCAGAGGATAAGCAGCAACAGAAATGCTCCAAGCTCCTATTTTAATGCATCCTAGAACGTGAACAAACTATCACTGCAGAAACAGCTGTACTGGGTTATGGTGCCATTGCCCCAAGCTGTTTCCTCTGCTTGTACAAGGATCTTCTCCTCAGCAGATCTTCCTTGACCAACAAAACCACCAGCCCAGTGCAGTCCAGAAATGGCCAGAACCACTGACTTGGTGTTGAAATGGGCGTGCAGGTCCCACTGTCCATACATCTGACTCTGTTAGAGGGGAAGGTGTATCCTGGCAGGTAGAGGAGGACAGCATCATAAAGCAGTATTGTTATTTCTGTAGGGATTGTGTGCCTCTATTTCCAAATATGGAGCAGCCACCTGTAAGGACCCAACAACTTTTGCAACTCACTCTTCAGCTTCCCTTCTGAAATATGTCAAGTACCTACATGGTTAGTGGTGCTGCTCATGACCACTAAGTTTATGTTAAATAGAAGGACAACAGATGCTCTTCTAGAAATGGTGGGAATAAAAAGATAGGGCTGTGTGTGCCATTTTTCACTTTAGGCAAGCATACTCTGACTTTGGAGGATACATGTTCAGGTGAACGCTGCCTGCAGGGCACAACAAAAGACAGAGATGAAGTAAGAAGATTCAGTTCTATTTTAACTTTCCCCTTGGAGTTGATGCTGCTTGACTTCTCTGATGTAGGCTGCCTGGCTGCAAGTTGCACATACAGAGAAGGGTTTAATCTCCTTTCAAACAGCCATTCATTTGGAGGCTGGCTGGCTATTTTTCTCCCAGAGCACTCTAAAACAGCTTGAACAAAGGATCTCCTTCTAGGTTCGGGTTTTTGTCAGGTGAAGGCAGATCTTATGGGGTCTCACATCTAGACAGGGGAATGTGGGACCCCCAGAAGAGGGTCTTGCCTGAGAGGGTGACTGGGTTTGGGCACAGTGGTGATGCAATTAAAGAGTGTGTGTGGTGTAAATGTCCCACAGCACCCTGGTCTTTAAACATCCTGTCTTCTCTAAGGGATGCCTGCATGATGCTTCTGTATCACAGTGCTGCAATATGCTCAAATGTCAGGGGTGAAGCTTGATCCAGGGAAGGAAAGGATGTGATAAATAAGGCTTCAGTGGTGTCTGTTTCTCATCTGTAGTAGAGAAAATATGGTGAGGTCGAGGTGTAATTTCCACTGATGAGTCTGGAAGTCCTTTAGTGAATTTGGGGCTGCATAAATTGTGCAGAAGGTGAGCTCAGAACAAACCCACCTAGTAAAATGCACATGGATGCCTTTTAATAAATCTGAATGAGGCTCTGCCTAAAAAAAAATTTCTATCATTTCGGTGCTTGGTTCCGTTTTCTCTCTGGTCCTGGAAGGAAGGAGAGAAGTAGAAAAATTCAGCTTGATAAGGAAAGTCTTCTGGTAGGAGAGCTTGAATTTCTTTGCCTTCCATGTAAGATTTCTTTGTAATATCAGTAAAAACTTCTACAACATAACTAATGGATTTCAATGACTTTCAAATCCTAATTCAGTCCCTACAGATCTGTAAACCTTCATGGTGCAGGCTGACATTCTGGTGTCAGCACTGCAATCCTTTGCACAGTTGCTATAACTTAAAAGGTTGTCAAGCAAAACTGTGTTTCTGTAATACTCAGATAAGTTCTTGGTACCAGTACTTTTCCAAAAAATATCTCCTCTCCTAACTTTTCAAAAAGCAGTTCCAGTGGAGACTAGATAAGTAATGGGGATGACATCAGTATCTGCAGAAGTGCCTGTAAAAGAGCAAAAGAGCAAATAAGAGTTAAGTTCAAGATTAAAATATGCATGCACAAGGCAAGTTTATCACTATGGAGCTGAAACATATCCCCACTCACTCCACTAAACCTGTCTATGAGCAGGTAGAAAGGAAGGAAAGCAGCTTGGAAAGCTGCAGGGGTGCTCTGCACAGCTGTATTTTTCTTTTTTTGGTTTTCTGCATGAAGCAGAGGTGGGTCTGTACCACCCCCACAGATAACAGCACACTCCCTGTGTGATTTCATAGCCTAGTCAGGCACTTGGAAAGGATTTTTCTATGAAGAATGGATTTAAGTCATAAGCCTTTGACCCTGTGGCCCATCCGAGACGGCCGTGACATGTCACTGCTCCCTGATA
>JACBWW010000017.1:11626307-11734536 GCA_020086605.1 Lanius collurio | reverse complement strand
TGGGCATCTGGAGGAGGCGGGGAGGGGAGGGACGGTGGGCAGCTGGAGGTGTCCCGGAGCGGGCGGCGGTTCGCGGCAGCGGGGGGCGCATCTCTCGGGTTCCCATTCTTTGCACCTGCTGGTTCTTCTCTCCCCACCGTGACCGCCGTCTCTGGCGGGGCGTTCTGCCGGCATCCCCCCGGGAGCTCGCCCTGAGCCGAGGTCCCAGGGAAGTGGTCGGTGCCTCTCGTTGGAGCCGCTCCCCTTCACTCACCACCGGTCGCTGTGGTCCTCTGCGCCCGGGACCGGGGCTCCGGCTGCGGCTCGGTGCCGGCTCCTACCGACCCGAGAGGATGTGGCACCAGGGTCTGAAGCGCCAAGTGCTGCCTCTCTTGGTATTTATCTTTACTCTGATATTTACACAGTAGTCAAGTGGCTCTTTGGGTTTTTTTGCTTTCTGGTGGTTGTTTTAAACCATGTCCTGTTGCAAAGGAGACAAAAACCCAGCTGTTCTGTCAGAGGGAGATCAGTGCTGTTATGTCATTTCATAATTGCCTCAGAATTGCAAATCATGGCCTTAGTCTGCCACTGGATCTGTGCCAAAGGACTCTTACGTCTATTAAGGATGGGTGGTTGTTTGGGTTTTTTTCCTTTTTTTTTTTTTGTTAAGAGTTGAGAATAATGGCTTTTTATTGGCGTGAACTCTACATGTTAAGTTTCTCCAGCTCATGTCTTTAAGTGAACACACGATGTAACTGTTCTAAGTAGTCAGTCTGATTCACAGAGTCAAGACATTAAATCTTGGCTAGTGACAATGAGAATTGTGTCCTGCTGAAAAGTATTCAACTGCACTTCTTTGCGTGAGCTGAAGCAGTTTCTCATTGTTACTTCAGAAGTTCCGATTCTGCCCAGAATGGCTGTTCCTTTTTGTGGGTAACAGACACATGGAAAATAGCAACCTTCCGGCTTCAAACTAAACAGTATCAGATTAATGACAGAGAAGGGGTCTGCAGATCAGAGATGCAGCCACTTGCAGAGCCTTAATTTGTGCCAGCACTTGGTTTGTAATCACGGAGGCTAGACCTGCCCTACACTACTATGCTGTGCAGTTCTACCACTCACCATGGTACCACTTGGAGGAGAAAGTGTGGTCCTGCCAGCTATTCCCTTTTCCAGGGATGCTTAGGGCAGCAGGAGGAAGTGGAGGCAGACTGCTGCCTTGAGGTACAGAAGCTGAGCATGGCTGTGCCTCTCAAGGCAGGGTCATCTCTAAGCTGTGCCACCAGGGCACATTAGAATACCAACTAAAAGACCAATTTAGTCTGTCATTTCAAAGGCTGGGCCCTTCTACATCCCTCCTTCCTATGCTGATATTCAGTATTTCTCCATGCTGCAACATGTATTTGCCAGCTTTTGGAAAAGACGGATCTTTCAGGGTTTGCCAGGCTGTGTGTATCAACTGCCATATTACAGTACTATATTGTTCTTTAGATGCATAACTTCACTGGCCTCTTATGACCTAAAAAGCACACAGAAAATAAACAAGGGCATATTGTTCAGTGGAAAGGATGCAGAAAGTTCTATGTTAGCTGTTAGTTAGGGAAGCATTATTTTTAAGTGTTTCTCCTGATTGTCAGAGGAGTGACATGGCACATGTGAGCTTGTTTTTTGCCAAGCAAGCTCTGTTTGGAAGGTGAGGCATTTCTGAACTTCTTGGTCACCTTGGAACTAGTTACGAGTGCATAGCAAAGTCCTGCCCAAATCTTCTAATTAGTCTGGCCAGAGGCCATCCTAATTAACCTTGAGGGAGTTCAGGGGTGGGAGACTTTAGTATGAAACAATTGTTCTCTTGTAATTTGCTGTTCACAATGTGTTGACCAAGCCACGAGCTGCATCTCTAAAATCTTCTGAGTCTCTTTGCTGAAGCCATTACACCAGTTTATTTGTTTTTTAACAGATGTTGTTTTCTAATCCTTGAGTAGAAAGGGTTACCTTACTTTCTGCAACCTTGTTATTGTGCTTTGTTGCAAGGGCCATTGGACTTGGGCTTGCTGGGGAAGCTTACTCACCAGTTCCAGCTGTGAAGGAAGGGGTTGGTCAGCCTTTCAGCAGTCCTGATGCGATTGTTAAGGTCTCTATGTGAACTGATGGCATCTTTTCACATCTACCTAGAAATAACCCTCAGTTCTTCTGGTATTGGCAGTGCCTGCAGGGAGCAAAACGCTGCAGGAGCCTCTTTGCCCAAGTGTATTACAGTTAGGATATTAATGGAATTTGTCAGCCGTAACTTGAACTGTCTCAAATGGTGAGGCAAGGGAAAAACCTGAGATGGTTGAAAAAAGGAAAAAAAATTAAAGGCTGGGTCTGCTTTTTGAAAATGCTGATGGCACCCTGAAAGTCACTAAGAGCATGATGAAGGGGGAATAATGAACAGTTGTTTCTGAAATTTCAGGATGGTCCATCTTCCTCCTTGCGATGATGATTGATCACCTGGTTGGTCTGGGGGGCTTATCTGTGCTCAGAAAATGGGTCACCCTTCACCAGTCTGAGCTTACATTACTGGTGGGCAGCCCTGCCCAGCACACACAGTGCCTCAGCAGCATGCCATTGCTTGTGTGTAGCCTTCTCAAGCATCTGTCTAGTTTTTTTCTGTGCTAATGCATAAAAATGCTACTTTAGCATTTATCTTCTGGTGGAGCGAGGGGTCGGAGGGAAATCCTGCTGAGACTACCAGTCAGGACACACAGATCCAAGAAAGAAAGATCAAAGGTGTCTGTAATACAGGAAGAAGCAGAGGGTCAATCCGGAAGAGAGGGCATTTGATTATACATGCAAGGGTAATAGAAAAGTGATAAAACACAGGAGAGGATGGCAGTGTCCGAAAATGAGTAAACAAACAGATGTGTAAGACTATGCTGAGAATTTATTTATTCCAGAGGACACAATCCTTATCTCTTTGAAAGAAGAGAAGACCACACCAACCTTGGAATGCTTCTGCTCCCAGCTACATTTGTGAGCAGGGGAAAGTGTTTGTTTACGGATCCCTCCTCTGCGAGTCCTGGCCTGATGGGCCAGCCTGTCCTGCTGTGATTAGTAGGATGCTAATGTGTGTAATCCTTTTGATCACAGAGCCCAGGCTCTATAAGTCATGTCACTGTCACCTCAAAGAAGTTCAGCCATGTGATAGATCCCTTATTAAAAATTTTTGCTTTGAAAGATTTAATACAGTTATTATTGGGATCCTTTATTTCTTTTTTCTTTCTTTTGTCTTGTACAGATGGGGAGCTTTTCTATTAAAAAAATACCAATAATAATACTTACTCATGAAGTTCTAATGTGGGAGTAGCTTATTAGTATTTTGCCCGTAGGTACTTTAGGTGGGATAATTAGCCCATAATATCTTGATTTTAAGATGTGAACAACGAATGTGATTCCCTGTGCTTTGTTCCACCAGAGTGGACTGCTCCATGCAAAACTGTAAACAGCATGGAAACATTGATCTGGTCCTGAAAAATATCCTCTTCTGCAGTTCCTTTTAGGGAGGGAAAGAGTTGACTAATTACACTTTGTGTAATAAATGTACTATTTTGTTCTCCTGTTGTGACAGACAAAAGCTGTCATTTGAGGAAATACACCATATGCTGCCAATTGGTATAAGGACTGGTTATATCTGGAGCACAGAGTATCTGTGAGTGCTCTTTAACAATTGCTCCTTCTCTGAAAAAAATCTGGATCATTTTCAGTGGACTAATGTGCTGGTATATCACCAGTGAAAGCAAGCTGTTGACATTTTGAAAACCAGCTAATACAAACAGTGGTATCTGTGCATGCTTGGACCTCTCTCCCTGTTACACGTTTACTTCTGTTTAGATGCTTATGAGCCTCAGCATATCAGGGCTCAGTCAGGGCTGGATTGGTCCATGGCAAATTAAAAAATCAAATTTATTTCAGATACCAACTCCCATCCATTCAGTCAGACATGTTTTTCAGCATTGTGTGAACCCAATACTCAAACGCCCGCATTACTTTAAAAAAAAATTAAAAAATTCTCTACCATTTTTTTCTTGATGAATGTGAAAAACCAGAGTCTGAAACCTCCTAACAAAAGGCAGTGCCTGGAGAGCAGCCGTCACTCGTTGAGATCTGCCCCAGGAGATGCTCTGCACTCTCTCTCTCATGCCTCGGTGGGTTTGCAGATGCATCTGCACTAGTGAGATACAAGACAGGAATAACTACCTTCTGAGAGTTAAATAAACTCTTCAAGACTTGCTCCTCTCATCCTCCCCACTTCCTAATTTTATTGGAGACATATAGTATCATTAATTTGTTCTCTGGCACAGTTCCTCCAGGATTTCAGTGAGGTCTTTTTGCTCAAAGAATGCAAAGAGGATGTGAGCTGTAATTTTCACTGTCTGTGAATCTCTGTGTTAGAGAAAAAATGTGAACTCTCCTGCCCACAGGTAATGTGAGTTAAACACAAAAATTCACATCTTTCTTTTTAATTTCTTTGAGGTGAATGGGAGAGACTGGCCTGGGAAGACATGCAGAGCCAACATAAAGCTGGCTTGTCTTCCAGCAATGACTTTGGCATGTCTTGCTCCCATGTAGTCTGCAGAGATGATTATGTGTGCAGCACTAGCGGCTTTGAAGCCTTCAGTACAGCATTGCCTGTAATGGGAACTTTGTTGAAGCTTTGCCTGGTGCGTATCTGATAAGAGTCCTTTGGTCAGGACCTTGTTCCGGTGCCTCCGCTCAGCTCATCAGCTGCCCCTTCTCTGCTCAGGAGCCTTCAAACCATAGTGTGTGTTTTGTGTCTCAGCCTCCCTATCCCTCCCATCCCTGGAGGAGAGGCAAAGTTTCTTTTTCTACCCCTGTGCCAGACCCGCTCCCCCTTAGCATTCCCCTCACTCTTCCCTGCAATGCAGAGATGTCAGGAAAGGAGGGTGCAGGGAGAGTTGTAACTGGAGGGGCTGGGGGTAGAGGGAAAAGCCACCTTGAACTGAGGTGACTGTTTGTAACACTGAGAGACTCATACATAAGAGTTTTGATTTTTTTGGAAATGTGTGAGGCATGCCAACAAAAGAGTAACTTTTGAGGAAGGTAGAGGGAGAGCATCAAAAAGTTTAGTTTCCATCCCAAATCTCTTGTTTCTGAGGCAGGATTGCTTCATCTGCGCCATTTCTGATAGATTTTCATTTAGTCTGTTGTTGAAAACCTGTATTGATTCAGCCTGCCAGCATAAACAGTGGATAACTAGCATGGTTAGACAATTCCTCCTAATATCTCATATAAATTACCCTTGCTGCCTCCTAAGTCAGTCCCTTTGGTTTTCCACATCCTCAGGGAGTAAAATGAGATTATTGCTGCCTTTTAGCAGCCTGACATATTTAAAACTTGTTGTCATCTCTCATTCTCTCACCCTCATTCCCCCAAACTTTTCTTCCAACTAAACAAGCCCATTTTCTTGTACCCTCTTCTCTAGGGGTCACACTTGGCTAAATTTTTTTTCATTCCTGTGAACATCTTGATTGAGGTAGGGCCTAAACTGGATATAGGGGTGAGAGAAGGGCCTGATGTGTGATGCTCTCCTACATATATTCCAAGATTATTCATCTGTGTGTACCAAGCCCTGCACTGCTCTTATCATGAAACCGTAGAGCTGTTAAGGCTGGAAAAGGTCTCCAAGATCGAGTCAAATTATGTCTTTCCTCTGGCTCTAGCCCCAGAGATTCTTTTGCTGTACCACTCCATTTTGTACTTTTGCATGTCATCTTTCTTCTTCAACATGTATTTTTACACCTGCCTGTATTGAATCTCAGTCATTCATTTCAGACTGAGTCTCTGATTTATTAAGATTTTTTCTAATTTTAATCCCTCAAAATGTTCACAGCATTCCCTAGAGATTTGTAATTGTAATCTTCCTCCTAATTTACAAGTCATTAATGGAAATACTGAATAGAGCAAGACCCCAGGCACAGCCCTTATGTGTCTTTTCAGGTTGACATTGGACTTACAACTGTTCCTTGAGTACAGATGTGATGCATTTGTATGCCTGCTCGCAGTAAATTATACCTCAATTGTATTCACCTGGTTTGCATATAGGGCTATCACATGCATTCATCAAAGCTTTCCTCATTCCAACCTGTGACTTCTACTTTTTTCCTTCTCTAGTCACTATGCTCCCAGCTCCATCAAAGAAGAAAATTAAATAGATTAGGCTTAATTTGTTCTTGATAAGTCTGTATTTTCTGTTTTCTCATGACTTTATCATGTGGGAGTGGATGCAGCTGCAGTGCATGGCAGCAAGCAGGGAGATGGAAACTCTTCTTGGATCACACACTTGCTCCCTCCTGCTTCACGATAAATCAACACGTTATAAGTATTTACAAGTGGATTGGATAATAATTTTTCTGATTTGATATCAAAGCAAGGCTGTTTGGTCTATGATACCCCAGATTTGTCTCCTTCCCGCTTTTGTTTGAAGTTAGATAATACATTTGCCCTTCACTCATCCTTTGAGAATTTCTGGAAGGTATTTACTCACAGCTTGGAGGCAGCCCTGACTAATTCCCTACTCCTTCCTTACTCCTAGCCTATGCTTAATTAAGCCCCGCCAAGCTGAATATATCCAACTTGCATTAATATTCTCCAGTCTCTTTCTCCTGTGTTCTAGAGTATCTCTGCATTAAATATCTAACATTTGATCATATTATTGTTGAAGGCTCTTCAAGCACATGAATTTTATCTTTCCCAGTGGGGTGTGTGTCTGCAAGTCAGTGGACGTGGTGCTGGTTGTAGTAGAAGGCAGGAGCATGGCACTCTGCAGTGGCTGCATGCACATCAGCGCTGCAGCCTGCTGGTTACAGTCCCACCTGACTTTATTGTCCCCCAAAAAATGAAACTAGCAAGGTAAAAGTCTTGTTTAATGTGCTTTTGATAGGCTGTTTTATATGCACACATGCAAAGCCAGAGTGAGAAAACAGGAGCAATTAAAATGTCCAAAGCCTTAGATATTCTCCTGGGATGTAGCTTAGGGTTATATTTAGACAGAACAAGTAGCACCATCTAGTATTAAAACAATCATAAGAACCTGTTTTCCATTGCTGTAGTCTGTCAGGCTTTTATCACTTGATCTGAGACTTTCAGGTTGTGTCTCTCTCTCTCAGGCTAAGTTTATTTTAATATTGTCAGCTAAACCAATTCAACCATTTCCAAGAAAAACTAGGGGGGAGGAGAGAAGGAATGTTGTTTTGCCCACATTAGAAAGGGGAAAGAAAATAAATCCTCCAGCTTTTTGATTGAGAGCTGCGGTGCCATCACGTTCAGGAACAGAATCTATGGTGACAAGGCTTGGAGACATCTGTGCATGTTCTTGGCAGACTCATCTCTGTTTCGAGCTATTCCATTTTCTGAAGACTTTTCTCCTGCATCCATCAGCACGCCCCAGCCTCTGGTGCTGAGCAGCCCACTTGTGACCCAGCCCTGTGCTCATGCCCTAACTGCTCCAAGGGATGTGCCAGCAGAACTTGCCTGTGTAGCCCTGGCCCAGGGCTGTGCTGCTCAGTGGGATCATCCCTGCAATGACAGCTCCTGCTTCTTCCATGTATAGGTGAGATGGGGTCTCAAATCTGGGAGCAGAGAGCAGGCATGGAGGTGCTTCTGCTGGAAGTGTAGACAGGACAGTAGGCCCTCATCGGGAAGGAAGAAATTGGGGTGACAGATGCAAACTGAGAACTGGCCAGCAGAAGCTGTGAGGGGTGCAGGAGGAAGGATGGGCTGACTGCCACAGTGGTTAGCTCTGTGGGAAGAGTGGCTGAACTGGTGGGACCAGGAGACAGGAGGACAGGGAAGGGATGCTGGAGGAGAGGGGGAGGACTGCAAGAAGGATTGGTGAGTGTGGGATGGGGGAAATGAAGGTACTGGGGTACATGGTGGTGAGGAGTTAACAGGGGCAGGGGGATATGGGGCTTCCTGGACAAAAATGTTGGTGTTGGATTAGATGAGTAGAGGAATGGAGGAAAGCAGAGTACACAGATTACTGTAACTAGTTTTTTTAGCTCATCCCGTGTCTTCATTGTGTGGACTTGCCACAGTTAGTTTGATGTGCAGAAGCACTAGGTTCTTGCAGCAGTTGCTCTGAATGTACCTAGTTGATTTTAGAGCTAAGTCCTTTAAAAAATCAGGTTGTAAGCATTTTAGACTGGATGCCTAGAGTGGAGAGGGTTGTTTTCACTTTAGTCTGTCTGCATAAATACTGCTGTCTGGCACATGTCTGATATGAAATGGGAATAATGTCATCTAGACATGAGTGAAGATAAGATAGTTTAATGTGTGACCCATCTAGATAATATGCTTTGTAATTCAGATGCCTGTTAGTAACTATGTCTTCAGAACAGTGTTTGAATACCTGCTGCAGAGACAATCCAGGAAGAACTAGCCTCACCTAGCCTGCACACCAATCGAGGCAGAAGTCCTGCAGAATTCAGTAGCCTCAAGTCATGTAATTAGAGAGTGCAGCAAATTGTGTGTCTATGCAGGGTGACTTGATTTTGGCAATTCTTGGTATTGTATGCTTTATTTTGCAGTACGAGTCCTTCGATACTTCCTTTTCTTGAAAGTTGTTACAAAATCTTTTACATTATTATTATAAATAGTTCTGCAGGTGTAAATAGAGGTGAGTAGGGCAAATCACACTCAAGAAGGACTTCAGGAGTTGTATTCAGCCAGTTAAAGGGTTGACACCTTCCCCTTTATTTCACGTAGCAGAGGGCAGGAGAGGTATTACAGAGCGCAGCCAGGGCCAAGTCCTCTGTCACTTCTGGTCTCCCACCCAATATGTGCCTGCTGTGCTGGGACACTCTCTGGAACTTGGGCTAAAGGAAGGAGCCTGCCAAGGGGCTTCTCAGAGCGCTGTGAAGGGAGGATTCAATGCTGTGCAAGTCTTTCAGAGCATGGAGGTAAGACTTGCTTCTGCCACTGCGGCAAGTGTTGGCATTCATCATCACTGGTGGTGGTCATCATACAGATGGTGGTGTTACTCCACCCAAAATAACAAGGCTTGGGAACCACTGCTTGGGAACTACAGACAAAAGCAGATCATAAATAGAAAACTGTGTTTTCCCCACTGAGAATGAGTTCCAGAAGCAGCTCAGAGGAAATTAGCACCAAATTTCTTCATAGTGTTTTTCAGGAGTGCTTTGGGCTTTTCTCAGGCCAGAGGTGAGATCTGTGCTCATGGATGGAGCACCCCAAGATGGGATGCTCTGATGACGTTTCCATCTGGTGATCCCATTGTGTCCCGCTTGCTGAGCCTGTGGATCTCCATTGTGTCTGTCTACATGGGGGCTGATGCTGATTTCCGCTGTTCACGCTTGTTTCTTTGCATCTGAGAGTGCTCTTGAGAAGTTTCCAGAGAAAAGCTTGGCTACCGTTTCCAATGTAATGCAGAGTTGTACTGGCTGCCGGGGACAAGTCGGAAACACTGGCAAGATAGCAGGCATCCTCAGGAAGCAAAGCCTATCAGAAAGCACTGATGTCATTGGCAAACAAAACAAATGAGGGCTGGAAAAACAAACTGTTGCGCAGAGCTGTTGATATCCCCTCAAATTAGAAGCTCTGCACGGCCTTTACTCTGTGGTCCAGTCTGTCAGATTATTTACATGACAATGCTGCAGCAATGGTTTTGTTGCTCCTGCAAATCCAGTTCCTTTGATTTTATTTTTTAGGTTTATTTATCTAAGGGAGGGTGGGGTGAGTGTCCTGGAACTCTAGCCAGATTCAGAAAGCTGGCCAGCATCCTTGCAGATGATGGGTGCTGACATGGTTGATATCCTGCAGGCTTTGATCAGGCAGGACCTCCAGCTTCCCTGTCCCTGATCAGGTCTGATACAGGAGATGCTACTTCCTCATGACTTCTGCACAGCCCTTTGAGGCTGTGTCCTGACAATGTCCCAGTGAGTGGCCACCTGCCACCACTGCTACTGCCTCCTTGAAGATTTTGCCATGAATATGGAGCTCCTTCCCCTTGGTTGTTCCCACTGCAGTGTTGCGATGGGCATAGTAGTAGCATCCTTCTCCCGGATGGGCCACCCCACCACACAGAACACCATGAAGTTTCCCCTTCTACACATGCTGAGTTTGCAGAGCAGGAGGAGACAGTCATACCAGTTCCTCATAGCACACTTCCACTTGTTGTTCCTCACCACTGGTCCCAAAAGAAGGATCAGAGTAAACCCCATGGGCTGGAGGTTTCTCACCCACTCACCTTTGCCTCTCTGATGGCTGCAGTGGGCAGCAGAGAGGGGGTTAAGCTCTGCTCCAAGCCAGCCTGATAATAGCAGGAAAAGCGCATTTCTTCCTTGCACCTGTGAGCGCTTCGATGGGCTTTCTGCTGTGTATGGTAGTCACATTGGATCTTTCTCTTGTTAGAAGCTGAACAGCTCTAGCAGCCAGCTGTTCCCTTTGCTCTGCTCATACCTGGCTCCTTGCACAGTCCAGGCAGGGGGTGGATGGAAGATCAGCTTTTTAGGTCAGCATTCAAAATAACCCACAAAGCCTTCCCTTCCTTCCATGAGGGAAGGGTCCCACTCCTCCCTGCTTTCTGCCTGCTTGTACTTACTGCTGGCTCACCTACTCAGAGCTCTTACTGGGAATTTAGAGTTCTGTTCTAGCAAGGGCTAATATCTGCAGCACAGAGCTTTATTTCTCTGTTTTTAAAGAGTATGTAGTGTTAAATGTGTGAAAAGGGAGGAGATTCATTAAGCTCTAGGGACAAACAGGTTTAGGTTTTCAAGAGGCTCTCAGGCTGGAAAGCCACTCCCACAGTGTTCCAGGTTAAACTGTGGCTCTGCATAAAAATTGTGCCTGTTTTTCTACACTGTGAGCTCTCCTCAGGCGAGTGCTGTGGCCGCTGTGGGCAGCACAGCACGGAGGTGGCTGGAGGGTCCCTGCATGCCTGGGAGCTGTACACCAGGCTGGCCCAGAGCAGCTGGCCAGACTGGCTCCACAGCTGGCAAAGCATCCAGGAGACAAAGTGGGACAGAAAACAGATGGGGTGCTGGATAGGCAAAAAGTGGCCATGACACACAGAGTGCTGCAGCACAGAAACTGGTTTATATAGTAAGCCAACCCATCCACTTCTGTGTGTGTGTGTAGCCTGAGGTTTAGTACTAATAAACACGCAGCAGCCATCTCAGTAGTTGCTCCATTTCAAGTAAATCCTTATGAACAGTAGTGAACTGACTTCTCCCTTTCTTCATGGCCAAGAAGAGCATTAGAGACCAGTGTATAAAATGCACTTGCTTGTCATGATCTTTGCAGAGACAGTCTCCTTTTGAGCAGCTGCCAGTGCAGGGCTCATGATCCTCAGATGGACCTGCTGCTACTAAGGACACGCAGTACTCACTAGACATGTTAAATGAACTCTTCATGCAGGGAAAATCATCTTGTGTTTTATATTTTACATAAATCTATTTCCGTTTTACCTTTTTAATCCACCCTTTTAAAATTTCTTTCTTTTGGTAACACTGTTCAAACAGGGATGTATGTAACAGGATGGGTCCATTGTTCTGTACAACCTTTGGAACAGAACATTACCTTCCACACATTTTAAAACTCTGGAAAGATGGGTATTCTGTAATTGCCATAATAAGCTGCGAGAGTGGTACAGACAAAAGAGGATGTTTTCAGCCAACAAATTCAGTTTGCTGGATCTTTGCTCTAGTCAGTGCAGAATTGAGGGCTGTCACTGGGGAAGAAAAATCTTGACTGTCCTGTGTACTGGAAATCCTTGAGACAGAATACACATGGGTATCACGTGTTGTCTCCAGCTGTGTTACACAGTGGAAGTGTGCTGTAAAAACAGCATACTTGAAATCTTAGGTTTTGTGTTATTCTAGCTGAGAATTGCAGAAGGCCAATGTGGGGAGAGAAGAAAGTAATCTGTAAAAAGGACTGTTAAGGTGGGGTATTGCATGATGTTACCTGGATTTCTCATGTGGTTGCATAGTTTGGTTTTGTTCCTATGCATATTTTGTCCTTGTTCATGTGAACATTTTTTAAATTGGAATATGCAGAGCTATAGGGAGAGGCTTATTGCTCTGTAATCCACCCCCTCATTCCGTAGCAACTTAAAACATAATACAGAGCACACCTCTCCATGACTGAAGAAGAAGAGTTTTCTAAGGAAAAGCCTGCCCAAGCTGTGGGCTTACCTCCAGTGCAAAGTTTTTATTTTGAGATTGCATTAGTGAAATCTGAAAGCTGCAATCACCAGTGAATTCCTTAGTGAAAGGGACTGAGTCAGCAGCAGCAGCACAGCATCTGCTGCTTGGCTGGGCGCAGGGAGGTATATTGTCTAGGGAAGGACACCACATGAATCATCAGCATCTGCATGCACTTTGTTTCATCTATTTTATTAAAAGGGTGGAAAACTGAGTCCAGAGGATGAAACTCTTAGCTTCAGTAGCCTACTGGCTGATCAAAGTTATCTTTCCTTGTCTAAAGTGGTCTTCTGCTTGGTTTTGGTTTTGTTTTGTAGTGATGGATCCAGCTGGAAAGAGCTTTCGGATGGCACAGCTGTGAGGGAAACCAGCACAACATGTTCAGTGTCGAAGACCTCCTGATTTCTCACGGATACAAATTGTCAAAAAATTCCTCTGTTTCATATGAGAACAGGTATGATGGATACCAGCATGAAATCACAGGGAACAGATCTGCTCAGAGAACAACACTGAACGGGATTGAAGCAGAATCCAGAGCTGGGGCCTACAGCAAGAAACCTCTGGTGAAAACCAGCTCGAGCAGCACTGAAAGCAGCCATGGGAGCCAAGGGAGGCAAGCAGGTCCTGGTTACCGCCATGACCTTCAGGGTTTGTCCACTTTTCATACTTCACAAGGGGGGTAAGTTTCAGCATCATGCCATGGCTTTGCTTTCTCTTCCTTTTGTTCTTGACAGATAACTAATCACAACTCTAACCCTTTACACCATCTTCCTGTGATCCTTTCCTGCTCCCATCCTAGTAACCATTTCCATTCACTGGATGTCCACATCCAGTGACACATCCATTCACCTTCTGCTAGAGAAAGGCCTTTGGGAATAGTGGGACAATGGGAAGTGGCTGAGTGTGGGAAAATATGTTTTACTAATGTGGTCTGTATCAGAAAGGCCTTTCTGATGGACTTAGGAGAGCTTAATCCTTGCACAGGGAAAAAAAAAAGGGGAAAAATGTCTTACTTTTCTTCGCTTTTAAAAAACTGCCCCCAGCTTCTTCTCCCACATACACACCCCAGATTTTACTGCAGATTCAGCCACATGCAGCTCTTGGTGGGCATTCCTACATGCACTGAGGACTTGCTTGTTCTCCTAAGGCTGTTCTTGTGGAGTAAGCATGAGAAGGTGCCCATGCACTTCTATTTTAAAACAGCTCCAAGCCAGTGGAAGCTCACTCCCTAAAACATGCTTGTACAACCATGGCTTGCTCAACTCTGAGTACGTGCACGCCGGGGCTGGGGCCAGCTGGGCAGGAAGAGCTGTGTGTACACACCGATGCTCGGCCATTGTTCTGCAGCTATTTGAGTGCTGCAGATGAACAAAGGAAGGGGGCTCGAGCAGGACTGGAAGCCAGCCCAAGTATGACGATGGTTTACAAGGAAAAGCCCCTTCCTCCTGCCGAGTGGGCTTGAAACTGAAAGCAGGACAAAACACCATTGCCTTGGGAGCTTGTCCTCTTACAGAGACCTTCAGTAACATGTGGCAAAGCTATGTGTCCCCTTACTGCTGGGCTTGTCTGCTCTTTCCCTTCACATCTCTTCCCCTTGCAAGTCTGTTTGCCTGGAGCAGGAATGGCTGCTGCTTGCCAGCTAGGATAATGGGAAGGAAGAGATGTGAACCCTCTAAAGCAGTCATAGGACAGCAAGTCCTGGTGAAGGTCTCCCAGGTGGAACCTTCCATTCTAGAGAAGGAGGGACAGAGCACAGATGTGAGGGTAGTTGGGAGGATCCTTCCTAGTGTGTTTCGGATGAAGTAAACTGGACAGCAAAAAAAGTGAGGAAAGATACTGAAAAAGAATGAAAAGGAAAAAGGTTCTGAAGCCGGGGAAGAGAGCATGCAGTGGTGCTGAGAAAGTGGGTGCTGAGTTTACAGTGTGGAGAAATACTGGTGTGAAGAAGATCTGGCTATGCCATGCTGGAAGCTACCACAGCAATGCTGCTCCTGCACCCTGTTAGTCAGAGCCTGTGTGGATGCACAGAGGTTTGGGGGAGCTGCTGCCACCCTGCTTCCCACTCCTCTGGGTGCATCTGCAAGGATTCACACATCTGCCCCACATCTTGGATATGGCAGATATCTGTAATTGCTGGCCTTGGCTAAATACAAAATAATCCTCTCTAACAGTTTAAATGTCTCTTTCTAAATGCAAGGGGTGGGACCTGCCAGTCTACAGTGTAGTTAAATATTACATCCTGGTTTTTAAAAGTGGCTTTTCCACATAAAATAACACAAGCCTGGAAATGGCTTTGTCACACTTTCATAAAAATAGAAATATTTTCTTGCTATTATTGTTACAATGAACTCTGGTTCCCAGTGAGCCTACTGGGAACTCTCACGAGGCACTAGCAGCTGGGAAAACCTTTGTGTCATCCCTTCCTTGCCATGCCTGGCAGTGTGGGGTGCCTCTGGTGTGGACCGTGACACAGCTGTGGCCCGGCTGGTCCAGGAAGGGAGGAGAGAGCTCTCTGGCCTGGATCCAGGGAAGCTGCAGCACTGCAGCACCTGCATGTCAACTCCTGAGCCCCAGGTGACAGTCCCCCTCCAGATCCAAGGCTGCTGTGTGCATGTTAGCTGCTCTAAAACTGAAGACAAGATACCTGTGATGGCCTGGTTTGGAGTGCCCAGGCCTGTGACAGCTAGGGGCCGTGGTGAACTCCACCAGACATTTTGATATTGCTGCCTGGTTTCTGGACTGCTGTGGAAAATCAGCTTCTGGTTCCCAGGCTGGGAAAGTACTGCACACTGCAGAGACCTGGAGACAATTTGGACCCAAAGGGGAGATGACCACCCAGCAAGATTCTCTCTGGGCATTGCAGGCTTCCTGCCACCATTCCCTGGTGCTGCTTTCCCAGTCAGCACAGAGCAGGAGAGGGCCCAAGCAGACCATGTGTGTCCTTCACAGATGGTGACAGCTCCACAGTAACTCAGAGCATGGCTCAGGCTCCTCATCCAGGGAATTGTTTACACAACTGATGTAGAAGAGCTAATAACTTCCCATACATCATGGCAGTGAGCGATGTTGCCAGCCTCATGGCTGCTGTTGCAGGCAGGTTTGCAGGGCTTAGTGTGTTTTGTGATGGCAGGGGATGATGCTGTTGTCTCTGCTTCTTAAGGTTCTGCTAATCAAACCTTGCTGAGGAGGGTGGAGGCTTCATAGCCGCTGCTCCTGCTTGTGAGGGGAGAGTGATGCCCCAGTGGAATGGGGAAATGGTATTTGGGTCTATCCTGTTGTTCTTCAGGCAAAGTGGGAAGGAGGGCTGTCCTGGCTTAACTGAGCATTTGGAGACCACATGGTAAAGGTTTGGAAGAGGAGACAAGTCAAAGAAAATAGGAAGGCTGATCCTGTGGGTATAGATGAGCCTTCTCTCTTCACAGGAGCTCGTTGTCCTGATTCTGTTATAAGCAGAGAGGAGAGGCACTTTGCTTAGTTGTTTGTGTGGGAGGAACTATGTTAGTAGCTAGCAAATTTAGCGATAAATAGATTCCATCATTAATGAGATCACCTGCTGGAACAATTAGGAAAGTATACTGGTGTTTTCCAGTGCTGGGTCTCAGAGGAGTGTATGTGAGGATAGGATCTCAAAATAGAGCAGAAGCTGCCAGTGTCCAAAACAGCCCTCTGAAAATTTTTCCACCTTGCTGACTTTCTTAACAGTGCTCTTTGTGGGGCACAAAGTCTGCCCCAGTGCCTGCAGCTCACAGGATGAGCTACCTAGTGCCCAACACCTTCCATTTACTTGCTGGCAGCCAGCAACAGGGACAGACACTCTCTACATAGCCTTGCAGTGGCCTCATTCTGCAGGGTTTGGATTTCAATGCCTGTGCCACACTTCTTCACTTTTGGCCCCATTATCTGCATCATGTGAGGTCCTGCTGGTCCAGCGTCACCCTAGGGGAAATGGGCAGCTTCAACCCACTGCTCTGAGCAAGACAGCTCAGTCAAATGCAGTCATGCAGCCAGTGCAGGGTGGACTGATGGCCTCATTTCTTGTAAAGGCCTAAAATTCACAGAAAGCTAGAAATAGTTTTGGGGGTCTTGAACAGTTTTAATTAAATTAACTTTATATAGAATCAATTCAAAGCACTTTATGAGAGCAAATGTGATACTCCTTAGAAGCAGGCCTGTTAGAAAAGAATTCATAATGTTAAAATCCATCTCTTTCATCCCTTGGGACCACTCTGCCCCTGGAACTTAAATCTCCACAGTTGGTCCCATGGGACTGCTCCATCCTTGGCACCTCTCCCAGCTGTCAGGCACTTGCCAGCTGCTGTGTCTGTGTGTGCATTTCTTTGTGCGTCAGTACCAGCACATCATGGAGAGGTACAGAATTGCACAGTCAGAGATGAGCTGCTGCACAGAGGGCTGTGAAGTCTTCTCTTTGGTGATGTGTCCTGGACACAAAGACTGCACCATGACTGGTACTCACCATTCGGAGATCTAGCATTGCTGAGGCGGTAGTGAAGCATTTTAAACTTTGAGTGGTTCTTGAAAGCTTCCTCTTCCACCACTTCATTGACTTCAAGACCCAGAAGTGCCACATGTCCTGGAAGGAAGCACTCTGCTGTAGCTGTGGCCACAAGCAGTGTGGTTGTGCTGTGCTGCCCCACTGCTGCCTGCCTGCCTGCCATGCCTGCATGGCATGCCTGCATGGATGGAGCTGCTTTCCATCACTTAGAGCAGGAGACTTCAGGATGGAGCTGTACTGGAGGGTCTTTGGAGCATCCTCTTGCCACCACACAGTGCACTGTCATCTTCTTCAGAGGTTTACAGGGTTCCTGATAGAGGCTGGCTGTGTAACCACTTCTAGTGGCTTAGCCAGGACCTAGAGAGACTGATACTGTCTATCCTATGAGTGTACCTTAGAAAGGACCAGGTTTAAAATGCACTAAATGCCTCCTTTTAAATGTCTTTTTTACACTCATGTTGCAATGATGACATAGTACAAGTTACATGGTGGATTGTATAATGTTCTGAAATTCCTTACTGGACCCTAGTTATTAACTTTTAAAAATAAATTTAATCTTTTAAACAGCTTTTAATAAGTGGTGAAACAACCTTTCTGTTAAGAATTTGGGTTTACTTTGTGGGGGTTTTTTTAACGGTGAATTAAGTTTTGCAACATCACTGGAAATTTAAAAATCAGGATTTTTAGGTGCTTTTCTAAGAGATGCTACCACTTAAGCAGGAATAATTTCAAAGAAGTCTGATGGCCTGTGCTGAGCAAGATGTCAAACTAAATAATTGTAATGGTCTCTTCTGATCTTGGAATCTACGGCTCTACTTCCTGCAATTTCTGTAGACCCAATGATGGATAAATTCAATCAGAAAGAGCAACCTATCCATTCCCTTCTCACTCTTGCTGGACCCTGGTTGTCATCTCATTTAGTAAACACAGATACAAATGGTGCTGCAGCAGTAGGGGGATGAGATGAAAAGGCAGAAGACAGCGTTTGTTCAGCTGTATGTTTCCACACGGAAATGTTGGTTGTTACTACAGTCAGATTCTGATATAGGGGGTGTCCTGTTATATCTCACTGATTAACAGAGACGTCTGTTCCTTCTTGGGGTTCAGCAGTCGAACTATATTTCGTGCTTCAGAGGCAGAACATTTTGTTCAGAAGTTCAATCTTAATCCAATTGAACTAATATGAACAAGATGCTTCTTATCCCAGTCTGGTTTTAAACTTTTAGACTCACAGGATGAAGTTAATATACATAAAAGAAAATTGCTGTGGATCTGGATGTCTTAATTTTCATTCTGAATTTTGACTTGTATTATGTCTTCACAAACTCCTATTTAAATAGATCGTTGTTTTTACTAAAAAAGAGCCAGATTACACTGTTTATATACCTTAGGGTGGAAGGAAGAGAAAGAAATTCTTGGGTTCTATCTACATACTTGTCCTATTTCTGTCAATTTTGATTTTTCTTTCCAGTCTTATTCTGGTGGCAGCCACATAGTGTAAAGGCAGTTATATTGTTGGATACCTTAGGTACAAGAATAGCAGAATGCAATTCAAGTAGAAAATTAATTATTTCTGTAGAAGGGTACCAATTTTGTTCTGCAGGAATGTATAAAACAGTTTACACTCTGTTCAGAACACAGGATCTATTCTATTCATGTAAATCTGTATTCTGAATTTCTAATCTGCAATAAAATGTCTAATGTCTTTCATATTTCACTAATAGATTCCTTTATTTAAGAATTTTGTACTTCTTTTGAAGTATTCTACATTTTAAATGTTGGTTCCATCTTATTCAGAACTGTGTTGATACATCACCATTGTTGTGACATGTGTCATTTAATCCAAAGCACCCTGAAGAAATTTGTTCCCTCAGAAAGATGAACAAGAATCAATTCTGGAACTGACATATTTAATTTCAGCTCTTATACCAGGATGCAAATCATATTTCTTAAAGAATATATCTTATGAAATCTTATAAAATAGCCATCTATCTGTTCTCCCTACCTCTGCTTCTTGTAATCCTATTAAACTTGAATACCAGAGTAGTCTCCTTGACATCTATAGATTTTGATTTAGTAGGGTGCAGAAGTAATTCAAGACAGTCACTTCTGGTTTTAGAATGGAATCTTAGAGACTGGCCTGGGTTGGAAGGGGCCTTCAAGATCATCTAATTCCAAACCCCATGCTGTGAGCAGGGTATTTTCTAATGTCCATCAAGGAGGGCTGTGCATGTTTGCACAGCAGGTAACTGTTCTTTTGTCTCTCTTTCTGACATCTTTGCATAGCTAACAACATGTCAAAAGAGCTTCTGTCCCTTCCTTTACCCATGTTAATGACTGACTTTTAAATCCTCTCATTAAAATTGTCATCTGGTTGCAAATAGATTACACAAACCCCATTGGCATAATTCATCATTTGACCTCCTAATGGCCTTACCCAAGTGAGAAGAAACCTGTGCACACTGCCTCTGACATTGCATTTTTTTTCAGGGCTTATGACAGGCCTCATTTAGCATGGTCTCCCCAGCCCAAGACTGATAAAGATCTCGCCTACTGGAGAAGACGAGGACAAGACTTCAGTGTGCTACTGGGCTATTCCCAGAAAGCCAGTGTGGAGATGAAAGGCCTGGCTGCAGCCCCAGGGGCACCCCAGAACCCCAAGGAGAATCAGCTGAAGGTGGGGACAGGTGCACAGTATGTCAAAAGAAGCGGCTTGCAGGAAAGCTGTGAAGTGCCCAGCAACTGCAAATGGCAAAGTCTGGAAGTGGAAAGCTGGAACCAGCCAAAAAAGGTAGGGAGGCAAATGTCTGAGGGGGACAGGGAGAAGCTGCTTCAAGAGCTGTATTCACTGACCCTGGGAGACAATGTACTCAGCACCCACAGCAGGGGGAAATCGCAGTCATTGCCAAGGGTCCTTTCGCCTGAGAGCATGAGGTGTGTGGAAATGCCCTCCCTGGGCAACAGTAACAACTTGCTCAGCACAAGTAAAACCCCCTCGTATCCCCCAAACAGACCGAGCGTGGAACCAGCCAAGCACCACGGAACGGGAGGCCGTTTCCTTCCGCTGGTGAAGCCCAAGTATGGGAGACCTCTTAAACCTCCATCCTACGAACTGCAGCAGCAGACTAGGGCACCTGCAGAAACCTTGGGTTTCCAGGACCACTACCAGAAAGAGGAACCTATCTCCTACTTAGCCAAAGTCAATGAGCCAAGACAAGATGCTTGCATTCCAGACTCTGGTTTGGAGCCCCCAGTGTACGTACCTCCTCCTTCTTACAAATCCCCACCTCACCAACACGTGACCCCACGTTCCCCCAGTGAAGTGCCTAACACCGACCCGTGCGCCAGCAGTGATCCACAGGGTCCTGCAGAGAGGGTTGTCCCCTGCCAACGACCAGCCATGAATACTTTTGAAGTGGGGGGTGACCCTTGCAAAGACAACCATTTTCCTCATGGGAAGCAAAGCCATGCAAGGCGCCCTGCTGACCACCTGCGTTCCGTTCAGTATATTCCCTTTGATGATCCTCGGATACGACATATTAAATTTGCACCACTGGAAAGTGTGCAGGGCAACTCTAAACACACTGAAAATGCATGTAGTCCCAGTTCTGGTGCTTTGCAAGAGAGAAATCTTGAAGTACAGTACAACAGTGCCTTTGTGGACGCATCAAACTTGTCCAGTTTTGCAAAGGGAGAAAGAACTTCTGACAGCTCCACCCATAGCAACAGATGGTTGGCACCATCCGTTCGAGATCAGGAAAATTGTGCCTTGCCAGACCAAAGAGACAATTGTAGTGCAACTAATCATAGCCCCCGTAACAAAGCCAGCACAGAGTACACAAAAGGCAAACTTTCTGTGAGAAATTCACATATGGACAACACCTGTGAGACTGTTACAAAAGTGAAAAAGTTTGAACCTGGAACTGGGATGCAGAGCAAAAAGAGTTCAAAGAAAAAAATGAATGAAACTATATTTTGTTTGGTCTCCATCCCAGTTAAATCAGAATCCAATCTGCCAGATACAGATAGGAACAACAACATAACTCAGAGCCCTGATAAGAATGGGTTTGATAACAATGGGGCCTTGCAAGAACAAAGTCTCTTAAGTATGTCTTCAACAGACTTGGAGCTACAAGCACTTACAGGAAGCATGACCAATAAAAATGAGTTACAAAAACAAGAGCTGTGGAGACCAGAAGAGTTCAAACAAATGAATGACCTCAGATTTATTCAGCCTACAAAACACAGAGAGCTCAAATATTCTGGCTCCTGGCCAGGCGATCAGTACAAAGACCAGCAGACACAGACCAGTTTCTCTGAAGAACCTGAGAGCCCCCAATTTTTCCATGGGACAAAGCCTGGGCAGCCTGATAGTAGTAAATTGCTATCTCCAAAACTCCTGGGATGTACAGCATCCACGATGGGCACAAAACAGACAGGATCACCTTCTGATGAGAGAGGCTGCAGGCAGAGCAGTTATGGTATGAAAGGCCAGACACACCTCAGCCAGTCTAGCAACAGTGCATTTTCCAGGACTGCCACCTCAGTCCTTCAGGCTCCCTTCCCAAAAGCCCATGAGAGCCAGTCTGTGCCTGTCCAAGAGAGGGAAAATGGCCTTCTTTTCAAGGGAGATGTAATTAAGGGAGAACCAGGCGCTCCCTGCAACAGTAAAGAGCTGTTTGGGCAGTTCCTGTTGAAACCTGTAAGTCGCCGTCCCTGGGATGCAATAAGTGAGCTAGAAAGTTTTAACAAGGAGCTGCAAGGGCAGGAGGAAAGCACAAGCAGTGAAGAAGATGTGGAGAGTGCCACAGCTCCTCTGCAGACAGGTGCCTTTATGCAGAGGAGGGAGTCCAGAAATCAGAAGTCAAGCCAGGAGCCAAAACATGGTGGGAAATCAGAAGTGGTTGTGCCAGAGGTGCCTATATTTAGGTCAGGAAGGGTTAAAAGTAAGTCTGAAAGTTGGAGCATGGGGACAGAGTATGGTGGTGAGCCAAGACATGTTGGCTCTCAAGGCTTCTCAAAGCCAGGAGGGAGCAGTGAAGGAGTCAGGCCAGCAGATGAAAGTCTGATAACAGACGTGGGGATGGGGGAAGCCAAGAGCAGAATGAGCAAACAGCCAGTTCATGCGGGCCCTGTCAAAAGAGTTTTGTCCAGTAGCCCAAGCAGTTCATGTCACAGTAATCCTTTCAATAACCCTGTCTTGCAGGAGATGAGCGAAGACCAAAATTACCTAGACTTTGTTAAACTGAGCAAAGGTGCAACTCCCACAAATGACAGGGTATTAGAGAGAGGGTCAGTAGTACGCTTGTCACTAACAAAGAGGAACCAAAGGTGCTCTGAGCCAGATTTGAGGTCAGTGGGACTTGATGTGGCCCCAGAACCTGGTGCTAACAACTCTGATCACTCTTCAGATGCAAATGCAGTGGAAATCCCTGTGAATGAGTCATTGCAGGCAAGAGCTGCAAGAATTTTAGGTATAGATATAGCAGTGGAGTCTCTCCTTCCAGATGACCACGCTGGGCCCCACCCAGGCGCTAGCCCTTCAAACGGTGCTCAGGACTTTAAATCATCATCAGTGGGGAGCACAGTAAGTAACAAAGAAGGAAAAAAAGAGGATTCTTATGAAGGTAGACGAAAGTGTGGCTGGACAGAGAGTGCTTTCTTTGTCAGAGCTGGAGGACGATCTTTACACCCTGATGAATGCCAGGCCACTCACCAGGAAGCCAGCGCTAAACCACCGGTAACTGAGCAAGTTCTTGAACAACCTGCGAGTTCCAGCCAAGGTGAGGACCGAAACTTGGTTTGCAAGTCAGCTGCATATCAGCATTCAGAAAAGAGAGTGAGGAGCACCTCAAAAGTGATAGAGACACTCCAAGGCAAGCTCACGTCTCCACCCAGCCGGACTGCCATGGATCGCTTGGTGAGAATGAAAGAAGTTGACTCTGTGTCGAGGATGAGACGTCTGAGCATTAAGAGTGCAGACTCAGGAGAGGAGGTGGATGAGGAGAAGCTGTTGAAGGTACCAGAGGAGAGAGGAAGCAAACTGGCAAGCTCAGGGGCTGTTTCCAAGCGTGTTATCTCTCTCAGTGAAAATGGATGTTTAGGTGGAATGGACAAGAAGAAGATTGACAGAGATTTTTCTTTAGGTAAGACCCTGTTATGGGAGATCCAGATGGGTACTCGTTCCTTATGTAATGGTGTGATCGGTTTGCTTATGCCCACGTAATGCTGCTCAAATAGTAACAGGCTGTAGGTGGTACTATCCTCATCTGGGAGCCACCCACTTTGCTCTCCTTGTAGAGAAGATGAGTGTTCTCTGATCCCATTTTAGGAATAGTTACTGTAAAACCCACTTGTGATATGGAAACTCATTCACGGAGATTGGAGTGCTCCCTAAGGTCTTATCTCTGTCTAATTGTTTTAGGGAATGGCCAGGCTAAAACAGTGGAGTTCAAAGACAGTCACTTTAATGCCAGTGTTTGGGAACATGTGGTGATTTTATCATAGCTGTTCCCTGAATACCAATTTTTTTTCCCCTCTCTAATACTTAAGTAGACACATACTATATCACAGTTCAGAAGAAACTAAAAATAAAAATCTGATGTTCTATGAAGCCTCTGGGAAATGGCTGCATATAGGGGCCTGGAAAATTCTCTCTCTCTCATGAATGTTTTCCAGATCAGATGGTGAGAATAACTGTTAACCCCAGGACAAATGGAAAGTTGACTTTTTCAGTGAACACTTTTTTTTCCCCCCTATTTTTTGGTGTTCCTGATCTCCATAGATATTTCTATATATATCTACAGCTATATCTACACAAGGTATAAACTTGTGTAGTCCATATGCATTCCCAAAGTAGCATGAGCTGTTCTCTCTCTAAAACAGTTTTCATATAGCATTTTGTTGAACAACTGAAAATCAGTTGTTGACATAGACCTGTGTAAAGGGATAAATTTCCCAGGCCACTTGCCTAGTCCATTCAATAAATTGGAGTGAGAAAACATACAGTGTGAAAGTTGTTAAATTAGTATTAATCTCCTTCCTTTTTCCTTCCTTCTCTGTTACAGTTGACACTTCACCTTGAAATCTGCACAGGTTATTCATTTAACCTCATTGATATAAATCTGTTCACAGTTTTCCAGTACAGACAGACTGAAACTAAATGGAGTATACTTTAAACTGGATTTATGCATTTCCATCTGAAAAGAAATGCTTATATGAGTTCTAAGCATCCACTCCTGCAGTCTTGCAGCCTTTTTCTCCATGTTTTTTTCTGTATCCCACATCTTTGTCTCTTTCTGCTCTGAACTGTTTTTCTCCAGACCAAATTTTTCAAACAGACTAATTCAGCTTTCTTGTACCCATCAGGTCTAGTATGCCCCACATGCATTTCATATGCTTTCCTCCCTTGAGGTTTCTGTTGGAGTGTAGAAAATAACTGTTGTGGTGACATGACTTCAGGGATGTATCAAAACAGATTGTGTGTGTTTTATTGGAGAGTTATTCTGCAGTAAATTAGGTCTAAATTTATCCCTCTTGCTGACAATGCCAAGCTTGTATTCTGCAGTGTGTTCCCATTGCAGCAGTTCCCTCACAGCCGTAACAGCCCTCCCCATGTTTGGATGGCATGAATGTCTCTTCCTGCTGCGCATGTCCAGTACTGTAGGGTGACAGACATGGGGGGGGGCAGGTGGCTCCTCCACTGGCCTCTTCCCATCCAAAGAGACCCTGATTTGTTGATGGCCCCAAAAGCTTCACCTTACCTTAACAGGGCAGGGCTGAAGATGCATGTTTGTAGAAAGACCTGATGTTGTGTCTTCCTCTGGTAAGTCTCACCCCAATTTCCAGACTAGCTCATTGGTACCATTGAAAGCCCAAATGAGTTGCTTTCAAAGAGCAAATATTCCATTCTAAAAAAGCCATTCTATTTGATGCGAGGTAGGGCAATGTTAGTCTTATAATTGCAGACTGAGCCTGTGACAGAGGCTGCAGCCCTTACCAGAAACAGGCTTTCACATGTATAATGTAGCTTGGCAGACGAACAGTCATCTCTGAGTAAGAGCCCTGCCAAAACTGAGTGCAAGAAGCTCATCTTACTATGCAAATACTGCCATTAGGAGAACATCTCCAAGTGTTCCCAAATGCATTGGATGTCTTTTCTCCTTCGCTGTTTGAAGACATGAAGCTGCTAATCTGGCTTTGTTTCTGGAGAGAGCATTTTGAATGAGCTTTACCAAATGTTGAATAAACATTTCTGTATCAGTGCTAGAAAAACTCCAACCTCTGTCCCTCTCAAAAGGGTGACCTGGCTTGTCAGTCTGGCACTTTTGTGCCCTTTGTTTAGGTGCTGGGCATGGGTAAGCTTTCAGGGAATATACTGAGCCATGCAGAGACTCCATGTCTTGTGGCCTGATTTTCTCCCTCCCTGCCCCTGTCCTGCCACTCCCTTAAACAACAAGCACCTGAAATTTTGTGGGGAATTCTGTTAATGTTAATGTGTCTGGCCTTAGGAAAATCAGGTTTCTGAAATGCAAATCTGTTTTTATTATGTCAGCCTGTCACAGAACAGTTCAGAATTTTATGTTCTAACAGTTTTGATGGCAAGGTATTTTACAATCAAAAAATCATTACTGCTTTAGAGGCATCACACACCATCACTGCATTAAGCTTAGAAAAATGTAGCATTATCCTAGAGCACACTAGCCCTCAAAAACTTTTTTCCTGATTATTTTTTTGCATTCATGTGGTGTCTGGAAATACCAGAAAAGGCTTAGCAGAAATCATAGGTGTTGCTGGCACAGACTCCTTTCTTGGCTGGCCTAGCAGCTTGAGGAGGGTGGGCATGAGAAATGATAAAAGATTCTGCACCACGAATGCACCCACTGGGGCCAAATCCAGAAGTCCTTTCTTAGCCAGTTCCCCCTTGACATGAGTCTGGATGCTGCAGATGGACACTTGCACATAGGAGCAAAGATTTCCCTGGAGGAGTTTTATGCTTTTTATGTTTGAATGAAGACGTTCACTCACATCAACATGAAAGTCCTGAGGATGAACGTTTTACTCCAAAGTGTGATATTTATGTGTGGAACTGTTTTCATGCTCAGCTGTTTAAATGCGAGTGCTGTGGGAGTACAGCCTACGGGAGGGACGTTTAAGGTTAGCAAGACACTTGGGTTGCGTAAGAGCAGGAGCAGCACGCGGCAGCACGGCTGCAGCGCCTGTTTGTCCGGGCCCCTCTGCGCCTGCACACTCCTCCCTAGGTAGCCCTGGCTCCTGCACGCCATGACCGTGCACCCCAAGGGCAAGTCAGCTGTCTGCATGATAGCACTGGGCAAGCACATGTCACAAGGCAAAGCCTTTTCGTTGCAATCCTATCCCAGAGTGATGAAGGTGAAGGAAAAGGCTCATGTCTGTTCACTTCATGGCCAGCATTGGGATAAATCCAGTTAAAAAATCTGATAGAAGACTGTCCTCAGGGGTTTGGGAAAAGGAAAACCAACCTGTGGTATGTCCTGTGAACTGGCAGGAGGGAGGCTGGAAATGAAGAAGAGTGTTAGTAAGCCAGTCCAGTGCTGTAGTAAGGCTGAAACGTGAGCTGCAGTTTTGCAGACCAGAGCGAAACAGACTAACCATAGTGATGCAACGCAGCTGTGCTTTCCTGTTTTCTGTTGAATTAATCTGAAATGAAGGATTTGCAATCAAATGAAAAGACCCTGATGACTGCATGGCATAATCACTCCTTCAGCCAGCCTTTACACAGCCTGCTAGGATGCTTAAAGCATTTACTGGTCCTTAGTGTTCAGTAACAAGGGAGGGCAAATCTTGTGTCTTTTTCTTCTTGTCAAAGCACCTGAAAACTGGAAGTAATCACTTAGCATTCAGTGTGCTTGTTCCTACCTACCCAGGGCCTTCACAAATTCTGTCTCCGTGCATTTGATCAGAGTTGTTCCCAAATTATGCTGGTAAAAATACAGAATTGGGGTCAGGAATGTGATATGTATCTTTAACATGGAAACTCCATTATCAGCTTCTCTCTTTTTAATAAAAACTGGGGAAAAGATGTGTCATTTCCATGGCTAGCAATATTGAATAGATTTCACAATACATTATTAAGAGTGTTTTCTTTTTTTTTCTAGATACATATGACCCCACCAAAGTTGAAAAGGTGTGAGAATAATGAAGAGGAGAATTGGGAAATTTCTGCTCTACTAAGAATGTTTCACTGATTTTTTTTTTGTTTTCTGGATGCTTTTCATTTGGTTTTTTGTTCTTTAATGTTTGGAAATTGTCTCTGTTTGTGATGTTCATGGTGTACTGATAATGCCTTTACCACTGCCACTATGAATTAGCTATTCATGTCTGAAACTGTTGCAGAGACCACAGGAAAATCTGACTTCTACATTGGAACCATCTGGCTTGGTAGTGTTTAAGACAATACGTACCTACCATTGGCAAAGAATTTTCATCTGAACTCTATTTCAGTCTTCAGCAGGGATGATGAAATGCATCAAGTGAGGTGTTACATTGGTGTAAATTTAAACGTGGGAGATTAGTGAAATTATTTTTAAAAGAATGTGAATCTATAAGCTAAACTTCTAAGAATCTACATTCTAAGCTTTGTTTAACTTAAGGGATTTTTGGCCATAAGTAGAAAGTGCTGCTGCACTGTGTGGGGGAAGGAATGTGAAAGAATGGTAGCAAAGACTGATTGTGAAATTCTCTGACTTCCAGAGTTTGATTTTACTTGGATTAAATACTTACTTGCCACCTAGAAAGAAGAAAAAACAAATCCCAAAAGCTTCTAAAAGATGGAAGACTTTTGTAGTACAGTGTACAGAACATGTAATTATAGTAGCTGGCAACTATGTTTCAAACCAATGCAAAGTATACCACTGGCTGTTTTGCACTCAGTATTACCTATTTTTGTTTTGCTGTTTAGAAATTCTTTATATGAAAGTATAGTAGCTGGTTTAAAATAGCCCATTTTAACAAAGTAACTATATTTCTTGTTACAGAATACTATCTATTTTTCTACGATGTAAACAATTGCTAACAAGTGGCAAGTATAAAGAAGTATTATTATTATTATTATTATATTTTAAGAAGACTTATTCCTCTGAGTAAAGGTGCCCCAAGCAGATTTCACTCATATATCTAATGCACACACCATATTGCCACTTACTCAGTAACGCTACCTTATTTTGTTCTAAAAAAAAGCCATCTATCTATCTATGTATGTATGTACTAAAAGGTTAATTTCTACTTTTTCCCACTCGACCCTTGGATCGTTCTTCTTGGAACCACTTTCTGAAACACACTAAGAACTCTCCAGGCTGGTGTTGCTGCCATTCCATTCCTAGGATGCTGATTACCAAAAAGCAGGTTTGGATCTTTGTCCCAGTGTTGCCAAGTGGCTCAGATAAAATGCCTGCTCCCTTTCTTATACTTTGTTCCCTTTTACAGATTATGAGTTTGGATTAGGCCAGTGCACAAAAATAAGCAAAGCTGGGTTCTTCCCTGAAGTCACCAGGTGTTGCTGGGGAGAAGTTCAGGTGTTTTTTTGATGGCATTTAAATACATGGCTTTAAATATATTTTATCTGCACACACAAATGCATGAATTACAGAATTTATAATAAAGCCTATGCATTCTGCCCGTTGATCCTGAATTAGCCTGCTTAGTATCTGTGTCTTAAAAGCCTTTATGTCCATTCCTGTACGTTTTTTGTAAGTACCTAACATTCTTCTGATGACTTGTTCATGTACTTCACCAGTCTGTTCTATTGGCCTTTTCTGGGTTTTAACATAACTTTATTTTTTAAAATCTTGTAATTTCTTGAAATATTTTTTTCTTAAGTCTGTAATTTGGAAAGAACGATTGGGAAAAGCACTCATCCTGTGTTTTGGCAGCAAGAATTTCTTGTCTGTAACACATGATTCTGTTACATATGGACTATTTAAAGCTTGCTTGAAAAGAAAATGTGGTGTATAATTTATTTTATTAACTCTTGTGCATGCTGTGTAGCAATACTTGTTGACAAACTGTTCCTACCACTCTTACTGTATTCATCTCTCTTCATCACCGTCTAGGACATCTGGGGACTTGTAAATAGCTACAAAACACGTTTTCCCCCCCCTCGTGCCTCCCCACTGACTCTTGCCCGTAAAAAACAGTTCAGAAAGAACTGCATCAACTCTCATCTTCCCACTTCCCAGTAAAGCTGAGATGTGTAGCAATCAATTGAAAGTTTTCATTTATCCTTGGTTGCAGAAGAACTGTAAATAGTCCCATATAAGCATTCCTATTACTTTCTGTTTATGTCTCCATGGAACAGAAGTTTTCTTTTCGTTTTATTTTCTTCTACTAGGAATAGGTTAATTGATTCCACAATATATCTGTTTCATCAGTCAGGTCAAGTAATTACTTTTCCAAAGCACATAAATATCCAAGATCTAAAAAAAAAAAAAAGAGGCAACGGTTTTGCAGGGAAAGTTTCACTGGCCAAGAATAAGAAATTAAAACCTAAAAAGTGGGTAAGCTTTGTTTTGCAGTAGTGTGTGACTGACCAGTGGATGAAGGAGCATAATCCTCTTTCGGAAGTGATGTATCCCTCTAACAACACTGGTAGTTTCATTTGATACAGACAACTGAGAAATCCATGGGGTACAGTTTTCTGAACAATTGTGCCTCAGTGTTTCTACAGTGTCTATGGCATGGGTCAGCTGTTGGAATGGACTGGATGGTACTGTAGCTGAACCACCTTTCCAGAAACCTTTCACCAGTTTGCAAACAGTCAACAGAGAGCCTGACATGGTTAAAAAACAGAAAATGGTGGCTGCCGGTGCCTGTCTCAATGGGTACATAAAACTGTCTTGGCAACGGCTGTCACTGGTAATGGCAACAGCAGGAGCTCAGGGCTGAGCGGGTCCAAAGGTGGAGGATGTGGAAGGCTGCTTCCAGTGCTTCCTGCAATGCAAGCACAGTGAGAAGTGAGGAACTCTGCCTGTATTCTAGGGGAAAGAGCAGAGCTAGAACCTCAGAAATGACGTTTTTACAAGCTGCTATGTATCTGGCTTGTGCTGCTGCTGTGCTGTTGTAGCTGGGAACGCTGAGGTCGGGGGAAGAGACTGGTTTCATGAGCATTCTCAGAAATTCATGCAAAACCTCCCAAACCTGGCTGATTCATACATTTTAAAAAATCTTTAATGGGAGCACTCTTCAGTCCTGGATGGCTAAAGAGGACCTGCCATCTCCTTCCCTTTTCCTTGTTGAAATCCAGAAGGGACAGTCACAGCCTGAGGGGTTGGTGCCAGTAACAGCGGCTGGTGGCAGGGAGATAAAAACGAACACGATGCTCCAGGCTCCTATCTCCTATCTGAGAAAGAGAAGCCACCCGTGAACGGCGGGGCTGCTGAACGGCCCGAGCCTGGCGGACAGGGCAGGACGGCTTCTCCCGGTGCGGCAGAAGGAGCGGGAGCGGGGAGCGGGAGTGGGATCGGGAGGCGGGCGAGCTCTGCCCAGGGGCGACGCATCTGGGGAGGGCAACGCGCTCCCTCCTGCGGTTCCCGAGCGCCAAAGTTGGTTTCCCCGAAGAACCGCTGTGTGAGGGCCCCACGCCATCCTCCTTGCTGGAGTCGTCTGGAGCTAGACAAAGTGCGGTCTGAGCAGAGCTCTTCACTGTTTGCAATCCCACCGCCACCACAGCTAAAGGAGGGGATGGGAAGGCAAAGGAGGGAAATGCCTCTGAATGACTTGACCTCTGGTGATAGAAATGCCCAGTGATACAATACGCCTGATCAAGCATCATTCTTCAGATTTTAGCTCAAGAAGCCTTCTCCAGCGATAAGAAGGGTTGTTGTATTTCATACCACAGGTTTGTCTGTACTGCAGACACCAGCATCGTGTATCAAAACCATCAAGTTTCCTTGACTCAGCTCCTGATGTGGGGAGCAAGTCTTTGCACTGAAAGATGTCATGACTCTGGGAAAATAGGAAGGACAGCATATGCTTAAATTGGTAAAGTCACAGAATTAACCTCTCACCCTTAGAAAATAACTAGTCCCATTAAGCTTATTCAAGGATAAATATTGGAATTTTGTAAAATATTTCTGTTTAATATCACAAATCAATATAAATATCTAGAGTCAGCATTCTATTGTCTTTTCCACATGAACAGTCAGCTGAATGTTAGTTCTACAGTGCTCGACCTTCTTTTTGGATTAAAATGTTGATATCTTCTTCACTGCCCCCTTTCAAAGGAAAAAAATAACAGTGAAGTGATTGGGAGAAAAGTAGAAATGAAATGTTCTTGCATTTTAAATGACAAAAGTTCTTGCAATTGCTAAGTGGGTCCTTTTGTCCAGATTCAATATCTGATGGAGGCAAGTATATGTGAGAAATTAATCTTTACTTGGCAGGAGCCTTCCTCTCAAAAAAGATAGACAAAACAGTGCGAAAAGGAATGGAGAGAACTGACAGCTTGTCAGACTTTTGAATGTATTGTGTAAAGCTGTCCTTTTGGAAGACATTGGTATTTTCTTGGTTGAGGATCAAACAATCCCCTAATTTCCCTCCACTGGCAATAAGCCACAGTGCCGCAGCCCTAATTTGCTGCAGTGAGTTTTAATTACAAAATTTTAATTTCTATTCTTCTGCATAATCCAAATAAAGGTTCAAGCTGAAGATTTCATGAGATGATGACTATATCATTGAATTCATTAGAAAAGTTGGGAAATTGTGACTTCTTATTCAAATGTGCATGAGAATGTTCACTGTACCTCCCATGTGGACTAAATGAAACTTGTTTATCATCAATTCTATTTTTGAAGAAAAAAAATAGTATTTCAAACAAAAAAAAAGGGAAATCCTGATATCAATAGCAAAGCCCAAAACCACAGTGCTACCTCCCACCCATGCTGAAAAATATGTTTGCAATATGGCATGCAGAGCTGCACAGCAGGGAGAGGGTGAAGGGAACATAAATCAGAATTGACCGACACATGGCTGAGATTAGAAATAGAAATGAAATTTCCCAGCCAAGAGAAACCACAATAACATACATATTATAAAATGAAGGAGGAACTTTCTACCCTTAACAGCTTTCTTTAGAGCTCTGGACCAGCAGAAAAAATAATCAGAACCATTCTGAAAGCCATTCCTGACCTGGAAGGAAAACAAGAAGATATATGTCCTAGACAGAGTATCAATATCCATGTGTCATTGTCTTTATACAATAGTGATAATTCTCCACACTGACTTTTAAGATACTGTGGCCTTTCTCCAAAACTATGTCATTGCCTTGGTTTTCTTCTCTAACTAGTCCACATGCAGATTTAGTGGGATAAAAATAGAGGAAATAGGGATAAGCAATTATAGTATTATTTATATTATATCAGAAGAAGAATGTGTTTTAAGAATTTTCTTTGTATTCTTTTCCTGCATAATGCAAATACTGTTTCTGGGCTTACACGTAAACCAGGGGGGTGCTGTTATTCAAGACAAGACATTTTCCAAATAAAGATTTTGCATGAGTACACTCCTCTGTGATGTTGTTGATATTGTTATCATGAGGTAAAATGGAGCATGTGTTCTGATGTTTGCACTACCTTCAAGAAAGATAAATGTATTTGTGAAGTGTTAAAAGGCTGCAGTATTCTCCAGGGGTCTGCTACCTCAAAAACTGGTGAGGACTGGCCTGTTACAGCATCAGGTACAGATTTCTTTTTTTACTTTAAAGAATTTCTTTCCATATCCACATTGTCTCGGATCAGCACAGACTGTAGTTCACTCATTTCCAGGTTGTGTTCTGCTTGTCTGCTACCTGTAGTGTGTGTTCTGCCTCTGTGTGAGAGTGGATTCCTCCTTTACTGCCTGGCAACCAGCCATGTACACCGGCCAAACCTACGCTGTCAGAGCATTTTCCATTCCATGTCAGTGTTTTCCCCTCCCTTTGCAAAAGTTGATATGGCACTGGGATAGTTTACTTTGGCTGTGTTGCAGTAAAGAATGGCATGTTCTGTATCTGTGCTGATAGGACTTCAAGAGAGCTAAGTTATCAAGTTAATACAGTTTTTCCCCAGGCAAAATGTAGGTTGCTCATGGCTAGAATGTGCAGCTCTGTCTTTTGTCACTGGCTCACAAGCAGGTTAGACCTTACTGTCACACTCACATGTATTGGTTGCTATGTAGAAGCAGTGGATTCATCCCAGTACTTCTCACCTGTCACCAACAAACCTGTGGAACAAAAGAACCAACAGATCTGGGGAGGCTGAAGGTAGAAATCATTGTGGTAGTTTTGCTCTCCTCTTCATCATCCAGCCAACCTAATCTCACTATACCCTCTCCTTTCCCACCTGCTTGAAGTATAAAAATCTCTAGTCCAGCATAATCCCATCTTCTACCCAATTTGAGTCTAGAAACCAATTTTCCTACCTATTTTCTCCTGGTTGGAGAATGCAGATGTTCAGTTCTTTTCAATTGCTGATATATGGGGTTTTTTTGTTTCTACTCTTTACTTCAGTTTTGATCCTTGAATTAATTCAAACATGTTGTTCATTACTTTTTGCAGATGTACATGACAGAATGGGCCCATTTGCCATCAGCTGCAAATGGCAGGAGTCCCCAGGGTCCAAGCTGTCCTGTTACATTCAGACCTGACATTCAAAGCAAGGGGCTGGCCATATGTTGGGGAACCCACACACAGCCCCATAGGAAAGGTGAAAGCATAAGAGCAGAGACCTTTCTGCACTTGCTCCCATGACTCGCATATACCCTGTCTGCTGTATAAAAGTTGATGCCAGCCCCTCCATCCATCAGGGAGCCATCTCTCACTTCTGCTATTGGATGTCACCTGGCCAGCACTCATATGGCATGCTTCAGGGGGCACAGGTTCTGCTTGCTGCCACCAGACAGGGATTGAGGCTGGCCAACACCGTCTGTGCTCCCATCAGCAAACCTGTCCGTGCTCAGGCCCACTGGCCCGCAGAGCACATCAATGGGAAAGCATAATGGTGGCTGATGGTGAGCAGAGGTTGCTCAGCTCTCACTCAGAAGTTTCCTTGTTAAATCAATCAAAACCCCTCCCAGCTGCAGAGCTTCCCTTCACCCCCTCTCCAGCACTAGCTGTGAGAGCCACCAGCTCACTCACCCTTTGCCACTTTAGCCCACACATGCCTGAACCTTGATAATCACATAAGACCCTCAGCTCTTATCTTACTCTACACACATCTCATCTTCCTTATCTCTCCCACTGACCTCTCACAGCCCCTTTGTTTGACCTTTCTGGGTAACAATGGTATGTCACCAGGTTCAATTAAAGTTATTTTATCTCTCCAAATCTTCCCTTTCTTGGGGGAAAGAAAAACAGCCCTCTGGAATCACTTTGCACCATTTATGCAGTGAGGTGCTAACGCCAGCTTGCAGAAGCGTGATACCTCAGGAGATGATGCAGAAAGGAAGGAAGCCAGCTCCTTCCTTTTATCCCTTAAAAGAAGTTCACTTATTGTAATAATAATTGAGATCAAGGCAAATGCTTGGGAAAAAAATATAGGAAAAACCCCATAAATCTCTTTGAGGTGCTATACTATGCTCTGTAGCAGTGTATTTACAGGCTAGCTGTAGCTCACTTTGCCATCAACAGCCAGTCCTTGGGAAGGGCTGGGCAGATGTTGCCCTAAGCAGGGAGCTTCAGCTTCTCCTCTTACCCCTCACCCTGCTTGATTTAGTCTGCAACATGTTTAGACTTCCTTTCCATGTACTGTCCCAGGTACAGCGTTAGCCTCAATTTCAGCATAATAACAACAGCCAGTAGCCTGAAAGCCACTGAACCATGAGCGTGGTGACCTGGCCAGCTCACATCATTCGAAGTGGCAGGGTTATGACATTTTGTGGGCAGGAAAGCTTGTCATTTGTCCCATTTTCTCATTATTATTTTAGTGTAATGTTTAGAGTATAAAGGAAGTCCTCTGCTCTCCCAGTGGTGGGTCACACTATAAATACCCCAGATGGCACAGGACAAGGAGGGCTGTAAAACTCAGGATGTGGGTCACAGGATGGCTGTCTGCTTGCTGTCTGGGAGAACATGATAATAAACTCTTGCAAAGAGCTCTGATAACACCACATGAAAGGAGTACAAACACTGTGGAGGAGATCTTCGGCTGCTGTAAAATGTCACTGCTCTCTTCAGTTCATGATACGCTGCTTTTCTTATTTCCTTCCCTTCTCAGCCTCCTCCTGAGTGCCTGAGGTTGAAAAGTATCCACAAACCATTCTTTGCCTTCTGCATTAATTTTCAGCTCCTTTTCCCTCTCAGTGCAGACACACCTCTGTGTTCCTGCAACATCCTCCTTACCAAATGCAGCTCTCATACAATTCCGACACTTTAGCCAACGGTTGAGGATATCAACACCATGCCAAAAATATAGAGCCCTTTTCCCTGCCCCCAAGAGACACAGGCACTGCAGGGAGGTGGATCGGGACAAACAGAGGCCATCAGGTTCCTGGGAGAGATTTTAAACAGAAACATTCCGTATGTAAAAATCATCCCTTATTCTCGTGGAGAAGTTAAAAATGAAATTCAGGAATTTTGTTAACTCTTGCAATAAGAGGATGTTCACTGAGAACATTGTGCCTTTTATTGCAGTTTTATTATCAAAATATCATTGGCTGTGTCATTGGTGTTTTAAGAATCCTAGGATAATGTTTTTGATAAGATTTAGAAAGAGTATTTGGGCAGAGTGGGAATAATGAAACAATTGCAGATTGATTTCAAACCTTCAGAAATGATCTTTGCAAACCCTCTTCCCCCCTCCCCCACCGCAAAAGTTATTCATGGTTTTGATCTGAGTACCTCAGCCTTCTGAACCACCAAATTGTGGTGTGGACATATCTCTATGGAGTGTCTATTTTGGCTGAATTCAGTGGTTGGTAAATGCTGGAGACTGCATTTATATTTGTACAGCTTTGTTAATGGCTTAGAAATGACACTGCTTTGGCTATGCAAGTAAAGCAGTACAGTTTTGTAACATAAGTCCACATTTCACCCAGACAGGGTTGAAAGGTAAAACTCATGGCTCCTGAGGCAAAGCAGATTTATTTCTTTCTTATTGTCCTTCCCCCTGAGATAGGAACTGCCTTCTGCTGCTAAATCAGCAGGATGTGCCCCGTGACACTGACTCTAGCTGGCTGAAGAGCTGTTAATGGGTCTGAAATCCATCCCCTACCCCAGCCTCTCCTCACACAGCATGCACAGGAGAGGCAGGGAGCGGAGCAAACAGCATGGGAGAGGGAAGCAGAGACCCCTGATATACACAGCTGTTATCTGTGATAAGCTGCATCCTGTGCCATGCTCCACCTCGCTGCAGCAGGGAAGGCGTTTGAACTCCAAGACCCTTTCTCAGTTTAATCCCTATCTGACAAACACACAGCAGGCAGCTGGAGAAAAAAAAAAACAACAAAAGTTCAACCCATCCCAAATGACTCAGTTTCAAAGATTTCTGACCAATTTCCTAAAACTCTGCCCTGAGGATTTTTTTTAGGCAGTGTCGGTATATTTGAACCATATAAATAACTGAAGAAGTTCATAATAGCTGTGGGTGGTGAAGCAAAGAGATCGAGCTGAGATGGGGGGAAAACACTTCAATTATGTGCAGGCAGGGCAGTAAAAAAACAGGCTGCTTTCAGGAGAGTGGCTTCTTTGGAATGGCTGCAGCTGATCTCTGATCTCCCATCAGCCACAAACCCACCCGAGTGCGGCTGTTGGCTTGTGTGTCCCTTTCGCAGGCCATTCCTGAGCACTGTCCCTCTGACAGCCGGGTGTGACGGTGCTCGGCAGCAGAAACTGCTGGGACGGGAGCGGCAGATCTCCTTCCCCATATCCTCCTCATTCATTCTCCTCACGTTAGCGGAGACAAAAGTCACAGCTATGATGTGTGTGTGTCTTAACTTCGTGTCATCTTTGTCATGGGGCTGCGCTGCTGCGCCGACCCCTCCTCTGGTGTGTCCCGACCCTAAGCCACAAGCCGCGGGGAAAAGCCCGTGCTTCCCGCACGCGGCAGTGCCGTCCGGGCGGCCACACGCCGCTCCTCTGAGGGAAGGTTGCCACCGCTTCTGGCTGCCTGTTTATTTCCTTTCCGCAGAAGATTGTTAGTCCTTGAAAAATCATTTCAGTGTTGTTTTGTTTTGTTTATATTGGTGTTCTCATGTGAGGGAAAAGGCGACGGCGCACGCCCGCCTCAGCCCTGCCGCGGGCCTGGCGCAGCAGCGCCACCTGCGGGCCGGGAAATGGCGCCGGGGGCGCTGCCCGCGGCCCTCAGGGAGCGGCGGGGAGCGGCCGAGCCGGGCCGGACCCCCTCAGCGGGGCGACACGGGCTGCTGGGGCAGCTGGCATGGAAACAGGCTGTGGCAGGACAATTTAGCGGGAGCATTCAGAGATAGGGTGGGAAGGGTGGCAGGCAGGTTGGATAGGTAGGAGTTGTTGGGTCCAAGTCCTGATGAACTGGAGCCTGGGCAAGGGACAGAAAAAGCTGGTGGGAGGTGAGGGTAGGGAGGCCAGGTATAAAAGGCATGTTGGCTTGTTGGTCTAGCTGTGACATACTGATAGAAGAATCATTTGGCAGACCTGGATAGGGATAAAAAAATTCAGAAAACCTTTCAATAGAGCTCACACTTCCTTTGATTTACCTGTGAGGCATGAATAGAATAATGGAATCATAGAATATCCTGAGTTGCAAGAGACCCACAAGGATCACTGAAGTCTGCCTCCTGGCCTTGCACAAGACCACCTCAAGAATCACACCATGTGCCATTTATGTCTATCCTGAACCACTTTCTTTTTAACTCTCCTTAGGATAGGCCTACCTGGGATGATGTACCTGACTTCAGCAGCTCCTGCAAGGTCTGCAGAGGCACCCACTACAGCACTGGTGTTGTGCTTCTAGGTGGCCAATCCATCTACTGCCAGCAACCAGTTTATCCTTCAGCATCCCTGAGACATGTTGGTTCACCTTCACCAGATTCCTCAAAGGCAGGGGGACCTGCAACTACACCGAAAGAGGATTTCCCAGGATTAGGAAGTGATGGCAACATGCCCAGAATTACCCAGCAGTGTCACCACATTCACCAGCTACTGATGAAAAGTCTTCTGTGTCTAGTTCACTGACATGTGCTCTTGGTTCTGAACATAACACCTCTACTCTCACTTTGGCCAAAAGAACATCATCAACATGTGGCTCTTCAGTAAACTCTTTCAGAGCATCTTACTTGCCCTGCCCTCCCTGCCCTCCCTTGATGTCATGCCTGGTTTGATCTCATTTACACCTTGCATTCTGGCCAAAACCCTGTGTTTTTAATTCTTTCCTCTTTTTAAACTGGTATGCCAGTAATCAGTGTTCAGTATACACCAACTAACAGCCTATACAGACACACTTTCTCCTAGTCATATTGAATATCAACTTTTGTTAATACAAACTAGGATTCTTTTCGAAGAAAAGAGAGAGCCATTCACCGAAATTTTAATAAAAACAAATAAAAGTAAATGCATGGCAGCCACACTTGTCTCTGCCTGGTACAAACCCAAATTATGAGGTTGGACTTAGATACTCCAGGCTGCTGGACTCTTCTGGCAAGGGAGAATATTTTATTTTTAATTAATATTTCAAAACACATGGGGTTTATTCCAGTGATGATTCTCATGGAAGCACAGCATTAAGACAGTTTTCAAAACTGCATTAAGCACAGTTTCTTCCCACTTGCCAAACCCTAGCAGCCAGAGTTCCATAGCTCTTTCCATGACAACCATCCTATATCCCAGTCCCAACACGTAACTCATAATCCCATTTAACTTTGATACTGCAACTGAATTGTCCCATCCCAATCCTGTGGTTTCAGACCTAGCACAGGCAAACTTGACATTTCACACTTGTATGGAAAATAGCTCAAAGGTGAAAAAGTTTGTGGAGGTTGGCTTTGTTCTTCATTGTTGATTGGGTGGAGATGGTTAAAGAATAGCTGGGAAGGGATTAGGTACCTTATCTTAATGCTGGACAAGGAAAACTGTGTCTTGGCATTTCTTTCATGGGGAGCTGGGTTCCAGGATGACTGGGAACACCCACTGAACAGAACAATTAATTGTTCAGCTGCTCATTAGCCTCACCCATCACTTACACATTTTTTCTCAAAGTTTGAAAGAGCTGTTGTCAAATCAAGGCCATCCATCTCAATTCCAAGTCTACCTTAGATTTTCTCCAACCTTTGAACTTTGTGAACCTCGGTTATGAGGACAGGGACATTTATATTGAAACATCTTTCAAGATTAGCTGGGAGAAAAAAAAGGAATGTTTCAAGAGTGCAGTAGCATGAAGGTAATTTTTCACCCTTGATTCTGATGTAGGCACATTTCATGAACATGACAATGGGTTTTGTGTGCTTCCCATCTTATACAGTGAAGCACTTTGAGATCTGAAGGTAGGAAAATGTTGTACTAACACTACATATTTAGGACTGTGTTCTCTGTTGTTTCTTACCTTTTTTTTCTTAAAATGTTTGTTTTTCCAGCTGTCTACCCACCTTCTCTTTCCTGGGAGATGTGTAAATGCCTTGCTCCACCTCCTTCTCTGTAGTGACACAAAAGGCAGGCAGTGCCATCAAATTGACTGCACTGTGTCAGCCCTGGCTTGTTTCACAGTCCTTGGAATTCACACAGCAAGTCACACCACACAGAATAACATTTTTTACCTATGCTGATCCCTTTGGAGTTACAGACTAAGGAGATGAAGGCCAAGCAATCCAGCTCCATCTGGGCGGGAAGAAACACATGACAATTGCACTCCTTTTGTCACCCCCTCTCTCCTCAGCTTCTAATATTGCCTTTGATAAGGTAGAATATTCATATGAAAGATATTGAAGAGGGAGAAAAACCACAGTCATGATAGCAGGGGAAAAAAAGAAACAGAAAAAGTTACAAAGCAAAAAGAATCTACTCTTGTTTCAAATGAGTAGTATATCGGTCTCTCCTCTGCAGTTCTCTAGTAGCATTTATCTGCCTTTTTTTTTATTGAACTGACCAAAATCAGAGCACAAGCTGCCCTAGAGGGAAATACCTGCCAGCCACAATCTCCAAATAAGTATTTCTCAAGTCTTTTTTTTTTACAAGAAAAACACAAAATCCAGCCTGGTAGAAATCTGCATGTGATGGAAAGAGCTGAGCAGCTCCCTTCTGCTTGGAGCCAGGAAGGGGTGAAACCTCTCCAGGGACAGCTACCACTTCCTCAGGAACATCTTCCTGCTCCCACTGTGGTAAAGGCCAGGTTTGAGTCCAGCAGTTGCAAATCTCACCCTCTGGCCACTTCTCAGCACCTGCAGGCTGCTTCCTGCAGAGCCAGGCCAGCTGCTTTCCAGGGTCTCTAAAGGGCACAGTTTTTTCTTACAATGTTTTTCTGCACAGATTTATTTGCATAAAATGAATGTTCTTTAAACTCCAGTTCTTTTTTTCTTTTTGAAGATCAAAAGCCTAGTGCTCTTTACTGCAGCTGTGTCTATTTTTTGTCATGTAAGCCAGTTTTAAAAATCTACAAAAACCAGCTTTAGAGGGCTCTTCTTTCCTGCAGTGCAAGAGGATTTAGGGAAAACATGTATCAGTGAAAACTAAATTCAAAAGAATAGACATGAGCTTAAATCAAAAAACCTGAAACACAATTTGGGATGATAAATATTCAAGCATATTTTACGTTAGGTATCTAAATCAGAACCTTTGGAGTTCCTGTTTTGGTTCCCACATTTTAGCCCTCAGAAAAATACGTCAAGAGAGGCAATGCTCATAGGGACAGTGTTAAAGTAATGCTTTTCCTTTCTCTTCCAAACAGAGCTTTCTACAAATGAACAGTAACATTTTTGAAGAAGACATTTGTAGAAAGAAAGAAGGTGATTTATATGAGTATTTGTTGTCACATTGATTTAATAAGTGATCAGTTATGGTCTGTGGATTAGTCCTGGAGATTGTTAGTGCAGAACAGAAATCTAGCAACTCAGTCTGAAGAGACTTGTTACTCACATTAAGCAAGAGACATATCACTTTTTGGCAGTGGATTTAGTTCACTACAACTCTTGGTGTCAGTCTAATCTCAGTGAATGTCTAGAGGAAGATGTAGAGGATTCTCTGTGGTCCTTCTAGGGCTTTAAAATACACCAGTCCTTAGCTTATTAGCTTTGAGCCCTATGTGTAGAAATGCCTTTAGATCTTGCATAAAATGCTGTTTTGGAGAGCTCTAGCAAGTCTACTCATTATTTGGGTTGAACAATTTTCTCTTTTATAAATCCCCAGTCTTCCTGTTCATGATTTTGACAAACTTTTAAAAACGTTTCAGCAGGAGAGTTTCCATGACATCAAGCTTAAGCTACTTTCAAGATCCAAGTTAAGGATGAAACAATTTTTATTTTTTTCATGGCCTGAAATTCTTGAGTGCCCTTTCTTGTAGGGGGGGGTGGGATGAGTGACAGTTCTTCCATTCTTTGGAAAGGGCTCACAATGTGGCAAAAAACTGACTATAGTGCAGAGCATGGAGAAGAAGAACAGCCTTTGAAAGACCAGAGCAAGTCTTCAAGGTGCATTTGGACTGTGATTTTATAAACCTCCCAGAGTCCATCCTCTCTGAGCACAAATGGAAGGGAAGCACATATTGCAGCCAAGGACAAGGATAGAAAGGACAGTACTGCCCCAAAACCATGGACTGTTCTTGTCCCTCTGTCCTAGGTGATGCAGGGCACTTCATTCAAGCAGTCTTTGAAGAGGTGGGGTGGTACCACTGAAAGCCAGTGGTAGCTGTACTTTGGGCAGATGAGGTGCCAGGCTCAAAAATCCTGAAAAATCAGGAAAGACGCATATCAAACAGAAAAATCAATTTTCTGGCAAGCTCTGGCTATCATGATTTATACTGGTGAGTCCAGATGGGATCTTCACTCACAGAAATTATAATTACACAGACTGTGTGTTTTCCCACGGAAGGATAACATGGGTATGTCATTCAGAATTCTGAAACTGAGCATAATGACCTTATTTCTGGTATTGCCTAGCTTTTGAATCCTTATCTTGGCAACCTTTGGATTGTTCATCTAATCAAAGTTTTATGTAAGCCATAGTAAGACTCTGACAGGCTGGAATGCTAATTTTATTAGGCAGGCTTCTTAATCTCTTTCTAGTTTTACTCTTCCAATGTGGAAAACACCCAGCCTGAAACTGGGTTATGAAATTTGATTGATCTAAAACTACACTTTTCAGTCATCATCTGTGGATCCCTGGAATGACTGCTGTGGAGTTTGTCCAAGGTGACTGCTTGTTGTCAGTCAGCTTGCATTTGAAATTCAAATTCTTCTCCTCTACTACACAGTTCTTGGTTTGTAAATGAAAAGCATGGATTTGATGCATCAAGACTAATTTTCCTGGTGTTCTACTGCTGATGGCTTGCCAGTGAGGTCTAACTAGATATAAATGAATGTTGCCATTCATTAGATTAGAATAGAATAAAGTTTTTGGAATAAAGATCATATTTGGATGGTTTATCTGGTTTTTTTTTTTTTTTTCTTGAATTGACCACAAGCAAGTTATGACTATTTACAACATATTTGCCTAATCAAAATTACTCAGTGGATCACTCCCTGGTCAAAAGCAATTTAAGAGCAGCCTGTATCTAATATGCACTATTTAGACACTGAATGAGTTGAATGAATTCATGGCTCATAAGGGTGGTTTTGCACCTTGCTCTCCCGCTGGGCAAGTAACACTTAGCTTCAGGTTTTGTGCAAGATCATTCCCATTGCAAAAGCCCAAAATTTTCCTTTTCTGTGAATGTTTCCAAATGTTCCTTAAAAATTTACTGCTTGGCCCAAACAATAGATGCTGTCACATTCAATGTGCACTTGGACACCTGCAGGGGCTCTGGAAAAAAGCTCCTGATTGCTGGACAAGTATGAACAACTTAAAGGCAGTAAATGCTTCACTTCACACTTCCTTTTTATTAAAAAGCCAACAAACTTTTTTGGCCTATATGATATCCCTAAATGTATCACTTGTAAAGATGTGAAAGAATGTTTCCAGAAGATCATTTTTACACACAAGATCTGGCCAGGGAAATTGCTTTGTTGCATACAGAACACCCTCTGGAAGAGCTGTGTGTCACTTCTAGGTCACTGCAGCATATTAGATCTGCAAGAGCAAAATATTTATAACATAACATCATAATCAAAACAAGTAACAGTTGCCCTTGTTCACTGCTATAGGTTTGTTAACTCCTGGCTGACGTGGATTTTGACCCACTCCGACATGTCTGATATAAGCTGTACATTGCTCACTTTGTTAATCTCATATCCTTTTATGAATTTTGAGAGACAAATCTCATAAAAAATTAGAAGCTTCCACATCTTTTTGATAAAATAACTTACTTGTCTTTTAATAACAAATATAAAGAGTTCAGTGAAAGGACAAGAAGTTTTACTCAATTCTTTTGAGTAGAGACATAAAGGCTAATAGGCATAAACTGTTTTTAGGGGAGAGAGAAAAAGGAAGGGGACTAGAAGAGTTTTGGTCTGTTCTCGCCATTTCCCCATCTGCATCCAGTCGTTGTGCTGTTTCTGCCAATACAGACAGCACTGTACATAGCTGTGCTGTTTGTACTCTGCCTCATGGGCAACTGCCACTTGAAGGTTGTAACTGGGCTAAAATCAGGGCCCATGGAGGGGCTGCACCTCAGTTGTGTCCCGCCAGCACCCTGGCTACCCTTGTAGGCAACGAATAGCGGGGGGGTTATTGAAGACCCTGGTTTTTTAGACACCCATTTAGGATGAGACATGCTCAAGACTCCACTGCTCACATTGACCAAGTCTCTGCTTGCTAAGCATTTATTTATTATGCCATACCCAGATGTCTTGCATGTCTCTTGCACTGTTTCTCCCACAGCCGTTTGCACTAGAGCTGAAGCTCCGCTTGCTAATCTTGCTGGGCTGTTCTTGCAAGTCTGGCTGGAAAGTCACTCCAAGTGTACAAGACTTCTACAGGGCCTCAGCATTTAACTGAATAGTTCTCCAAGACACGAGAGCTACATTTGAGCAGGCAGTGAGCTGTGGCAGCTGGGACTGCCCGGTTCCTTGCCAGCTCCCCTAGAGCTGCTGGAGCACACAGGACAGTAGAAGGAGCAGAGTGGTCTACAGAGCACCACAACAACCCCGGGGTTGGTTTCGTCTTACTGAGACATCTCCTGGGATGTCAGCAGGTAAGAAGGAGATTGAATTCCTTCTCTTCCAGATGTGTCACATTTCCATACTAAACTATTCTCACTTCAAGAACCTTGCTCACATGCACTTCTCCCCATAATTCAGTTTTTTCTTTCCTCTGTAAATCACATGCACTATAGACCATTTATGAAAACAAGACCTATGACAAAACCCTCCTAACACCAGTAAATCTTCTTTTAATGAATTGGGCCTGTAGCTTCAATTATGAAGCTGGGATGTGAGGGCTCCTGAGTGAGCCATGCCAACAACAACACAGAGGCAGATCACTGTCATAAGGGTGTTAGGAGAGTCTCGGGAAAGGCTTGGACGCTCCCTCTTTCCCTTCAAGCACTTTCACATCTGCACTGTATTATATCTCCATCCACATGACTTCGCTGGGATCTCCAGTGTTCTTGGGAGTATTTACATTATAAGAAAAAAATCCATTAATTTATTTGTTCAGTCTTCCACATAAATATATCCATAGTCTAGTGTGAAGCAGCTCATATTTATGTGGCTTGCTTTGTTTTCAAATGCACCTGGCCTGGATTTTCAGTTTTGCAGTGTATGTAAAGAATTAAACCCTTTAATTACATTGGGAACCCTCTGGATCACATTTTTACCCTGTTTCTGTGTACTATATTCCATAGGACACTACTTTCCTTCAGCATTAGTAGGAATAAAGCACTTTCAGATATCCTGCAGGAGCTGGATGGGCCACTTACAGGGAGGGACAGATCTAGTGGCTCCCACAGGGCCAGGTGATATGGGAATGATGAAGGTATTATTTCTGTCCTTTCCCTTGGGAAGTACATTTGGGCCATCCATAAGACAGGGTGCTGCTGAACCCAGTTTTCTCTTTAGCTGTGAGAAATTGCCAGTGGACTGACATGTGATGGTCTTATCCTTCTGGCCTTGGGAAGAGAGAAGGAGGCGAAACATAAAGGAAATATTCACCCTCAAACCCTCCTGCTCTCATCTGTGACCAGTATGATGATAAAGGCACTGGGGGTGGAGGGATCAGGTTGCTTCAGGTCTTACTCTGTGCAGGACCTCAGACTTCTATCTTTAATGTAGAGATCATGATGATTTTCACCCATTCTTGCTATATTGACACCAGTAAGAAGCTTTTCTTGCTACCTGCTTCTTCTGTTGGCCTCGCAGAATAGTTCTTGAGTCATCTTGGTACTGTAGTAAAACTCAATATTTCAGAGGACCTCTTTGACTCCATTTTAATTTTTAAAAGCCTGCACTTGTCCTGTCTTCTGTCTTCTTGAAGCAAACTGGGTCATGATGATTTAGTGATGGAAGATTCCGTGGTTGAGAAGTGGGAGAAGGGAATATTAAAACAATAAATTTCACTTACTGGAATGCTTGGCCTAGGAACACCTGTTCCTGTGGATTTTCATCACTCAAAGTGGATGCTGGTCTAGTAGGGCAACTGCAGCACATAGACACTCTTGTGGACTGCAAGATGGACTGCAAGTTTGCTAAAGGGAGATCTCTGAGCATTAAGGAGAACTACTAAAAGTTTTCCATGTTGTACTATCTTCTTTCCTTAAGTTACATGGTTTATTCCTACTGGTAAGAAAGAAAAACATATTGTAAGTATGAATATTTCCAACATTTTCATCTGAAGCTGGGCTTCTGCACAATGTTAAGGATCCAACTTTGTTATTGCTTTTGTTTCTGTGAAAGTGCCTGGCTTATACAGGAGCTTCACTTTGGAGGAAATTGCAAAAAATTTGGGGAATATTTAGCTGCAGACTTTGTGGTTTCCTTATTAAATCAAAAATAAAAATGGAATTTGTTGGGTTGCAGCAAATATGTATTCTCATGCGTTCCCTTGCTTTCAAAATATTCTGATGAAACCAGAATGCATTCTGCACAAAATGCCTGTTCTGCTTAGCCCTACCCCAATCCTGAATTAATGCACAGTCCCGCACAACATTGCTTGGCAGGGGAGGGCTGGCCGTGCAAGAACTATGTGTACAGCTGCTGGAAGATAGGGAACAGTTGTCACCTCTGTGTGTACCCAAGCATGGGAAAAAGGCTGCAGATGTTTCAGCTTCTGAAGGGCCACAACAGTTTGGGGCATGGTGGAGGAGAGATGTGTGGGTACACATTCAGCCTTCTGGTGCACGACAGCCACCTGACATCTGTGGCGCTTGGGAATTTCAAGATGAGTACTTCCCCTGATAGCTCAGTTTCTGAAAACCAGTTGGGAGCACATCAGTAAGGTCAGGTATTGCTCGTGAGTCAAAAAAGAGTCACTCTTAATCTAGACATCAAACTGTAAATATTCTGGTCTGGAAAATCATTTTACTGGTATAGACTAACCCCATGGACTTGGGGTCAGCTGCATAACCCAGAAGGAGATTTCAGGGAAGGGTGTGGCTGAGAAAGCAAGAGAAAAGACTCTAGGACTGCGGCCAGTTTTAGTCAGAGGAACTGCTTTGTTATTTATTACAGCTGCATGGTGTTTTTAACTACAAACTCTGTTTCAGACCCAGGCTGAAACGGGTGCTGCAGCAGTTTGTATGGCAAAACAAACTACAAATCCCTCATGACCCACTGTTTGAAAGTCCTTTGAAAGCATTGTTTGTGCAGCAGCAGGACTCTTTTCAAACCCTACTCTGGTTGCAGCTCTTATTTCTAAAGGCACAGCTATAAAAACAAGTGACTGTGAGGACATGCATGTACATCACATCATGTTTTCCACAGCAAGATCCCATTCACAGCCTGTGGTAAGCAGAACAGTCCCTAACCATAAAGAGAAATTTGCTCCAAGGCAAGAGGAAGAAGTTGCCACTAGCAGCTACACTAATACTGTAAATCCACACCTCCACTTCATTCAGAAGTATCTCTAGCTGTACCCTGTGTTACTAAAGCACTTGTTAGAGGTGCAGTGCTGCAAGAAGCACCTGTACAGGAGGTACCTGCAAAGTGCACGGGGTGTTGGAAATGGCTGACTACTTGTGCAGTCAGTGGGAAAAGAGAAGTGTGTCCCTTTATACATCTATGTGTTACGGTGTTATCTGCCTCCTCCATCCATTGCCTGGAAAATTTTGGCTAGTGGGATGTTTTTTATATGAATCCCAGTCTAAACTCTCACAATTAAAAGGAGATGGGCTGAATTTGCTGTCTCTGCATTGGACACAGTGTGGTTATTGGTCATGTCAACAGCATGTGGAAGTAGTGGGGACCTGCTGTAGGTACTTGCAGCATCACAGGAAAACAGCTCCTGCACTTCTGATGAGCTCCTATGGGCACAGCATGGCCCGGGCTGGTGGAAGACCCTTCTCAATGTGTGGAAAGGCCGTAGACTCAGTGCAGACTTAATTTTATGGACTTCATTCACAGACTTCATTATATCTGTTACTTTCCTTTATATGAGCAAAAGGGAAATAGTGAGAGAATGGTATAAGGATTGTGTTTGAAGTCTACCCATATTTACCCTCCAGCTAGGATTTTGAGTGCCTCTAATTCCCTAAATTAGTGACAAGGTTAAATATTGCCAGAGAACTATGGGCTGAGGTTGGAGCTCCAGCCAGCCAATATCTAGGTATTAATTTAAAATGTATTATTCATGAACACTTTATTACTGTTCACATTAAATCATTATAGTTCTTTCAGTACCAATGTCCCTGCTTCACACGAGTGGTGTTTAATATCAGCTGCTGTTCAGTCCTTTCTAGCCAAATAAAATCAGCCTTAGTTCATTCTGTCTTGCTTGGATCAACAAACATGGAACATAATGAATTCCTCTGCTCTGTCACTTATCTTGCCAGGCTAGGAGAGGGAATGCACCACCACAAAACATTCCCCAGCGTTTTCCTTCGACAGCACACAGTCCAGCTTGTGCAAGGACCATGACAGTGCCACAGGATGCTGTGCCCTCCCAGCTCCTCTGTCTGCCAGCACAGGAGAGCCACCACGCCTGCCCTCCTTGACACAGCTGCTTTGGGAGAGCAATTCGGCAGTGAAGTGGGTCCAACGGTTAGACTGCTTTCCAGAAAGACTCAAGGAGGGATATTCCCTCTTCCTCTCTCCTCCCTAGTAGCCCCTGTCCAAGGCACAAGCCCTGTGAGAGCAGCCCTGGTGCTGGGCTCGCAGCACAGAAGGTCTAGGCTCCGCAGCAAGTAATGGGAAACCAGCCTATCCCTTGAGTGAGGCTGACACATAATGATGGAGACTGGAAATTTTGAGTATACCCAAACCAATCTCTATTAAGAGTTTGAAAGCTGGGCATTGGGAATGTTTCTGAACCATGAAAGTGATACCAAGAACAAAACCATAGAATAATGTTAGGTTCTTTTGATTAAACCTAAAATGTTCCCAGTATTACTTGAAAACTAGAAACAGAAAAAAATTATCCATCATGTTATAGATAACTTGGCTGCAGAAATATGGCATCAGCATATGCTGAAAAGTAAAAGCTGACATGATTAGTAGACTATTAATTCTAGCATCAGCCTTGCCTGCATGAGATCCATATGTACAGAAAATAAGGTCTTTGGAGAAAAGAACAGAGTTTCTGTATGTCTGTAAAGCAGGTGGAATAGGTCTGAGCATTAGATTAAAAACTGTGATATCAAAAAAATTGGAAATGGCCTTTGAAAATGTTTTCCCATTTGAAGAGTTGCCACAGTTTTGTGCTTCTATTGAAGCTGGATGACATCCAGAAATTTAATTCCACTGATCTGGTTAGGCTGACTTGGATCTGGCATCCATGCAGGTGCACCCAAAAACCAGGTTTTCAAAACACATTGCAGGTCCTGGAGTTCATAAAAGCTGTGATTACAGAACTTGCAGTCAGTGCTCTATGTGATGCAGTTTGCATGATAATGCATCAAACCCTGGTCCCCAGATCTCTCAAGCCTCTGGATTTTTGCACTTGCTGTTTTCCCAAGTGCCTTAATTCAGAAAGTGCAAACACCTCTTTCCTCATTTATAGGGAAAAAAAAAAAAAAAAAAAAAAAAAGGACTGCCAGTATGATCAGCCCCATAGAACTGCAGTGGTTTTCATTTCCCAGGGAAAATTAAGAAGAAATTGCATCCTGCTGAATTTTGGCAACAATTTGGCTGGGGAAGGTCCATAAACAAAACACTATTAGCAAAAGTCTTGTGAAAAAAAAAATTCAAGATCACTTGATTCAGAAAATCTTGTTAAATCATGTTAAATGTTTTCTATGCATCCGTGAAGGGTGTGACAGCTGGTGTCTCCCTATCATTGCAGCCTGGGTTAAATTACAAATTATACACATACCGTCCTCTACTAGCCTCCCTCTCATGAATGCAGCTTAGCCCTTCCAAATCAATTTGGCTATAGCATTTTCTGGCCTGATCTTTAGTATTTTAACACTAATAATGTGTGTTGCAGTTCATCTATCCCAGGATTTTTATTTCCTCGGTGGGATCTGAGGAAATTCATGTTCCCTTTCCCAGGAAAGGCAGTAATTTCCTAATGGTGGATGAAAGCTTGCCACTCTCTGCTGAAATAGCTGTCCCTCACCCAGGAACATGCTGTGCTGTGCAGCTCCCAGCCATGCCTTGTCTGACCTCCAGAAGTCACCCCATACCACATCTCACGCATGGGAATTGTGACAGCCAGAGCAAACCCACAGAAGATCAGAGATCAGTAGACTCTTTCCTATCCATGGCCTCTCTACCATTTTAACATTACCACATTTAATTAATTCCAGAAATCCTTATGTTAAAAATCCTGTTTGCAGGTGAAGGAGAAACTCGCCATATATTACTGGAAACCTGAACAGTAATTTAAGAATCACTGCTAGTCTAGATTCTAGTCTAGATTAATTGTTACAGAGAAAGAAAGAATAACAGTGAAGTTAAAATTCTTTCACACACACCTGATTTCTACCCGTTTTCCTGGTGTCAGGCTGCTCCTCCATGTCCTGAGGCAGGTGATCTCAGTCTAGTGGGGCTGAGGCATTGCAGTGAGTCAGGGACATCCAGAGGGTTTTGCAAGAACTGTGATGTTCAGGTTGATGGTGTTTCCTTTCTTGATCTAGGATCCACTTGAAGTAGTTTTCATAAGTTTTCTAACTTGCTTTTTTTACACCTTTCTCCTTCTGCACTGGTCTGAAGCTCCATGTTCCTCTGGAATTTACTTATTTTACATATTTTTGGTATTGTTTCTTTTTCTTATTTTACCCTTAAAACAAGTTTGTTCAGTTCCACATTTATTTAACTTCATTGAACTAACTCTACTTGAATTTTATTGAAGAGAGAGATATTTGTAACTGTGGGATGCTATAAAGGACCAGTGCCAGCCTGTGCCACAGTTCTTGCCATCCCATGCCTGTGCTCCTCTGTGCTGGATCCCGTCTGTCCACTTCTCCATGGATGCTGTGGCTGACCTGTCCAGTCCTACACTGCATTATTGTATAGATCAAAACCAGCTTATTCTGCATAGAATAACTACAGTCTCTATAAAAATGTGGCCATAGCATGCAAAGATGTATAAAAGTAAAACAAACTAACTTTGCACACACGGTCACTTAGAGAACTTACTGCCACATCTAAATGAAGCAAAACAAAGTAAAACAAAACTGCAAGCAGGTCAAGAAGAGTTCAGATAGAGCAGAGCCCAAAAATCTCAGTCTTGAGTATTTTGAAATCCAGTGCAAACCTTCTGGCCTGAGAAAGGCAGTGCTGCACTACAGGGCTACTTCATCACATGATGCCCTGCTCAGCTTAACAGGCAATAGTTTTCCAGTGCCTCACATGAAAGATTGCAAGCGTTGAGAGGATGGATGAGAGGATGGATGACAGTGACACATGAAGGCAATAGCATGTCTCAAGTGTTAGACCAGTCTGTGCTTTTTTGATTAGCTGTTCGAAAGCTGCTAGTGGAGAAATGCTGCTGAGGGTGATGGAACAGGTATCTCTTGCTTTTTATCTCTTGAGCTTCTGGCCTGTCTTAACAGAGGCAAATGCTGGGTTGGACAATCCAAGTGCATCCCAGAAGGCCTGGGATGGTGCACCTCCTCAGGATACCCTGCTTACTTCCAGAAGGCAGCAAAACATTTCACATTTGGCATGGGCAGCACATAAAAATTTTTTATTTTTCCTTCTAGAGACATAGTTTCCTAGATAAATAGCACCTAAGAATTCCTGGCATCACTGCAGTATATTCTGTTCTTTAAAGAGATATGAGTGGTCATGTCTGCCTCAGTCTGGCTTTCACTGAGGTAGAGCCATGGGGCACTGGGCACTTTCATCCCAAGTTGTCAGTAGGTCTCTGATCCTGACAGTCCTGCTGTAATAAGATACCGAGTGCCACCAAGCAAGGAAAATGCCATTTCTATTTGCAAAAGGGACACACTTCCTTGGGTAATAAATGAAGCAGGTTACTGTCCATATGGGCTGGCAGTTATCTTCAGCTCCTTGCTCGTTGATTTACTGTGTGTGGGAGCAGCTTGGCACATCAGTATTGCAAATGAAATACCAAGCAGATAGGTGATCTTTTGAGCTTGCATCTGGGAAGGAAACAACTTTCAAACTGAGGTTCAGCTCTTCTTAAGTTCAAATCATGGCACTCAACTAATCAAAGTGTTTGATCAGCAGTTTTCAGGCAGCTCCAGTGTGCACAGACTGTTCTGGGCTTTTTCTTCTTCCTCTCTCTCTCTCTTTCAGCAGTCAAATTTTACTTCAAAGGCTGGTTGAAGCTTTTAGACTAGTATTATGCCACTCACTGGCTAAGTGGGAGCTGCTTAAAATCCAGCATAATTGCATTGTCTTTGTGTATCTGTTTTCCTTGGGTCCCTCTGGTGTGTGAAATCAGTGGGTCTCAGAACTATTAGGGCCAGGCACAGTTTAGCCAATGAAAATGCTAATTAGGATGGAAAAATATATTGTATGCATTCCACATGTTTAGCTCTAAAAAAACCACGAAAAATCCACACACTTAACACTCTAAAAATGTCAGATCTCTCAGACAATGTCTTGGGAGTTCCATAAGCCTCAGTAGAGATTATTTTGTTAATGCCCCCCTGATAATTAGATCCACATGCACACAGGATACATGATAAGCCCTGTCTTGCCTTTCAGCTTCAGGCCTGTGACAGTGGCTTGTGTTGAACTTCAGGGTGTGTTTTAAAATAACACAAAAATACGTCAACTAAATATTGAAGCTACCAAATGAAGCCCCTGGGCTAGGAGAGGCCAGTGTCCCCGCTGTGCAACCCACCTATGCTGCCTTGTGTCACATCCCACACAGCCAGATGCTCCATCTCCTACAGGACCTCTGTCTCACCCAGGGTACAGCAGCTTAATTAACCAACAGCTAATCAAGAGCTGGGTTTCATCCTGTTCCTCACATGGTAATCCAGGAGCTTGGGTCCTGTAGCCTAGGGCAGGGTCAGACCTCCAACCCCACAGCTGGAGCTCAGCAGCCAGTTGTCAGAACCCAGCTGGTGAGGATGTGGCTGTCCTCCACCTTCTCCAGATATCCCATCCACCTCAACACACATGGTTGTGTCATCCTTCCCTTCTTCCCGTGGGCAGACTCCACTGATTTCTCTGTCCTTTACTTCCAGATAAAGGCAGGATGTTAAATCCTGTCCATTGCCACTCTGTTGGCAAAGGGACATTTGGGACCCTGTGGGGGAGCCTGTGCCTAGCACAGGGGGACCATAGGGCAGCCCACAGCTGCTCAGTGCCTGCAGCAGCAGGAACACAGCTTCTGGTGGCACATGTCTGAGCCAGTGCCATGCAGCAGCAAAGGGCAGTGGGGCAAGCTCATGGCTGGGGCACCTCAAGAGCTGTGCAGCTTCTGTGTCTATAAAGCATGTGAGAAGTGTAAGTTCTGTGAGGCAAAAGTGACCCTTAACTTGGGGAATGTTTTTGGAAGGGCGTGTATCTGCAATGGCAATGTCAGACAGCTGCTGCAGCACTGGGGTACCTGAAGGAGGCTCAGCAGAGAGGCTACAAAGGAGGCAGTCGACGTTTACAGTGTGCTGAGCAGTGTGTGTTTTATTTCAGCCTTACTCTTGGAAATGGATGAACTGGTTTAAACTGCACTCTCAGTGTCACAGGGCCTCTTATAATACCAGCACTTTGCTGACCATTTCTGAGAGATGAAGGAGGTGAGAGCGCATTTGCACCCGCTGGAGGAAGGGCCCACTTAGCCCTTTGCTTTACCAGCCTCCCCACCTGCTCCTTGCATTGGGTCCACAAAGCCTCTCATGTGCCCCCAGCTCTCTGCTCTGGCACCGGTTCAGGAGTGAAGAGGCACAAGGGGATGGTTCCCCCACATGCTTGGCATGTGTCAGGGCTTGCCTTCCCTTCCCTCAGCCCCAGGGCTGCTGTGGAGACATGGAGGTTATGCATTAGTGCAAGAGGAGGGGATCCTCTCCTTTGGAGGAGGAGAGCATTAAAATATAAATAACTGCAGAAAATGAAAATTATGTTAAGAAAACAAGCCCGAAGGTTTTAACTATTAAAGTGAAAAAATAACATTTCATAAACATAATCTTCCTAATACTCCATAATGTACTTCTCTGTGTCACGCAGCACAATAATTTCCTGTTCAGCTTCACTTTCTGAGCAAAAGCAGAGACCAAGATTGGCAAGCTGTAACAGGAGAGCCGGGGCTCTCCCCCGGCCCCAGACAGCAGAGAGCCTGCTTTCTCCTGCTTTACTCTCAGCATAAGCCCGCTCAGCCACCGGGTGATCTGCTTGAATCGCTTCTTAACCGAGTCAATTAGACTTCTATGGCAACAGCCTTGTTTGTGTGTGAGTAAGGAAGGGGATTTGTAGCGAAGTAGTGAAGGGGGAGGGAAGAGAAGACATTTGGCTAAGAACTGCTTACACAAGTAAAAACCATATTTCCTCCACATCTTCCTTCAGAGTAAGTTTTTGGAGAATGGGAGATCTAGAAACATGTAATTACCACTTGCTTTCTCTACAGTTGGGGTTTTTTTTGTTTGGGCTTTTTTTTTTTTCTTTTCTTTTCTTTATGGTATTTATGGTAGAAGCCAGCTTGCTTTGAAGACTCTTGGATGTACCTGCTGCTGTGTTCCCAGTGGAGATCCGGCTCATGCTCGGGGTCTGCTCTCCCTCCGCTGCCGCTTTCCTCGCTCCACTGCCCCCACCAAGAGTCGAGTTTCGCACGTTGTACGGCACGTCCCGACTCCCGAGGTGCGAGGACGTTTGTTGATTGTGCTCGACTGAATCCAGATTGCTTTTCCATTTTGGTAGAGCTATATTTAGGCCGCCCAGTAACTGCCCTGGACTTTCTAAAATAAATCAATGCACAAGGCTGTGATGTAGCGGCCGCCGGTGCCAGCGCGGAGCCCAGCCTGCCCCAGCTCTCCGGGCTTTGAAGAGCCGCGGGCAGACATTCAGCGCCAAGTTCGGGGTTTATCGAGTCTCTCCTCCTGCCCCGCTCTGCCCTTGCGTCCCGCCTGCCACCTGCTGACCTGCACCCAGGTTAATGTAGCTCTGGTATGAATTCAGCTGAATTACAGATTTGCACCTATGCAGAGAGGTCAGAGCTCCTGGGGTATTTTCCTACTTTAACCACCACTTGACACATATTTAGATTTATTAAAAAAAAAAACAAAAACAAACTGTCCATCTTTGACCTCTGCAGGAAACAAATCAAACAAAACAATCTCTTCTATTACAAATTTGGTCCCAAATCTGTATTTTAATACCAGGGATCCACTTAGAAACTGAACTAAAAGTTCAGTTTACAATCTGAACAATTACTGACTGTAATTTTCCTAAGTTGTTCCGCAAAACTTGGAGAGTGCAACACAAGAAATTTTTTCCTTACTCATTGAATACTTTTTTTTTCCCCTTAATGTGGACTGGACATTGTGGAGCTAGTTAGAAAGTAAATCTGCAGGAATTAGGTCTCAAAGCTTAAACACAAATTTTCCTTATTTCAAAAGTATAAAGACTGATTTTGGCCCATGTCTTTACCCACCAGTAATTTGGTTTGTAACCCCATACTGTCACTCTATCCTGTGGAGACTTTGCAGTGTTTGTGTAAGGTTCACTGACATTATTATCTTACAGACTAGCCAGTGAAGTTCCCTGCTCGCAGACATCAGCCGTGGGCTTGTGCTAGAAGCATCATTCAGAGGTTTTTGCAGAACTGAATTCCCACTGGGCTGGCAAGGCTGTGTGCCAGCAGCCTGTCTGGCCCCACAGAGTGGAGGATCTCCAACATGAAACTGAGTTTCATACCTAAAATATCAACCTTGAAGACAACCACAATGTCCTTTATTTAGAACTCATTTGAGACAATGTTAGTAATTATTTGGCTGTTCAATTTTTGTTGTTGGGATAGGATTTTTATCAAGCTCATATAGTTGAAGCACACATGGGTCACATTTGTAAATAAAAGGAATCATTGCTGGGGTCATGTAGATCTTGAACAGCACCCAGTTCACCGAGGTGCAAACTTGCCAGGCAATATGAACTTCCAAAGTTCAAAGGAATGGTCAAAGCCTACCAAATTGCAACATTTCTCATAAATAAAAATGCTCCAATGGATCAGCTGTCAGGAATTTAATGCCTAATCTGTCCCATCATTGACTGGAGTGATAGGGACACTGCAGTTGGAAGGATGCCATTCTGGGAAGCTATCACATATAGTCTGTAAATTAATTCTTGAAGATTTTCAGCAGTTTTGTCTAATCAGCTCTTTTTTTGCTGTTTTGTTTTTAAGAAATACTGTGACTTCTGCTCCAGTAATCTGGCCAGACCCAAGAGTGAGAGGCTGAGAAGCTTCAAATCAAATCAGATGTGAGAGCTAAATAAATTGGGGGGTTCTTGGCAAGATTTCTCAGAAACATAGAAACAGATGTAAAAAGAGGCACAGAAGGAACAGCAATGCCTCAGCTGCTCCTAATGAGGGTCCCAGCACAGAGCTGGTTAACCCTGCTCAGGGACTTGCAGGCTCCTGGGTAACCAGAGGAGAAGCTGAAAATGCAGTGTCAGCACATACAAGAGTTAAAATGGCTCTTTCCAACCTTGTGAGCTGCCACCACAGGCTGCTGGTATTGTGCTGTGGCATGTATTGCACAGCCCAGCAAGGCTTCTGTCTGTCTTGTGAGTTCTTGTGCAGCAACCATGAAATGATCAGTTCTGCCATGTTTGGCAAAGCTTAACTAGAGAACATGCCTGAGAAAATGCAGACTGCATGGACTGTCACTGTCACCAATGTAGCCTATTTGGTGGGAAACTGAAGGTGTATGAAGGATTCAAGCAGAGTCATTTTCCACTGATGTCAGATTTGGGGCCTGTCGTGCTGCACGAAAAGTGCCAGCAAAGTCTTTACTGAAAGGAAAAAAATAGAAAATATGTCATAAGACCCCCCCCAGAAGAAAGGTTGCTCTAAACACTGGTTGGAAAAATTCCCATGCACTTCAAGTGCCTGTGGTTACATTAGTCATGCAATGACAAGAAAATAGTCTGCTCTGGAGGCTCTGGTGGCGGCTGGGAGAGTGGAATGGAGCTGACTTCTCTCAACTCTTCCACCTTTCCTTTCCAGACCAACAACAAAAGGGGAAGAAGCCACTAACAAACATGCCTGACAGCTCAGGGCTAAGCCAGGGAAGCTGATCTGTTGCTGAAGCCATGCTGAGGACAGCAGGAGAGGAAGACATGCACTGATTATTTTCAAGTACAGAGAAGTAATATTTTAGCAACTGTTTTGAAACGCAAACAAGGAGAGGTTTACTGCATAATGTTTCCTGGCTTTGAGGTAATCTTTGTTACAAAAGCAAGTTATCACTTGTAGATTTTGTTTCATTCCTGATTAACCAAACTCCAGACTGCCTGCCTCTGAAATACTCCTATTTGGTGACTCTGTCATTGCTAGAAAATGAAAAAGAACTCTTGACTGCTTTGAAAGCTCTTTTCTTGCCTTTTTTGGTAGCATGTCCTACTACAATAATTCTGTCGAAACACAAGCAAAGGACACTTTCAAACTGCTAAGCAAAAAGCGAAACAAAAGCATAAAATATTCAGGGGGGTAACCCATGCTTTAAAGATTGTATTTCTGAGCATTGTGTCATGTTCTGATACGAGTGGTAATGCCCTGCAGCTCCTGTAGTGGTGAGGTTTGCAATACTGATATCCAGCAAGCAGGTAAAGAACTAAATAATAATGTAAAAACTGATTTTTTTACATGGAAAAGAAATTCACAAAAAAACTAACCAAAATTGATCCTTACTTTTGCTGAAGACCTGGCATTGGGGTAAGTATGTTCCACAGCAGTGGCTCACATGCCCATTCCACTTCCAGGGTGTAGCTCCCATGCCAGACTAAGCCTCACAGGATGCCCCAGCCATCCGAGTCCCTTAAGCAGGAGGGGCTCAGCAAGCCCAGGGAGACCCCAAGGAAGAGAAGCATGGAGCTCAATCTAGTGGTAAATTAGAAGTGGCAAACTTAAAAGATTCTGGTTTCTTATGGTTTCTAGGAGTCCACTTGTTCTTTATGAAGCCAACAGTCTGAAAACTGAGTGGCACTGAAAATGCAGTTTTCATGGGGGAGTTAGCCTGGAAAAATGTTGGCCACCTGTGCTAACAAAAACAACTTGCTGCTGAGCCAGTCCTGGGGAAGTACCTGCAGAGCTGAATGTGCCACATAGTTAGGAGGGTTTCCATGCCTCTGTGTTCCTGGCCAGAGAATAAGGGCTGAGTATGGACACAGAGGATCTCAGTGGAATGCAAGGCAGGTCACGAGCTGCAACAAGGACGGTCAGATGGCCAGTGGTAGGTGTTTAGTGTATCTGTCTCATGGTTTTGCAAAGTGAATTTAAAGTATCTTTATAAGGAGAAGCTGAGGTACTTATAATCCATTAAACTTGACAAGGAACATTACTGGATATAATACTGTTTCCTAGTGGTCTTGCTGGGATTAGAACCCTTGTTGTAATAGCTATTCCTATTTGTGTTGTTATCCTTGCTAACGTCTATTTATCTCCTCTCTGTTTATCCCTGCATTTCTTTCAGTTAGCACTTGCAGCATCCTGTGGTATTGGGGAGGAAATTTGGACATGAAGTTGCACAGCAGGGAGAAAGTTCTCTGTAGTAGTAACAAGCAGCAAGAAAAGATATGCAACATTTAACTTATTTCTTGCTTCCTTGCCCTGGGTAAGCTGGTACAAATTGTATTTCCTGTTACACCACAAGAACTGCAGAGGGAACATGGGATACCAAGGGATTTAGCTAACAGGAAACAAAATGTGTTTGTATTAATTGCTTAGTTCTCAACTGTGTTAAAAATATTTATATAACAATAACAATCTATTTCATAGCTTACGTATGACTTGGTATTTCCAAAGACTCTGTTAAACAACAGTGCTTGCTGGAGCCTCTGACAGTGAGGACAGCTTGTATGCACATTAAAATGGATAGGTTGTAAGCAAACAGACATTGTATTTTCTGGCAGAAGACCCAAACTCAGATCTAAAACTTGGAGAATTGATAAAGTTATGAGACCTTAGCAGAAAGTTTGGGAAATCTTATCTTCAAGGAAGGCTACTTTTTGCTTCAGTTTGTGGTACTGCAGCCAGGGGGAGCATCTACAGATACAAAGACAAAAAAACCACCAGCACAAAAAATTTGCAGGAAATATGCAGCTCTCTCATGTAAGGGTGTTTTATGAGTGTCCAGAACTGCTCTAAATCTTTCCTTGTCGAAGCGGAGTCTCACTGTTGTTGAGAACTGCTAGAAAATAAATTACAAATAAACCAAGCTGTACCAAAATTAAATGCTAGCTGGGCTACAGCCTCACAGATAATATAAGTTTGAATTTCTGCACAGCTGCAATATATGTGTCTGAGGCAGATGGACTGGCATTAACCTTCTTTTCAGAGAAAAACTGAAACAAATGACCAAAAAAACTACCAAAGGAGGGAGGGAGGGAGAGAGAGAGAAAAAAACCCATCCCAGATAATGAGACCGCAGAGCAACTTGTTATTTGGAAATTGGTTTCTCACCGAGCCGCTGTGTCTGCAATGGGCTGAGCTAATCCCCAGTCCTAAGCACTAGCAGGATTGATCTTGGCTGAACTTTGTGACTCTTGTCTGTCATGCTTAGTGAGAGAGGAGCCAACAGTCGCTAAAATACCCATTCTCCCCATGGCTGGGCAGTTGCCCTCCATCCCCGGTGTGAGCAGGACTCCTGCTCCTCGCATGCCGAGCTGCCGGTGACGGGGTGAGAGGAGAGTGCTGGGGACTGTTCAGCAGCTGTGCTCATCACAGGGCTCTGGTGCTGAAAAGCGACTCAGCCGAATAGTTTAACACTGGTTGGCCTTAAAAATAAGAATGAGGGAAAAGTATGAGAAGTACATTGAACCTCCAAGGCTTGTGAGCACAGACAGCAGTCTGAGCCAGCCAACTTGCTCAGATCAGGGGAATGCAGCATGAGGGCTTGTGTGTCTCTAGCTTGCGTGTGCAAAGTGACCAACCCAAACAAAATCAAAGTGGTTTATAGACTGCTAAGAGCACAGCACTTAGAAGTTAGGCTGGTTTAATTAACACAGCTCTTTATGCCATAACGAGACTTGCTTTTCTTTAAATATATGTTTGAGACCTTGAGCAATCTGAGAAAGTATAGAATAAGAATAAATTTAGATCTCCTTGGATTAATTGTCTTGTGTGCACCTTTGAAACACTCAACACCCTTACAAACTTTTCTGTAAAGTTTGTGGAACTTCATGGCCTTCATTATTAAAGGTATTGAAGCCATTTTTATCAGGGAAATGTGGAATCCTTTCTCTCCATCACTTCATACTGAACTTGCATCAACTCCATTTGATTTTATGTTATTTCTTGAGAATATGACCCAAGCTGACTCCAACATCAGGGGAGAGAGAAAAGGTCAGAACCATAAATTTTTGACCTTGCTGAGTGAAAGTAGACATTACATTTAAATTCCTGTTACTAATGGTTGCTATACTTCATGGCAGTGCAGGCAGCACAAAAGGGCACCAGCAATGACATCTTTCATCACTTGTGCTAAAATGCTCTTTGCTTACTGCCTCTTGCATGGGGTGCCAGCAAAATGAGATGTAAATGGATCTGTTGACAAACAGGTTAAATGTCAACACCCACAATGATACGTTGTTAATAGTAAGGGCACAAGATATTACAGAATTGTGTAAAAGGGGCAAGTGCTGAAAGGTGAGCAAAGTTGTTATCACGGTTATTTACTGTGTAAGTACCACGGTTGGACTGCTGGCTCTGGTTCAATGCAGATCTCATCCTAATCTCCCTTTTCTTTCCGACAGCCTCTCTCCAGACTTTGGGGCTGATGGCCCTTGTGGTTCCCCTGTCAGTGCTGCAATGCAGCAGGAAGACTCAGAGGACGCCCACGGAGGCACCAACCCCTCTTGGGACCAGTAACTAGGGACTAAAATGCCTTTTGCTTGGTGGAAGCTGTTCTGGGGGATGGTGAGAACTCCTAACAAGAGATGTTAGATATTGTGCAACTCAGGGCAGCTATTAGATGTGACACTCCTTCTGTGTGCTCTGACTTGTTTGCTTTAGAGGGAGACTTTTTAATCACACTGGTATTTATATTGTTTTGCAATGTCTTTATAGCTATTCTGAGTCTCCGTTCAGGGCAGAGAGTCTCTGTTTTGCTAGGCACAACTTAATAAATTAATGTTGTTATTCTCACTTGATTTTCTTCTGTAATAAGCAACTTGAGACCCTGAGAGCTGCTACTAATGGAAGCAAACTGAAAACTTCCCTTTCTCTAATGCTGAAATATGCAGGTTTTTTTATGAGAAAGGAGCTGGAGTGAGCGAGTGCTGCTTGTTTCTACTGCACCTCAGGCAAAGGAGGAAAGATCCTACAGAAATATGATAGAAACATATACAGACAAGGTGGTATTTGTAAATGACTCAGTGTCATCCAGGCAAAATAGTTTATAAGCAGGATAGTAATTAGACAAATGATTCATTCTTTTTGTAAAGCTGTTTTACAATGTTACATTTAATCCACAGTCGTGCCCCCATGTCCCATGAAGGTCTTCTGTCTTGGGTGATGTGTAAATATGGTGAGATATATAACAGGCAAGATTAGACTTATTCCAGTCAGTTTTTGATGAATAAATATTGTGATAGTACATTTTAATGATGTGAATGGAGAAACTATCCCATGAAAGGGTGTTAATATAAAATAGCCAAAGGGAAAAGGAACTTCCAACAAGATATGCACAGCCCTGAAATCAGTGTTTCCCGTCTTAAGTTGATGGATTTGTCACTTCCTCCCTTGGCTCTTTCCCAAATGTAGATGCCAAATGAAACAAAAATAATAACTATAGATTAAAATCTTTCTAGAGAATTAGAAGAATCAAAAATCTCCATGCAGAGCATTAGCAAAGTATCTCCAGGAAAATTTAATGTCAGCATAAAATGTAAGAATGATTCTTACTAGAAAAAGAAAATATTTTAAATACTAAAAGGAAAGCATGACAAGTAAAGTCAGCAGGAACTTCGTGGAAACAGGGCTGTGGAAATGGCTCAGTCAGGTATCATCTCAGATATTTCTCATAGCTAACCCTGAAAATACTTCTTCTTCAGCTAAAACAATGCAACTTTGAGACAAGAAACCAGATGAAAAGTGAGAATTACTGATACAGAAGAAATAACAATACATATATTTGGTAGTTTCTATACTTCGGAATTAGAGGGAGTGCTCTATTAAAGACATTTTCAAATATGAGGATTAAGTATTGGTTTGAAAAAAAGGTAAAGACCATTTACACTCTAGAGCTAAACAATGGAATGTATCTAAACTTTGAGACCATAGGGCAGAATGTCACCTCACTCCTGGGGAAATCTTTCCTTGCAACATCTTTTTCCTAATGTCAACTTCTCTGACCTTTCTTCCTCTGTGTCCATAGCTGTTATTCCATAGGAGGTGCTGCCTGCAAGTGTGACCCAGACCAACACTTCCTTAGTCCCCAAAAGTTGACATAACTTTCATGGAAATATCCCAGACACACTGGTGATGAGTCAGTAGGCTACATGGCAGCTTCCACTTTTCTGCTTGGCTTGTTGTCCAAACTCTCTGCATCCCAGTCTGGATGTGACCTCCAAATCCTCCCAGCTTTCTGCTTCCTTTTGCTTTTTCCCTATATTATTCTTAAGGCTCCTTCTTTTTGCTCTCTAACAAGGCAGTTCCATCTGGCTCCTTCTAGTGCTTATTCTGTTTCATGGTTTCCTTATGTGTCCCTCGTAGTGTGCCAGGTAGGAGCATACATGTACTGGACAGCTCTCTTACTGTTTGCAATAATAAGAAAGGGAATATTATATGGTCTTTTCATATGAAATTTCTTGCAGGATTACAAAGCTCTCCCTGATGTGGTGCTAAAATGCTCTCACTCCACCTCAGGCTGTACATCTCTGCATGCCCCTCCTCACTAATAGCTTCATCCTGTAATGAAGGAAGTACCTGGAAACTGTCCATTTATAGGATGATGCTTGAGTGCTCTTTGCTTCAGTATTGCATCAATTTTGCTTCTACCTACTCGTGCTTCTCTTTCTCTTTTCTCCATAGTATTTTCCATGTTTTGAGCCTGACCTCCCTTTCTCTACCTGTTCATCAGTTCTATGCCTCTTGGTCAGGTCCTGGCTCTTGACAGTTTGTACAAACCAAGTGACTTCCTTCTCTCCAGACCTTTGCTGAAGTCCAGGATCTCTCCTATCTTTCCTGCCTTCTCTTCTGCCACTTTCTGGGCCTCTCAGCAATCACAGAACACCTTCTTCTAGTTCCAGCTATCCGTAGCTGTGAATTTAATAGCTGTCTCTCAAACCCAGTAACAGAAGTAGATATTTATTCTGTGTTAGCATTTTAACTGGTACATAGGTATTACTGAATTATTGCACAAACTCAAAGAGAAGCAATCTTTGGCCTGACAGCAAAAGCTGGTGGAGGGTTTTTTAGGAGTACCTTAGGGCAGATGTATCAAAGGGTACTTGTGTTGTGCTGAAGAACTCTGTCTTTTCAAGTGGGAACTTGTGAAACTTCTGTGTACCATAAATTTATAGTCTATGTTCTGCTCTCCTGTCACTGTGTTGCCATACAAATCCCAGCCAAATAACTCATACTGCATACTAAGCACTGGTTAAAGAACATCACACATTACATGAACTTACATAGACTACTAAGGTTACCAAAGATTTAACTCCTCAAAACAACAATATCTTATAGCTCTAAGACCGTGGCATGAACTTCCCCAGGAAATACCTCATCACCTTCTGCCCTCAGTATAAATTGTTTCTTTGATGTTACCTTCTCTTAAATATAGAATAACATGTGTGTGTTGTTAGAAAATTCAAATAATTGTGTATACTGGAAGAGAGAGTAAAAGAGAGTAAGCATGTGAGAAGTTACTCCCAGTGGGGAGCTCAGGAAGGAGCTCAGATATGGGGATGGAGCATATGTTTCAATGTGGGAAGGATGGAGTAGCTGAGTGGCTTGCCAGGACGAAGAAGTGACTTTGTACTGACATGGGAAGGGACCCCATAAGGTCTGACTCCAGGCTCTTCGCTTAACTGGTTTTTGCAATTAAGAAGAGAAACCCCCTATCTTCCTACCATAACAGGCACCATTCAAAATAAGACATTAATAACAAGCACAATGTCATTTACCACAGTTTAACCTTAAGCTGAGGGTAGAGATAACATTATTCCTGCAGTATTTCTTCCTGGTCTTCAGTTCTGGTCAAGAGCAAGGCTCCCTTAATGGTGACAGTGGTAACTCCAGGGCTTGATAAACTTGTCTCTATCAGTGGAGCCAGAGCACGTTATTAGCAAATATATATGGACTCTGTTTCGCTACAGCACATGTTTGTACAGCCTTTTCTGACAGTTAAAGATGTGCTAAGTTTCCTTGACAGAAAACAGACATTTTAAATAAAATGGCTGCCATTTAACTAGAAACTCCTCGGCAAAGCTCTGTGGGAAACAGTTCCCATGACCTTCAGGGGGGAAGAAATATTTGTCTTTTAATAGGGCTCCATATTGTAAAAAATGTCCTTACTCTGCAGTATCCAGGCTTTTTTAACACAGCCTTAATGATGCAAGTCCTGAGGAACTGCATATGCCATTTGCAGAAACGTATTGCTAATTACACTAGTCTTTACTTTCAGATAAAGTAACTTTGAACTATTTTGGAACAATGAATTTGGAACTGAGTAAGACTGAAGCAGGATCTTCTGTAATGCATTTAATTTCATTACATTACATTACATATTTTAAACCTGAAATGACAATTGCATATTGATTTACCTACCCATTTATGCAGCTGACTGATAGTTTTGTGTGTCTGGTAATTCATACTTGTACTTTGCATCAGTTTTGTTTTGGATCATATCTAAGTTCCCATTTAATGTATTTATTTTAATATGAATCATGTTTTACAAAAGTAGTGGAACCTAAAACCCAGCTGTCTTTATTCAGTGTATTCTGTTCATGCTTTAGGGTCACCAGCTTGAATTAGGTCCTTATTCAACATTGTGGGATTGTTTATAGGCTGAACATGTCACTGAGCAATCGTAAGAAAAAAATTATTTATGAACAGCCCTACCTGAGAGTGGTCTCCAGTGGCAAGACATGAAGTGAATGATGGGAACTGAAGTTGCAAAGGAAGTTACACCATCTGTCTTGAAAGCAAGCCACAGGTGAGAGATAAAAAAAGGGATGAAAAGGGGTATTCATAAAAATCTGATTCATCATTAATCTGCTTGTGCTCAAATACAGAAAACAATAGCTTGTTTTATGATAAAGTTCTGCCCTTCCAAAGCTGCATTCTTCCACTTAGGCAGGGAGAGTGTACTGTATGCCATGAACTCAAAGTGATTGGATTCATTTCACCAAAGAGCTTGTGCTCCAACTCCTCTTTTTGTCTGTGGTTGGCACAGAAAAAGAAGTGGTCCCCTGGGCAAGCAAGAAATGAGAGAAGCTCTGCAGAGTCCCCCTGGGCCGATTGCTCTGAAGGCTGCTGTTCGGCAGAGCTGGATGGAGAGGGTGCCCACCCCAGCCCTTCTGGATGTGAAATCTGTGCAGCTCCTTAGGCAGCTTTGGCTCTGAGCTCACCAAGGGTCACTGGCCCTGCCTCTCTGCATCTCTAATTCAGTCCCACAGCCTTAATTACCTACATATTAAATGTGTTGTGGGTTTGTGCTGCATCTATATATACCCACCCTGTACATCTAAAAGTCGATCTGGGTTAAAAATAACAGCAAGATTCTTTTTCTTTCCCATGCACAAATAAAAACAATTTTGAACTGAAAGTATAATATAGTCTCTTCTCCCTGGCTTCTCTAGCAGGGGCTTCTGCAAGCAGTGTGCCTTACCATGGCATTTGTGGCAACCACCATGAGTTTTCGGCATAAAGAGCAGCATTTCTCACATCTCCATGAGCAGGATGGCTGGCTGGCCCCTGGGCACAGACCTCCCCCCGGGGTGCTTACAGGCTGATGCACTCATGAAGAGGGAACCCATTGCTTCGCAGAGATGCTTTTGCATCTGCTCTCCTGGCAGAGCACAATTCCACACTTGTACCCTGAGCTCCAAGTTCAACCCGTGACTTATGCCAATGTATCATAAGACTTGAATATAAGTCACAGATGTACTCATAAGGTAGAGAATCCAAGAGGGATGAAGTTTTTCTTAGGCTTCTAGCAGCTGCAGAAAAAAATCCTTCTAGAAAAAGAAGGCCTGTACACTTTTTGATGAGCCTGCTTTCCAACGGAAATGATGCTGGTGTGGTTGCACTCCGCCTGTCAGACTCCTTTCCTCTCCTCCAGCCAGCTCCTTTCCAGCTCGTGTGCCAGCTCAAACAGGTTGGGACAGGATGAGGGTCCCAAGGAGGCTCTTTCTCCCTCCCTGTCACATAAGCCCTAGAAGTTGCACAAAGGACTAAGATTCAGGTCAGTGCTGGCTCTGGGGAAAAGCCCCCAGTGGGTGTTCAGCAGTTACTCAGTCCATTTAGATCACCCGCTGGCAGAGCAGCTCAGAACTATCTGTGCAGGTGAACACCAGATACTCACACCAGAAAACATCTATTTCATTCATGAGTCATGAGAAGAAAAGGGAGAATTGGCTGGACTTTACAAGGTGACACCAGGCTGCTCAGCTGCTGATTAAGCTGGATTTACTGTGTTAGCATTCAAGAGGGAGAAAATCACAGCACTTTAACAGACTTTAATTGCAGAGCAAATAAAACACAAAAGAAACCAACAAAACTCCACTTTTCATCATGTTTTTCACACCTGAAATGAGAATCACTGGGGCTTGAGGCTTTGCTAGTTACAACATGATAATATTGCAGACCTTTGTTTTTAGAGGGAAGCCAAGTAGACAAATGGCATTGATGTGAGAAAATTTCTGGCTGGGTATATAAAGAGCAAATACTCCCCACCTGCATTTGATGGCAGCTTTTCCTGCAATGAATCCTGTATGCAGGGGTCTGTCTTTCTACTGTGTGCAACATGGGGATGTTTTGGTGTCCCAAAACACCAAAGCCAAACGGCAGAATGGACCAGTTTCTTGGGCCTGTGATGGCACTCACGCAGGCAGTGCAGAAGAAACAAAGCTGCATGGTTAAAATTTGGTCTGAGCACTTTGGGCTACTCCAATTATCTCTCAGGTAAATTGCTTTCATGACAGTGGGTGCTGGGGCAACATTCTTGTCCTGTCAAGAAACAAAGATAGACAAAAGAACTTTGTACTGCTGAAAGCAAGTGAAGAAACCAATTTGTGTGGACAAATGAGAGTAGTAACAATTGTTACTTGACTTAATGTAAACGTTACTGGAGAGGCTCTTGAAGAGCTGTTAGTGGACTTGCAAGTTTCACACAACTTGTTGAAGGAAGAGAGAGCAAAAATAGTCAGCAAATTATTTCAATTTTTTGTTCAAGTCCTACTTTAAAAGTATAATGGCAAGGCAGAAAAGATGTAAAGCAGTATAATTCCATGTACATATTAGTTTTCATTTGGTTCTGTCAGTCATCATTCATCTCTCAGTGCAGGCATTGCAGGAGATTTTGTGCTAATGTGTGATAACAATCCATGGATGATGATAATGATGCCAAAGTGAAAGGAGGCGATATATAAGGCATAGTCCACTTAATGAGATCTATTTCCTTCCAATGTAAGTCTGGGAAATTCACTCAGCAGCTGAACACCTGCAGATGCAGCTGCACTGTCTGTAATTGGATGTGGTCACTGACATTGCCCACAGTGATCAGTACCACTGCACAAAAGAAATTCAGAAGCAGTGCACTGGTCTCTCAATGACAGTTGGATGAGTGGTGACCTGTTCAAGCCTCTGTGATAAGCAGGGTCATTACACCCATTATAGATACAGAACATCCCCCTCTTCCCTTCTTTTCCATTGTGTTCTTGTGAAGAACTTCTCATAGGGAAGAGCTCAGCTGCACTGAGAGTGATTTTTCCTCACTACTTCATGAAGATACAAACACAGTTGCAGCTAGAGGACAGAAGAACCACGACAAACTCTTATCTCATTATTGCTGTCATCTGAGTGCTGTCTCTGGATAATAATTATCCCATAATAATGTTTTAGCTTGCGCTTTGAATCTGGCTGTCACCATGTTTATAAACTTAAAAGAAACTTCTGTTAAAAAAAGGCTTTTATTGCACCCTGAGCTGCCAACAGACTGCACAAGACTCTTTTTCCAAAGAGCAGAACCCTGCTGCTGGTGCTGAGTTGCTGGCCCAGGAGTTGGCCACAGCCTTGGAAAAGCATGCATCTCGATGGCTCCTCTCAGAGCAGTCAGGAACGGAAGTGTGGTGAGAGCAGGAGCAACATGACTTGATTTTTGAAAATCCATGTTAATCTTCAGGGACAATGGGGAAAAAAAATAGCAAAGAGGCTTCCAACTTGCATACTAACTGAATATCATGTGGAGCTCATCATGTAGTGACATTTTTTTTTAACTCTAGCTGCTCCTCATTTAATAATGGAAGTCCTCAGATTTCCATCCAGAATACTTGTGTTTTGATAATCTCTACTGTTTCCCCAAATCCCCTTCCCTCTGTAATCAGACCATCAGTCACTACAAAGGATCAAAATTGCCACATTTAAATACAATTCTTCTTGTGAGAAACTACCATCTGATCAAAGATTAACAGCATGAAATATGTTTCTTGTTTTTGCAGTAAACCTACATGTCCCTTGTTGTCGATCCAAGTTCATGGAGGTTTATTTTCAAAGCAAATCCCTTGTTTTCCTTTCACCAGAGAGCTGTTATAATGCCAGCTATTGTTATTGTAGAGTATAACTTTATTTTTTTAGTCTAACTACTAGGAGCAAATGGTTTTCATCAGGTAAAAAGTCATTGTATACATGCATTATATAGACAGGTCCTGGACACAACAAGCAGTTAATGTTTTCTAATTAAATAGAGTGAGATAGGACACTCAAGGAGTGACCTAAAGATTACTTGTAGAGGAAGTTTCTCTCATGACTAATAGTGACTACAAATAAGATGGGGTATTACAATAAAATTCTACTGCTGACAAAAATATTAACAGTAAACGACGACAGAGCTTTCATCTGGGACTAGGAGAGCATCTGGAATATATTAGGACTGTAAAATTTCCCTTTAAGTGTGGGTTGCTAAAGTTAAAACCAGCCACCCAGAAACTATGGCACTCAGAGAAACTCAATATTTTTTTTCATTAAAAATTACTTAAGGAGATTTACATCTTTTCTTGGTTGACATTGTGATGTTCTGCTTGTCCAGACTTTGAGTCCTGAAAATACGCATGTGATGAGAAGGAGTGGAGAAAAAAAATAGTCTCAAATATGTCCTGCCTATGTTGATCTGGGAAAACAACCCCAGCTCCAGGCATCCTTCTGCAAGGCAGTTAGATGCTCTTTGCAACCACTCTGTGCAGATACCCACTGCTTATTAAAACCATATGTGAAGCTGATTAATTATGTATCTAGAAATGCCATATAAGCACCAGATATTGACAGAGATAAACAGGAGTGAAGTGGGATGTGCTGGGAGATCATAACAGAAAACAGGAAAGTTTGTTTTAAACAAAAGGATGGTGTGCTAAAAGGCCAGCATTGAAGCAAAGTTCCTGTTTCCCAGCCTCCTTTCTCTCTGCCCCCAATTCTCATGACACCTCTCACTTCAATCTTGTCTTTATATGGACGGTGAGTTCCTGGAAACAGAAATTATCCTGCAGAGTTGCCTTCATTGCATGCAGGACATGAGGTGCTCCTGCCTCTCCTGGATCCTCAAATGGTGTTTGGGAGGCAACTGCAGCTAAACTGGGGAGCTCCACACCTCTGCAGCTGAACTGCAGAGCATGCACAGTGATTCTGGGAGGGCACTCAGCTCCTTGCTCCTGTGAAGCTGCACCAGCCAGTCTCGAACCACCAGGAGTTAGGAATAATTAGCCCTTGTGTACAGACACCCATATTCAGAGTAAAACCCAGATGATTTTAGTTTGGGCTACACTGAGAGCTACCAGAAGGCAAGTCAAGGTTTGAAGAATGAACGGAGAGACAAGGGCTGGCAATGAACTCCTGCTCTCAGTAAACTGGACCAAAACCTGCAAAGCTCCTCAGAGCAGAATTCATTTCCCCTTCCAGGAGGCCCCAGGTGATGAAGACCCACGGTACTTCTTCCACTTTTCTTCATTTGCTCTAGTGACAATAGAAATAGGAAGGACTTGTTCTCCAGCAGTTATTTTCCAGCAGCTTGTGCTGAATGAGATGAAGTGCTGTAGTGCTAGGTTCAGTTTAGCAAGCTGCAGCTTTCCCCGAGAGCTCAGCGGAGCTGCTTAGGGCAGTGTGACCATTGCCGCCCTCCCTCAGGCCATTTCGGGCGGCTCCGCGGTTTTGCTCCGGCAGCTCTCAGCTCTACAGCACAGTGACAGTGAAGGAGGCGAGAAGGGTCTGTCCATAAGGGTTTAGAGGATCCTTTAATGGTTACATCTCATCCTCGCAATCCCCAGAGGCAGAGAGACCTCGTGATCCGGGCACAGGGGGCTTTTCTCAGGGGCACAGGGGCAGTCCATGGGCGGGGTTGGGCTACAGGAACCAAAAGGGAGAGCCCGATGGAGTGGCCAGGGCTAGGGCAGGGAAAAGCGGGTGGGGGGAGCAGTGTGGGGTAGGAAAAGCAGTGGGTAAACAGATTGCCACAATGAAGTCCATCCTCTGTGTTCAGAAATCAGTCAGCTAAAGAACTTTCTTGCCCTGTGTATTCCACCCTGAGGCGCTTCCTGACGGTTTCTGGAGGAGGCTTGGTGAGGGGAGTGCTGCACAGCTCAGCACATGTAGCATGGAAGGCCTTAATTCGCCATCAGCATAGCAGTGGTAGGTCGTGGTGTCTCTTGGAGCCAAGGATCCCATGACGGAAGACGTTCACAAATACAGAACAGAAAGTTGGTCTAGAATAAAAGCCAACTCACTGGGTGGCCTTGGTAAGCATCTTATGCCCTAGCTGAATATTTATGTTTTATTTCCATTCATGCATCTATTCCTCAGAACAGGGGAAGGGTTTTACATGACTTTCCTGTAAACCTTCAACCCAAATCCTGATGTTGAGCTAGCAACCCATATTCACAGATCAAAGAATTGTGTTAGGAAGAAGAGATTAATCTTCTTTCTCCTCTTTCTACCTCCCTCCACATCCCATGTATTTGTTTGGGTGAAACATTCAAAAGTAGCTACAGAAATAAGATCGAGTTTTTCAGAAACTGGCAAGGAACATCTGTCCATTGAAGTACTTACACAGGGACAGCACAGAAAGTCTGAGCTCTCATGACCCTGTAGCTACCTTTTTGTTAAGAAGGACAAAACTCCATATGTGTCTCCCATCAGGGAAATCTGAAGCTCTTGATTTACCCCACATCTCATCCTACCAAGAAGTTGATGAATGTTATCAAAACCAAACCAAACCACAGAGAAGAAGTCTGGTCCTGGATATATTCTGCATGGAGGAAGATACAGATACACACTGCCCTGAGTACCAGTCCTTACCACCCAGCTCTACTGCAGGGTTTGGTAGTAAGGAAGTGGCATGTGTGTGTAGGAGACAAAGTAAGGGAGCTGGAATAATCCACTGAGGTCCTCAAATTTTCCCTCCTATCAGTAAGTCATTGCTGCTAAAGGCAATGAAGGAAATCTGCCAAATATAACAGCTAAAACCAACACCCTGAAACACCTAATATTTCGGGAAAGTTGTGTGTTGAGGCTGGCTTGTGGCAGCTGCCAAGTCTGCAACCTCGAGAGGCCTGGGGCCTGGGGAGGTCTCCAGGAAAGTGCCTGTTGGTGGCCAGGCACAGGACAACCCTCCTGCTCCTGTGCAGATATGAGACTGTGACCCTCACAGCTGATGGATGGTCCTGCTGGCAGCTTAGGGGGTTCAGCTTCCCCTCCCTTCAAACCAGCTGCTCTTTTCAAATGGAAATGGAGATAAACCCTGGTGTCCCAGGGAGGGATGCATGATCTTGACGAGGAGTGGCTTTGACAAGACCTGAGGCCTTGACTCCAGTAGCAGCTCAAATGGCCTTAGCAGGAGCTCAACATCAGGTTGGAGTGAAATAGGGCCTTAAGGAAGTCTTGGACCTACTAGGGTCCCCTGGATGTGCATTGGAGATGAATACAGAAGTTCTTTTCTAATACATCTGTATGAGTGCAATTCAATTCCCTTCTCTTGTGCTTCTAGAGGGATGTTGGGAAAGATGCACATCATGACACAGGTGTTGGGGAAACCTTAAAAGAGTTGAGAAGATAGGATGTGAAACATGCAAAGAATTCCCCATCCTCCCTGTTTATATACCTGGGGCCTAATTTGGACCTACAATGAAGCTCTTTTACCCTACATAAAGATGACTTTGCCTGGTTACCCTGCAGGGAGAATTTGGTTGAGGAATTGTGTGTGGATGTTAGCAGGGTGATCCCTGCTCTTTTCCTGGTGGCAGTTAGTAGCTCTGTTCCCTGAGGATTTGCGTGCCTTTCTTTAATTCATGTTTATGGGCTCAAGTGACAAGTAACTAGGCAAAATTTTACTGGCTAAATACCTAATTTGCAGGTAGATTGATCTTCTGCTCTTAAGCTCAATGAAATCCATGGATTTGGGTCTACTTGATGTGCTCATCAGCTGCTTCTCTCAGCCAGTCTTGCTGTCCTTGGCATTAGAGTCTCCTGAGAAGCCTGGGACTTGAGGCCAGGATGTGCAAAACTAGCAGTGACTTGGGATGGGTTGTGGCGATTTCTTCCAGTAGATGTGAACTTTGGAGCATGCTGAGCATCTGTTCTCCAGAACCAGGCTTGTTTAAGCAGAGCAGACACTTATCCAAGGGTCAGTCTTGCTGGCTCCACATTTCATTTGAGCTCTGCAAAGCTTCTGCCCCACCAGACAGACCCTGTTGGGGCACAGCTTCTGAGGAAGGTGCTGCTGCAGCAGCACCAGCATTCACTGTACCTCATAAAAAGGTGTACCTGCTCATTTTCGATGGTCATCTCTGTCTAAAGAGTCACAAAACAGCTTTTACAAACTTCACATGTTCTTCCTAAGAGATCTCCTTAACTATTCAGTATCTGAAAGCCTCTTTCCCCCATGAGGCTCCTGGGAGCCATTGCAATTGTTCCTGTCTTGCTTCTCTGGTGCCTCCACACTTCTCCTTGCAATTTTCTGCACACACTCACTCATCTGCTATTCCTGCGCTCATTTTTATCTTTATGCCAGGCTTGAGCTGCGGCTCATTGTAACAATATTTCCTCATAAGGCTGTGCTTAAAAAGTGAGAGCTTGCATTTGTTGGTGCTGGGTGGTGGCATGTGAGGCTGCACAAAGGAAAACAAATGCTTGAGATGTTTTTGAAGGTGCTGTCATGAGACAAAACAGAGCCCTCATTGCTAAGTTTACTTGTACTTAGATGTACCAGAGACTGTTCAGGCTCTTTAATAACTCTGCCCTGGGAAGTTTCCATCACCTCCCTTCCCTTTCTCCCCTCCTGCCAGCTCTGCTTGCTGCAGGAGCTGTGCACTTTGGAGGGATTGTGGGGAGAATCACCCTCACTCTGGAGTCTGACCAGCCATTGCCACCTTGCAAAAGCAACTTCTTCATCCCTTTTTGTCACACGGGCGACATAGCTGGGAGCATCTCAGGCAGTCACAGCAAGGCTGCATCTGTCCTCCTCCAGGGAAGAGTTCCACTCAAACCCCACAGCTTTAAGTATTCCAGAGGCTTCATCCTGGCTCCAAGCAATTAAAGTATCCATGCAAATGAGGGGTCTAATATCCACTCAGTTCAGGGGAAGCTGTAAAGAGGAAGTACTAAGTCCTATCTCTCTCAAGGGTCAGGGGGGCAGAGGCAGAGGAAGGGGCAATGAATTGGCTACTGCACCAAAATGAGCTTGCTCACTCCTTATCCAGCCTGATTTGGAAGCAGAGCTTAAAAGCTGTTTGCTTAGGAGGTTTGTTATAGCTATGAAAGCTAACTCTGGAGTTATGTTGAGCAGCAGGGCAGAGGGTAAAACAATATTTTATCCGTAAGTTAAAACACTTTCACGGGGGTAAAATAAGTCATCTGCTCTGTCAGCAACTTGTGTATGCAGGGTGGGATCGTTCTGTGGGTGCCCGCACCAGGGCTTTCCCCACAGCTGCCTAGGGTGGGAATGCTGCACCTTTGGGTCAAGTCACCCAGGGCACCACACTCCTCACCCTCCCTGTTCTCTGGAGGGAAGACAGCTCTGTTACAGCCCTCAGAATGTAAGACCTTCTTTCCCCACATACAAAGTTTAGAGCTGTGAAGCTGTGATTCCTGGAAACTGGTGTCTTCTACAATAATTGTGTTAACTGGGTAACAAAGCATTACTAGTATTAGGAGAAGACTTCTTTTGAATTTGGAAATGTTTGCTACTTCTCTGGCCAGCTCTGTTGTTCTTTGAAATTAAGGAAAATTCTCTCAGACTTTTAGGCTTTGGTATTTCTTACTTCTCCCTTTTTTGTTTTTCCCTTCTAAAATTTCAGTATCAATTTGCTCTGGAAATAAGATATGCAGAGGAAATACATTTGGGAAAGATCTGTACCCAGAATATGGGAAAGTGAAGTCCCAGGAGGTGAAAGGACTTGCCCCAAGCCCCATAGGAAGCTTGTCCCACACTGTAGAACTAAAGGACCTATTGAACACCAAGACTTTGTCTTAGTTGTACTTTTCTTGTAAATATTTGGGTCTCGGATTTCAAAGTTCAAGCTGGGTTAATCACAAAGAATGCAGCTCTTCCTGCTTTCCATGCAGGGTGTAAAGTAACAGTCTGTGGTGCCCTCCCAGACACCCCATGCATCTGCATGGGTTTCAAGTGACAGCTGGTCTTTAAACTCAAGTATCACTCGTACAGATTAATCATTACCTGCCTGCTGTCCTGGCTTCCAATCAGTTCCACTTTATTGACTTAGCCTGGGCTCAACAATGGTTTATTAATCTTGCCTTTGTGTCTACATAGCAGCCTTATTGTGATTAAATAGTTCCCCCTGTTTTATCAGCCAGGGTTAGAACTGTAAGGAACTAAGGACTTTGTTAGCTGGGGCTGCTTGTCTGCAGACCACAACGAAGGTGATATCGTTATGAGGGCTGGATCAAATTCCACTGTGTGGGAACTTTCTCATATGGAGAGGTTTGATAACAAGATGTTGTTGCATCCAGAGGAAAACATGGGAATGGACCTGGGACACTCTAAAGACCTCTAAGTTGCCCATCCCATGGGGTGCCATCAGGGACTGTGCTGCAGCCCAGCCAGGCTTGCAGGGCAGGGTTTTACCTCTGTGTCAGAGGTACCTGCATGGCTCGAGGAAGCAAACATGTTTGAAAAGTTGCTCCAGGCCATTACCCTAGAGCTTGCTCCTGGAAACAAATAATTCAAAACATTTGAAGGATGATTCATGGGATAACCACAAGGATTTATATCACAGGGCAAATATTTGAGGCACATCCAGATCAGTTATTACTGATGTTAGTGTTTTCAATCATCTTTCAGAGGAGTCCCTCGGGGATGCCTGCACTGGGAAGCAACAGGAGGAGAGCTGGGGCATGAGGTGCACCCCAGAATGACAGTTCATCTGCTCTTTCCAGATGCAAGCCCTACTGCAAGCATGGATCTGAGAGCTGGGAACCACGATGCAGAACTTCCAAGGGTTTAATTTTAGGGACGCAACCTGCATATGAGGAGAAAAAGAGCCTATTATTAAAAGTAGAGGGAGTCAAATAGCAGCTGTAAAAACTAAAACTCCTAACAATTCAACAAACAGAAAATTACATTTCCCTTCATTGTGTGGAAGAAGCCAAGCTTCCATCCAGCTGTGGAGGAAATAAGGAGTTTACATTATTTGCAGTGTCATTGAGGACCAGCATACAAATTTCCTGTCTGTCTCCCTCTACAAATTAGCAAAACTTTGACAAAAAAACTTTATTTTCATTTTATTCCATTTTCCTGTTTCAGTGGGGAGAAGATGCACCCCAAGCAGTATGGTCACAGACAGTGTAGCTGAGATAGTGTCATGGGAAACTGAGCAAACAGGAGAGCAAAAGGAAAAGACAGAAATGGCTGTGATGCCAGAGAAATTCAGCTCTGCCCCTCACATTTCTGGCCTAGACAGAGCAGCAGCTTGCGGGCATGTGTCAATGTCTGTGGTCTCACAGAACAGTATATGCCATTTACTCACAAACCCAAGCCCAGAGATTTTACAACATGTGTCTTGCCATGCAGAAAATTACCTCCTCTGATGTTTGTTTTAAGTTTCAAAACATTGACATTAAAATTAAATTATTAGAAGAAAAGTGCCTAATTCCATCTTGATGCTCACTTATTCAGTCCATGTAAGCAGAAATCACAGCCCATATGTGCCAGAGAGTTTTCCATGTCTTCCTGCACTGCAGTATGGGGTATTTCAGCCAGCTGTGGGCAGAAATGAGCCCCACAAGGCTCTAGGCCCTGGGTGGTGGTTGCTGGTGTTCCTGCTGCTTTCCCAGCTGCTTCCAGCATCCTGTGACTGATGTTGCTGGGCAGGAAAAAAAGCAAACATGCAGAGTCAGCAAGTTTCAAGTCAGCTGAATGTAAAATGAAGCAGTTGATAGTCATTAGCAAACTGCTCAGCCTGGCATAGGCTTCCTGAAGTACTCTGAGGAACAGGCAGGGGTGCAAGGAGACCCTAGGCAAAGGGCCCTGACTTTGCATACTCTTTCAGTCAATCGCACCACAAATAAAACTAGTATTACCAGCTCATCTTTCTGTCCAAAATTACAACTTCTATGTTTCTAATTTAAGGGCAGCTCGTGCCTGCCTTTCACCTGTATTTGAGGTATGCTGGCTGCTGGGTCTCTGGTCTTAGTGTCTTGGAATAAATAGCGCCGTGTTCCAGGATAGTTGGAGTCATCAGGGAGCATTTCAGGTGACAGAGGGAGGAATACTTCAAGCTTCTTCACTTGAGAGAAGGGAAAGAGCATGGAGGAACCTCTGAATGAAAAGAGCTGGATTTCACCTTAAGTACTGTACTGCAAGTTGACCTAACTCAGCTGCTCTCACTTCTGTAGCCAAAGACATTCTCTCCCCTGCCTGAGGAACTCTCTGTGCTTCCGAGTCCAAGAGTCCTCTTCCTCTGCTGTTGGGTGTTTGTGTATCTGTTGCTCTGTGCAATGGGGGACATTTTCCATGCATGTCCCAGGGCAGCCCTCGGAGGGACCTCCAGAGCCACTCCTTATGGAGGTGGTGAGTGATGGCTGGGAGCAGAGGGGACAAGGGGCCAAGCTGAGGGACATGCCCTGGGAGGGTCTGGGAAGAGAGTGCACTAGAAAAAAGACAGAGGTCTGCTTTGGGAATGGCTACAAGGATTGTTGGCTCCAGGGTCTCCCAAGCTGATTAACTTCTGATGTGGAGTAGGCTTCTGTGTTTACCTTCTCAGGAGATGAAAAACAGAGTGAGGTTTTGCAGCACTCAGATTCCCTGAATTTTTTTAAGATTTTGATTAATCATGAGGCATTTTGGCAGCCTCCTTGGATACTCCATCACCCCTATTTAATCAGTCACCGTCTGAGTGCTTACTCTGCCTGGTCTCAACTGGCAAGGCTTTATATCACAAGGGAATGGGTGGGCCTCAGGGTGCTGGTGAGGCAGGCAAATGGCTCTGCTCAGGGTCTGTGCCAATACCCTCTTGGTTTCTGCAAGGGGGGACCTCATGACAAATGTCCTTACATGGATGTAGAACATAAAATAACCTTAATTTGTATTCTGTGCAGTCACAGTTGGTTTGTGGGGCTCAAGGAAATAAAAAGAATGAGACTTCATGGACTTGGAGGCAATCATCATTAAGTCTGGGCAATTATGCTATCAGTATTACAACAGTGAGGTTGTGAAAGTGTTGCCAGATAGGTTATAAAAGTGGGTTTTCACTGTGTCCTTCAGCTCTCTGAGTGTGTCTGCTGTGACAGGTGAATGGACAGTGAGGGACCCCTGAAAGTGACTCCATTAGCAGCTTAGTGCAGACCAGGATGGGACTTTCCATGCAAAAGTCACCATGTGTCATGTTTTATGATCAGAGAGAGGTTTTGGAGGATATGAACTGGATAACCTTTCAAACAAATGGGAATGCACTCCAGCCATGCACTTGATGGCACTTGATGGATGTGGGACCACATCCAGCTAGTGCAAAGCATAGGTGTGGCCCCATAAGCACACTTTCCACTTTCCACTCTGAAATTTTGCTCACTGGGCACTGATACACAGCCAGTGCTGAACAGGTCAAAAAGACAGATACCCTTTTCCTGTCCCCTCTACATGGCGGAGGGCTTGTTTAGTTCAAGAAGGGTGGTACCTCTTGTTAGCAAAACAGCTTTCCTTGTCTTTTACTGGGGTGGCAAAACTGCTTCTGTACACAGAAAGTACAAACATGATTTGCAGAACAGACTTTTTTCTCATACAGAATAGAAGCTGTGCTTCATTTTCCCTTCTAAATATTTGCTTGTCTAAACCAGGAAAATTTAGCATTCTTCTTTCCAAAAAATTAACCCCAGGAATATGCATAGAGATGTCAGTTTACAGACCTTGAATAATAATATTGGCCACTGATTAGCCTAACAAAGTAAAACCACACATGTCTGAAAGAACAAAATGAGCATAAATTGGCACAAGAATAAAGACAAGAGCTTCTACAGTAAGGAAATGTGCCACACATTTTATGTCTTCAGTGTAGCAGCATTAAAAAACATACAGTTCTCTGCTGTTTGCAAGTCCATTTGGATTTACTGCATTTGGGAACATCAAGTTTGCATCATCACTGTGTACTCATTCCTTGATTTCATCCTGTGAAGATGAGTGTGGCTGGTACATGCACAGTATCAGAAGTGTCATCTGTCTCTTCTTCAGTAACTGAAGCAGATTTTCCTACCAATCTTCTTTGTGCACCATCTGCCATGGGGGTATAGTCTTCTAATTACCTGGTTTTGCATTCACATCAAGAAGCTGATGAGCAGATTCCTTTCTGATATTTGTCTTGAAGACTGATTGGTGCTGTACTTAGATGCTAAACAGAGTCACAAGTGTATAGTGAATTGCAATGTCTTAAATCCTGAGCATTTCCATCAGAGGATGGAGCATGGACTGGCTGAGAACAAGCAAAGCTTATGTGGGAATTGTTCAGGAAGCTGTGTGTGCAAGAAAGCTGTCAGGTGTCTTACTTGCCTCTTCCTCTGTCAGGCACTAGGTAGTCATGTCTAACAGTAACCATCATCAGATTTTGGGTGCACCATAACCATTCTTTCTGCAGTGATAAAACAATTTGTCCCTCACTCATTGTTTCATTGACATGAAAATAATAATGATGCAGTTGGAGAATAAGTAGCTGAGACCATTGCAAGTTTTAAGCTAAATGGCATTTAGTTAGCTGGAAAAAAAAAGGTTTGTTCAGATAACGAAACATTCAGTTAAGTGCCATGCAGACAGCTTGAACTGAGTGTCCTGAGACCCCTTTTTCTCAAAATTCCTGAGCAACTGAAAAAGTAAACAATTTTCTTTAGAGATTTCCCTCAAGAAGGCATTTACTAGTTTAAGAAATATTCACATTATTAGGGGAGCATTAGAGGGAACATTGACCTCTAACTGGAACCAAATTATTATCCAAGACAACACTCACATGCTCCACTCCTTGAAACCCCACGTTTATTTTGCAGCTATCAGCAAGGGGAGATAAATGTGATGTAAAAGATGCTGAAGAGATGCTCACTCAGTTTTCCTAATCAGGTCTGTAGCTGGGCCAGACAGATGTGTAGTGAGACTCTTTTTTACCAAGAATCATACAACTGGCAATAATTTGTCCTGAAGAACACTCAAGCTGCTAGGACAGACTGTCCACATATGAATTCAACAATGGCAGTGGAGGAAAATATTCCCCTTGTCTTACTTCTTGCTACTTCTGGCTGTAGGTTGCTCAGCAGTTTTCCTTGTCCATCTTTAGACTAGAGAAACATCAAAACTGTGCTCAGCCAGTGCACCTTAAAAATTCTGAAAAAGCAGTGGAAAATATCTAATGAATAACTTGTACCTATGTGAATTTTGATATTGTGGTGCTGCCATTTTCCTCACACTGCTGGTGCACAGCATAGTAAGGGTAGAGAAAGTCAAAGCAAAGAGGACAAGAAGTAAGAAACAGACTGTTCACTCCTCTTGGAGCTCCTGCTGCACAGATACCCCTGTGTCCTCTGTTTAATGGCTGATGGTACTTCCATGCCTGCAGCAACCCAAGTGCCCTCGTGTGCTGTACTATTACTTTCCATCTATCTGAAATGGTGAAATGACATGAGGAGTGAAGATGATTCTTAAGCCTTAAAAGACTGCAAATATCAACTATAATATACCATCAGATGTTTGGGGCTTCCCTGCATCTTACCTCAAACCAACTTTAGCTCTTCAGTCCCCCATTCCAATTTGTATCTTTATGGGAACCTCTGTGATAAACCAGCACACCACAGTGGCTCTGCAGCTCTGATCTAGGTTTACACCTCCAATAGGAGAACAGAAAAAGGAATTTTACTCCTGTTTTAAGTTCTTGGAAGGGTTTGGGCCATGGTACTGTGTGCAAGGGGAAAGTTTGCAGTAAAACAGCACATCCATGATTCCTGTATTCAACCACTTAATTAAGCAGTTAGAGGCAGGATTCAGGTCACAGATCAGGACATTTGTGCCCACAGGTGTTCTAGGTGTCTAAGGCCCTCTATGGTCCTTAGTGATCAGGCCAATACACCAGCTGAGTCGAGAGGCATTTCAACCAGATGTCCACATGTGATCACCAAAGGCTCTCCAACTCCTTTCATTGACCAGATCACCACTGTCAGCAGGAGGATAGCAGACACCCTCAGCTGTAGAGATAGTGCTTTTAGGTGTTTGGCTCTGTAGTGGTTTGGTTCAGATCATCTCTTACTTGCTTATTTTACCTCTGTGACATAAGAATTAGGAGAAAACAAAACAGGCTCAAACTTAAAAGACTCTAAGAAGTTTATTAGCAGACCTAAAAGAAGGAAACCAAAGTTAGAATCAGATTAAACCTTTACAACACTTTTCCTCCCCACACTTTCTCCATACTGAATAATGTAGAAACAACCCTTGAGATTTCAGCCAGTTTGCCACCTTTATAATCTTTTCAGTTCACAAAAAGAGAGAGGAGTCTCTGAGTCTTTCTTGCTGACCTTATGGAGACATTCCCACTAGAGACAACTCTCTTGTGGGTTCAATACCATAGCAAAACAGCTGCCTGGGAGGTTTCTGCTTGCAGTGAGGAAAAAGAGTCCCTAACCTCGAATCACCGCTTTCCCACAGCTGCTTTTCGAGGATTTCAATCTGAGCTAACACGGGGTGTCAATTTAAGGCTGAGCCGTTCAGGAGCAAGGTCTTCTTTACTCATCTCTAGGAGCAATCTTCATCTCTAGGAACTGGGGTCATCTTCGCACTGACCCCTCCTGGTTCCTTTGTACGGTTGGTTCAATCAGTGGATCAGTCCACATCAAAGGGTGGGATCATGCCCCCCACCCACTAGGCAGCCAAAGATTCTAAGTGTCAGTCCATACCAGAAGGTGGGACCCCTCCCCACCTACTGGGCAGAATCAACTTCGGGTGTATTGCACACCCCTCCAGGTGAAGGTAAAACTGAGTCCAAACACTCTGGAGCCAAACCATATCAGAGGGTGGGACCCCTCCCCACCCACTGGGCAGAATCAACTTTGGGTGTCTTGCACACCCCTCCAGGTGAAGGTAAAACTGAGTCCAAACACTCTGGAGCCAAAGGATATCAGAGAGAAAATGCAGAGGCACCTTAGCTCCCAATTGCTCTACCCCCCTCCGATGCTCTATGAAATTACAGCAGGGACTCCAATAGTCCAGTTCATCCCCAAAGGGTTCTTGCAACAGAATTTCAGCTTCCAGGTTTGAAGCATCTCCTCTTTCTTTTCCCTCAGGGTTTCAGCCCTTCCATCTTTACTGACTTACACCTTAGGGTGTCTCTTCATGTTCTTTCTGCTTTCTCTCTGGGAGAGGATCAGCATTTTCAGGCCCATCTGTTCTGAAGAAACCTTAACAGCACTAACAGGGTTAACCTCACCCGGCCGCGGCTGGAACTTCTCTTATCTCTCTCGGTCCCATGATCTCTGCTGGGGGAGTTGGAGCTGAGCTCTGCCGTGGCGGTGAAGGGGGGCCGCTGCCAGCCCAGCTCTACCTGCATGGGGCAGGGCTGGGGGGGCCCAGATGGGACAGGCCCAAGGAGGGGGCGGCTGCCTCCCGGGTCGGGCCAGGCCGAGCAGGGCCCGGCCCTGAGGGCCACAGGGCCCAGGGGCCCAAGTTGCCTCCTTGATGGCCGGAAGTCCAGAGAGCTTTCCCGGGCTCTGTCTATCTTAAAATGTGATTCGCAGAGGCGTGTCAAACTCCTAAGTGGCTTAAAACCTGTCAATAATCAAGCCAGACAATTGATTGGTTCTGATCAGAACCAGAAGGACCTTTTGCAAGAAACCCCTTCCGTGTCAAACCACAACAGGCTCTCAGAGACAAATTCCACCCCAGGATTCCCAGATGGACCTTGCTGCCTTTCATGGGCAGTCATCAAGAGGGGCTGGAGGCTGGGGCACACACTGACCACCACACAGTGTCCTGAGGCATGACCATCCATGTTCTCACAGCCCAGATTAGCTGTCCGTGTGCCTGCTGTTCCCCAGCAGACACAGTTACAAGCACCAGAGAGGTCATGTCACACTGCAAGAGCAAGAATGAGAGCACCAAAATCTGGACCTCAGGTTGTGGATAGGAACTGCAAAATTGCACCAAGAAAACTGGAAAAAAAGCAGGTGTCCTTTAAATTAGTAAAACATGGCACCCACAATAAACAGAGAGGTTAATGCAGATTTGAATGCATCAAATAGAACAGAACTAAATGGAAAAATCAGTTATGTGTTCTACAGAACTGAAATGGAGACCTGGCTGGAAGTCTTCCAATGGAAAAATTTTTCTTGCAAAACATTGAGTGTAGTTAATTGTCTTGAGGATACTTTTGGCCTTCAATTAATAAAAATCAACTGAAGAAAAAAAATGGAGATCTAATTTTCATAACATTGAACATTTTTCTGTTTGGACATCATCAGTCTTTTTCTTGGTATTATGAGCTATAACCTATTCCCAAAAGCTTATTTCAATCAAAGTCTTCATTTCTGTTAGTATAAGATTTTTTAAGATGTTTTAACCATCTTGTATTTTTTCACAATTAGGATTCATTTGCAATATTCATTCTGGAATGAAAAAAATCCTCAAAGAAGTAAAATGTTCTCTGCAATGAAAACTCTGACTTTTTGATTAGCTGTTTACTTTCCTCCTGAAATATCTTTACTTACTGGCTTTTCTTTTATTTGTATTATAATATATTCCAGCTTTTGAAATAAAAGCACAGTTGTAGACTAGGACATTCTTCTCACACCTTATAGTATGTCTGCACAAGAATGCAAGCAAATTTTACGCTCTTTGATATATACCATGTTCCTAGAAATAGTTGTATGATAAACATCTGTCTAGGTAGCCCAGATTTATTAAAAGCTCCATTATATTATTTATTGAATTTATGTTTATTTTTTCTTTTATTTGTTCTTCTCTAAGACTCAGGCTGAAAATTTCCCCAGTCTGTATCAAATCTTCATAAAGACAAGGAAAAGATTTAATTTTTTTTAATTTTTGTCTGGATTTTCTTTTTTTTTTTTTTTTTTTTTTATGGGAATTGGAATGAAAAAGTACACCCACAAGACCTGCACAGAACTTCTCTAAAAGAGATTGGATATCTGACAATAAAAAAATGGATCAAATGACTGCTTGAGAGGTTCCAGGGGAGGGGAGATAGACAAGAGGCCAAGGAGAACTGTCATCTCCTCAAGAAAGTCATGGTAAGAGTGCAAAGATGAACATCCTAATTTGGGTTGTGACTAGCCTGGCTAAAACGGCGGCTTCGGGAGCTACAGGGAAACAAAAGTTGTGGAAACTGTATTGTGTGAATCAAGTATAAAGTATGAAAACTTGATGCAAGGCTGAGGCAAGAGAAAGGCAAGAACAAACCAGGAACAAGGGGGCAGGATTGTGGTGACTTTGCAGCTGCTGGTGTCCTACACTGCTCAGGCCACAGAGCTCATTCAGAGAAGCAGCATATGTATCTGACACACTGATATGGCTGACAGAATTCCTGGGCTGGGGAACAGGAAGGTCCTTCCAGAGGACACGTCAAAGAAAATCACAGCACGCATCAAGCAGTAGCTACCAGGTGACCTCTAGAGGAAGAGGAATCCCTTTGATAGAAACACTGGTAGAAAGAAAAAGGTCAGGGAATGCCCTGCTTCACTGCTCAAAGATGTTGCAACTGTTGGCAAAAGACTTAAATTTATAGCATATTTTTTGTGTCAGTCTTTGCTGCAACCAGGTAACGAGTTAGTTATTTCCACATTAAGGTGAAAGATTCAAACCTTTGTCTTTAGTAGTTAACAGCCTCAATTTTAAAAAAATCATTGGCAAGGAAGTAAATAGCACTCAGCATGGAATTGTCACAAATAAAGTTATTTTCCCTCTGGGGTGAATAGGAGGCTCTGTGGAGGAGGGCAAGCGGCTTTGTTTTAACCAGGCACTGAATGCTGTGTTTTGCCATTTCCATAAGCAGGGCATGGAAATGTGGTGTTGACGGAGGGAGTGGACATCTTTGAGAGCAGGCTACACAAATATCTGTAAATACCTTTAGGGTGAAACTTTTAGAGACCAGGGAAGATATAAAAGATTGCTGGAGCATCTTTGCCTCTATTTTTCTGTGCTTCTGTGACTTCACTTGCACAGAAATTATTATTATTTCTTGGGTTTGCATTCTGTTCTTGTCCTGCTTTGAATCTCATGCTGTTTTTTCTTGTCTAATTGACACAGAGTTCGGTGCCTGCTGAATTATATCACAAGTGCTTCTTAGTTCCAAGTGGCATGGAGATCTGACAGCCTCTTTTGCCAGAGGAGTTTCTTTCTTCTTTGAAGTCATTACATTCAATAACACAGGAGACATGACAAGGCAGAGAGGAGGAATTGCAAACAAGAGAAGCCAGACTCCACAGAATCCATAGCAAAGCTGACAACTGAACCCAAATCTCCTGGATCCCCAGAGAGTATCTCACATGAATGACTATCCTATTAATCATGGGGGCAGGACAGGCTGTCATGAGCCACTGATGAGCCTCACATCAGCAGTTGCTGTGTTCTCTCTTTCTCAAGTTAAGTGAGTACAGGAGCTATTGGGCTGAGTCTTAATTGTGAAAGCCCAGGAATTACTCCTGAGGCTCCAACATCCCAATGAATGCAAAGTTTTGATCTCAGCATCACAAGCTAATGAGCCTTTCAAAGCTCCCCTCAGGTTGTCTGGAGCCACTCCCCAGCCACAGACTTAATTCTCTCTATACACTCTGAAAAATGTAGTCTATTTAATATTCTACCCACAAGCTGGCTTGAGGCTACTTGAAGCTATTGTTTAGGTTTTTTTTCCGGTCTGTTAATTATACCTAAAATTGGCAAACTACCATTTCTGATGTAAAGCTACATGTGATGTGTCCCTAAGCCAAATCACATACTATCTTAGCCTGGAAAGCTGGCAGCTAGCAGCCAAACAGCAAAAACTGGGCTCTGAAGGGGTGTCCCCTGAGCATGTGTAGGCAGCAGCAAAGACAAAATGAGGAGATGCCAAAAGGGCAGATCCTGCAGCACTTGGTCAGTTTTTATGGCAATCCTTTGCTCAGGCAAAACTCTTATTTGTTTTAGGGAAGGGCTTTGGAGTGTGGATTTGCAGTGCTTATAGGCAGACAATTCCCTGGGGAAAGATCCTCTCTGTGCCGCCTGTTTATGATGGAGATGCTAACCCCAGGGCGTGCTGCTTCTCACCCCACCGTGTGATGCAGGTGAGAATCCCTGGGGTGCCAGGGACAGCCAGCAGCAGGGGCACCTCCGACAGCCCCGCCATGCCTGTGTGAAGCGATGCCAGGCGCAGGAGAACCCCGGCCAGGGAAGGTGCTGCCCTGTCTGTGTGACACACACACAGCACAACGGGGAGGTGGGGGTTAATGGTGCTGAGCTGAGCCCTCTGCATGCCTCTCCTCACACCCTGCACCCTCAGCATCACTGGTTTGGAGAGGCCAGAGGACCTGACAGAAGACAGCTGGTCCCAGGGAGACCCAGCTCATGCAGGAGAGCTGTCCCCGCAGGAAGCAGGATCTGCTCACCAGGGCTACATGCCTCTGCACGTTCAAATTAAAATGCAAACAAGGCTCCCAAAGGCAGTGCAGAGCCTTGACCTCCTGCCATTCGTGAATCCTAGCCTGAGGTGACAGAGTTTTCACTCAGCACTGCCCTGCGATGCCACAGGGATGGATCAAGGGAAGGCCACCACCACAGCAGGTCCCAGGCAGACATGTTCACTGTGGTCAGGGGAACCAGAGGAGAGGGAAAGGGAAAGGGCTCAGAGCTGGCCATGAGTTTAAAGGAAGGACAGCTCCAAGAATCTGCCCTGAATTAATGAATTTTCCTGGGCAACCACTACATGTGACTACCAAGGCCTTACCCATGGGAGACAAACAGCCACGTCTCTCCTCCCAGGGGTGACAAATCTCCAGCAAAATCCGCACAGATGCTTGTGAGACTTTCTCTTGCAGCGCACACCACGAGGGACAGCTCAGGCCTAAGCAGCCATGAATTTTAGTTGCTGCAAGAAGAACTCAGAATGGAAAAAATCTAACCAGAATGGAATAAAAAATATTTTCATTTTGCAGAGTCTGAAGGGATTTTTTTTTTTAACTTTTTTTGCAATTTGTGGAATGTTTTTGAAGTATTTAATCTTTGTGGTAGTTTAGCTTTTAGTTTCTTATTTGCTGCCAAATATAATAGACTAAGTGGTGGCCATAGAGTAGCACTTCTCCCCACTTTTTAACTTTTCCCCTTGTTACCCTCAGCTTTCAAGACAATATAAAAATGTGGAAGTTCTGAAAATTTATGGAGTGGCAGAAAGAAAATTAAAAGAAAAGTGATGAGTGGGGAGAAGAACAGGGGTTATTCAAGAAAAAAAGATCAATGGGTTCTCATCTGGCAAACGGGTGTTTTCTCAGGAATCTGGACAGACTGGATGGCAATCACAGGGCCACCCTCACACAGTTTGTGCAGCCACTGTCAGTTCTGCTGTACAGAGACATGAAATGATTTTGTAGCACAACATTTGTGCTTTAATTACAAGTGCATTTCATGCCATGTATCAAAGAAATCTGAGGCAACTTAATTTAGCCAATTAGTCTGAGAGCAGGGCTAGTGAAGTGTCTTATATAAACATTTCAGAGCCCATGCAATCCATTTCCATCTTTGCACAAATAAACCTTTCTCTTCTGTAAAATTTTGCACACAGAAAGAAAATTGGCTAGAGCAAATCCCTTGGTAGAAAGGCTTCTTTCTGCAGCTACTCAAAAGAGATATTTTACAAGCAAATCTATAAAGTTGTGTGAAACAACGCTCCAGCTCCACCAACAAAACAGAGTGAGCTGGCTGGATATTGAGCAGTGGCAAATCGATGTGCAGGGGAATGGCTGGGTCAGCCAGAGTGGTGGCAGTGCCATTCTGGGTGGTCCCTGGTGGGTTTGGGGACACGACTGGGCAGGCACTGCTGGAGGGCTCACAGGGGACTGGGCAGCCTGGCAGTGCAAATCTGCTTTCCCAGTTTGGCATCTGTGACTGGGCTCAGGCTCAGGTCCAGCTCCATGCTGTGGTATTAAAATTGCTAATATAAGAGAAGTACAGAATTTAACCAAAAAAAAGTTACCTTTTTCTTTCCACCTTAACAAATTACTCAACAGAATGTTTTATTTGTAGAGAATAATAGAAACTTGATCACTTCTTCATATTAAAAACTTGTAATTCCCATGTCACCCTTTCATGATGCAGGATTGAATCCACCATGACCTGGAAAACAGCAAGGGAGGGGAAGAGGAAAGACATGACAAAAGTGTCCACATATTTGAGCATTTACCTCTTACTGAATGCATCTGGAGCAGCAGTGTTGCTTGGAAATAAAATAATGTAAGAGAATTTACAAGGCAACATCTGTTTTAGTGTCAGAATTCATTAGTGAAGAAAAGGGGAACACAGGTATACCAGGGGGATTTGGAAAATCTGAGATTACAAACAAATGTGTCATTCAACATCCACTATTTTCTGTTTCTTGCAACTTTACTTGACAGATGAAAAGAATTTGAGTCCAGCTAAAGAGTGTATGTGAGGCTTAGAAGTATTATGGTACTCATTATCCTTCATGGAATCCTCCTTAACGATTTGTTCTGTGGCCATATACAGGATCACAAATGCAATAAAAGTGGGAAATACTGAATTAAAGCAATGTCTGGCACGGTGATGTCATCTATACAATAAGCAAATGTCAATGTGGAGCTGTAAATAATCTCTTTATCCTAATCTTGAGTTGATCCAATACCAGATGTATACACACTTCATGAAAATTCCTTAGCTTTGAAGAAAGAGGACAATAACCTGCAAGATAAAGTTATATGAGTATCTATGTGTGTGTGTGTGTTTCCTTGGGATAGTATATATTAAAACAAGAGGGCACAGGGCTGTTGTCTTTCCTGCACTTGATGCCTCTGTTCCAAGCATGACCTACCCCTGTGAGCATGTAGACCACAAGGATCACTCTGGGCTGGTAAAGACCTCCCCAGTGACAGGCGGTCCTTAGAAGCATAGAAAAATCTATGAAGAGTATCTCATTTATGAGAGAGATCTGAGCACACCTGAGCTTTCCCTGTCCAATGCAAAGTGAAATACATTGTGATGAACCACCATGTAAACATACATCTGCGCTGAAACACCAGTCTTGGGCAGCTAAATCCATAATTTTGTTCCAGACCTCTTTTTAATGCTGCTTATAGAAGATACTTGTGTCCAACAGGAGCTTTTACATTGTAATGATTGCATTTAAAAAATAAAAAAAATCCATTTCATCAGTAGAGCAGTATCTTGGGGCTGACTCAAGCCAATGAGAATCTTTCCATTGACGTCATTAAGCTTTTATTCAGTCTCTTAATCTGCAATCAATCAACCCTTAATATTATTCCATGCAGAGCTCCATGCCTTCGTTTGGTGACAGAAAAAGATGAGACCAAACACTTGTCCCAGCTACCAGTGCTGGCAAATGAGCCTGGGTCATGATTTCATTTCCAGTGGGCCTCAGTCAGAAGTTATCCTGAACTGCACTGTTTTGCCTTTTCTCACTTGTGTACATTCCTCCAGTTTCATGTTTTGGCTTTCATGCTACGTTGGATTGCTCCTGCTGATCTAAGCTAGAGAGCCCAGTCCTGTGGCATCCTGAGTGCTGCTGAGGACAGCCAGCCTGAGCCATGGGCTGTCTCCAGGGGCAGGCAGTGTGTCCCAAAAGCAGGCTCTGGGATGTTAAATCCTTCTGAAGTAGCACAAGGTGTTTACTAATGGTACTGAGATGCTGCATGAGATTGTCGAGGAAAATAAAGGCATAAAACTCCTAATCTTCCCTGGCCACTCCCAGCAATGCATTCAGTACACCTCATTTAACCCATCCCTCACCAATGGCCAGGGCTGCATTTCCTCTGTGCAAGCTGCCAGAATGAGGGTCTGTCTAGGGGTTCTGATGACAGGGACTTCATCTCTTGTTGTGTTCTGGTGGTCTTTCTGGTATACTTTCACCATGCCTTTTTTTAGAGCAAAGAGAATAGGGCCCTGGCCTACTCCTGCAGGGACAGTTGCACAGGACGATATACAGCGCAATTAATCACAACCCCACTCATTCTCCAGGACTATGATGTGTCTGTAATGGGTGAAACAATTTCCCTCATTTAGCAGCAGAAAAGAACAGGCAAAAAGGAAGAATGAAAATGCAGGACATTATCAGAGGTGCCTGAAACATGGTCTGTGTATACTGGACGTTGAGAGATTACCTGGAAGAGGAGTGACAGAAGGGAAGGCTGCACACCAGAAATAAGTTCAAATAGAGGCAGGTGGAAAAATGCACAACAGTAACTGCAGAGGTGCCAGAGGTGGTGAGGTCCCAGGTGGGAATGGTGACTTGCTGTGGAGGCGTCTCCCCTGAAATCCCGGGGGGAGGGACCCTGCAGGGTACGGGTCTGTCCCTGTCCCTGTCCCCATGTCATGTGTGCCCCATACCTGTTCCTGATTGTTTGGTTTGGGTGCCCAGGCCCTAGAAGAGAGCAGGGTCCCATGACTGGAGTCTGCCTGGGAACTCCAGTCATGCTGGAGGAATAAATCATCTCTGAATATCTAAAAAAATATCGCTTCATCTTTCCTTCGAAGTTCATAGCTGTCTTACACTTGTTGTAAGGATTCCCCATTACGACAACTTTCTTCTTCCTATTACAAGTCTGTCACTTACATTTGGAAATCATGCAACAAAGCCTTGGCTGTATTTGCTTCAGTTCCCAGTTTCCCCTGAAAGAATAAAAATTAACCAGCAACCCCATGAGGCCAGAAAACAGGGAGAACAGTTTTAACTTTGAAGGACAGGGAATTCAGGATAGCTCTTGGGGCTAAGGACAGCAGAGCTATAAGTACCTACCTATACCCAAAGGTGTCAGAGTCTGCCCAGTTGTAAACTGGAGGCCAAATGGACAGATTTAAAGGGATGCTCCGCACCCAAATCCAGAGAGTGTCCACATGTCTAAAGTAGACAAGGAGCAGAGGAGGAATCACTTCAATGTCTCTCAAACTTTGGTCTCACAGATCTTATCCATGCTGACTCCATCATTCACACCATGGATTGAGGAGCGAAGTGTGCAGTCGGACAGGAAAGGAAATTGTCATGGACAGAGGGATGCAGGGCTCAGGGCTGGCCTGCTCTGCCAGCAGACAGCAGCTTTCTCTCAGACCAGGGGGCACACACTGCTCAGGATTGGTTTTATGGACTTGAGAGGTGAGAGAGCCCCAAGGGATGAATTGATAGTTGGGGTGAAAGGAGAGGAGCAGCTAAGTTCAGAATCATGCTTGAACTGCGACACATCTGGATGAGGATAACGATGGTCAGGGACCTCTCACAGGAGGTTTGTATGGTAAAGAACCTCACTGTATCAGTAGCTTCATTGCAATACTGAAGATTAAATACCTGCTACTGAAGACTGAATTTGAAGTGAAGCCATAAATCAAATTTTTCTCATCTCTCATCATTCATCTTTTCTGGGAGGATATAAGCAGATACAAGTCACAGCTGGAAAATTAGGAGTAATTGATGGAGCAGCTAGAGGGCTTTGTTGTAGCCACATTCATTTAGCACTTGTGAATCATGCCAACAACAGCAAATACATTTACACACATTAGTAGCAGCTTCAGGATAATCTCTTGCTTCGTAAAATATGTGCACGCACGTACCCTGATACTACAGATTCTGCAAAGATTTGCTTTTTGACAACACAGAGCTTTGTTTCTGAATTAATGCTGAAAATTCCAGGTGTTCTATAAGACTGAAGGCCTTTGCACTATAAATCACAGGAGAGCAATAATTTTAGCCTTTCACAATGAGAAAGCTTGTTCTGGGAAATCTTTCCCTCTCGAAGGCCCCTCTTGACTTTGAGTAGTTTGGACTTGCAGGTCTCCCTAATTTTCTAGGCTAGAATTTACAAATAAAAACACAAAAACCAGGTCTCTGTCTTCAATATTTGTCCCAAGAATGAATATAATGTAACACTAGGGTGATGATTCTAGGCCAGAAGGTGGGGTGAGACCTTTCCTTTTGTGACTTAGGGCCACAGGAAATTAAAAAGTTTAAGATGAGAAGGGGCAAAATAGGGTTTGCATAACATTGTTTCTTGCATTGTTCCTCTCTGGCCTCAGGGGACCTGCTGATAGCTTGACTCTGTCACAAGGCTCCTGCCATTTCAGGTGTCCTTGGAGTCCTACCATCTGGATATGCAAGAAATGCAAATGTCAGTTCACAAGACACAATTTTCTTCCTCTCAGCACAGCAGGAAAAAAAAACTACCTGGAAAATATGAAATTAATATAATTAATGACTCTCAGAAATTGAGACGAAAAAGTATCCAAAGTAAGCAATTGTAGAAAATACCATGATGTTTAAATCAAATTCTTTGTGCCTGATTGAACAGCCTGTATTCACAGGTGTACCAGTCCTACCACTAGAGAGGCCAGCCTTTCTTCAGCTTTGTAAAACTATTAAAAATGGATGATACCCTGACTTTCCAACCTATTAATGCTGCTTGGCCAACTTCAGTTGAATGAATCTGATTAGTAAACATCTGCAAAGTGGTGCTGGTTGAGTTGGAGCTCAAAATCTCTCTGCCATGCAAACCAGAGCTCCATCACAGAGGAAGGAGAGAGATCACAACCTCCCTGAGGAGGGCTAGAGGGACTCCAAACATCCTGGCATGGGAGGAAGGCTGCGCTGCCTGTGCTGAACCACCCTTGGCTGCATTAGCAACAGCAGTTTCTGGGGTCAGCTGCACTGTGCAAAAGATTCTGAGGGAAATCCTTGCTGAGGCTCTGCAGAAAACTACCTTGTGTCTGACTCACTGACTAGCTAGAAAAAGAAGAATTAAAAAGTAATCATCTATCTGGGTCAAATGAAGGAGGAGGATTACGATGCAGTGTCCAGGGCCCAGAGGTACCTGGACAAGCATTTCTGCAGAGGGGATTAGCGCAGCTGGGCTCATGAGCTGAGTTTCCAGCTGTTTTGCTCCCCCGTCGCTGCCCCCACCAGGCTGAGACACCTGCAGTAAGCTCTTGGAGCACTGTGGCCAAATGCCCTGGCTCCCAGAGGGGCTTCTGCCTCTGGGCAGAGGAGCCCACCAGCCTGGAGCAAACTACAATTCATTTTGACCCTAAAACTGATGGCAGGGAGAGAGACAAGCTTTTTAACTGGTCCTGTCCAGCCTTTTGTTCCCAGCCATCAGGAGGTGAATTAAGGAGGATTGGGGTTGTGCTGTTATTCTTTCAGATAAATGCTACTGATATCTGGGCACTCTCAGCAGTTCTTTTGGATTTCAATTATATTTGAATATTTTAAGCTCAAGAACAACAGCTGATGTCACAGGATGGGTACTTTCAGCAAATCCCAGGGAAGAAAACTAACCAAAACTAAACCAGAACCAACACAGAACTGTCTAATAAAGGTGTCCTTAGGAGGCAGCTATCTCAGTGTGCTGTCCACTGGCCCTGGGCAAGGAGGGGCACGCTGAGATGGACACTGGCACCAGTCTGGCAGGGAAAGCTGGGCCACACCAGAAAAACCGTGCAGCTCCTGTGGGGCTGCAACCAGGGGGCACTTGCTGAGCCCCTCCAAACCATGTCTTAGATGAGCTCTCGGTCTGGCCTCTGCAGGCCCCGCACTCTGCAAAGGCATGCTATAAACTCAGCGAGCATGTCAGCACGGCCTGAAGGCAACCAGCAGGGAAACAACTCTAGCTCTGGCTTTTTCACTCTTTCTAAATATATGGGCAGTGACAGGTGTAAAATTACACCAACCAAGCAATAACTCAGACCTGTTTGAGTGCCAATTATTGTCTCTTTTTACAACATTGGGCCTCTGCCTGAACACAACATTTAGGAGAAAAATATGTTGTAAAAGTGTATTCACTCTAAAGAATGCTATAAAAAATGATTCTTAATATTGGTCTCAGTTGTTTAATCTTCAATCTTTTCCTCTGCTCCTCCCCCATCTGGGGATAAAGGAGCTCTGGATGATCTGTGTTTCATGCACAATATTGTAAGGTTGGCGAATAGGCCATTGAAAATAAATATACATAAATCTTAGCCATGTATGGTCTCCAGATGGGGAAAATGGCTCACAAAACCCAGAAAGATGACCACCCATAAAAAAATGCTGGACACTATTATTTTGATGGCAGGGACTCAAGCTGCACAGCGCACGGCACTGTTTACAGAAAAGTCTGCTGATTGAATACGTTGGCTTGGCAGGCAGAGCAGTGCCCAGGGCACAGGGTCAGGCTGGGTTATGGACTGGTGCTGCTGATTGCCACCAGAACTAAGAGTTTAATCTATCCTCTTTGGTTAATAGCAACTAAAAGTTAGGTGTAGTTGGTGGGATCCTGTCTCTAAAACATACAAGTGTGGGTACTGTCCTTTGCTGACAGGAATGCCTTATGTGTGAACTCACTTGCCCACTTTGTGGGTGGAACCACTGCCTGCTCTGAGGCCCTGGGGACTTGTGTGGGCAATTAACAAAACTCTTGCATGGAAGAAGGTTCAAAGAAGATAGGGAAGGATGACATGCTCATGAAGCTCAGAAAACCACACAGGAAGTGACCACAGCTGTAGTACAGGAAGCTGAACTTAGCACAAAGAGGACCAGAGGGTGGCCTATGTTCTAGATAAACAGCTGTGACTGGTGAGTGGGTCAACTGACTGTGAAAATGGCCTTTCCTGAAATGATTAACAGGTAGTATTGTCTTCCTGAGCCAGCCAAATCAGCATGTGTGGTTCAGCCCCACAGAAGAGTCTAAAAGCCAACAAAATGGACCCTGAAGAGATCATAGGTCTGAGCTTCTCTCAGCCAGTAATAGGAATCATGTTTGTATTGCAATCCAGCTGTATATCCAACTTGCTTTATTGTGTTTGCCTTGTGATTGCAGGACATTGCTGTATCAATCTGTTATATCAGAATCCCACGCAATGTCAAATACCTGCTAATAAGTAAATTTGATACTAAACATCAAACTCTTCTTGAGTGAAAAATCTGAGAGAACTTGGCCAGAGGATATTTGAGTCATGACAATTCCACATGTTATCTTCCCCAGGAGACAGGCTTAGGAATGGATTTCCCAAGCCCTTTGGAACATGTTACTCTTGTCAGTAAAGCTGACTGCATATTCCTGTAGACTGTATCACACTTGGTGTCACTGCAGTTTCCAGTATTTCCCTGTAATTTCCCAGCCTGCAGATGATTAAGGGAATTAACATGAAACCACAATTTCTTTGCAAACTTTCCAAAGCACTGCATAAGCCTCTAGAAACCCTCTCACTTTCATGCCCCCAACTTTCTATCCAGGCTCTTCTTCCTCATTTCCTTACTCCTTGGGTTGTTGACAGTCACTGTTGGGACTCAAGTGAGCAGAAAAATCACATTCTTATTATTATTCATATTCTGTACTGCTGAAGGGGGAAGGCTGAGCCTGTGTTCTTGAAGCATGCTGAATGATTCAAAGCATGCCCGTGCTTTTATTTACATATTTATAATTATATTACACACAATAACAACATCTTATAGTGTGGTATTATAATGGTAAAATATCTGAGTATTTTTTATTGTAACATGTAGTGTTATATTTTTATATTTAAATGTGTAAGCTTTTATTGTTTAGCCAACCAGTGTAAATACAACACTGGAACCCAGAAGCCCTAAACTAGCTGAAACGTGTCAGATGAATGTGGTAGAACTTTGTTTTGTGGCACAGACATATTTATAAGGAACCATTTGAGACATGCAGTTATTCTGCTGATAGACCGTTTTGTTTTGCTGACGCTGTATTCCTCAGTCTTCAGAAGCTGTTTCTTTCCTTACAAGTCCTGCTTTAATAACACTTCAAGCCATTTAAAATTCCACACTGCAAGCACAGTCAAGGGGTATAGAGGAGCATGGAAGTCAGGGTGAGGACAAGGCAGCCAAGTCTGAGGCTCACAGAGTTGTTCCTGTGCACAGCTACAGCGAGAGGCACCCCTTTTGGTAAGGGAGGCACAGAGCAAGGCTCAAGGGCTGCATGTTCCCAGGTATGGCAGAAAATGCACATTTGTTAGCATGCAGAAACAATCTGCACCAAGCCTCAGACACATATTCCCTAGGCTGCTAGCTTCTGCTAGCTCCTTTTAAACTGAGGTGTCTTGCTGTAGGGTTTTTGTATGTGAATTCATGACAAAGCCTGAGGTAACCATTCCACTTTGACCTTCTCAATATCCTCCTGGCTTGGGGCTGCCTTTACCCTTTTTTAATTTACTCCCAAAGTCCCAGTTCACAGCAACCTCATTTCATCTGGGGATAAGAAGATGCTTCCAAACTCTTGAGTATTTCTGAGCATCATCACAACCCTTCCTCCCTCCCACTGCTGTCACCAAAGACAGAACTAGAACTTTATCTTTTTAGGCCCATTCATATTTCAAACTTGGATCAATGAAAACAACAAAGCTAAAACAGACTCAGCAGAGCAATCAGGCATTGAAAGATGTTACCTTTTTCCATGTGAGGAACCCAGCTGTGAGGCTTATTTCTCTCTCAGGCATTGGAGAGGGAAGTGGGGGAGAGCTGGGGACTTTTGGGTTTGGGACATTTAGAGTTCTCAGGACTCCATCAGGTTCAGATATAGCAAATGGGTGGACAGTGGTATTGAGTATCTTTTAGAAACATAAATAAATAATTTTTTAAAAATAAATTTAAAAATAAATAAATAAATAAATAAATAAATAAATAAATGCAGTCAGTGTAATGGTCCAGTAGTTCTGAGGCAGTCAGCAATTAACAGCTCCCTGGGGGAAAGCCTGTGGTAATTGGTTTATTGAACTGATCAAACTGGGAGCAACATCAAAAACCAGATTACGAGAAGGAAGGAAAGTGCACTTGTGAAAGGAGATTTTAATTTCTATAAGAGGGTAACAAAGAGGCTGCAATAGTTGCCTGTCTTACCTGTCTGCCTTGGACAGGCCAAATCCTGCAAATACATCACCACAGATATGTTCTGTAGGATGTCCTGGCATCTGCTTGGGTATATTTGTAGAATACCTGATGAAATAATTATATGTTTCAGGACTGTAGAGAATACTGGCATTAGAGACAGTACAAACTAAAATGCCTTTTATTCAAAAGGGTTTATTTGCCTTGTTAGTGAGATTGGACCAGCAGATGGTAAATACCAGCTTGTAATACAGTATAATGCAGTTTGCTGCAGAAAAATGTAACATAATTTTTCACATAATTTAATGTGACAGTAAGGAACCAATCAGTCAGAGCAATAAGCAGGGAAGGGATTGAGAGTATTATGGAAAAATCATTGAAACCATGAGGCCAGAAAACAGCTGCAGTAATAAAGTCTGTCATAAAGTGGAAGGGACTATAAGAGGGGACTTAGTATAGATGGCATTAGTCAGAGTCCCATCTGCTCTAAGCCCCACACCATGTAAGTAGGATGTTAATGGCTCAGAGGGGCACGGGGCAGCTGAGGTTGAGAGTACCCATTTTACTACCAGCTTTATGGGGAGGAGGTGGCCTGCATGGAGGTTACAGCATTGCACAGGATGCTCTCCTACAACAGACAGGGAAGTAGGAATGGAGCTGAACCCAGGTTAGTAGCTGCCAGGTCTTCAAGTTGCTACATAGAGAAAACGTCTTGTATTCTTTGTATGCTTTCTGTTTAATGCAAATAAGGCCCAAAAAGATGTTTCATTATTTGTGTGACCAGCCTGTAAACCTGGACCATCCCTGGTGCCTGGATGCCAAGAAAGCATTTTACGAAGGCCCACCAGTTAGCGAGCTTACCTTTCCTTAAACCCACCTGCCCCCAATGAATCTTTCCAGAGAAAACAATCAACTTCCTCTAATCCCACAAAACTTGGGTTAGATTTATCAAGTGAAATATTGGAAGACAGCTGAATTATTTAATACCATTATTCTGATTTTTTTGGCAAAGTTCTGTCTCAGATAATCACGATTTTCTGATTTGTTAAGCAAAAAGATTCACTTTAGATGCAAAAGTCAATTTGAGGTTCCCTTCTTTGTGTCTCATGCCCAGCCCCAAAGAGCCTGACACCAGGCTATGCCATGTTACCCCTGTGTGGTGCTTTTCATTGTACCCCATCCCTCCACACCAGGCACCCTCTTTGTCTTCTGTGGGATTCCTGAGTGATGAATGAGTGTAGAATCTGACTGAGCAGGAATTAATGAAGTTTAATACTGTCTTTGGCCAGACACAGTGACCACCACTTGATAGCTGAAGAAACTATTACATTCCACACGAAACCATATAATTAAACCTACAGGAACCTCCACATCAAACACAAGTATGTGTCACTGCCCCAGATGAAAGTACACAAGGCATAGAAGGGGGGATAGTTTTTACTGCCTCTCTTTTACAAAGGCTTATGTGTTTGAGAAAAAGGCTGTACAGCCAAGGGGAGCTAGCAGAGAAGATGTAAAAGAAGCCCTCAAAAAACCGCATCCCAATAGTGCTGTATAAAAAGCTCTGCAAGAAAGAAAGGATGTCTGACTGGGTTAGAAGTGTAAAGCAAGAGATTATCCCCTTTTGTCTGATTTTTCTTGTGATTTGTTACCAGTGCATACCCTTAGTGCATTAACAGATGTATCCCAAAAGGACTTTCTTCATTACCACTTTTCCTTTTAAAGGAAATAGTCCACTATTCCTCATTTGGCTAAAAGCTTAAGGTTAAAAAAAAAGAGCAGTACTGCCTTAGATTCAAGAGTACAAATCAGCATCTCCACCATCAACACAAAAAAGGAGCATGTGAAAAAAATTCTTGCCATTGAAGTCAGTAGACCGGTATTCTGATTTCACACATGGAATATATCTGTTAAGGAAGCAGATGCCAATTTTATACAGGCAGTCTTTAGAGAAAAACCACACTTTAAATAATGAGGGAGTGGGGAAGTGCATCAAAGGTTGGAATGAAACTTCATGTTACCATGAATAAAGGCTAGCAAGGCTCTGGATGCATTCAGAACTGAATCTTTGTGATATTCTCACAAATAAGTTAAGTGAGCGTGATGGAATTTTGCACACATTAATTCACTTCCCACAGACACAGAAACACAAGGCATCCCTAACCCTCTCCCTCTCCTGGACCTGGGCCCAGTCACCCAAGCTCACGTCCTGGTTGTGTGTCAAACAACACAACCTCAGAGCCACTCTTGGCCCCGCTCCCCCCCCAGCTCCAAGAAGTCCAACTCATTCCAGGACCAAACAAAAAGCTGTGTTCTGAAACACCATTACATTCAGACTCATTTTGAAACATCTGCATAATTCAAGTACAGATCAAAGCCTGGATGTCTGAAAATGTTCCCCTGACAATGAATGTAGGATTACAGTGTCTCCATACATCACACGACAGGTGGTAGGATACTGAAGGATCATATTTCTGGAATCATTTAAGTTATATGCCAGGAGGAATTTCACACATGAAACAGATCCATCAAAAGCAGTCTTGAGCTCCACTTTGAGCAATGTAGAAACCTCTTAGTCCTCACCTGGCTGCTGCTGCTGCAGGTCAGTGCTGGAAGGGCCTCTGGAGCCAGGACCAGGGCCTCGACGCTGGGCTCTTGGGCTATGCTGCTGGCAGGGACATGGGGCTGGATCAAAGCATCCCAAGCTCATCTGGGCATGGCACTTGAGTCAAGGAGCTCTCAGGCACAGCCTGACCTTGTATTCAGACCTTATCTTTTATCATCCCAAGATATGGACCTTGAGTTGCTGTGCTGACTGATCTGCAAGTTACAACAGTTAAGGTAATTAAATTCTTCCTTGTCAGTAAATTTGAGACCCCTTTAGGCTGTTGCTTTCAATGATGACAAAGATAGTAGTTACTGTTCATGAAGCCAAGGTTGGTAAAAAGCTACACTGTAAGGAATGTTCCACTTTGGGGACAAATTTTCAGGGAATGTTCAAAAAAGAATGGTTTTCTTTATGTTGGACAGAAATTCCAGTGCCATCTCAGTACATATAACCACAGATCCATCTATATGTGTGTTAATGCACATGCATAAAAAAATAAATTTTATATATATATAGTACTTATATATTTGCAGTTATTTATAAAATGCTTTTTCCACTAGACTAGTTCAGTGCAAAAGATAATACTCTTTGCATTGCATGTGCTTTAACTTTCACAACAGAAGGATGAAAAAATAATTTTCTTTAGAATTTGAGTATGTTTTTGAGGCTTGTTTAAGCTGCCTTTTGTGGCCCACCCAGCTGCTGGAAATGGGGTTCTGTCAGACACAGGATGTTAAAGGGCACTGTCCTCATCAATGACAATCCCAGCACAATACCCTAGAGAACAATGTAAAAGCGTCGTACTGCATAAGTATAAACCCAGTATAAGTAGATTTAATGGGATCTTCCCCTGGCCTGAATACAAGCCGTATTCATCATGTGCTGTAAACAAAATGCAATCTATTTACTTTACATAAATCTTATCAAGGAGTTTGCAGTGAAGCTGTGGCCACTTCATATAGAAATCATAGACAAATAAATTCTCTTCTCCCAGAAAAGAGGCAAAGAAAATTCTGTGTCCTTACTTTGATGGGATGGCTCTGCCCTGCAGCTGACCTCCTACACTCATCTGTGAAGCAACACTGATGTGTACCTGCATCTCTTTGGGAAGCAATTGTAAATGTTACTCACTATTGCTAGGTGAATAAATGCAGGTTTAGGAACCCAGGCTTAAAAACTGGCCATGGGACTGCATGTTACTTCAGTTAGAAACAAGAACTTGGTGTAATTAAAAAGAAATAAGAAAGAGGGATGGTCACAAAGTAACACCTTCCAGTAGTCAAGAAAATGTGTTGGCTTCCAGCCAATGTCACTCACTCTGAAGCATTTTCAAGACAAAGGGTCATTCATTTAAAAGTATTGCTCAAGAGCAAAGAAGTGAAGGTGAAGAGTCAGAATCCCCTTTGTGCCAGGGCAGTGGTCTGGGGACATCCTGCCTCCCCTCCTCAGTGCTACCAGCTGCAGTCCCTTGGTTAGAGGGGACAGTACAATACCACAGTGTTCTGAGGTGTTCTGCAAGTCAGGCCTAGAAACCTGTAGCCTAAACAGCCCTGCTTTTTTCAGCTTGGTGTAAACCAAAGTGAATTCCAGAGCGACCTGCAAAGGACCAATTTTGACTGAATGTTACACTGCCTGTGATTTTCTGCTTTGTTTTGGACAGAAATTATTCATACTAGGGCAATATCCAACAGACTGATTTATTTGTAAAATTTCATACAAATGATTAAATATTAGATAAACACAATTATCTCTCAACTAGCTTATAAATAGATATCTCAGTTACTGCACTGCATTCCAGCCCCAGGGACAGCCTTAAATAGCTGATATGGACAGCCCTATTAGGAAAAGGTTTTGCCATGGTCCTGATTGTAATTTCACTTCAGTTGAAGAACTCTTTTTCCAGCTTGTCCTTGAGAAATAAATGCAAAAAAATTTTGGGCTTGAAACAGAAAAAGAGCAACGTGGGGGAGGTGAGCAAAGAGGGAGGAAGGTGGGGGGAGAGTGAGAGAGAAAGGAAGGGAAATAGGGAGGAAACAGGAATATTAGATATTCACCCTTTATTTCCATAAGGAATTCATGAGCAACAAATTTAACCATAAAAATGTCATTGGAACAGATTTTGGGAAACAGACCCCTACCTAATAACAGTCCCACTGGAGCCTCCCTCTTCTGATGCTATCACAATTAGCAAATAGTAATACTTTGCTATTCAGCAGAAACAGAGCTGTCCTCATAGAGGGCACAGACTTCAGAGGGCTTCAGAGGTGCAGACACCCATCCCTCTCTGTAGATTGGTTCAATAAGGTATGAACTATGTCTGTTGGTTTTAAATTTTTCTCCTGTTTTTACACCCAAAGGCCACATCCAGGCCTAAAGCTCCTGGTTTTGGGTTTGTTGGGTTTTTTTTGAGAAGAGTTACAGAAAAAGAGATAAGAACAGGTCTAATTTTGTGCCAAAATGATCTGCAGCAACAAACTGAGGCATGGTTACAGCCATATTTATTGGCATTCCAGAACTGTGACTCACATGGAATTAGCTCTTGAAGCAGAACAGTGTGAGCTGAAGAGGTTTACACTTGAGGCATAAACAAAGGAGATGGATTAAGGATCCAACCTGCAAGAGATCAAATTTAGGAGAGGATTGGTGCACTATAATTTTGTTAGTTATTTGACTTTCTCTTTTTCTTACTTTCTTCCCCAGCATTAAGGGTGAAGGGTTTGGGCAGTGATGTTAACCTTTGATAGTCAGTCTTTCAGAGTTAAATGGCTAACAGCAGTCACCTTGACTTTGTGCATGCTACCTGAGAGTACTTTTTTCAACTTGCCACTAAGACAAAATGTGAATATTCAGTGACTAAAATGAGAAAAAGGATTAAGCCATGAATTCTGGTTTATCCTCAAGGAATTTATCAGGTTTTTATTCAGATCTCACCACTATATTCACAAAATCCTCTAAAGACCAGGCTCATATGATGAATTCTGCACATGGGACCACTCACCTTACTGGGCCAGTTGATTAAAGATTCTGGCCCACCTCTTTTACTACTAGAGTTCATTCAGCGTCTGGGGAGCAGATGCTGCCTTTTGAAAGTTCCTCAGCAACTTTCCATATTTCCTTGAGTCTGCACTCCCAGGACTGTATCCTCCATCTCCATTCACCACCTATCAGCTGGAGGTTACTGACAAGTTTATGTAAATGTAGGCACTGTTTAAATGCAGCCTGCCTAATTTCCTCAGGATTCAGCTCATTTCAGTTACACAGTGCTAAAAGCTGGTGGCTGCTGATGGGACAGAGCTCCAGTGAGCTGCTGGTGCAAGTGCAGAACAAACCAGTGTCTTGTGAGAGGCACAGCTGAGTGGCAGTGACACCCCGAACATGCTGGAGATAGAGCAGATGTCAGTGGCAGGAGGCACAATAGGGCCAGAAATCTGGATCAGGCCTTGGAACAGATGGCTCCAGGGGCCACAGCCTGAGTGTCTGGCTGGATAGGGTGGATAAAAAGCAGCTCAGAGAAGAGCCAGAGCTGGGACTGCAGCAGGGTGAGCGATGGCCTCTCTGTTTTGTTGTTACAGAGTGAAGTGCTGCATTAATACAGTTGATCTGGAGGGCAGTGCATGAAAATGGGATCGTTTTGCTTCATTTAAGGGTGGGAGGTATTTCACTTCTTGGAGGTCCCTTTTTCTCCTCCCCCTCCCCACACCATCTCTGTGCGTGATCCAGACTGGATTCCAAGTGGGAGGAAGAAAGGAAACTCACAATTATTGACTTGCCTTGCCAAAGTTTGAATAGATTCCTTCTAAAACAAATGAAAGCCTGTTTAACTGGCCTGGAAAACATGAATGTGAACGACATTATGTACTGCCCTCTTTGTAACTCTATCACACTGGGAGATCTTCATGGCAAAAGACAGAACAACATTATCCCAAGCTGCCTGAATTATAAATCCCGAAGGCTCTACTACATTAAAAAATCCCTGGGTGATGGCAAGACTTGGTCTCTTTCCCTCACCTAGGCAGGGGACATCAACTTCTTACTCAGCATTTCATTAACTTTTGTGTGTCTGCTTTCTTCCTCTGCCCAGCTCCCAGCTGGTGTCTGAGGCTTCAAAATATTTAATGCAGGAGAAACTCGAGAGAGTTGACCAGAATTTGGAGTAGAAACAAAACTCCTGCCACCTTGCTTGTAATTTGCCAGTCATTTCGAGTCCCAGTCTGGCTGGCAAATTAGCAGATGTGGAAAAATCTCCTTCACACAAAGAAATGTTCTAGCAGTGGAAGATCTCCCATGAGCTGACAGATGTAGCTGTTCAAGATGCACACTTCCACCACAAATGAATTCAAATTCATTTTTAGAACCAGTTATTGATCTGATTGTGTTAAATATCCTGGTGTTCTCACAAAATTTATTCATTGTTTGCCGAGGCACTGAACCTTAAATGCCCGTGCTACTGTGCCTCTGGGCTAACAGGCAGGGGCAGAAAGGTGGCTATGACCCACCTTTGCTAATCCTTTTAGCTCAGTTCTCAGCCTATCTGGTTTGTCTCTGCACTAACTTGTGAGAACCAAATAATTTGACAACTAGGTCTCCAAGTGTAGTGCATGAAATATCTTACATAAAGGTCACTACAGTGAGGTTACAGTGAACTCACACAAGATAAATGGGGCATTGCCACAGTATCAAGGCATAGAAAATGCCTTGAAAAGCTGTGAAGAAAAAGGCTGCAATAGCGAAAAGTGAAGAAGAAGGCTTTAGAAGGCTCCACTGGAGACAAGCCATGCTCTCCAGAGCACACATACACAGGCAAGGATGACCAGTTATGCTGTTGCTACTGACCAGTAGGTATTTCTGGTTTCATGACGTCCCCAGACACGATCCTTTAATGGCTCCACTAACATCAGAAGGTTGGATGTTTTTCTTGTGGAATTTGTGAGAAGGATTGAGAAGATGAGAATGGGCTTTTTTTTCTTCTCCTTCTTCAAGTCTTCAGAAATATACTGGTTGAAAGAGGTAAGTAGGAAGTGCACCCAATAATGGCTAATGTCTGTTTTAAGATAGATGCAAACTATTAATGAGAAAAAACCTTTAATAGTTACAGTGAAAATGTTTAAAATGGAATGTTTCTCTTTCATCAGAGAGACACTCCAGTCAGCCACAAGCAGTGGGAGCAACTACCTTCAGAGAGCTACCCCCTCCCATGAGCTGTCAGTGTCATCAGCTAAGGATGTTTCTCGAGAAGGACCCTGCTTTGGATGCAGACTGTAACTACCTGAAATGCTCTCATGGGTAAGTTTTTAGATGTTTTTATGCTTCTTATTTCCTTCTGGGATGAGGACCAAAAAAGCAGAAATATCACAAGAAAAAGTTTCCTTTTCAGGATTTCTGGCCACTGCCAGAAGTGAGAGAGCTGAAAATTGTTATGTGAGAGATTGTTTTACTGGTTCCTCATCTGCTGAAATATGGGTATATGTAAATGCCAAATAAATATTAGCTTTCAGGTACTTGGCTGAGCCCAGGCTCCGAAAACTACAAAAACTACCCAAACCTGCTTCTGACTGTACTTTTTTTTCTGAGGGAGGAGAGAATAGAGGCATGGCCCCCAAAATGGATGCAACTGAAACTACTTTCAAGAATCACAATTTCTTACTACTCCCTCTGAAGAATGTTTAAAATAATTCTCCAGGGCTTAGTTTCATATGAGTAGGTTAGAAACCAAGACAGTTCAAAACATTCCTCCCTGCTCTGTTTCTAATAACTTGTACTTTGGAATAACAAATAATTCAGTGGGTGATTAGGTAATCTATGGAATCAGTGTATCATTGCACCTTTTTTTGAAACATTGCTGTGGGGAAAAAACCTTCTTGGGCCAGGCCATCAGTCAGCTACCTGGCTTTAGGAAGAAACTTGTCTTGGGCAGCCAAACCTTAGGCTATCTACTTACAAAGCTAATTGCACATTTTTTCTGAAATATCTGGCATTAATCACTGTCAAAGAAGAAACTAAACAAGATGAATCATTAACCAAATGTGGAAAATACAGCATGATTAAGGTGCAAGTGTTTCCCATGCTAGCTTAGTTTTGTGTCAACATTTTCAATATTCGAGAAATCTCTCAAAAAGACATTGAGAAATCTCTCAGAAGTTTTGTCTTTTCCAAGAGAGACAGACAAGGTCAAAGCAGGTCCTACTCAAGTTGAGTGCTGACCCTGCTCACGGTGCCAGCAATATCCTCTTTTCCCTCCCACCTCTGGTTCTCAAGCTGTCATTATCTTCAGGCCAATGCCAGCTATGAAAGCTGAAGGAGGAAAAGGATCTGATCTTCTGAGAATACACCCAGAAACTAAAATCCCCATCTTTCTATTCTCTGACTTGACTTACCATTTGTGAAACCATTTAGGGCTCCTCTGAGTTAGGCTGATAAGAGTGTGGGGATGGTATTTCCATTCAAGCTTTACAGACCCCTTTACAAGTTCTCTGTGAATGTGTTTTCATATTTGAAAAAGAAGTTAACCTAACAGGAATTCAATGGGAGTTGAGTAACAAGGCCTGCTTATCTACAGAACAAACATAGTAGGAGGTAAAACAGAGAAGTGAAACCTCTTGTCCAGGTTCACAAACTGGGTTAGCAGCAGAGAGATGGGAATAAGCCAGGTCTCCTGAATTCAAGGTTAGTCCATAGCCCTGTTTCCAGATTTCCAGAAAGTGAGTTAATGGACCTGCAAACTGCTTGTGCATTCCCATCATCTTGCCTCTCTGCCTGGGTACGTTCTGCTGTGTTAAAACAGCTTGACAGCTCCAGTCTTGCAACTGGAGACCAAGGGAAGCCAGTGATTGTGAGCTTTAAACAAATCTTTAGGTGCTTCCCTGTGATTACACTGAGAAGGGGGTGTCACTCACTGCTCGGGCAGTTCTGATACATGGACACAAGGGACTGATGCCCGTGTACAAAGGTAAATTGCACCTAATAAATCTCACACTACAAGGTGCAGGCTTGAGATAACTGCCTAGCAGAGCTACAGATGCACCATTCCTGACAAAATATATGCACATGTATGGACAAAATAATTTATTTTTCTACAAGCTGATAGCAGACAGTCTAATTGCCTTGGAGGCAAGGCTCTTAATTCCAGTCATGCCTGGATGTGTAGTGACAATACAAAGGAATCAAAAGACCCCTGCTTGGAGTTAAAAGCTCTCTGCAGAAGCTAACTGGGCACAAAGTGGACTTGACAAGGTACTCAGCCTGGAGAGTGAAGCCCTGGACAAAAACAAAACTCTGGTGGGTCAAGTGGGATGTGGTATTAAGGAATTGGTAGCAGATGGCTTTCATCTAGGTACACCAGGAGGGATGTAAGGAGGTGTCCCTAGAGCACTTCTCAGCTCTGCACCCAACTCATTAAGGAAAACCTTGGGATAGACCCCTCGGGTTTCCTACAACAAATCTGCTGAACAGTTTCAGGGATAAAAAAAATTGCTACTCCAAGTCTGGCAAAAGTGAGAAACTCCATTGTCAGGGCTGAGTAAGTTTCTGCCTTTCTTATAGTCCAGAGGCTTGCTTTTTCTTATGGTTCAACTCCAGCCAAAGCACACCTGAGACTCTCAGTTACTGTAATTAATATTATAGCAATGTCCTAAGCAGAAATTAGGTCCCCACTGAATGGTGTGCTGTCCAAATGCATGCAAAGATAGAGTTCCTGGCCCTAATAACTTGCAAGTTGAAAGAGCAAACAATGGTCAAGTTTGTGGGATGTAATACCAGAGACAAATCAAGGGAGGGAGTGATGATAGATGCATGGCTTGTTAGCTCCATTTCTTTCTGACTCATTTGCTCTACTTATATTACATAAACCTGGTTTCAGGGGATGTCATGGGGAAAATATTATTGAAATAGGAGACAAAAGGGATTGTTGGAACGAGAGGAAAGGTGGGGGCAATTCAAGCCTATTAGTGCACTCAGGACTCTGAGGAAGAGGGAAAACAAAGGAGCAAAAGATGAGCAAGAGGAAAAGCTGAGCTCACTCACCCAACAGCAACAGAGCAGGAAACTCATGGCTTCCCTTTCTTCTAAGAGTTCATTACTTAAAACAATGCTGAGTACCAGCCTTTCCAGTTTTTTTTCTTTGCACAGTTGTTAGAAGGGGTCTGTGCTGGTTCCTCTCCTGGCCTGGGAAAAGAATCAGCCAGGGAACTGTGCAGCTTGCCTCTGCAGAGCCTTGAACAGATTGGCCTTGAAAGTGCTGTGGCTGCCAGCACAGGTTCTTTTGGTGAAAATTCTCATGGAAAATCAGGCAATCTCATGACCTTTGGGCAGAGAAACCAGGCCTTTCTCTAACCCAAAAGCCAAGACAGCCTGAGTATGCCCAAAGCTTTTCAACAAGGGAAAAAACACAGAGAACCAGAGGGTCAAAGCCTTCTACTCTCTCAGCTCATGAACCACCCATCTTAAGACTTGCTGTCCTTTTCAAGCCTCAGATGAAGGTCCTCCTGCCTCAAAGCCATAGCTTTGAGCTCAAGTGCTCTTGGTGCTCTTCTTCCCATGACCAGCTGTCTAATGTTTTAAACATATCAGGAATTGCAAACATGGTGGTGACATTGCAACTGTTGTTTAGGATTACTGCCTGGGTAAGATGTATCTATCATTCTCCAGGGACAACAATCCACTGCAAGCCATCTTCAGAAAACGTATCCTTTACATCTGATTCCTTTTCTCACCTTTCTTTAATTTCAAGGTATCCTTTCATGATGAACAGGTGGCAAGCATCATTGGTTACTTTGCTCTGCACATCACTTTTGTGTAGTAAAGTTCATTTACATGAGTCCACATGCTGCCCTTCACTAAGTGGTAATGAGATATTTCTAGTGTCTTCCCAGAACATGGTTCAGCTGAGTGTTTGATGTTCCAACTCAACACCACACTGTCAAAACTGTTTAGTAGTGTCCCTTTATAATTGCAGGATTTATTTGGTGGCTGTCACCATGATAAATAGTGCTTTACAAGACGTAGTGGGAATACAAACCACATGAATAGTTTCCTAGTTTTATCAGGGTTTTATTGACAAGAGCTTGTTTCTGACCCTTGTCTCAGAAATAATGGTGTCTCCTTAAGCCAGTTTGTCCTACGTTAAGGTATGTCTGTAGCTACAAATCTAAAATAGGCAGATGAAAATTAGAAATGATCTAATTTGCCAGCATTTCTGTATTTCATCTTCATTCCTCTTTGAACTAAATCCACAAGTATTTAATGATACTGGCTTCCAGAGAATATAAGTATTTCCCCAGATAATTATAATTTAGAAACTTCTTCATAAATTCTTTTTTAAAAGAAAACAGGCAGAATGACAAGGCCAACAAGAAGGAGAAGGAAAGAAAGAGAGAAGGAAAGAAAGAGAGAGAAAGAGAGAGAGAGAAAGAG
>JACBWW010000017.1:11611262-11625935 GCA_020086605.1 Lanius collurio | reverse complement strand
CAGCACTCAGCACTGACCACAAGCTTGTCAGGGCTCAGCTGACTCACTCCCTGCTGGCAGCCTGTGCTCACAGCCAGGCAGGGAGCACAAATTGGCTGCTGACCTATTTGCAGAAAGACTGGTGGGACAGCAGGCTCTCACCCTGGCCCTCAGGACAGCATTTTACTCCTTGCTTCAGGCTGGATTTTTGATTGATGCCAAATCTATGGTTTTCCCATGCAAGAGAGAGGATGGATAAAGCCAGGTGCCAGATTCTGCCTATGGCATTTTAAACAGTTCCCATGATCGTGGAAGTAGGACTGGGCTCAGACAATATCCTCTGGTTTGAATATATAGTTAAGAATCCTTTGTGGAGAAATATCTGCCAGTCTGCCTTGGTGCCATTCTACTGAAATCTAAGAGGAATCAGTATTTTAATTGCACTCATGTCTTTTATACTCTGTGTTAACGTGTTGTATTTTCTGGCAAAAAGAGGCTCAGTGCCCTAATTTTGATCATATTGTCATTGCCCTTCCCTCATTGCACAGCTTCAGAAATGTATGTGCAATTTTTAACCCTATGTACACACTCATTCCTATTTTGAGATTTTAAATAGTTTTAGAATAGAAGTACATTCTCCATCCAGCTTAAAACCAGGAGTTAGGAAGTTGCTTGTGGTATCCACCTGGGATGGTATCTGGATCGAATAGGAGCCTTAAGTCTTGTGAAAGCCTGTCTGCTTTTGATATGGTTGCTAAATCTGGTTCTTGCCCTTGTTAAATTTGGCTGCCTCAATGGAGCAAGTCACTCTTCCATGGACCAGATGACTAGAAAAGCTTGTTACATTTTTCAAGCAGTTCTCTTTTGGGATGATCAGATTACTGCAAATGTTTTGTAATTCACACAAATAGAAATGTATTTTAATTTCAATGGCTTGGGATTTTTTTAAAGTGGCAACACTAAAAGACTGCAGAACATGTGAAAAATATAACATCTGTTAATTAGAGGTATACAGTAGTTGGGAGGCTGGAGCACATGACTTAAAAGCAGAGGCTGAGGCAATTGAGTTTGTTCAGCCTGGAGAAAAGAAGTCTGAAAGTGAGGATCTAATTTCTGTCCTAACTAGAGATTGGGTAGTTTTATACAGAAGATAAGACATACTTATCTTAGAGGTCATCAGTCAGAGAGGCAACAAACTGCAAGAAGGAAATTCCGATTAGGAAAAAAAATTCCTTGAGGGCAGCCAAACACCAGAGCAAGTTGTCCAAAGAGCTTGCAGAGGTTTCATCCTTGCAGATACTTAAATGTCAACTGGATGAGATCCTGAGCAACCTGATCTAATATTGAAGCTAGTCCTCTTTTAAGCAGGGGATCAGACCAGATGACTTCCAGGAGCTCTTTCCAACCCAAACTGTGCTTTGATTCTATGAAAAATACTGGAACTAGGTACCAAATCAGACACAAGGGGACAGGTATACCACAACTTGTGCAAGGAAAAAAATATTTTTTTAATTGTTTCAAGAAGTAGTTAGTTCTGCCAATACAGGAATATAAACTACAAAACATATCATTATTATGAAGTTCTTTTATCTTTTACTGGGTGTATCTGGATTGCCATGTGTGACAGCCTCTGCCTGAGGCTTGTGAGGCCCAGCAGCTTCCTAATGAAGCCAAGATCTTTGCAAAATTCTCATTACGATTTATCAGAGTCTCAGCTCCATATCACACAGGTTAGAGAAGATGCCCTTGAAGGACATGTTTTTGTTTGTTTTCCATTCTGGAATGAATAGATCTGTATTTAATCAATCACAGAAACCACAAGGCTAGAAATTCATTGGTCTGTTTCTGCTCAGACTTTCCAGTGATATGTCTGGTGAGGTGGACGCTTTTGCTGCATCCACCCAGAAACAGTGACTGGGTCCACAAAAGAAATGTGGGGAATAATAGAATTATTCTTCTTTGTTAGCAGAGCAAAGGGTAACTGTAACACCCCCTGGGGCTATGATAAAGCAGGCATAATTTGGGATGAAATAATAGAACTCAAATCTTTATGGACATGGAGAATTGAGTGCTACATGATCATTTCTCCCCCTAGGGCATGCTTCAGAAGTGGGGTTGGACCAAATATGCAGAATAATTCAGGTTGAACTGACAAGTAATCACAAATTTAAGAGTTCAATATGTGAAGTAATTTCAAACCTACTCAAAAAAAACAGGTTTGGGAAGATTGGGTGAAGGTTTTTTTGGGGAAAATACTTGACTGTAGCCAAATCTGAGTTAAGCATTTTGTGTAACTCCATCCTCATAGAAAATCTGGAGAAAGAGATGTGTATGGATGTCAATTCACTTTATTCAAATATATGTATGTGTTTAAGATGATGATGCTTACATCAGGTCAAATAGATGCCACACAAATGTTGCTGTTCAAGAATGCTGAAAATTAAATACTGAGTTGGGAAATAAGGAAATTATTTTGACTTTTTTATCTCTTTAAAAAAAGGTGCCATTTAAACAAGAAAGTGTTTTGATGATAATTACAAAATGAAATGGGGGAAAGAACTTCAAAGAACTATTTTGCAGTTTTTCTATTTATCTGCAAAACAGAAAAAAATCCACTACATTGACATTCGTTCTACAAGTCCAATACCACACCTCCTGTGTGTAGAGTTGAGTCAGTATTTACAGAGCAAGACAAATAAACTTCTTAAGTAGCAAATAGGGTTGCTAATAAGCTGAAGAACATGTTCTGTTAATTTGTTGTATTATTAATCTGTTGCCTTATTTAGCATTTCTTCCAAATGCTTGTGGTTACAAACTTTTCATATATTGTAGAAAAGTAATTATCCTCTAGAAACAGAATATGTTACAGTTTGGTATTTTTATCCCCTGATTTATGATTCTATTTTAAATTTAAGAGTCATGCAGTAGAGGAAAAACAATACTTGAGAGTACAAACACACAACACAGATAACTGTGGAAATGTTCAAAGGAAGCTGTTTCAAAGAGCCAAAGGACTGAAAAGTATTTGTGCAAGGTATTCCACAAAGAAAGTAGGTGAAAAGCAACACTAAAACATTGAAAAGCTCAATTCACATTTTTTCCCTTTCCAAAAATAATGGTAAATCCATAACAAACAGTTCGGCCAGCTCTAGACTCAACTGGGATCTGATCCAGTCATTATTTTGGTACTTGAAATCAAAAGGGATTTGATGGGAATGTATGATAGATTATTTTCTGCACATTTTTAATTGGGTGACTTCTTCCCTTAAAGGGCTCCTAATTTTTCACACATGTCTCCAAACATCCTCTGCCAATATTAAATTCTGCTCAGATGGATTTTCTGTTAGAGAAAAATTTGGCAGTTACAACTGTTTGGCCAAAATCCAGTAAATTCAGATGGGAGGAGCCAGCAAATGGAAATGCTTTATGTAGATAGTATGTTAGTTCTTCAGGCATCCAGATTTACGCATTCTTGGAAGAAACAAAGTCAAGAACTTTATTTTGGTTCCTTTTTGACTTTGAAAAAAAAAAAGCTACAGTAGCACAGAACCTTCCTCCTAATCTTTGCAGTTATCTCTCTGGTCTTTGGTGTAACAGAAGTTACCCAGTTGTATTTACTATTGCCTACATATCTCTTCCCCTTTGTCCATCTTACAGCATAAAACTTGATCAAGGCACTTTTAGGAATTAAAAGTGATTTGGTGAGATGGCTTGAGTTATCAATACTCTTCCTAGGCAAATGCCTTACAATATTATATCCTCCTTAGATATTCTGTCTTATAATCTTCTGAAAAGAGATTTAAGAGAGAGAGAGAGAATTTCTTAAATTTACTTGAAAAGTAGAAGTCTCAGGCTTTAGGTGACTAAATTGTTCAGAGAGAGAGTGGATTTCCAAGTTTGTAGATGAATATTTAAGTATGCCAGTAATGCACAGTTGAAATAGCACCAAGTCTTGGGGTAATTTTATGATAATACTGTATTCCCCTATCGTCTGCTTTATGCCCAGAAATGGGTCCCATAGCTCTAAGCTGGGTCCAGGAGAGAGGGAATAGAACCCAGGCAAATTCTTCAGTGTGGTTTGTGTTCAAGGACTCACACACACTCCCCTGAGTTCTCACCGCTGCAGAGCCGAGGGAGAACCTTCCTGCTTTTCGCCAGCCTGTTAGCTGAGGCAAGAAAATTTTCCCAGGAATGTAGCTTCTTCCTCTGCTTCTTCATCATCTCCATCATCTTCATCATCTTCATCATCTTCATCATCTTCATCATCTTCTTCTTCTTCTTCTTCTTCTTCTTCTTCTTCTTCTTCTTCTTCTTCTTCTTCTTCTTCTTCTTCTGTTTCTGCTTCTTCTTCTTCTGGAGCTGTTGAGCTTTGCTCTGGTCCAAAACACCACAGCATTGTCAGGAGCCCATGCCACAGCCCAGAGGGGATGCCCAGGGTGCCACACCCCGGCTCTGGAGAACCTCAGTAGAAGCTGAGGAGGACCTTAAAAATCCACCATTTTTCTCCACAACGAGAAGGTTTATTATCTAACTTTTTTTTTTTTTTTTTTTTGCTTTGCTTGCGTGCACCCTGCTTGTTAAATAAACAGGTTTTTTTCACTTTCCTCCAAGAAATTCCTTTCGCACCACTGGGGGAGGGGCTGCCAAAACCTGCCTTCCATTAGAGGAAATGTACATCTCAGGACATTTCCTCCTAATTTGTCTCAAACTGAGACACACAGCTAAGCAAAGCAAGGCATCTTTAAAAGGCGCCAAATGGTTACATTCAGATTCCATGATTTTAAGAGTGATTATTTTTGTTAAAGATTTAAACAAAATCCATCTTCTCATTCCAGTCTGAGGAAAAAAGTGACCAGAAGAATGGCTTATACCATACCACTGATGTCTCCTTCACACAACAGTGTCTGAGGGCAGACACAGGTTTATTGTTGGAAAGCTCCTGTTTAGAGCTACTTCTGTTACAGAGACTATTGCATGTATGCTTGAGTTACTGAGGACACGCTCATCATAAAAAACTGCTTAAGTTATTTCTCTTTTTTTTTCTTTTTATTTCTCTCCTGCAAGTTTGAGTTTATTTGGGTTAAGGTAATTAACCACTATTTCCCAGTCAAAAGGTTTCACAGACAAGACTATGGCAGAACTGGAACTTCTGTTTCACAGGAAATTCTGACATTTTGAAACATATCCAGGTTTGGAGTGTGAAAAAAATCAGAGAATTCATTAATTCATGTAAAAGAATATGTTCAAAAAATGTCATGTTAATAGAAATATACAATTTTGTTAAAATTCAATAAAATATCAATTTAGTTATTTGTTTGTTTGCTTGCTTTTTAAAAGAATAAAAGTTCTTCTGAAATAGGAATAAATAAGAAAAATATTATTCTAAGACCTTTGCAATAAGCTTTAACCAAATTTCCTTTTACTAAGCATGAATATTTCCAATATGAAATTTCCACCTTGACATATTCCCACTGATGAATCAGCATTTTCAAAATGGAGAACATTTAGAAAATGTTTGCCCAGAGCTAGGAATAGATTGGGAAACTGCTTCAAAGTATTCTTCTGCTCCTGTTTTCCAAAAAACTTTACTAAAAAGTACCATGAATGTTACATAAGTGTTCTCCACATCTTGGCATACTTTACACCTAAGGTAGCAGCACACTCACCTGATGGTCTGTCTCAATGGGACTGGAAAGAAGTCTGCCCTGGAATCACCTTCTTGGCACCAACAAGAACATCTCCTCAGATGCTGATGGCAGCAGGCTGCTCCTTTGCCATTTTATGCTTTCTTTGTGCAGCATCAAAGTCCTTACAAAAGTGGAAAACAGAGCTTCAATTCTCCACCAACTTTCACAACTACTCATTTTCCCTCAGGTTCCCATGGTCGCAAAGGAGCAGAAGATGCAGCAGTGGCTATCTGAACAGCAAACTTACTGACTCATAGACCCCATCAATGAGATGTTTATCTATTATTATTGGCATTGTTTCCACTGGGAAAAATAACTTGGTAGACTTGCAAAAGTACTCTCATTATGGTAGAGTTCAGTCTCTCCTAAGTTATCTGGATTTTCTCCCCTTATGCTTTTGGATTCAATTTGATTTGATTTGTGTGTGATCAGCACATACGCAACACCATAAACTCCCATTCACAGGTGCAAGCTCTGTCAAGGAGAAGTAGTAGTATTGTTTTTCCCACTGCTTCTAGCATAAAATATAACATTTTATGGCTTTTTCATGGCTCACTTGGGTAGTAATGAAATATAATTATACTCACATCACATTGGGAAGGGTTATCTGCTTTAGTGAGAAGGATTAAGATGACTATAAGGAATTGGACCTGGCTATAAAGATAGCTGACACATAAATCCAGAGAAGCACAGGAAGAAGATCCCACCCTACTGTAGGAGGATGCAGCTTCCAAAATAGTGAGCTAAGTCTGCTCAAGCCAGGCCAAATCTGTGAATCTACAAGCAATCCCACCCAAATGTGTTCATTATATGGACCTGTGCAGCATATTTAAAGTTCCTTGAGTTGTGACGTCTTTGTGCCAGGTACTGGCTTTCTTTATTGGTTTTGGACAGGCTTCAAGATCATGGATTTACAGATTATTTGAACACACTGAGACATTTTAATTGGCTAAAATGCAAACATTTTGCAGTTAATGAGGGGTAGCTTTAGAATCTGATTTTCCACTGCCTTGTACCTTATGTAGCCATTAGTTCTCAACAGGAGAAAGGTCTCAGAGTGCAGTTTGGCAGCTCTCTGCTTATGACCTTCCCATGACATTAAGCTCACCAAGCTTTTAAAAACCTCCTGTGTGGCTGGTTCTGTTCTAGCTCTTCCACACTATCAGAGCAAAATGGTGAGGTTCAGAGTTAATGCAACTGGTGTCCAGGGATTTTCCCAACTTTTTTCCAAGGTGGTCCTTTGCTCATCTTCAGCACTCAAACTTTGGGTATGTATCAATGTATCATGCATCAATGAAGAGAGATTTGTTGCCAGATCCTGTTGTATTCCAGCCTTTTGTTGTTTGTTTTTTTTTTTTATTTCCCTCCATGCCCCACTCCCCCTCCCAGCTCTTACAGCACTTGGTAGAACCTCAAGTATATGAAGAAAATGAGAAGCAAACCCAGACCCTGAAGTACCAATGTCTTTTGCTACAAACCTTTGCAATCACAGCTTGTGAGGTCATTCCTCAGCATAAATCTGGCAAAACACTTCAGCTTAACTTAAAATCTTCCACTATAACAATTTTATTTTGAGTATTACTACTGTATTCATTGAGAGTTCTCAAATACTGCAATGATATGTTCAATGGGGGCGCAAATAAATAAACAAACAAACAAATAAAAATAAATAAATAAATGGGAGAAAACAATTTGTCCTTGATTTGAGGTATTTAAACTGTTGATTTGGAGTATTTATTTTATGACTAAATAATTTCTGATTTTTACAAATTTATTATAATTATGGAAATTACTTCTTGACACAGAGTCAATTCTGGGATTAATATGTTTTCACATTTTGCTTTTGCTTGTTACCAGACACAAATATTTGGCAACAATACCTCCAGGGCTGGAGGAAAAGTGTGTGAAATTGTCAGCACTGAAAATGACTTACAAGCAAGTCTTTTAAAACATTTTTTGTACCTTCTGCCTTAGTGCCTACAATACAGTGGCAATATTCTGAATTGCTCTGGAAATGTGTGCAGTGCTTCTTGCACAAACTATGTACAACCAGAGACTGATTTTCAGCTGAAAGGCATACTAACCTCCATTTCTGTGGTTGGGAGTTGTAGCTGATGGCCCACACTGTTTTCTATTTGATCTTGCTACCTCAGTCATGTTGTAGACAACCAGGGAATACAGAAGAGTAGTAGTGAAATTTGCTTAAACTGAAGACAGTATTTACATTCTACAACACACTGACATTGGTGATGTCTTTAATATGAAATACCGCAATATAATAATGGAACAACAAACTGCTAGGTCACCAAAGTACTCTCTATATCACTTGGTAGTAAACAGGAATTTGCTTCATAAAATCTGTCTTGCTATAAAATTCCTCCTTTGAAAGTTTTATTTAGACCTAGAAGAGGTTGGAGCATTTCATTACAAGACAAAACATCTTTGTTTAGCATTTTGTTCCTTCATGAATTCCGTTTGCTGAAAAAGCTCTGAGTTGTACAGAGCGTTACTTGTTTAAATTAGGGCTTTCCTATTCAAATAACCTTATTCTATTTCTCTGAAAAGTTGCTTCAGGAAATCCAAAAATGAGAACTTTATTTCACAGATGAGATGTGGCCTGGAGGAGGATGGGTCCCATGTAGCTTTTCTGAGACAAACACTGCAAGTGAGATTGCAAACATTTTCATTCTTGTAGACAGAAGTCACTCTAAGCCCCAGTTTCCCCTCCCACAGTCTTTTACCCTTTGATGTGGATTGCCTGTAAGAAGTGTCTCCATTGTTTTCTGGGGGGGTTTTGTGGGTTTTTTTGTTAGTCCCTCTCATATCTGTTGCTAACACATGACTTTTGGATGGAAAATAAATAATGAACACACTATTAAACTTCAGGATCTTAGTGAAATATTGCAACAAACTCAGGCTTCCCCTGGGAATGTAAACATTAATAATATTTTATGTTTATCTGGCACTGGCAGCTATAAGACTTGGGAGGGATTAATTTTAAAAGATTGTGCTTTTCACATATTTCTAACTATTTGCAATTGCAGAACATCACGGGAAGTCTGTGTGTAAGCACAAGAGTGCTCCAGAAAACTTATTATTGCTAGTGGATAATTCAGGATCATACATTTCCATCTCCTTCAGTCACAATGACTCTTGCTCTGGCTAATGAGACATAGACACAGCTTCATGCAAAGAATATTACTGAAAGTCTGAGCAGTGGCCAGAACTCTCCCTTGAAGACAATGGGTCATGGACTTCTAATTTAGTGAGCCACAATATTAAGAAAAAAAAGGAAAACTTACAAATTTTCGAAGTTGTGATTTTTCCAAAGTGTTTTGTTTCATGCTTAAATTTATTTTGCAGCACTTTTAAAAATTAAACCAAATATAAAATTGACTTGCCACTTTCAAATTGAAAGTCAAAACATTTCACTTAAAAATATCCCCATTAAACATTTAGTGTTTCTTATTCTCCCCCTTCTATTTTTCCAGTTGAAGCAATTAAGAAAAACTGACATTCCCAAATACTGTTGTCCCCTTGAATAAAGCTTGTTTAATGACTTGACTATGTAAAATAAAATCCTTGTTACTCCAAAGTAATGCAAAAAAATCCTTTCTCTAAACCCAAGCAATTCTGCAGCAAAAGGGCTCCCAGTGGGAGCTCTGCTCTCATATTATCACATACAAGCAATCAAAGTTTGTGCACACTGAAGCAGCTAAAGCTCATGTTGTAGATGTTTGCAAGACCTTGCTTTCATACAAGGCTTTCAAGAAAGGCTAATGTATGTTAAGACTTTGTGAGTGAACTGCTTAAAGTACTGGTATTTTTACTTACATCATTGCTTATAAATTGAATATTCCCTTGAAGTGTTGGAAACAGAACACCACCTCTATGGAAGCAGGAGTTGGATGGGCAATGGACAAAACAATGAAATGGTAAGCTCAGTTACACTAGTGCAAGGACTTAAAATGAGGAACCTGCAGGGTTTTTTTCTGTGTGGAAAAGTCCTGCATTTGAATAGACCCACATGGATTTTGCTCCATCTCTTCGTTGCCTCTGTCATTACAGAAAGCCACAACAGACTCCCAACTCAGGCCATAGCTACATAGCTCGCTGAGGCCTGGAAGGCTGAGGAATTCCTTTTATGTCCCTTGCATATTTCAGAGCCATTAACCTTAGAGATTATCATCTCCCTTGTGCCACAGGCACCCATCAGGTAAATGACTGCACCCTGCCTGTGCAGAAGACACACAGCTTTCTGCAGTCGCTGGGGTGCCCCTGAGTGCTGTCCTGCTCCTTTTTTTTTAAGCACTTCAGATCATGAATATTTGATGCCATAACTCTCTACATTCTTATGAACAGCAAAATGAGATTTCTAATGGTGATGTTCCTTGTCATTGTGGAATTATTATTTTTGTTCCTCCTAAATGTTAATTACATTTTAATATCTGCCATAAGACTGCTGGATGGTACTGGAAGTCAAAGCTGAGGAATGACAGTCAAAATCCCACTTATTTTTCTAGAATTCTATATTTTGATAACTGTGATCTCCATGTGAGGATTGCTGCACCAAATAATGTGAAGAAAACTCTGTGACAGACAGGCCCACTGCCTTTGCTGAAAGCTGTGTCAGTGCCAGCTACTTTCTGGAGGACATGTACAGAGGCTTTCAACTTTTTGATGTTTTTCAGATGCCGTCAGTAGCTGAAAGCTTCAATTCAGCATGACCCTGTGCTCCAACACTCTCCTGAGTTCAGTGGTTTGGGTGCAACCTCAGCTGACCAACTATAACAGTCTTGCTGAATCTTATGATGGATTCCAAACAAAAATAAGTTTTTTTCCAGGTAACAGTGTCTCATCATGGGGAGACATGCAAATAAGTAAATAAAAAGTTAATTTATTTGTATCAAAGAAATACTCTGTAGAATTCTATGAGCATGTCAAGAACAGAAAATCACCATAAGCCTGGCACGTCCAAGTGTCATAGGTACAGTGCATAAATTATACAGTTGATCTGACTTTGCACAGTAAGTGGGTTTAGTATGGGTTGTGCAGTTCATCTGGGCAACATATGCTCAGAAATGTAACACTGTGGAAGTACTGCAGACTTTGTAGAGGTGATCTGCAATGCACGTGAATGTGTCTAGGATTTCCAGATATCCAGCAGCCCAGGCAGAGTTGTTATTCTGGTGAGACTGTTCCTGACAATTGTTGGCATTCTCCATTCTGTCCCCAGCAAAACTGCCAGGAATGTAAAAGGACATGTCTGGTAAAAGCCAGATATATGGTAGGTAAGAAAAAAAATATTCCAGTCATATATATAAAATTTTATTGACCTTATACCAATGCCTCAGACTAAGTCACCTCCTCAAGACCTATGAGAAATAACACAATAATCTAATGTGTTAAATAGAGGCCAAATAAAGAAATTAAAGAAAAAGCCAAATTAAAAACCAACTAACCAACCAACCCCAGTTCTACATATAGTTCCTAAGCAGAAGTACATGGCACCATCGTCAGATCAGGAAGAACAGGATACACCATTTCAGTGTGTGTGACTCACATGTCAACCTGAAGAAGTGTACATGCACGAGGTATCTGAGAACTGCATTTGTTCTGCACACAGCTGTGACCCTTTTTCAATATTCTTTCTCCTTCAGAACTGAAGTCACTCACTCCAGCTGTGAGCAGGAAGTTCCTGAGAAATCAGGTGAGCTCAGCAAAGCAGGTCACTTGAAGGCAACACGTTCTGGGCCAGTAACCCCATTCATTCAGCCAGGACTCCTTTTCCATCAGACACTGTCTACTGTTACCAGACTTGGTATTGATTGCCTGGGAACTTTGACATTTGGTTGCTGTTGTTTGATGAAAGCAGCTAATTGGAGTGCTTCCTCTGAGGAAAACCTTTTACATTTGTGGAGTCCTTTGTACCTGTGCATATGTAGGTGATACATTCTGAAACTGACAAAAAGGAAAGCTGTTTATTTGTAGCATGAATGTAACTAACTGCTCTTGCTTTGCTAAACATTCACTCATAACTTGCAATTCAATTCCATCACCTGTAACAAAATACTCAAGACAACTGTAAACTAAATGTCAGTCCTCTTTCTTTGCAGGGAAGATTCCTTTTTTCATTCAGCAGAATTAACCAATTTACCTTACTTTAAAAATACTTTTTTTTTTTTTTTTTCTTTTTGGAAAATACCCAGAGGCTTGGGTTTTTTTAAGCAGTCTTACAGAATCTCAATTGAAAATAATATGAAGTGATTCAAATGGTAAGGACTGAAAAGTGGAATATAAATCCTGACATAAGACTTCAGAAGTTTTTACATACAAAGATTTTTTTAACCCTGGTAGTCATCCATGTTATACAGAGAGGTAAACAAGCATAATCAGAGACCAAGAGTAGAGCACAAAAAATAAATTTCTATACTGTGCAAGAAATTGAAAACAAATCATATGCTACAGCACAGTTTCTTAAAACATCTTTTTCCAAAGTCAACAGCTTCTTGGTAACATAATTTTGACAATGAGCATGCTTGTATAAATGCCATATGGGCTGCAAACTATGTACTCCACCTATAGAAACTGCTGTCCCAACTTATCTAAACTTCCTCTGCCCCCCCATTTTCATTTTTTTCCAGTGTAATAATTGCAATAGGACTTACTCCAAAATACTCCAGAGAGCTCCTTTTAGAAAATACACAGGAGTTTGTACTGAAAGCATCTCCTGACAAACAGGAGATTTTTTGTGGATTATGTTGCCACCCCCTCTCGCCACCTGCCCTTTCTCGTCTCTTTATTTTTTGTTGCTGCTGAGATGGATGGTTATTATCAGTTTATTATTCCTGCTTTTCCACAGACTTTCTCAAATGTCAAGTGAATCTGATCTGGACTTCGGGCCCATAATTACACTGGACCAACTCCAGGAACTCGTAAATAAATCGGTGGTGGCTGCTATGGTTGCCAGAGCTCTGTCATTCTACTCTTCCGAGGGTGGACAGAGGCTTTGGCTCTTTTCTAAAATTCTACACTTGCTACAGAGTTTTTCACACCTTATTTTAAAAGACCCTAGGCTTTCTCACTCTAGTTTGGCACAGTTTTACCACAGGCACAGAAAGCTACTAGCCTGCCACACTGATGAATATGTTCATTTAGAAAAGCAGCTGAAATGGGGATTGTTAGCTTCTAAAGTTTTTTTCTGCTTTCTCTATATGTGAGAACTTCACAGGAACAGCCATTATTTCTGTCTCTCTGACCTGGCCTCTTTGTTGACATTAATACTGGGCTCTACAGAAAGGCACATCTTTGTCACAGTGTATAGACTGTGCTCAGCCACAGAGGTCAGCTCCAAAGCTTGGCAGTGAAGTCCCTCAAGTGCAGAGATGTCTGGATTCCAGATCGTGGGTTTAAAAGGAGTAGGCACAGCATTCATTCACAGACCTGGCTGACTGAAGTCTGAGAAATTTACTAGTGATTTTAAATGTTACTTTCAAGCCTGTTTCTAATCATGTCAATGCACATCCAGCACAGCATCTGGTTACAGAACTGAATCTCCAACCAGTGCAGGCTTGAACTGAAAACTCTACATGTACTTATCTTCTGATATCTTTGACACTTTTTTCCTGAAAAAACTTCAAAAAAATCTACTGAAGCACATAATGAGAGTTGATTCAGGATATGCAACTATTCAGAACATGGTTCCTCTCCTTCAACCTCACCTGCAATTAGAACTAGTCCCCCCTTCCACCATTCACTGATGCAGATGGCAGCATAGATCACGATTTGCACAACTTGATCTACAGTGGGTTTTAACCAGAAGCTAAAATAATTCCTAATATCAGAACTAATCCTGAGTGCAGACAAGGCCTCAGACAGCCAACTACTTCCAAATGTTTTTAAGATGTGAATATTTTTATGCTGCCAATAAGACCAAGATGAACAATTCTTTTCATGTGGGTCACTCCAAGGCCAGCAAATGGTAACAGCATCTCCCTGGTGCTACCCTGGCTCACAGACACACCAGTCACATAAAGGTGAAAGTTGCTGGACTCCTTTACTGAGTTGAGTCATTGTGTCTTCTGCAGAGCACTTTTCAAAACAAAGCAAAATACTTTATGGAGTGAAAAACACTGAATTATTTGCAAAAAAAAAAAGTCATTTCTTTTCTATTTCTCTCCCCAGGGAGTCCATTGTTCAAATAAGTATTTGCTTGTGCCCCAAAGTACAGATGTTTTTGACTCTCATTATAAATCAAACATGCTTATGTCTAACACATTAAAAAAGAGTAGAAAATAGCAGACATGGACTAAGATGGTTGGTCTGACCCAAATTACAGTTCTTCAATACTCCTAATTTTTTGCTGATTCTTCTGGGAACAAAAGATTCAACAATATCATTGTGCCTCCCTCCCTCCCTTGGAATTAAAATCAATATTTTATTCTTTTTGAAATGTAAATTTGAAATAATCATGTATCTGCATCATGGATTAAGTTTGCAGGAGAAAAGTCTCTGGCAGAAGATGGCAGGGACCGTGCCTAAAGCTAAATCCAGACACAAAAATCAGCTCTGAGCTAGGGTGAAAACAGAGTTCTGGTTAAATGGATTGCAGGTTTTCAGTTGCAAAAGTTTCATCAAGAAACCATTCTGATATTTGAAAACAAGTAAGAACAGCCTCATGGTCACTTAAAAGAAAAACAAATTTAGCATTCCAATTACTTTTTTCTCCTCTCAGACATTTCTCTCAGGCCTATTTTAAAGGGCATTTTTTTCAGAATCAGAATTCCATCTCTAAACCTTGACAATTCCATTGAGATGGTGCTGCCTCTTTTTTTTTCCATAAGAAAAGACAAGGCCTTTGATATTTTCAGATAGGGATGTTGAAGAACAAGGCAAATTGTCTTGAAAGGCAGCAGGATAAACCATATTTTCAAGGTCAGTTTTTTAACCCATGGCTTTTAACCTTGCTATGATTTATGATGGACCTCCTTTTCACAGTAGCTTTCTT
>JACBWW010000017.1:11474554-11546303 GCA_020086605.1 Lanius collurio | reverse complement strand
TGTGCTTTGCTCTCCATTTAATGGACAGAGAAAATGAATGTTAAGAAAAACAGGAAAAAGTTGCCTATTAAAGTTGAAGAACGCTATTAACAAAGCTGCTTTAAATCTGCACAGACTTGTAGCAGATGTCTAAAAAATGTCTTTTTGCACATTTTAAGCTTCTTTATCAAGTCGTTAAAATCATCTTTCTGTTACTTTTTTTTTAACCTCTTTTCAATCTTTATAATATATATATAGAGAGAGAGGTAGCAGAAGTAAGTGGAAGAGGATAAAAAGTTTTTAAAGGCATAGACAAAATGTACATTCTCTAAATTAAGACCCATATTGTCAGCTATAATAAGCTTCATTAAACTCCTTCTGCAAAGATAAGAGACAGTCTACCCAGACTGAAAATATTGTGCATAACCAAAAAAACATTTTTTTGCAGTTAGATCTTCTTTGAAATAGTTAAGTCTTAGCTCTGAGGTAGAGTAAAAGGAGTGTAGCTGCATTTGAATGGTTCTAAAATCTGCATCTGTCTTTGAAAAATAAAATGATTGCTGTATCTGTTGCCAACTGTTTATTAATTTAGGGTCTTGGGAAGCAGATTTAATACAGATGGGGACAGAAGGCAATTTTTCATTGGGAGTAAGTTGTCAGTAGCTCCATGTGTTTTTGCACAGCAGTCCCAGACCAGGACCTGCTCCCTGGCTGCTCTAGGGTCTCTTGATTGCATCCTCAGTGAATGGAGGGAGAGGGTACTGGGAACACTGGTCCCCCTTGCCACTGGTCATCATTTAGACCCTCTGATGATGCACTTGATGCAGAAATGAAAAACTTTAATCTGGGACAGGATGGGGAGATTGCCCGTTGCTTGTTATGGTTCACGCAATTTTGGGGACCTAGAGGCTTTGTAATACATACTTTTTGAGCATAAATCTGTATCTGACACAATTTTGCTCTCAGTGTAAACTTGTGTTTCCCTGTGAAATGCATGTTGTAAGGCTATGCAGAAAAGAAAGGGAGCTTCCAAACAGTAGGTGATCTTCAGAAATATTTCTGTCATGGATGGTGTAATACTTTAGCAACAGATCCTCAGCTGGATATCTCTTGGCTTCTGCAGTGAATATACAGTTTTCATAGTATTGCCAGGCTGCAGCCAAAAGTGCTCTTGCTGCTTGCAGCATTTCTCGTTTGCAGAGTGCTTCATAAACATGTCCACTGCCCATTTTATAATCTGGGAAACATTGAGTTTAAATGATCACCCCAGGCTGCAGTGCTACACCACAAATATTAGGAGTAGAACATGGCAGTTGCATAAAATGTTAAGGCTTTTGATATGCCTGCTGTCTGTACTCATTTTTGCAAGGCTGTAGTTTATCATCATCTTGGACATGCCAGCTGGTGCTCCTTTGATTAGAGTGAAGGCCTCTGCACAGTCTTTTGCAAGGGAAAAAGGCTATGATTGGAAACTATAACCTAGTTTACCAAAAGCTCCCCATTTATTACAGCATCTTCACAATGGTGTGGGTTTTTTTTCCTCTTTCACAGATTTTGCCAAAGGAAACTCAGTCAGATTTAAGCCTTCACGATTGCTCCTAAGGAAGAGAACATTAAGGTAAGGTCCACTTTTTCTTGCCCAGTGAAGATGACTGGTTGCAGTAACTTTCTGTCATTGCTTGAATCTACATTTAATCTTTATCAGGAAAAATGGTTATTGGGCCTCTCACAGGACCAAGCTTTTGCTTAGAGCAGGTGGTCTGAACAAGCATTGAAAACACCAACTACCTCCTAAAGAATGTTAAAATTTATAGCTGACATTGCTAAGGGGAAAGTCCTGCTCTGCACTGAGCCTTCTGCCATAGCAATGCCCATTTTTCCTTGCGTGGCATGGACAGAGTACAGACATGAAGTGTGAACCTGTCTGTAAAAGCAGGTGGCTGAAGTGGGTGAGTTAATTATACATCCTTGCAGGGAGCAATTGGGAGCAGAAGGAAGAAGGGGGACACTGCAGATGAATGGACAGGCGGTGTTGCATCCACTCAGGGCTGTGCTGCCTCCTTGACTGCATTCTTAGGGCACAGTTCCACAAGGCTGATTAAGGGGGATATAATTAATCAGATGGCTGGTCACATTCCCTCTCTCTTCCCATCCTTGCTCCAGCTGCTTTGGGTGTCCACGTTTGTGCTTGCTGGACTCATTCACAATGGCACAGAGAGGAGGTCAGGAGTTGGGAACCCACTCTTACCCCAGCAACCAGCTCTTTCACTGACTCAGCTGCAAAGGAATCCACCTGCCACAGGTGCCACAGGAGCACAGGCTCACGGTTGCAAGCTTCTTTTCAGCCAGGGCACACACCTAGAGCACACCTGGTTCCTGCCATGTTGTTTCTTAGGTCCTGCAGAGAGATGGAGGAAATAGGTGTACAAGACACACTGTGCTATGAAAGCACGTAGGGGAGAGTAGCAATGAGAGTAGTAGAGAAGGACACAAGTGTAAAATGGACCTTTTACATAAGAGTCCAGGGAAGGAAGTTCTCCTGGAGGTAGAGAAAGAGAAGTGAACACCAAGCACCTAGCTAGCAGGTATACAAGTGGATTTTGTATTTCAATCATAAAATCTCAGTATATGGCATAGCTTTAATTGGGATGTCAGGTCAGTGTTACCAGTGGCATTTGGATCAAACTTCTGCTTGCTTTTGGGCATGTAACTAGGTTAGTGGGACAGCTGTTTAGAAACCATATGCTGCTGCTGCAGCAGCAGATGAAGTTTTCAGCCTGGAATCCCTGATGTACAGCATGCAGCTCACACTTACTTTAGAAGTTGCCAGAACCGTACAACTACTGAGGCTGTCAAGTGCTCTACTAATGCTACATTATACATTGTTTTTAAACAAAAAACTATTGAGATTGTGAAATATTGTTGACTGTATTTTAACAGGAATCATCTGAATTCCTGAACACTGGAGAGTATAATGAGTTTGTTGAGAACCTGAGGCCAAACCACACACAAATCCTGTGAGAAACAAACTGGTGGAACCACATGCTGTTGATTGCACTCCATGAACCATGATCACAGGCTATATTTGAAGCAAGGAAAGGACAAGAAGTTCTTTAAGTATCCAGATTTAACAGGGACTTTAAGAAAGAATTCTTGCAAACTTCTAATTTATTTATTTATTTTTTAATTTAGAGAAACCCATGTATTCCCTAATTATTTCAATAATAAATGTGCATAGTCTAGATCTTAAGTGCAATAATTCATAGTGCTGCTGCTCAGAATCTGCACCTAAATTTATAGCATGGCTAGATGTAGTTGTGGATTCTGGATGAGTTTCTAGAAGAGGGGTTTGGATGCATTTGAAGGTATGATATATTTGGCAATCCAGGTTTGACTGTCTGACGCTACTTAAGCAACTGAACTGATGCTCAGACTGCTCCTCCAGCAAAGAAACTAATAAAGCAGGGAGATGTCGGGAAAGATCCCTTTGAGTAAAAAGGGAGGTCTTGCTAAGGAATTACTTAGGAGTTTGTTTTATAAAAACACTTACAAGTGGTGATGAGTAGCCTCCTGTAAAATTTTTTTTCTTTTTCTTTTTTTTTTTTTTGCTATTTAGAATTGCCTTAACAACCTTCCAACTCGATTTAGATTCCTAATGAGTGTTCTTATTGAACACTGTGACATGTCCTAAATATGCCTACTTTCATTTTTAGAACTAATTTGATTTATGTGTCTATAAATACTCAGTTGTTTGGCTTGACTCTGTCATCTTCAGAGCAGTGCTGTCTCTGAATCCTCTGTGCATGGGAAAGCAATGTAATTATACATTGGGTTAAAACATTTGTTTTTTCTCATGTGAAAGCATTTAAAACAAGCAATCTCACCTGCTTCTTAGCAAGAGAGAGCAAAAGAAAGTGTCTGAAGAGATAAAACTCCAAAATTGTGGATAAAATAGTGTTTGAAAATTGTTAATCTTTAAAAAATAAACAGTAAAGGTTGACAGTCTGTCCAGGGGAAAACTATGAAAGGACTTTCACAAAGCAGATCACCTGTGATGCTGTGTAGTGCAGCAAGGGTTAAGCTTAGGAAGTTTGTGGTTATTTAAGGAATTTTAATGAAATCTGCCAATGAGCAAAGGTTGCAAGCCACCCTCTGTACAAAGGAGGAGGGAGCTCACATACAGGAAGAACTGGATGACCTTGAGGAGTAATAGAAAAAGGATGTAATGTAATAATACTAAGTGCACAGTTGTGCATTGGGGGCTGATAAATTTTTCTGTCACTTGCAACTGATGAAAGCAAAGCCTTTGCGTATTAGTTTCTCATGCAGGATTGAGCAACCAGTATAGTATATATGTAAAAAGGCAAATGTGTTGTAGATCCCCGCTTTGAGCCAGCTAGTCATATAATAATGCTTTCTCTATTTAAAAATCTTATTTTCATAAGATACTGGTAAGACCCGAGCCTGCAATCAAGACTACTTGATTCTGGTCACCGTATTAAAAAAAAAAAAAAAAATTACTTAAGACTGAAATAAGTACAGAACATTTTAACAGATAATCACTGAGACTGAGAGCCTGTCTTGAGGAAGCTGAGTACATGTAGATAACCTCTGTTAAGAAAAAGAAGTAAAGTAACTGACAACACTGGCAAGAAAACAAATGAATGGAAACCCAGTGACAGACATTTAAACAGTGTTTAAGGGATCTCTGCCTCCAAAGCCCCTAGAACTCCCTGGAGGGAGGAGCAGGAGTGAATGTAACTAGTTTACAAGCAATCCAATAATATGGTTGCTTTTAGAATCAGCAGTCTAGTGCCATTCCTGATTCCATGATTTTACCCTTGGAAATTCATGTAGGAATTAGGCATAGTGGTGGGTGTTCATGCACAGGTAATTTAAACAAGTATTTTGCTGTTTGAGTGAATGCTTTTCTGTACAAAGTCCCTTGTTTAGGGAAACTTTAAGTGCTGCACTGTCACGGGTACTATGAAACCCAGTGGAGATACTGCTAAATAAACCCCAGGTATTCAGAAGTCATGAGCTGCATCCTTCAGCTCTTGTCTTAAGTAATTAAGTTGATTTGGCAGAATAAATTTGGGAATGGTTTATAGCCTTAGGCCAATATTATTTGCATTTTTCAAACTCATCCTCATCTAAAAGGAATAGAAACTGCTTTCAAATGGGAATTGGGTATCTCTCCATCCTGGGTTCTCCAGAACCCGTGTCTGTAAAAGAATATCGTGTTGTGAGACTAGTAAGAATTACAAGTGTTGGCAGTGTGGGGTTAGGCATAAAAAAACATCCAGTTAGCTGTCTGAGTCTGTCCAGTCTCAGATGACACATGGATCCATTTGCTTGTGGCTGCTGTTTTGATTTTTGTTTAGTTCAATTACAGTGTGTTTGCCCTGTAAGGATGCACAGTTCTCTCTGATGGACAGCTTATTGCAGCTCTTCATCTTCTATTTGCTATTTTCTGTGGTAGCTAATGCTGCTTTTCTTGGCAGTACCTGGAATGATTTCTCTAAGTGCAGTTATTGGAGACAATTTGCAGCAGGTGGCATGGTGCCTGGTTGTGACACAGCCCAGTTTCTTCATTGTCATTTCAAGGATTTTATTCTCCCCTCAATATCTTAAAAAGGAATGTTATTCATAAATTATAAACAAGGAAATTCTTATGAAAAATTTTATTAGTTAATATATGTTAAAACTCTTTTCAATGAGAATTGTTCTTTGGAAATAGTGAGTACAGAATTCATACCCTTAAAAAAAAAGAAAGCCATTTAAAATCTGTCCGAAGGATTTTCCAACAGTAAGACTGCGTGGTTTTTCTTATCAGAATGACATTAAATCATATAGGACATCACTTCTGTGACAAAATGAAGAACCTGGGATCCTTGTGAGGATTTGTACCTGTTATACCTGTCTACACAGTTTACTAAAGGTTTTAAGACCATTTTAAGTTTTCCTATGCCCAGCTGGGATAGTCACAATGGCAGAATACAGTAATTTGTTCTCTATTTTCAGTGATTGAAGAAATTTTGCTTACAGTGGGGAACACTTCCTCCAAAAAAGTTTCTGTAGACAGTTAGTATCTAATTTAGACCATTATGACACCTACATTTTACAGTTAAAATTTCTATATTTAATGAAGATATTTAAAGAAATATTTTATTTCATCTAAATTGGAAGTTTTCCCGTGTTGAAAAGACATGGTATAAAATTAAATGATCTGATACTCCTATTAGCATATTATAAACCATGTAAGATCCAGAGAACAGTGCAATAACAACTGGGTAGTCATGCAGAAGGCTTCTAGGTGGAGTGTACATGCAGTACTGTGTTTGATGACATGCTTTAGTATTTAGGAAGAACCGTCGATATAGATTATTTTAAATGTAATTGCTTAGTGGAGCATTTTGAAGGCAGTCTCCAGTCAGTAATTTAATGCAAGAATGTATCAGAGTCAGTTCCAAACAGGTTTCAAATTATGTTAGGTTTGGCTTTCTGAGTTTCTTTGGGTTATTTCTTAGCTCATTCTTATGGAAAATATTTTCTTTGGTATCTCTGTTAGACTGTCTTGCAGTAAATTGGTTATGTCTTGGGTTTATTTGATTTGTAGCAGAGACATCCACAGTTCTGTAAACCAGATGTTGCTTTCAGTTTTCAGAAGGAGTTCTCATTTGAAGATAAAGAAGAACTTGCGAACAGCACAAAGGATATTGATGCTAATCTCTTAGCAGTACTTCCAAAAGGTAGGTAAGGGAGACATATTATAAACACAAGTGGTAATTTAACAGCATGTGAAGTTTAGTCTGTGTAAGTACAAGGCACAGTTAAAATCACTTAGGCTCAGATGTTTTGTAAGTGAGTTTTCCCTGTGACCTATACATGAAGGATGAAACAGGATGAACCACAATGCTCTTACACGAGACCTTGCTACATTCCTGCTTCATAAAGTCCAGCTTTGTTTACCTGATTTCAATAGGTTAGTAGTTGAAATTCAAAACTTCAGAGAGCTTCACTGCATGGTTAGATTAATCCTGAGTTCAGAAGTACTGACTTGACCTGTTAAGAGTCATAGCTCTTTCCAGGCCCTTTTGGTGGTTGGTAGAGTCACTGTGCTTGCATGACCAACTGACTGCATTTGAATTTTCATCTTGCATGCTAAAGGACCTGCAGTACATACAGAGTTTAGTTTGTGGGGGGTTTTAGGTTTTTTGTTCCAAAATTCTATTTTAATCTGAATAATTTCTGAAGAAAACAGCAATTGCATCCTTATCGTTTGACACAGTTGAGGTGGAGGAAAGAATTAATTGGCTTAAATTATTCAGAAAAAAATCACAATATGTTTGACCCATAAAGGGTCATTTGACTGAAGAACTATGTGCAACTGGCACAAAGATGTTCCCTGCATTCAAGGATGTTGTGGACTTGAGAACTTTGATTAAAATTGTCTGTGTTCTGGTGATATTTACTCTTTTAAGATAAACTACACGGCTAAATGCACTAATCCCAACGTAAAGGAAGTGGCTTGCTCTTTTAATGTCATTTGTTGCAGAGTTCCTTTAGAAAGGAGCACCTCTTCCAGCATAACATTTAAGTGCTATTGAAGTGACATGCTTACTTTTAAATATAATCGTTACAGATGTTCAGAAAGAAACATTATTGGCAAAATGATGGAATAGAGCAATATGCATTTATACAATGCAGACTTCTGAGAGCACCAGACAGTAATAATCCATAGTTCCTCATTATTCCGTACACTTATCCTTATAATCATGTGGCCAACAAGTTAATTGAGCCTTCACTTGAGAAACCTTATCTGTAAGTTGCTTCTCAGTGAACTAATTTCTATTCCAGGGTGTTCCTAATTTTCAAAAAAATGTTCTCATAATAAAAGCATCATATTTGGTGTGTACCAGACTTAAGAAACAGCAGTTGGGAGCATTTGGTTGCATTTTGAGGGGACTACTTGAAGACTTGAAGTACACAGTTTTTTGAAAATCCTGGTTGTTTCTCCTTTCTAGAGTCTAATTTTGATACAGGTTTGCACATGTTGAGAAATTAAAGGAATATGTTGACTTTTCAACTGATACAGACTGAACAGAGGTCTGCAGTTGGGCATTGAACATGTCAATACAAGTTACTGGTATAAACAGAAGATAAATGCTTCTCCAGCCTAGTTTTAAGACCATCACCTTTCCAGTTGTGGAGAGGAAGAAGTAGGAATGAGGCTGGTAGACTTTGATATTGTGTTAATTTTCCTCAAAATGAAAATGTATGTACCTGTGTTGCAATGGTTATTTACCATCTCTGAGAAATTAATCCTCTGGCAGGTAACCTTTTGATCCTGTCTATCCAGGCTTCACAAATGTACGTGCTCTCCCTCTATTATGAACTTTTGGAAGGCTTAATTGAGTTTTTACAGCTTCTGTATTGTAAAAAGAAAACTGCTGTCACATGGCTGCAACTTTATTCACATGTCCCCTCTGCAGCTGTCAAAGATGGCTTTCAGCATGAACATGTTTATATTCTGTGGCATGTTTCTGAAAGATTTCTATGAATATATATTTGTATAAGAAATCTTTCACCTTAATTTAAGAAGTTTTAAAATATAAGGTGCACTCCAAATGTACTTTTTTGTTTTTCATTCTGGGACAACACAGGGAACAATACTGTTTTTCCCAAATAATGGTATTCTAAAGTAAATCTTGTTTCAAAGTTCTACAGTTATCAAAATTAAGATGTCTCTTGACAGTTATACTTAAAGCCTATCCTACCATAGCATCCTGGTCAACATCCTAAAATAAAGCCTCAAGTTCAGAGCGTTTTCTGAACTGTGGCTGTTCTTCCTCTTGCCCTTAACTGACCAGTGGTGCTTACAAAGTGTGTTGGCATGAAGTAATCTAGATAAGGAGCTTTTACTGTGAAATTAATTATTTTAAGCTTCTTAGTCTTTTCTTGTGTGCTGAATTAGATTTTTGTGCTACCTTTTAGGTAGAAGTGTTGCTATTCTTTAGAGCTCCCATGGTGATGTTTGTGATGGTCACATGGGAAGACATCCCATGAACTTATGGGAATTGGCACCAATATATTCAAATTGCAAACTAAAAAGGAGAAACTTGGTCACCTAAGTTTGCAAGGGCCAACCAGTGTCCTTGGGAGTGAAGTGTCTCCAACTGGTTTGCATGTTTTGAAGTAAAATATTTTATTTGTCAAAAATAAACCACTAGAATAGAAGACTTTCTGTGGTTTATCTTCTTTTGGTTTTGCTTTTTTGTTGTTTCTTTTCCCCACCTCATCAAAAGAGGAGTATTGCTGGAGCTGCTTTCACAAAAAGACACTGCAGATGTTGGCCAACCTAGCTGAAATTACTTCTGTAATCTCAATCTTGGAAAAAGTGTAAGGCAGCATAGAGTAGTCCCATGCTATTTTTGTCACATGTTGTTTGGGAAGGTGTTGGGAGACATTTTTCATGAGACCAGTGCTCTTTTTAGGACTGCAAAGTGGTAGTAGAATCTCTGGAACTTCAGCTAGCATGTAGCAAGAGAGTGTTGAGCTAATGCTTTGGGAGTTCTTTGGATGTTCCACATTTCTTATATGTGGACAACTTACAGTCAAGCTTCCTTTTCTGGGGGTGGGGGGAAAGAAGACTTTTGCTAATAAATGAAGCTGCAAAAGAGCTGTTCTCTGATAATGGATTTGGTGACTGCATAAATTGGTGACTAGGGGAAAGAAAGGATCAGGATTTGGATGGAATGTGGTTTCACTAACTCTGAGCTCTGGAGGCCTTTGACTTGTCTGAAGACAGGCAATTGCGGGTTTTGTTTTGACAATGTTATATATACATAGCCAACAGATAGAATAGAAAAACTCTAGTCATTAGTGGAACATAATTAAATAGAAGTAGATTTGGAGAGGTGAGAACAAAATGTTTATGAGAAATCATTTCCTTTGGTGTGGATCTGAAATAACTGGTTTCAAATGGGTAATTTCTCCGTTTATTACAGTTCCACTGCTAGCACAGCTTGAGTAGACAGGGCAACTGTGGAAACTGCTCATGCATTGAGTGAAAATCTGTGAAAACACAACATATGGGCTCATCTTTGCTTTGGTGTTGGTTCAGGATCAGAAGGCATTCATTCTTGCTGATCCCACACATTTTATCTGTAGTCCTACTTTTAGGCTTTTCAGCGTGTAATGTTGATATGACAGTCAATGTCAGTAGTATCTGTGAGGTATGAGCACTGGTAATGACTACAGCAAACTTCCTGGATGAGTCAGCTGAGCTGGAACCCTGACCAAGCCAAGTTCTTGCAGTAGACGGAAGGGAGAAAAGGTGCATCTGACCTTTAAAAGGGTGGTGTTTCAATGTTGTTTATCTTGTAAGTATCTAGAGCAATGAAGTCTGGTGGAAAGAAAAAAAAAGCTGATAGGTTTAGCTCTGCAGTGGAACAATGTCTGCTAGACACTGCTCACCCATCAGGTGTTTCTGATGGCAATCTCTGGCCAATTTAGCAGGTGTGGACTTTGTCTTGCTTTAACTTTTGGTCCCTGGGTCAACAGCATTAGAACCCCAGAGGTTCATTGGTCAGAATAGGTGCACGCAGCTTCCAGCACCACATATTTGCAAAGGCAGCAGTACAGGGGCTGTGTGGATGTGCATGTCTGTGTGTTACAGAATCACAGAATAACGAGGTTGGAAGAGACCTTCAAGATCAGTGTCCAGCCCATGTCCTAACCCCTCAACTAAACCATGTCACCAAGTGCTTTGTCCAGTGTTTTTTTAAGCTCATCCAGAGATGATGATTCTACCACCTCCTCGGACAGACCATTTCAGTACTTTATTAATCTTTACATGAAAAACTTCTTCCTAATATCCAACCTATACCTTCCTTGACACAGCTTGAGACTGTGTCCTCTTGTTCTGTCAGTTGCTGCCTGGTGGAAGAGACCGACCCTCACCTGTCTACAAACTCCTTTCAGGAAGTTGTAGAGAGTGATAAGGTCACCTCTGAGTCTCCTTTTCTCCAGGGTGAACAACCCTACTTCCCTCAATCATTCCTCATAGGGCTTGTGTTCCAAGCCCCTCACCAGCCTTGTTGCCCTCCTCTGGAATCATTCAAGCATCTTAACGTCCTTCTTAAACTGAGGGGCCCAGAACTGGACACAGCACTCAAGGTGTGGCCTCACCAGTGCTGAGTACAGAGGAGGAATGACCTCCCTGTTCCTGCTGGCCACACAATTCCTAATGCAGGCCAGGATGCCATTGGCCTTCTTGGCCACCAAGGCACACTGCTGGCTCATGTTCAGTCAGCTGTCAACCAGCACCCCAGGTCCCTTTCTGCCTGGGCACTGTCCAGCCTCACTGTCCCCAGCCTGTAACATTGTAGGGGCCTTTTGTGGCCAAAATGCAGAACTCGGCACTTAGACTTATTAAATTTATTAAACCCCTCGCCCTAGTCCACTGCTTCCCTTGACAGCCTGGATGGTTTCTCTTCGTGGTGGTAAGAAGTCACACTGTACTTGTTTGTGTAGCAATCACTGCTCCAGTGTGGTTTGCACGTGCCCATATGTGTGTATATATAGGGATTACTTCATCTGTCGTGCCTCCTCCTGGTTCACTACTATTTTGTGGACTGTGGCAGCTGTCTGCTAGCACTTAACACCAGCAAAGAGTTCAGGGGAAGAGAAGGAAAGTATGTCCAATTAAAACTAAAAGGGAAAGTTAGCAAAATAGAAAGTGATTAACCATGCAGGAATATCATGATGGTGCACAGTATTTTTCACTTCAGCATGAGTCACTGGGATTCTTGGGGTGTGGAGGAAAGTAAGGAATAGGGGACACTGCTTCTCTGTAAACATAGTTAGTCCCTGACCTTTGAGCAGACAGGGTAAGGAGAATTTCCCTACTACCTGGTTTTGAAGTGGGTTACTAGAGTATGTAAGCTTGACCTCAACTAATCAAAATACAACTTGTCCAATATAGACTAGATCTTGAACCACTAGCATGGCATAGCAGATTTGGAATTAGAATGGAAGTACATGGAGGGGAGGACTACTTGGTGGTCACACCTATGTGCCTAATGCACTTTTGACAGCACAACCTTAATAAACTGGGAAAACAAGAGGAAAATGCTCATTTTCTGACAAAAGCTATTTCAAACCTCTGAACTTTATTGGACTGTTCCTTCTTATTCTAAATCATTTTAACAAGTTTCTGAAACTTATTATCCTATAAACTACATAATCTTTTTGTTGTCTCAGTTTCAGAATTAAGAAAACTCTTTGAACCAAACAACCGAGATTTTTTGGAAATGAAAAGGTAAAAGAAAAAAGTCTTTGGCCTGTAAAACAAAACACACAGCTTGTTTTGTTACCTCCTGTTAGAAACTCTCCCCTTGAATCTTCAAGATGCCTGTTTTCATATTTTTCACGTATTTTTCAGAAAAGAAAGAATAGCTAGGCGCTTAGAGGGAATTGAAAATGATGCACAGCCTATGCTTCTACAAAACTGCCCAGGATCAGTCACACACCGTTTGCTAGAGGAAGATACACCAAGATATATGCGTGCAACTGACCCATACAGCCCCCACTTAGGTAAGTAGCACATGTCACTCGGTCTTGAACTGCTGAATTACTTCATGTTTGCTACACTACCAGTTATGCAGTACCTAGAGGAGACTTCTATGGAAGAGCTGTGTCAGATTGTTCATTCTTTTTTAATTTGCCTTTTAAATCTCCAGTTGTCTTATTTGAGAAAGTTGATTATTCTTACTGCTTTAAAATAACTATTTAATTTGAGAAATATTACTTATTAAAGAATTATTAGTAATACATATTTCTTAATTGTTTGTATGTGCTTTTGGAGACCCAAGTGCAAAAATATAATGTGTCTATGCAGTCACTTTGATTTGTAAGAAAATGGGAAGCTTTTGGTTCACTCAGTTTGAGTGGTGAGTGGGGTACTTGGAAGTTTGGGAAGGACTTGCTCATATATTGTACTTTTGACAGGAAGATCAAATGAAGAGGAGGAAACTTCAGATTCTTCTGTAGAGAAACAACCCAGATCATCCAGATACCGAGCAGAAATCACAGGAGGTAATACAGAGCCCTTGTACAGTACAGCAAACATGGATGTCCAGGAACTAGAATCAAAAGCAGAGAGAATAGCTAGGTACAAGGCAGAGAGGCGGCGCCAGCTGGCAGAAAAATATGGATTATCTCTTGATTCTGATTTGGATTCTGACTACTCATCCAGATATACGCGGGCAAGGAAAGATCCCGACAGTGTGGAAAGAAAGGGAGCGAAAACTGAAAGGCAAGATGATGAAAACAAGGACTATGGCACCCTCTATTTGTCCAGGACTGAGACAAAGGCATCAAAGAGTGTGATTTCTGATTCCAAAGAGTACTCCAGCCACGAAGATAAAGGTGACCTCTCAAATGAAAAGAGTGTTAGAAAAGCAGATGATGACCGTGCCATTAGACAGGCTTCTGAGCCTTCAGCAACCTTGGATAGTTCTGTCTCCCTTTCACTTTCTGGACGAGAATCTTCCAGCTGTAATGAAGTGCCAATATCACCAAAGCAAACCCCCCGAGAGTCCCTCTCTTCACCGAAGCGGGCAGCCTCACCGACCCACTTGCAGAATGACCAGCCCTTGCACAGTAACAGCAGACAAAGGTAAGCATGATTTTTAATTTTTGTTTTGCTGTAGAGTCCTTTATCTTATTCAGCTTCTGCATCAGTGTCTACAGTATCAATGAGAATCTATTTATTACCCTTGAAGAATGTATTTAGTTGCTTTGGATGTCTCAGGCTGAATTAGTTGGGTTTATTGTATCACAGTGTGTTTCTGATACAAGAAAGTGGGTATATATTTCCTTAATTCGCTATGTCCTTGGTTTAACTTTATATTTATAGAATTTTTACTAAAATTAGGCCCTTTGCAGAGAGGACACAAACTAGAAATTGAAGGAGTTATGATTCTAAATCTCCTTGGGTTTTTTGTTTTTTTCTTTTTTTAATAACCTGTTAGAGCAAGTCTTTAACTTTTTTTCTTCTATATCTTGTAATTGTTTGCTGGGAGCTTCCAAGTAGAGGCAAGCTGTTTCTCAGTGAAGATTTTAATATCTTTATGATTGCTTCTGCCAAAATTTAATTTTTCAGACTTAAAAGCTAAAGAGTGCCTTGGGTCAGTTGAAATAATAGCTGATTTGTTTTCCTGATGTGAAAATGAAAAAAACCCTTTTGAACGGTGCTAGTCAATCTTTCAGATAATGTCAGGCATATATGTGCGTGAAGGGGCAGAGGAGAGAGTTAAAATTCCATGCTGAATTGTGTCAGATTTGACAAATTTACTACAGTAATAGGGTAAACAGATTATTCCAAAAGGGAAAAACAATTAGTTTTCACTATTTTACATTATAATTTCATAGCGTCGTATAGAAACGCTGTCAAATTCTTATAGTGACTGAAAACAATGCATGACTAAGAATTTTTTTAAACTATGATTTTCTCTAAGTGCAAGTCTTTAGTTTCTTGGTAGATGGATAGATAGAAAATAATAACTGTAAAACTGTAAGTTAAAATGTTGCAACTAAAAAGTATGTAGATGAGAACTTAATTTTAAACATGTCTGCATAATGCTGATCAGTGTTGATTGTTCTTAAGAAACAGAGGTAACTGGTATAAACTCAACCATTTACTCTTTCAATAGAGCACAAGAGCTCTCCATTCCCAAGCGTGAGAAATCAGGAAAAGAAGGAAAGACACCAGCATGGATTATTAAATAAGCAAATGCACAGTCAGTGAGCAGAGACAGGTGTTTTGGGAAGAATATAGGGACACTGCCCATTTGTGTAGAGATGAGGTTAGGAAGGCCAGGGTGAAGCTGTAGCTGAGCTTGGCAAGGGATGCAAAGCATAGCAAGGGCTTCTGCAGGTATGTTAGCTGGAAATGGAAGGTCAGAACAGAACTGGTAACAATGGACAAGGAGAAGGCTCAGCTACTTTTTTGCCTCAGTCTGCAGTGGCAACCTCTCTTTCCACACCTCATGAGTAAGTGGACAGCAGGATGGTGACTGGGGAAGCAAAGTCCCACCCACTATAAGAAAAAATCATGTTTGTGACTGTCTGAGGAAACTGAACAAAATTAAGTTTGTAGGACCCAGTTAGATTTATACCAGAGTCCCAAGGGAATTGGATGATATACTTCCATGATAACTGAGCAGTCAGGTGAAGTCCCAAGTTACTGGAAAAAGGGAAACTTTGCACTCATCTTTAAAAAGAGGAGAAAGGAGGATACTGGAAACTACTTCCCTGTCAGCCTCACCTCTGTGCCTGGGGAAATCATGGAACAGATCCTCTCAGAAGCTATGGAGGATGGGGAGGTGATTGGAGACAGCCAGCATGGCTTCACCAAGGCACGTCCTGCCTGACCCACCTAGTGGCCTTCTGTGGTTGGGTGACTACATCACTGGACAAGGGAAGGGCTACGGGTGTCTCTGTGCTCCTGCAGGGCCTTCGACACAGTCCCCCCCCAACATCCTTCTCTCTAAATTGAGGAGATATGGATAGACTGTTCAGTAGATAAGGAATTGGCTGGACAGTTGCATCCAGAGAGCAGTGGTCAATGGCTCAGAGTCCTGTTGTGCATCAGTGACAAGTGGTGTCCCTTAAGGGCCTCTATGAGGGTTATTTAATGTCTCCGTCAATGGCACAAGGGGGTTGCAACTTTGCAGATGACACCAAGCTGAGGGGTGCAGTAGACACTCCTGAAGGATGTGATATCATCCAGAGAGACATGGACAAGCTCAAGAAGTGGGCTCATGGGAGTCCCATGAGGGGTTTGGTAAGGCCAAGTGCAAAGTCCTGCACCTGGGCTGGGGCAGTCTCCAGTACCAGTACAGGCTGGGAGTTGAAGGGATTGAGAGCAGCTCTGCCGAGAACTTTGGGGAACTGTTGGATGAGAGGCTGGACATGAGCTGGCAGTGTGTACCTGCAGCCCAGAAAGCCAAGTATGTCCTGGGCCACATCAAAAGGATCATGTCAGCAGGTCGAGAGAGGTGATTCTGCTCTCTCTGCTGCTCTGCTCTCATGAGATCCCACCTGGAATACTGCATCTGTAGCTCTGTAAGACTCAGCACAGGAAAGATACAGACTGTTGGAGCAAGTCCAGAGGAGAGCCACAAAAGTAATCTGAAGCATGGAGCGCCTCTCCTGTGAGGAAAGGCTGAGAAAGCTGGGGTTGTTCAGCTTGGAAAAGAGAAGGCTGCAGGGAGACCTGATTTCTGCCTTTCACTGATGCAGAAGATGATTATAGGACTGGGACAGACTTTTTAATAGGGACATTTCTCCTTTCCAATAGGACAAGGAGGAATGGTTTTAAACTAAAAGAGGATAGATTGATACTAGATATAAGGAAGAAATCTTTTACAAGAAGGATGGTAAAACACTGGCATAGATTGTCCAGAGAGGAGGTGGATGCCCCATCCCTGGACGCATTCAGAGTGATGTTGGATGGGACTCTGAGCAACCTGATGTTGATGAAGATGTCCCTGATCATTGCAGGGGGATTGGACTAAATGACCTTTAAAGGTCCCATCCAACTCAAACTATTCTGTGATTGTATGGATAAGCAGTAATATAATACATATTGCTGACTGCGTTATTTCTAATTTCATATTATTTATGAATAATATTTGGGTCAATATTTGCATAAAAAAAATTTCCCATAATTGCTGTCTCTCTGTCTTTTGAAGGAAACTGTCTGCACCCACCAAGATGTGGTGTAGTACTTAAAGCAGCTAAGAGCTTAAATTTAGGATTTGGTCTCTTGTTTGGATACACATGTAGGCAGTCGGTGGTATTTTAAAGGCCAAGTTGCCAAGAGCCCATTTTTTAACAGCCCTGACACCTTCAGTGACAGTGTATGCTCACTGGTATGATATTCAGAGATGTAAGAAACACCTCTCTGAAACTCTTGTCCCTGATCTCAAGTGGTAAAGAAGTTATTGTGTCCATACAGTCCATTTAAAGTAACTATGTGGTGGTCTCATGTAAGGCTATTTGCACAAGAGAAATAAAGGCTAACTCCACTTTTTCAGGTGTCTGCTGTTCTAAAGTCAGTTCCAAATTATACACAGGCCACAAAATTGGTTTTGTTAAATTTCCTGAGTTTAAATTGTAAGATAAATGCATCTTGCTTTGGAATATATGTGAAAGCTTTTGTGCCTTTAGTACTAAGAAGATTTAATAATTAATCCAGTTACCCATCACTGAGAAGGTATCATTTGACATTGCCTGCATTTGGCTCCTGAAATGGCTGATTAAATTAGAAACGTGGCTTGCATTCTTCTGATTGCACTCTTCAAAGGATGAATGATCAAGTACAAATAATTGCTGCTTGGGCCATGCCCACTATAAAAATGTGCCAAAGTACACATTAAGAGAGAAGGAAGTTCCCATGCTTCAAAGCAATTCCAGCTAGCAGCTTCTAGTCAGCTTCTCTGAAAGGGCTTTACCTCCTATTTGGTCAGTTCCATTAGGGATTCAGAAACGTTTGGAAAAAGAGAAGGTGTTTCAGCTGTTGGTGTTTGTCGTTGTTCTAACATAGATGTGGATTCAATGACAATGGTAGGTGAGTTCCAAAATTCAGACTTATTTGCATCAAATACACTTTTATCTTCAGAACAGTTGTTGATTTGGCCTTTTTCAATTATTTTTCTTAAAAGACTAGCTAAGAAAAATTGGAATATATGACCTGGAGCTTAATTTGGGATTTTTATCCCAAATGGCTCTTCGGCAATGGAAAGAGCTCTTTCAGATGTAGCTATAAGTAATGGAAAGCATCCTGGATGCTTGTCATCTCCAGGGAGTGAGTTTGTAAATGTTAATGTGGCAGGACAACCTGTGCTTACAAGGTTAAAAGTATTTGATGTGTTCTGCCCTTGCTGGGGATTGTAAGTGAATTTGAGAAACTGGATGTAGGAGGTCTGCAAACACCCTTTCCTCCAGTGCTGCAGGGCTTTTAAAAGCTCTTCTTTCTTTTTGTGCTTTCTACTCCAAAATGTAAACAGAGTAAAGTCAAGACAAGATTAAATTAGGAGTCACTTGGTTTCTTAAGTTTTTCCTTTGCCAAGTCACCCAGTGACGCAATGTGTTTGACTTGTGCTAACCAGGTGGGCATTTCTGAAGCTTTGCAATAAAGGGTTACAAGAGGGGAGGAGAGAGGGGTTCCAGATGCTTCTGAGAATTTCTGAGAAAGTGTGATGTAGCCATGTGAATTTTTCACGTCATTAAATTCCTAATACTGATTTGTTTTGGTTGCAGCAGCCTTTACCATTTCAAATCACAAATTAAAGGAATGGTTTTAACAACTTTTTCAGGTGTCCTTGCACAAACTGACCTGCAATGGCAAATGCAAAAATAAGGTTGTGTAGTTGCTTTCACTTCTCAATTTTTGGACAATGTGTACTTGGTAAAGTTACCTCTGCAGAATCTTCAACATTTAGAATACTTTGTATATGTTTGTGGGATTATATAAGTTTCTGTCACAATTTATCACCTTTGCATTCAATTAGTGTGCATTGCTTTTGTTTTCTAGAACAGTCCTCTGCCCTTGAGTAAACAGAAAAAAAAAAAAAAAGCAGTGGGGAGGGGAGATTGGGAGAAATAATGGGAGCATGTGCTGAGATCTCAGAAATTACCTGAAGTTCTGTTTTCTGTAGTAGTGCAGGGAAAGCAAAACCTGAGTGGTTTCTTCAGAAAGATTCGGAAGGGGACACACCTTCACTTATCAGCTGGCCCTCCAGGTATCATAAAACATAGCTGTGTGGCTAACAATCAGACTACAAACCTCCCCTTTCTTTCCCTTTACTATCGTCATTTAACACTTGCCCTTAATTTTCCTTTAACAGCAGCAAGTAAGAAAGTGGAGTTTTTTTGTGGATAAACAGCTGTTGAAACTTTTCTGAAGCATCTGCTTTTATTCTAACCAACAACCAATTGGTATTTTGATGAAGAAGTACAAATGCCCCAAGCTTCTTCCACAGCTACTATCATTCTGGCTTCCATGAGATTTTATAACTTCTTACTTTATCTCATTTTGTACCCTGCAAACCAGCATATTTTTAGGCTGTTCATCTTTCCATCTTAGCATTCCCTACAATTAACTCCTTGAATTCCAACAGAGATGGTACAAAAAAAGTAAAAAAAAATAATTACATGGAAAAGTAAAACAAAATCTTGATCAGAGCTACAGGCAGCTGCTTTCTCCTGGTTTGGTAACAGATACAGTGAGCCTACCATGAAAAGTTTTGAAGGAAGACTTTTTTTCATGTTCCTGATTAAAGTAATTCTTATAACCCAGTACTAACATCAGTGTGGATGTTCTGGAGAGTGCTTGGTACGTGTAGTTCAAATACTTCTTCAGACTTAACATACTTAATGTGCTTAAGCAACTTTGAGATGTGATAAGTGCATAAATCTTCAGATGTAAGAAGCACTGAAATATTAGAAAGATTGGTGTTTCAAATAACTTTGGATATCCTGAATTTTTCTCTCAGATAATTTGCCTTTTTTTACCCCTAAATCTTACCTTTTTTTTCTTTATTTTCTTAATTATGTAAACTGCAAAACATCTGTTGGTAGCAAGCCTGGAATTGCACATACTTTGAGCTGGATTGCTTACTTTCAAACAGAGAGCTAGTCTCCTAGCTTGAGACTCTCTCTTTCTTTAGAATTTAAATGACTTTTTAATACCCATTTGGGAGGGGAGGAAGTACCAGGCTTTCGTTTTTAGTACTGTGTGCATTATCTCCAGACCTCGCCCTGTAAGCTGTCTGAGCCTTGGCGAGGCTGTCGAAGTGCTTTACCTGCAGTGATAGCCCCAGAGCAAAGGCTGCCCCTGGCTGCCCGTGCTTGCCTCCCGCTGTGCCGCCGTGTATTCCGTTTAGAAATGTTAAATAAGAATCTTTTTTGCATGGATGTTGCACATGTCCAGAGGTGTTTCTAGAAAACACACTGAAGTAAGGTAACTTTTGGGAACAATCCTGCCAGTTTTGCATGTTAGAATGTAATGAAACATTTTAAAACAGAACACCTGTTTCAGTTTTTAAATGTATTTTTCCTGCAAGCTCTCTGAAGAGCAACAGCCATGCCATAGTTTCGCTTTTGGGTTTAGCATTTGCCCTTTCAACGTTTTTTCTCACTTACTGAAACAGGTTACACTACATGTGACATTTCAGATGTCTTAAATGATACACAAAAACACAAGTAAACCAGCCTCTTGCAAAATATCTGACGGTCTAGGTGGAGATAACATGTTTTTTCATTCCTTTCTCCAATGCAACAACATTTTGGCATGATGTAAGCTTCCCAGTGTTTAGACATCTTCAAATATCTGACTGCATACACAGCTGCCTGTAGAATTTGCAATTTCAGGCTGAACCCAACACTCTGATGATATAAAAAGCAGTTTTGATCATTGTGTTTGTTTGAGACTATGGGTATGTGCTGTTTGGCAAATGCAATTGTAATCTCAGGAGAACGTGCTGTATGTTCTCAGAGCTTTCTCAGTTACCTTCTCAGGAGTCATGCATGTCTGAGGGGCCTGTGAATCACTTGACTGTTTTTGAGCGGTGTTACTGCTGAGACTCAGGGGGAGGAAGGGGTTGCATCATAAGACTGCTTTCTTTGATGTATTGTTTTTATTTTACTACAGTGTTGCTGTCTGTACCCACAGTAGGTGTCTGTGTTCCTTTCCAGATTGGGTATTGCTGTTCACAGCTTTAATCCTTTTTCTTTCTTAAAGAGTAAAAGTTAGAGAGAAATTGGTGAAAGAGGAAAGTGCTCGTGGAAGCCCTGAACTTGTCACAGACACAGTATCTCAGAGAAAATCCCATCCAGTGCCAGCCCACTACATACCTCTTCAGACAGAAACGTCTGCCTTTGATAGGGTTATAAATCAGCCCGTCAGTTCCGTCCGCCAACCAATCCATGGCTATATCCAGCCTGCTGGCATTGCTCACACAGCTCAGCTGATGGCAGCAGAAGAACCAGCAAACACCTCTGCTGGCAGTCTCCTCCCGCCAGACAGTGTTAGCCTCATAACAAAATCCTCAGCAGCCACTGCATCAGAGAGTGAAAAGAAAGAAGCACCTGGTTATGGAGCAAAACCTGGTGAAGAAGATTCCTTGGAGGGTGAACAGGCTTCCAAAGGCAGAAGACCAATTCTGCCATCTGAGATTCGCAAGCAAGGGAAGAACCATGAAGGCCTCTTTGGAGGAGGAGAATTGGAGACCCCTGTGGGGAGTTCCTCCTTTGCAAGCAAGACGAAAGCTAACTCAGAAGTTCAGAGAGAGTTGGAATGCAATAAGAGGCAGGCCCCTGAGCAGCAGTTTAAGACCCCTGAGAACATAGAAAGGAGTGAAGCTGTTATGTACATACAGAGCGGATCTGTATTGCAGCCTGACAAGGCAAAGGCTCCTGTTTGGAAAGTGTCAACAACAAAGCATAAGGTCCTGACTCGTTCCATGTCTGACTATACTGTGACTTCTAAGCTAGAAGCTTCTAAAAGTAAGGAGAGCATGGAAGCAAATCCACCAAACGGTGAGATTGGCATGGTTGACACAAAAGTCTCTGTTGCCCAGCTCCGTAATGTCTTTCTGGAGACTGCTAATGCCAACAAGAAAACAGATCTGTAGGTGACATTTCACTCGTATTTTCGTGTGAAACTTGCACGTCCTTGGCAAAATTACACCCACTCAAGAGCAGTTGTTGTTCGGCACTTAAAGCACACAGCTTAGCTCTCACCAGTGTGTACTGGAGGCTGAGATGGTTTGGATCCCGCTTTTGTGCTTCTGCTTGCTAGTGCAAGTTGTGATGTGGGGTAGCTGGAATGTGTTCGTCTGCGCATGGTACCGGAGGAGCATGCAGAGTGGTCTCTGGGGAGTTGTTGAGATGCTTACATCTGTGCTTTACTTCTCTCTCCTATTTTCTTTCCTATGCACTCTCTCTCGTGCGATTTGAAAGTGAGTCTCGGTTTGAGATGTCAGCAGCAGGTAGTACTGTGTCTGCCAATGGGGACCGTGAAAGAGGGCCACGAAAGGCGAGGCGCTATTTTACTCCTGGTGAAAATAGAAAGACTTCTGAGAGATTTAAAACTCAACCTATAACATCAGCAGAACGAAAGGAGACAGATAGGTAGGCACGTATAGCTCTGTGTAGCATTCTGGTGCAGGTAGATATTAACAAGCCTGTGAAAAGATTTGTTCATATATTAGCATAAACATTTTGCAAGGTTATTGTTTCTCTTTAAAAACAATCAAGTATTTATTATAGCTTCTTATAAAATGAAACCTGAAACACCCCCCAACAAAACAAACTTGTTGAAAATTCCTCCCATTTGAAATAGTGAACAGTAAATCATCATAAAGTACTGTAGCTGTCTGGTTCTAATGTTAAGTGCTTTTGGTTTTATATAAAGGATTTCCTTTCCATCTACTCTGCTTTATCATTTACTCTCTTTGTAAACCACCAAAGCTACCTATTTTATGTTAAAAGAGCTGGTAGCAAATCTTAGACTTTTATTTTCTCCAAGATGAACTAGAAATCATCTTCCTTTACTGTATTTAAGTTTGGCTGCAATTGCTTGCCTTTATGCTTTATTAAAGGATGTTCCTAAGTGGACACTGCTGAAATCTGAAAAACAGATAAATTCTCCCGCTCTTAAGACTTTGAGGTTCTGCTACTTCAGATTGAATTTGAATTTCATTTTTGATGTCTTCTTTCCAGCTAACTTTTTTCTGTTTGATAATTTTTCACTAGGTCAATTTTGTGTGCAGAAATACCAACTGCTGACGGTATGTTACTGTTTTCTAAGGAAGAAATGGGATCTAATGTGTTTTATTTTGTTTCAACTGAAGAACTGTTTGATGATGCAAACAAAATCCACTCAAAAGTATCTTTGCCTGTGATACAGTTGAAGTACCCCTTTTTCTTGGGCCACGTCTACTACAGACTTGATTTCAAACTCATTTAAGTCCAAAAGTCTGTCTGTGGATACCAGTCTTCACGTGGGAGTCAAGCAGAGAACAGCTTGAAACTTTTCAATATAGTTGGGGATGGGTTTTTTCCAAATTTAGACAATAAATAAGCTAGTTGTTGGGATAAAAATAATCATTGATCAGTTTTAATCACTGGTCTAGGACTCATAATTTAAAAAAAAAGCCTTTAGTATAATCTGAAACTGATGTTGCTAACTTGTTTTTGGCTAAGGAAGTTGCAAAATGCAGGTTATTAAATTACAGGATTCAGTCTGCCATCTTGCTTCTCTTTCCCTCTTGTCACCCTTGGCAAGTCTGGCACAAATTAAGTAGGTAATCTCATGAGTAGCTATATTTAGATTTAATGCCTTATGCTATTTGAAAGCTGATATTCCTTGCAGCTCTGAGATGCTGGCACTTTGGATCTGGAGGATGCTGATTTCAGCTCCTGGGGATACCAAATTAGCCTCTGAGAAACGGGGATACAAGGTGGTAATCAGAATGGTCAGCTAGTGGAAAATAGATGTTCAATAACCCTTAAGGCAGTTTTATTTTCTTAGTTCATGTGTTTTCATAGACTGATGCAATAAGTTTGATTATTCATAAAAGGTTGTTTAGATAGCTTGAAAGGACTTGAACTGTTCTGGAGACAAGTCTTTTGTTTGCAAATCATGTCAAGAATTTTTATTTGATGCAATACATGTAAAAACAAGTGAAGTTTACACAACTGGGTTCACAGTAAGTTTTTTTTGTTAAATGTGAGAAACAGCCAGCTTATTTGCTGATCTGTAATCATTCATTTTAAAAAAACCATTGCTCTTGATGTGAGCATGATTCATTATGTTCAGCCTCCTTTTTTTTTCCCCCCTTTGTGTAGATGAAGAAAAATTGGATGACCGAGCCAAACTAAGCGTAGCTGCAAAGAGACTGCTTTTCAGAGTGAGTATTGCATTTTCTAAATAAAAAGCTGAATTAAAATTTTCATACACGAGATGCTGAAGGAACCTAAAGTGCATTAGAATGAACTATAATGCAGTTAACCAAGTCCAAGCTATATAAATTTTGGTTTTTACTTCATTCCCTACCTATGCAGTAGACCTGTTGCTCTAAAGCCTTCTTAAAGAATGACATTTAGAGAGAAATGTGTAGTTAGTTTCAACTTTGTGGTGCATACTGTGAAATTGCATCCTGCTTCTATTTCAGAGATGGGCTTTTGGGAACTTCACTGCTCTACATGCAGGAAAGCTAAAGAAGAAAGTATTATTTCAGAACTTTTCTTCCATAGTTTTAATTATGACATATGTCCTCTTAGGAAATGGAAAAATCATTTGAAATGAAAAATCTTCCCAAACCACCTACAAGAAGTTCGGCAGTGGAGAGGAGGCTGCGGCGCTTGCAGGACAGATCTCACACACAACCCATTACCAGTGAGGAGGTGGTCATTGCAGCTACGTAAGTCTTGTGCATGTCTTGGCTCTAACTCCAGCTCCTGCTTTCAAATCTGGGAATAAGTTCCATATCTGTGGTGCTTATAACTTTGTAGCAAGGAAAACATTTATTGCTGAGGGCCTTGAGAGCCACCGGGGAAACTATATTGGAATTCCCTTTTAAATGTAGAGGGGCTAGTAAAGCATAACTTGTATGAACTGTAATTTGGCAGAAAGGTTAGGATCCTGTGGATTAGGTAAATGACATTAATCACAGCATTGTTTCATAACTGGAATGAAAAAGATAATTTGTGCTGAGGGAAATCTGCACAATTTCTTATGGAATGTGTATGTATTGGGGAAAACCTTTTACATTCTGAAATCTCAAAGGTGCTTTTTGGAAATGCTTTTCTTGCACTCTGCCCATATATCATGGTGTTTTCCTGAAAAAGGGAAAATCATTTGGGGGGGAAATTAAACAAAGATGAATTAATGTTCACCTAATGGTCAGCTGAAAGGTAGCTTACTTTATGGGTTATGAATAACTTGAAGAGACACACTATTTGGTCCTCTAGGATTTTAGTTCTTTCAAAGTATTTGGAATTATTTTGCAAATGTCACAGCAGATAACTCAGTTAATTGAGAATCATTGCGGTTTGTTTTTTTTTTTTTTCTGTTTTGTTTTGTTTTGGTCTTTTCTGTAGTTAACACTTAATGTATTGCTTTTCTTAATGCTTTTTTCTTCTCTCTCCCTGTGAATTTTCCCTCCTTGGCAATTCTTTAAAGTGAAACTACCCCTGCTTCACGTTCTGTGAATACCCACACAGTAGTGACAAGAGTACCTAGTCCCACTGTAGTTAAGAGCACTGTACAACCTACCAGGTACTGGGGGGGCAAACATGCATGTTACGTGGAGCACAAGATTCCTCAATAGCAGATGCATCTTTGAAGCCTTGAATGCCTTTTCCATGTGTCAAGTCAATACTTGTTTCAAGAATATTTAAAACATTTGTCAACTTCATTTATGTTTGCATGATAAAGCAACGCAGCTTTTTTTTGTCACGCATCCATTTTCAGGACCCTTCTAACTACACTTATGTGTTGTAGAAGCAAATTCTTCTTGTGAAAGAAATTAATTTGCATGTGAGCAAACCTAGCAGAACCCTCTTTGCTCTTGTACTTTTTTTTGTATGGTAATGTCATCCTGAGATGAAAATAGCACAGCTGAGTGCTTGATTTCACATGGAGTACATGTCCTTTGTCTGTCTCTACATATATTTTTTTTAGCTTGCAAAATTAAAGGAAATGTAAGAAATTGCACCACCTATAGGTAAAGTTGCAGAATACTGTTTGCTTGTTCTGAATGAAAGATTTTTAGCAGAGACAATGACAGAAAAAAAGAATAATTAGAGAATACTAATAATTCCATAAATCTGGAAGAAGTTGAACAATAAAATCTTTTACTGTAAAAGTGAATAAAACACATTATTGTAGAGACAAATGCAGTTACAGCTTTTATGAATTAATATGTCTGCCTTCAGCATTGGTCAAACAATCAGTTACAGCTTTTATGAATTAATATGTCTGCCTTCAGCATTGGTCAAATAATCTTCAAAATCAATGGACTATGTTTCAAAAGTATTTTTTGTTGTTGATTTATCCCAGATAATTCAAAACAAAAGACAGTCTGAATTCTGTTCCACTTCAGATTATAAGAGGCATTGCAATTTATTCTAACTTAAAAGTAGCACTAACTTGGAGTTTAAGTCTGTCTTTTAAATGTCTTTATCATATGTGGTCCACAAATTGCTTTCAATAAAATTGAACTTTATATAAATTGTGCTGTAGGACCTGTGTATGTTCTACAACAGGCATCCCAAATGTCTCTCCATAGCTCTGTACTCTGTATAAAGAGATTGTCTGTAAAATCTCTCTTCAATCTTGAATTCCCTTTTAAAAAAACATTGTGTCCTAATCAAAGGAATTTGTGAATGAAAATGTAACTTTTTTTTTTAAATCTTCAGCTGTCCAATTAGAGTTCATCATGCCAATGTTGAACCACTGCATACCCACTCAGGCTGCTATATTACATTGGCTATTGTGCTTCACGTGCAGATCTTCTGCTTCTATCAGGTTGAGATTTTAAAACTGCACGATGACTTCTTCAAAACTAATTTCCAGTTCTGCTTCTTCAGCTTGCAGGCATCAGCACACCAAAAAATTTTAGCTAAGGAGGAGATAAAAGCAGCCAAAGAGGCGATGGGGCAAGATCAGTCTGAGGAACCAGATTCTTCCACCTTAAGTTTGGCAGAAAAGATGGCTTTGTTTAACAAACTGTCTCAGCCAGTGTCCAGGGCCATCTCCACGAGGAATCGGGGAGATCTGAGGCACAGGAGAATGAACGCTCGTTACCAGACCCAGCCAGTCACGCTTGGGGAAGTTGAGCAGGTAAGTGCCATCAGAACTCTCTGGCATTTCTTCTTATTGGAGGAAACAGCTTCAGTGTAAGACACCATAAAGGCTGACCTTTCCTTTGCTCTGAGCTACACACAGAGGAGAAAGTTTGTGAGGAAGCAGCCTTCTGACATTGAGGAACAACATTCCCTAAAGTGTTCAAATTTTTTGGTACGGTTTTCTTCTTTTTTGAAGTAATTCAAGAGTATATTGACTTCCTGCCTAGTGCAAGTTGTACCTTTCACAGTGTGTGTCATTTCCACTAGAATATTACATGTCTTCTAAATTACATGTCTTCTATCCCTTTTTATCAAAGGGATAAAAACTGACATGCATCATTTTGTTTTAGGTGTATTTTCAGCGAATTTTGGAGCTTTGTCATGTGCAATTTTCAGGCTCTTTCCTGAAAGCACAATATATTTCCATTATTAGTAAGGACATATTCTGTCATTTTCCTCTGGGAGGAGGCATTGATTGTTATCTGTATTTTTTTTTTTTACCTAAGAGCAGAAATACTTTTGAAATTCAGGAAGTCAAATAGAAATTATTTAATGTGTGCAGTGAAATTTGGCTTCCTGTTCTGGAATACTTCATCTAGTTGGAACTGCAAAGGAATGCCTTTTTAGTGAAGCCTGAGCATGAGGTGGCCCTGAAGTGGTCTTTCAGAGCTGTTCACAATAGCAGAAGCAGCAGTCCCTTTGCATTACGGCTTTAAAAGAAATCATCTTAACAGTGAAGCACAAATCCTATGCATGTCATATTTCTAGGGATTTGGATAAATCTGAGTGTTAGAAAGTTCCTACCCTTTTCTTTCTATATATTTCTTTCATGATTATACATTTTCCATATTTTATAATAACAGAACAGTGAGAAAGCAGGATTTCTCTAAAGATATTGGTGCAAGGCTCTACAGATTATAATTGTACTTTATTCCTACTTCACTTACACACGAAGTAATAATAAATGCTTGACAGATTTATTTAAGCAAGATTTCCAGACCTTACATAGTCCTTTTTCCATTTACTTTCCATGTGCCAATCACTGTCACAGCCTGGCCTCTTTAATGATTGTCTGGGGGCTGGGAAGGTTATAAACAGAAAAGGGCTGAAGCAGATGGGGAAGAAGTGACAATCACATTACTTTGTGAGACTTAAAGAGCAAACATGCGTTTCAAGCAAGGAAAATCAGAGGAAGCATGTTGTGTCATCTCTTTCTGAACCTAGCAAATGAAATCAGAGTTGGGAGTGTATCTTCAAAAAGGCTTTCTCTAGTGAACTGTTCATTTGGAGTATTGGGGGCTTTTGAGACACAGGTATAGTTTTTCTAGGAACCAAAAGAGAGCTATCAAAATAGATAACTAGAGGTTATATTCCCAAAATGCACATTTGAAGATGTAAATATCTTGTAATTAAAACTGAATTCACTTTTCTGTTCTCCTCTAAATTTCTAATTCTGATAGATGCAATGGAAAAAAAATAAACTGGTAACTATTTTCTTAATCTTGCTTTGGAATCTTTGAGCTAACATAGTAGTCTTTGCTCTGCTCTCCAGTTTGCTTACAAAACCTGCATGCGCATTTTAAGTTCTGAGCTGATTTCCTCCTACTGGTGTGATCTTGTCTACTCTTTTGCACACTGTTCACTAGCTCTGCAGTTTAAGAAAACACAAAAAAAGACCCTCTCCAGATGTGTATGAGGCATGTTTGTTACTCTCTTTCATAGCCTTTGTCTCCTTTGGAGAAGATCAAGAAAAACTCTTGATTTCAGGAAAAAAAACAAAGCATCTTAACTGTATCTAGGAAAATTTTGCAAAATTATTATGTTAGAAGAGTAGAAAAGATAATTGTTCCACCGAGGGGGCTGGCAAAACAAATTTGGAAGTATTTTTAATATGCTTCTTCGGCTCAAATACTTTGCTCATGGCAGCCAATGTTTATATTTGAAAAAGTCCTGCATGAAGGTGATTTATGTGGCAGGAGCATCAGGAATGTGTGCCCTGGGTTAGGACAGCACGGAACAGTCTCTCCCTGGCGCTGGGCAGGCACCAGGGCTGAGAGCTGCAGAGCTGTACAAAAGCAGAGCTGTGCCCAAGCTAATGTGTCCTGCTGAGATGCAGAGTTGATTAGCCTGGGCACACGGCATGTCATCCGGCATCTGGAACCTGAACTAATGCCTTCCCCCAGGGCTGCAGGTCCTGAGCCCTGACACAACGTCCTGTTGCATGTTCCACACACATCCCTTGTTACTAAAGATGTGTTCACATGCAGTTGTTTTTAGCTTTGGTGGAACAACCCATCTGCAGACAAATTATGGGGGCACTGTTGCTTTCCTTATCTGTTTCTAGTCTATACTGATAGAATACAATATTTACATGAAAACATACCTTTGAAGGACTGATGGGATTAGACTGGTTTTTGGAATTGATAATTTCAGAGCTTGTAAGTCCTATTTGGGTTTCTTGGGTTTGCTTTTTTGTTTATTTTCTTCATAGGTACAAAATGAAAGTGGAAAGATCGCTCCCCTGTCAACTGCAGTTGCAACATCGATTTCAGCGATGGCCTCTGCCCTTGCTCCGCTCTACGGGGACCTGCCCAGTAAGCCAGGGCCTGATGGAAGTGTGAGTGCTGCCACGAGGTTCCACCCTGCAGCAGAAAAATTGGACTCATCAGGAAAACGCACTCAGAAGTCAGAACAGTGGCAGCCCTCAGTGGAAGGACTAGAAAGCAGAAGAGCATCAAAGAAACATGAAGAAGAAAGAAAGAGGTTTCTAGCACATGAAGCTAATGAAATTAAAAAGTACAGCTCCTTTGAGGAAGAAACCACACATCCTGTTCCTGAAAAAACAGGAGGCCACCATAAAGAGACAGCATACAGCTTCCTGAGGAAGGGGAGCTTGGAGCTGTTTAGTTCACAAGCACTTTTTCAGCCTCTTGAACAGAAGGAAATTGATACTGGCATGCAAGGTAAATGGGAAGTCAAAAAAAGCCAGTCCTTTGAAGAAAAGATGGATTTGAAAAGTGTTACAAAAAGCAAGACTTGGCAAAGAGGTGTGGTAACTACTTGCTGTTGGTGTGGTCTCATTCAGCAAATGGTGTTTCAAGCTTTATCAAGGCTGGTTATGTTTTCTTTTTCGAACACTTCTTAGACGTAGAGAAATATCTGTGAAGTATTAAGTTTTACAAATACAGATTTTTTATTTCTTATTCTTTCAAATTTTCAGTCTTTAAAGATGGCTCAGTTTTATTCAGATTTATTTACTTTGAAAGAAGTGGTGTTATATGCTGAAGCTAAGATTTATTATTTCTTTTTCTTTGCCTTTGCCCCTGCCCTCCAAAATTCTGAACAAACTAAACTTGCTGCTCTGGGTCAATTATCTGCCCTTAATTTTTGCTTTGTTGTGCATATATAGTTCTGAGTTACCTACATATGTGCATACACAACTAGTAGTGGATAATTTTCAGATAATTAATTTCGCAAAACTAATATTATTTTCTCTTTAATGTGGTGATGAAATACAAACCAGGAAATTCTCAGAGCAATTACTTTTTTATATGCACAGTATAATTTAAACTTATTAAATAAACATGCTCATCTTCAAATAAAGTACTTTGGAAATAAAGAGTGAATTTGGTCATTGCATAAATCCTTCTATTCTGTTGAATTTAGAAGTCCCCCCAAGACAGATGTTGTATTACTTTTCTGTTTTATTATGATGGGTGACAGGATCACAGTACCCTGTAGCAATAAAAGCATTTTTGTGTTCATCCTGTGAAGTTAATTTATTTTGAATTTAATGGTCTTCACACAGGCATAGAGAGGAAGGTACAGTTCTGCCTGTATTCCTCTAAAGCAGTATCCATTCTATCCAATTAGCCTTTGATGACTGCAGGGTAGATGGAGACTGGGATGTAATAGGAGTAGTCATGTATCAGAGGGGTGTTGTGTTTATAAAATTTCAAAAATAAAAATGAAGATCACTTTTATTTTTTAAGGATATCTGTAATGGTGCATTTATCTTTCATCAAGGCAGTTTTTCCTGTGGTTTAATTGCTGCTTGAAAAAACAAACTCAAAAAAGCCCCCAACACGCCCCTAGAAAATAATACCTCTATTAAGCTATTAAATGTCTTCCTAGTACGCTACTCAAGCATTAAACTGCTTTACCAAATAGTAAATTTCTTGTTTAAATTTTGTCTGCTTCTCTTCCCCTGCTCCTTGTTCCCTGTCACTTTCATCTGCCTATTTTCCTGTTGCTGTGATGATGGGAGCAGCAGTTTGTGCCTCATCCATGTGAAGTTCAGAATTGTGTATTGAACACCGTGTTCTGTGGCTTCATGTGAATGTCAGTCACAAATGGCTGGTCCCTGCAGCAAGTGACACTGCACAATTAATCTTTGTGCTCTGGCTCAGCCTGAAGTTTTTCCCTGTTAGAATAGTATGTGATGTGAATGTTTAAAATACAGATTTGCTTCTTCAGTGTTAGCAATGTAAAGTGTCTTTGAGAATAGAACTAATTCAGCACTTCTCTTTTGAATGGCAGACCATGCTGAGCCTTCTTCTGAACTCACCAGCACATCAGCCACGAGGACAGTTTCACAAACTGCAGCTGCAGCATCCTGTAGACTGCAGGAGCTCTCTGAACAATTGGAAGGCAAATTTTATAAGAATTCCTGTGAGATGTTTTCTGTGGGAGAGAGCAAAGCACAAACAGCTGAGGATGTCCTTGATAATTCCAGCAAAACTATGTCAATTAAGGAAAGGTACTTAAATTTCTCCTTTTTTTTTAATGATCCCTATAACTACTGTTATTATCTTGATGATGGTATAAAAAGAAGCTTTAAAACTGTTTCTGAAAAAGCTAAGTAGTGATTATTAGGCTTTATTATTACTAACAGCAGAAACATGCAGCTAATCTGTCTGACATGCTTATAAAGCAGATGATGGTGAATGAGAATTACCATTCAAGAGAACACAATAACCTGATTTTGAAAGAGCCACCTGAATAATCAATGAGTATTTCAGAAAATTAAAGTTGCAAAAAATACATGTTCTAATTACCTTTATACTCAATATATTCTCCAGGTTCTGCTTTCAGTTACAACAGGTACAATGGGATTCTGGTTTATTTCAGTAACCATTTTTTGTTGGTCTACAGGAGTCCCTTAAATAAGCTGAGTAGAAGAAGTCACAGATAGGGACGATCTTGCACTCTCTGCTTCATGGTTGGCACTTTGACTTCTCAAAGTTTACTGTAGGGATTTTAAAATGATAGTAAGTTGGACAGGTTCATAGGAGTACTAGAAATACTTTTTCAAACCCAAGATCATTCTGATCTGAAACAAAATGTTAAGTCCTGCACTTGTGCAGAGAGTACAAGTTCAGGGTTGAAGTGCCAATAGCTGCTGTAGTACTTGTAAAAGTTTTTCTAATTTAGTTACAACCTTGAGAGTATAAACTCAGTCCCAAACTGGTAGCAGTCCAGCGAATAGAATTACAATTATTTGGCCTGTTTTTACTTCAGTTTTTCTGCAGTGAAAGCAGAACCAATAAATGAAAATAGCTGCCTGATTAAACTTTCACTGTGTAAAAGTATTCCCTCACTTACTTAGGGGAGTGTGATATTAGGCATTCTGAACCTTTTTTTTTTTCTTTTAAACATGATTCCAAAGTTTGCTTCTTAAATTCGTGTGTTTCTAGGAGGAACATGAGTTATTCTTATTAGTAGAGCATCCCCATTCCCTGTCATCCCCCTTACACAAGGTGGTGCAGGGGCAGCTACAGTAGCTATGCAGTCTTAGTGCCCTTCTGAAGGATGTACTTACCTTTTTCAGTTTACTGTTGTTTAGTTTAAAGCAACTTTCATCCCCTCCCCATTCCCATCCTGTAAATGTAGATTGTCTTGGCAGATAAGGTTTAAGATGGTAACTTCTGGTTTATAGGTGATAAATGATCTACCATCCCTGATCCTGGTGGGGAGAAAGAGGTTGGAGGGAAGGGAAGATCCAAGTTTTAGCAGCTGTTTCAGTCCTAACTTTAATGCCTCAGCTGAGTTGGTCTCTTGAGGAACTGAAGCCTGTCAGTCACACAAATCAGGAATCACTTTCGTTAGGACTCCAAGACTCTCTACTCAGTCTCAGAGCTGACAAAAGAAAATAACTGCTGTCTTGTCAGGAATCTGTATACCCTGATTCCACAAACATCTGTAAATGACTGAGCTGGTATCAAAATGTTTTAGCCTTCCAAAGTACCAGAGTAGTCTACTATTTGTCCCAGAATTAAAAGACTGCAACCAGTAAGTTTCTTTTGCTTGGCTGTAGTCAATGCCAAGTATTCATAAACATCAAAGAACATTTCTGCTAAAGATTAACTATTACACTTTGATTTTTTTTTTTCCTTTTACATTCACTAACTTCGTCTTCCCATCCAGTGGATTTTTCTGGCTGTGTCAGACATTCTTTCACCTTATGGAAGAACAACTTTTCCACACATGCAATAGTATTTGGGCAGGAGGCATGAATGCTAGATGGATGAAAGTGATTTTCCACAAAGACTTGCTTTACTGAACTAATATTATCCTTGTAGAGTGAGTGTGTGGCTGGCATTTTCAGAATTACCTATATTATATGGAAGAATGAAAATCATGATTATTTAAGGAGGAAAGACACCTATACTCTCTTCTCCTGTCTTTGTGCATTTATGGAAACCAAAGGCCATCCTGTCAGCTCTGCTGTAGAAGTCAGCTGCATGCCATGATCACTGTTTTTAAAAGCTACAGATTATTAACTTCTGGTGAATGTCTTACCATCATTCTTGCCTTCTCAGGAAATTCTAGCCTAATCTGAGTTTTCAACTTTTTTTGATGTATGGATGCCTGACCAACACTTTCTTATGCAGTCTGGTCCCCACTGTACTGAAGTTATGCACTCTTTTAACAGTCAGCTTCCTTTCTGCAGTTCTGTATTTCATATTGCCCTCCAGGATTTGTGATTTATCTAAAACAGAACTGGTCAAGTGCAGCCAACGGAGCACATGTGAAAACCAAGCCTCTGTCCAGTTTATTCTATCTCAAGGAGAAGACTAGCAACTAAGATACTAAAATCCTGCCACAGAAGAAAGATGTGTCATTTTGGACATTTTTTGCCAAGATTTTTGCCAAGGCCTTTCATGTAACTCTCTTTGTTTATGCAAAACCATTGTTCAGATCTTGTTTCTGTTCCCTTTATTATTCACTACCCGGCATTTAGCCTTCAGCTCTGAAAGCTTTTGCCTTGAGGCCACCTTAACACCTCTGGGGTGAGGCTCATTCTGTACTGATGTCACATGGTCTATCTCAGTAGCCGGTGAAAGAAGGATGCAGAGCAAGCTGGCAAAGACGGGCTGACATATTAAAAGCTTTTTCCTTTCAAGAAAAGAGTAAAACTTACTTTCTTCAGATTGGAAAAGGAACTTTTGGAGGCAAAAGCAGCATGACTAAACTGTAAAAGTCACTAATGAATGATTATTCATTATTTATAAAATGTGGAAAACTAGAGGTATGCAATGAAACTAGTAAGCAGCAGACCTTAAACAAGTCTAAGTGTTAGACCTAATATTTGCCTTATTTTCTAAGACTTTCCAATGAATCAACTGCTGCCTGCTGCTGAGCTGGTGGGCTTGCTTTTAGGAACCAATTCAGTAGTTCTTGCATCTTTATTCATACAAAAGAGTGTCCTCCATACAATTGTTGTTGAATCAGGGCAGTCTGACTTTATTGCCACTTCCATTGTTCGAAAGAAATATGTGGCTTTAGGATTTACACAGCAGTGAAGTTTTTATTGGCATACAGAGCATACATATTTCTTTAAAGTGGTGATTTCATTGCTCAAAACAGACAAATGTGTGTTCTCACTTGTAGGAGTGAGTTGTTTCATTGCACATACCAGTGAAGATTGGAGCGCTGGTATGAATCCATCCTTATGGCAGAGAAGAAAACAAACTCTCCAAAGACACAGAAGTATTCTCAGAATTACAGATTTTTCTCTCCATGATCAAGCAGGCTGTTTGGGTCAAAGGTCTAGAGTAAATACCCTGCAGTAATGTTAGCTTTAAAAAAACCCCAATCAACCAGAAAACCTCCAGTTTTTTCCCCTGCCTGCTATGCTGAGCAGCTGTAGACATTTTTAAAAACAAACCCAACTTAGACCGAAGCTGACCAATTTGCCTTCCAGCTTCAATTATCACAGATCATTTCTAAGCAAAACTGACTTGAGAGAAAATAGCTACTGAAGATAATTCATTGCATGGTGGCAATTCAGTCCCATCTTGGTCTCCTCCACAGTTTCACACATGCATGGATGCACTCCAGAAGATTAGTTCTGGGCAGTGAAATCTTGTGTCCTGTCTGGAAACAATGACCATGACCTCAGCTCCTTATTGTGAGTCCTTCTCACCCCTACTCATCCCGTGCTGTGAGGTATGAAGCAACCAGGCAATGTGAAGCCTGCCAGCACTGCCTGCCTGGGCAGGAAGAGAGGAAATAACTGCTTTCTTGAATACTAACATTCTTACTGCCATTGTATTCTGTAGATTTACTGTTTTCTGCATTCTTAGTTTTTCTCAAATGACTGCCTTAGGCCCAATTGATCATCCCCAAATAGGTCAGTAGCATGGTTGCACCCCCTGGATTTTTGCAGAAAGCAGCTGCCTGAAACTTGGCTTCTGGCTAGACCTCTTCAGTTCTACCCTTTCCTTCTCCTCAGAGTTTCTAGACAAGATTTACTGTGAGGGTAACAGTAATCACATCTCTGAAAAAGAATTTCCATATCTTGTGGTCAGAGTAGGTTTAACTACTGAACCTGTTCAAATATTAATAGAGTTAGGGATTTTGTAGAATTCTTACTGAAATGCTGTAGATTTGAGAAAGGTATGTTGTAAGACTTAATTCAACTAAAATAAAAATTATTTAGTAGATGAATGCAACTGTTTGCACAGGTGCTGCAGATACGCATTTTATGGATTACTAAGAGTGATTTCTGAAGGGTAGAAAACTCATACAAACATTCATTTCTGAGGAAGGTAAACTGAAGATCATCATGCCTGTATAGACCTCCTATTCCTTACTGACTTCCCCTCTCCCCAAAACTAGTCACCTCAGGGTTTGTATGGACAAATACAATTCTAGCAAAGCGAATCTACTTGTTGTCCCCACTGAAGCCAGTCAGTGTCCCTTTGCACTATAGTCACAATTTTGCTCAAGATTAGAAAACAGCACTTTGGAAAGATCCCACTTACTGAAATGAACGGTAATCCACACTTTAAAGACCTCCCTTTAACAAGTTGAATCTTGCTGATAGATTTCCCAGCTGTAGGGTAGTTAGCACCAAGTTATTAGTGCATTGGTGCTGCTGATTTGTGTCACAGCAATGCCTGGGCTAAGCAAGGAGATACTAAGTGATCCCAGGGAGTCTGATAAGTAACCTCAGCCCCTGGAGTTGTAGTGAAAGCAGTAACTGCAGAGTTGTCCTTTGATGTACTTGATGAGACATAATTGGTGTGTGCCTGCTGAACAGACCTCTTTCTTCTTGGGCTTTAAAGAAAATAATTTTTAAAGTATTTTTTAATGAGTACAATGAAGACCAAAGGTAGGATACATATTCTTAACTTTGGATATCTGCAGGATAAGTATCCATAGCCAAGGTAGTAGCTTGCTGTGCCTTAGCAACAGAATGGAGGGGGAAAAAAGCAATTATTAATCTAACCTTTTTATACATCTACTTTAGGACTATCTGTGTTGTACTTTGGTCTCCCTTGACTGTATTGGCAATTTCCACTGATTATACAAATTAGCTGGAGTGTCTGTCTCAGGTCTAGATGTCTGTGTTTTGACAGATGGTTCGCATTCAACATGTACAGTTAAGGCTTGGTGTTCATTTGTGAGCCTTGTATACGTGTATGAAATGTAAATAACTGTAGTTAATGCTAGAAAACCTTATTTCAAATTATCTTGAATGCAGCATTAGTGAAACGATAAGGTTATCTTTTGAGGATAATGGGAAGTACATTGTTTAAAACTGCCTGATGGCATGCTTTTCCTTGTAGGATGGCATTGCTGAAGAAGAGTGGTGAAGAAGATTGGAAGAGCAGGCTCAGCAAAAAGCAGGAGTATGCAAAAGTGCCCGTTGCTGATCGTAGTGCGCAGATGCAGGAAGTTGAGCAGCTGTTGAAGAAGGTAACTGTCCCTGTTTGCAAAAACCTTGCTTGGAATATTTTTGCTTTTTGAAGATGCACCCAACTAGACAGGCATGCCTAATATTAGCTGCTAGCTCTTGCTACTCCTGTTGTTGTCAGGCTTGTTTAAAAAATGATTCTCCCAACCTAAGAGATTATTTAACAAGAATGTCTTCACTGTCTTGGGACCTGTAATACCGGTTGCAGTGTCTTCACATCAGGAGATCATGAGCTAGTAAGTGGGTCTGTAAAGCTTCTGCAGCATTTGCAGGTATTATTTAAGCCCTTCCTCCCACCCCTCTTCCCTCTCCCCCTTCCATGCCCCCACACTGAAATTGCCTTAGTCCAGATGTTTTCTTATGTATGGGTGAGTTTGTAAAAACGTTACATTCCTAACACTGTGTTATCTCTGTGTATCTATATATCTGGGTTTTGACCAGTAATTTTGGATCCTAGAGCCACTGAGGTAATACAGGTACTAGAGCATTCATGAGTCATTTGGCTTTTAATTATCTTGCATGATCTTTGCTGTTTGTGAATAGCCAAAACTGTCAGGACCAAGATTTTATTTGTGTTGTAACAGATAGTGAATAGAGAGGGAGATGGGTAGAAAGGTGTAGAGGAAAGAGAGATCCACATTGTTAGCACGCTCTGGTTATGTCTACACATGAGTAAATTACGTTGCCCAGCAGGAGTGATCTGTAAATTGGAATTATTAGTGCTGAGAACCTGCTGTCTGTGGCATACTTGCTTGTTTTGGTTCAGTGAAATTTTGTTTCAGGCTAAATTTGGCTTGGTCCTGTGGCCTGACTGCCTTTAGCAGTAGTTGTGTTACATGAAAATCTTGGAGTGCACTTTAGGGCTTCAGTTTCATCTGTGCATTCTGCCTTGTGAACCAAAGTGCAGAAAGTGAGGATGACTGGGAGGTTTGCTTCAAAATGGACTGACTGCTGGCTCAAAGTACAGGACCAATGTAGATTTGTTTCCCTTCTCAATCAGATAAAGTAGGATGTCTCAAAAGCCTTTAATTTCTGAAGGAGTACTTCACAGAGGACAAGTGAAAATGAAATTTGTGTTACAAAATTTACTAGTGGGGAGGGTAATCTTTGGATCCAATTATTTAGTTGTTAAAATGCTGCTTCCATTAAGTAGTACAGGCAAACAGTAACAAAAAGTCTTCTTTTCTATTAGTATATAACAAGTAAGGACACAGTCTGTCATTATTGAAGATAAATCTGTGCCTGAACATGTGAGTCATCAATCATCATATTAACTGGACAGAAAAAAATAAAGCTGATTCTTGCAGTTTGGTGTATGGGGTTTGTTTTGGTTTTGCCCTGAGGATTTGTTCAAAAATCCAGCTGCTAGTTTGAAAGATGTCCTAAAGCAAAAATAGTTTCAGGGAGGAAAACAAAATTGTGGTCACATTTTTAACAGGCTAGTCTCCAAAATGACAACTGTTGAGATCAGATAACAAATGTACTCCAGCTAAAGACAATGGGGTTGAGAAAAAGCTTTAAACAGCTGCCAAGACATAGGCAGAGACAAAGCCTTTGTTCTCTCTTCTCACCCCTCAGCACCCATATCCTCCCTGCTGTGTTACCATGTGCAGCAACTCTCTCAGCATAGCAGAGTCAGGCTTTTGAGGGATACAGGCTTTGAAGTGACAGTGCTAGCAGTGGGAGTTTCTGTGGCACTGGGTCACCCACTTTGATAGTTCATATTAGCTCCTGGCTATTTAGAGCCTAAATCAAAGGATTTCTATGTCTGCCCATGGATGAAAACTTGGGTGTGTAAGATACACAGTTCCATGATCTATATTGATATTTGGGATGCTGATTTGTTATGTGATACATGAGAAATAATGTAAACCTTTACTAAACTGACCACACTACTTACAAGATGCCATGTCAGCTGCCCTTAAATCTAGAAATTCTGGTTTTGATAATTAATGGGTGTGATGGCTGTTATCCTTTGAGGACCGTGAAGCACTGTGCTACTGAAGTGTGTTTGTAGAACTTTGAGACTATGGTGTACTTGAGAATCTTAAGTATTTTTAGTTGCTGGATTGCAGTAAAAATGCAGGAATTGTATTGATTAATGAATTTTGAGCTAGTTAGACAATTTTCACATGTGGCAGTCATGCATCACCGGCAAGGGTGTGTAAACTACTGTCATGTCCTGCTGCTTCAAAATAATGCCTGATGTTTTTAGTTGCAGTATGGTGCTCCTATTTATGTTGTCAGACACCTTTTCAAGGTTTTTTGTGTGTCTGTGTGTCTGTCTCTCTTAAAAGGTTATCTAACTTGATCAGTGGAAAGATTCATAGTCTTAACAATATAGTTACATTAAATAGTGCTCTTTGATCACTTCTAATCAAAATGCTTCTGTGTGGTGTCTGCATGGTGATATGCTTATCCAAATGTGTCACAGTCATTTGTATGTAGACTAAACTGTAGAAAAACACCATAAAATTCATGGAAAAGTTGACAGAGCAATGTCAAACTGGAAAAAAAAAAAAGAGACTAAGGAATTAACTCAAGGAGATACAGATGAGGGGGGAAAGTTGAGATTTACTTGGAGGTCCAGCATCTGTTTTGATGATTGCTTCACACAGGAGGAAATTTTTTTGGAAGCTGTGAGACTTCTTGAATTATTTATATACATGGTAAAACATACTTGGACAATTCAAAGAATAGCTCTAACATCAGGGGAACAACTGTACACTGATGAATGTCTTACTGGAAGAAAAAAAAGCTTTTTATTTGGAAAAAATCTTTTGCATTTAGTATCTTTGTTTTCATCATTTTAGGCTGAGTGGAACACTTCCAGTTTGTTGGATTTCTTCATGAGTAGAATAATTAATTAACTCAAGATCTTTCCATAATATCAAAATAGGAAGATTTACTGGAATAAAAAATTCTGGTTTATAATGAACCATTTTTAACAGAGTCCCTGATTAATGTGATTACCAGCTGCATTTCAGTTGCATTAAAGCAGTGACTGACATTTGAAACACTTAATTCTTACATTAAGTTTAAATTGCAGCTCAGCACTGGTGTTAAAGGCTAGGGCTGAACAGTCATTTCAAAATTACTCAGAGATGAAGTGTGTAAAAATCTGAGAGAGGATAAGTCCTTGAAAAGTGACTTTTAGGCAAAATGTTAGTCTTTTGCTGTGGAAATAGTTTTATCCATTTCATATATGGCATCCACCAAGTGCTTTGTATCACATTTTCATCAAAGCTGAAACTAATTATTAGGTTTCATTTTGAGCCATTCTAATAAGCTGCATTTATCCATCCTCTGTGCCATGTTCCACACTTGCTTAAACCTACAGAAAGGGAGAAGAATTAAAGATGATAAAGCCATGTCTAATCAGCTTTGGGTAAGCCCAGCTTTGGGGCAGGGTTTATTTGTAGGCTGTGTTTAGAATGGTGAACTCACCTTCACTGAGTACTTTGGGCTTAGCAAATCCCTCCAGATGGCTTTTGAGTCTCCCAGTTTCAGCAAGCATTCTTTCCTTTCATCCAGAAAATAGATGATTTGCTGTTTAGCAAAAGTTAGACTTGCAGCAGAATTATTCACATTGTGGTTGACATGGTTCATCAGTTTAATGGGGCATGAAAAGAGAGGCATACAAAAATTATCAGCAGATGAAAAGTGTATCTTCCAGCTGTGCTGTTGTGTTCTGTGTTGGGTTGTAGTGATATTGTTACTAACTTGGATAATTCCTGCATGGAATGGCTTTGAGAAATGTGCTGTTATATTATGACAATATTTTTGATCTCTGCTTTCCAGTAGGGAAAACATTTCTAGAAGATCAAAAGATTTAGTAAGAAATAAGGCAAAGAGAAGTTATTTCTCCCCCAGTTCCATTTCTGGTAGTCCAGTTCTTTTCTAATTCCTTCGCTTTGCTTCTATCCTTGTCATAGGAACCTGTATATGCTTCTACTTACTCTCCTGTTATACCTGCTCTCCATAAATTTCATCCTTTTCTACCTATTAATCAGGTGAGCAAAAGTCTGCACAATTTAAATGCTCAACAATTTCAAGTAAGCACATTTTAACAGTGTTCTTTAATTTAGGAAATTAATAATCCTCTTAACTGATTAACCAGCTTAGTAAATGTAGCTTTGAAGAAACATAATGTTATGCCACTATGCTGTGTACTCTTCTTCAATATACATTCTACTACTGTTTCTCTTATTTTCTAAAAATTCTATATCTGTGTTGGAGTGTATAGGTGAGAAAGTAAATGGAGGAAACGTATTCATTATAATACTGAAAATTCATTAAAACACTGAAAACTTGTAAGTTGGTAAAAAGGGTGTATAAAAGGAGTAGTGTGTAACTACACAGCATTTATTTTAGAATAAAATGCTGTGTACCCTGACTTCCCTGTAAGTAATGAGCATATACAATGCAGGACATGACATCATCTAATTTATTGACTGTTAAAAAACTGCTTTTGTTCAGAGATGACTTTCCTATAGCACTTTTCCCTAGTCCCTGTGTAAAGGATTTTTGCCTTGGCACATCCTGCTTCTATTCTCTGACTGCCTATCTTCCTGCTTCTCTCTCTTTCTTCCTTTAAGGTCTGTAGTACTAGTTTGAAAGAATCAAGCTCTCTGATTTCTGATGACCGTCATCCTTGGAGATGGAAGGTGAAATGCTGTATAAACTTCCTGTTTAATTTTTGGAGGGAGGAGTGAGACAGAAAATTACACTCAGATTGATGATGCACATTCCCAAAGCAACTTGTGGCAGTAGACTTAACTTTGTGTTTTCTTGGGAGCAGAGTTCTGCCGCTGTTCCAGTAAATGTTAGAGAAGCTTCATGTGAAGTGTTCCTCAGCATCATGTCTGTAGCTCTGCAATTCCATCATAGACCATTTGAAGAACTTACTCATGAAGAATTAATAGATAATGAGAAATATAAACTTCCTACAGCCAAAGCAACATAACAAAATTGTCTTTGAGCAGTAGAATAATAGACCTTGATGTGAGCAAACCGTACCTGGTTTTACCCCTGATGATGGTTCACATGCTCAGAGGTAAAAAAAGCAAAGGCAGAAATGGGCAGAGAAACAAGCTGCAGAAAACCATGAGGGAGCAAGGAGAGCTCACTGGAAGGCCTCAATAGATCCACTCAAACCCAGTTCTGCTGTGTTACACCTCCTTGTCCTTTGCCTCTGAGCTCGCACCTGTGGTTGTAGTGTTACAAGAAATCCATTGGGTCCTTCATTCCCACCATCTGTGTTGCATGCAGGGAGCTTTCTGACCAGCATGGGTAATGGCAGTGAGTTCAAGGAGCAGGTAATTGTTGCTGGGTTGAGGATGATGAATATGGAAGAGGCTACTGGATATATTATAAACATTTAGGCAACTGATATTTACCATTTCCACATTCATTTTCATAGCTGGGGTTGAAGATGATCTTTTACTATGAGTTATTTTAATTAAACATTAAATGTTGGACTAATAACTGAAATGTGTTAGTGTTACCTCTTCTCTGTAACTCTGGATTTAATCAAGCTGATTTACTTCGGATCACCTATTAATTTTTTTGTGACAGAGTTCACCAGTTTTATGTATCCAGAAGATAAACATATAGCCTATCTTAATAATAACCCTGCAGTAATGACAGGAGAGACAGGAGTAATGACAGCTTTAATGAGCTGTTCATTCCATCTGTCTTAAAAGGAAAACAGAAAACAAAGTGTTCATCTTTCCATTGACTGTGGTGAGCCCCATCCTTCTCTCTTAGCAAGCTGCTTCCTTCTAGCGCAGTGTCAAGGTACAGGCAGACTTGTTTGGGGTTTTTTTCTGGAACAGTTAATCACTTTGTTATCACACCAAACCCGAGTTGAGTGTGTTCTGTTTTGCACAAACCACTTTTGAACAGAAAGGCACACGTTTGCCTTGGAGTTTTCTCTCCATGTTCTGTTGTAACAAGGCCCATATAAAGTTGTAGAGGAAAACAATACAGAGACTTTTTACCATACTTGAACAACTATTGGATTCTCCTTATTCCTTTTTATTTTTTGTCTTAGGACCTTAAACTAGAAAAGTTACTTGTATTAAAAAAAACCCCAAACAAATAGATACTTTTTGAATCCTTCTTTTATGTCATTTATAGCATTGGTTTTAAATAGAGCCCTTTAGTTCTTGTGACCTAAAGGAGACACTGCTTGGACTGGACAATTGTAAGGTACAAGATGGAGCATTGCCTATTTGTGGCCCCTTCCTTAGCATGAATAGGGGAGTGCCTGGCATAACCTCAAGAAACGTGTTGCAGTGCTAGAAAAGACCAAGATCATCATCCAGCCTAGCCAAGCAGTGGGAGGAAAGTAGTCTCTGTTTCTGACTGTTCTTGTACTGAGTCTATAAATCCTTCTCAGAGTAAAAATGGCTTCTTTTAGAAAAACACACAGTCTTAATTCTAAACTGTCAGCATACAGAAAACTCTCTGCAATATTAAGTATTTTTTCATGTGTAATTATTCTTGCTGTGTGAAGTGTAACTCTTAACCCTTTCTTTAGTGAAAATATATACTTACCTGATTTAATCTGAGGTTGATTTTTTAAAAAAAATATTTCAGCCCTTTCCTGAAACCTTTCAAAATTGTCAGCATCCTAGGTAGAAGCTTGGCATCTAGAAATGGACAAGCTATTCCAGTGCAGACTATCTGTTCAGAAAAACTTTCCATGGGAATTTTTGTCTCTCTTCCTTTTTTGTCCTAATTGGCTGTGGTTTTTTGTTTCTCTTTTCAAATAACAGTTCTCTTAAAATCCTGGTTTACCAGACTTTTCTGATATTCTTTTTTTTCCCAATCATCTATGTGATTATTTCTTTATCTTCATCATTCTTCTGCATGTTGGTGTCATCATGAGGGTCTTCTCAGGGAATGATACTGCATCCATTGTTTTCCATGTTAATGAAAACATTTTGATCAAATTTGGGATGAATCATATCACTGCATGTTTTTTTTCTGTTCAGAAATAATTTTTCAGTCAATTAACCAGTTTACAGCCTGTAAGCTGTTCTGATATTTTTATATTGCTCAAAAAAACCTGCCTCAGTATGTCATCAGCGATTAACTCAAATATATTAAAGAAATCAGAGGTAACTGTGTTAATATATTTAATCATACTTGAGCTCATCAAACTTACCATTTTGATTAAACCTGTTTTCCATAATGCCATGTGGAATGGCATTAATTACATGCCTGTGATTTGATTCTTCATTGATTGTCTTTGCAGAAGTCTTTCCATGGATGTCTGGAACAACCCACAGCTCGTGTGACTTGTTCCTACATGCTTTAGCTTTACTTCCAAATATTGTACACATCTGAGCTTTTATCCTATGCATTTTCCCATTTTCAAAGGCTTTTCTTTGAATTCACACTTCTGTTTTGGGCATCTTTTCCAGATATTTTGTCTGAGGTATCAATGAACACATCCATGTATTGTACACAATAAATTAGAATGTTTCATTGAAAGTAGCCACCTTTTTAATGAAAAAAAAATTACCTTGTAACTGTTTCACTCCTAAGTTTTTATACATTATTTTTATTTATTCTTGATCTACTAATTCTTGGTTTGACTATTTTACAGTTGCAAATTTGAGATTGTTCTTTCGTATCATAATTTGGGGGTTTTTAACTTAGAAATAAAATTTGCACTTAGAAGTTTCTTGAGCTTTAACTTTCTTGACATATTTTCTCCCAGCTAGAATGTGCTTTGACCAGTTAATTCCTCCACAAATGCTATATGTGGCAATTCTGAAAGCTTTCTAAACTGTTCCCAACTAGCAGGTGGATTTTTTCTGAAATTTCTTTTGACAGTTGCATTGGCTCCTGTTAGCTTTCTAGCTGTAGAAAATTACTCTTTAGTTAATCATGGCATATACTTCTGGTTTTCAGCAGGATTTTTAAGGGAAGTGAAATTGGTTGGGAGTTGCTTGGTGTCTATTTAGTTTATAAGTTTCTAGTTTATTTGTTCATTAATAGATTAAGGTAGGAGTCTTCATGCATTAGGAAGATATTTACTATGGAATTACTCCAAAGTCACATATGCATCCAGTCTGGTTTTTTTTTTTGGTTTTTTTTTTTTTTTTTGGTTAGGAACTCCAAAAATATTTTGCCCAACAGAGCAGCTTGAAATCTTCCATTCAAAAAAAAAAAAGTTTCTTTCTCCTGTCAAACAGCTGTTTTCTTTTATCCTTTGACACAACTCCAGAATTACTGACAGTCTTTTTTGCAATTCATATGTGTAGTGATTAACACACATACTTTCCATGTCTGCATCTTCAGAATTTTCAGTAGCTCTGTAGACCCTGAAGCTTCAGGTATTCACTGGAGACAAAATCCAAAATTAAGATCCCTGTAAGTTTAAAAATGCAAAACCAAATCCATATGATTTTACTTCATTCTGCCTCTCCCCCACTTTCCTCATATTGCAGTGAAAGCCAGCATCCTTACTTAAGTTAAAAGTACTTGTTTTGTATATGAAAACAAGTAGATTCATTAGATATTTATTAATTTCCTGCCCAGGTCTGTGTTGTGATTTTTTCTGCCAACATTTCATCCCAGTGGTGGCTGTGCTGGCACTGGAGTGGGTAGAGACTGGAAGAAATGAAAGAGACTTCTTCAGTATTTTTCTTTAAAGAATTCAGAGATGAGGATATTATACTGAATACACTTGCATGTTGTTATTTCTATTGAACATTTTGGAGTTCTAGGGAAAAATCAGAGTTTTCCATCTTGATTATCGTGGCTTGCAGTCATGTTGTCTGGCTGCCCAGCTCTCTTTCCTGATAAATTAAGAGGAAGTGGTACTGCAGAAGGCTGCAGAAATATATAGAAGAAGAGGGAAGGAGTGGAGGGCTCTCATAGTCCTGGTCCTTGTACAAACCATTCCTTGGCTTGTCTTTGTTTTTCTGGCTGATGTCTACTGATCCTGGTAAATGCTGAAAGCTACAAAGTCTCTCTATTAGTGTGTCCCCTGCAGTCACAATAGTTTTTTATATAAAAGGAATAAAAGGACTTATTTTTGTAGTCTGATTGATTTTTAAGAAAACAAGAAATATCTTCCTTGTATCTTGAAAGAGGAAAAATGTTAATGTTCGCAAGCTTTTGCATTTCCTGTCTGGTTCTATGAGCTAGAGCTGTATTAGAGCTTGAGATTTTCTTTTTTTTTTTTTTAAATTCTAGCAGCTAGGTTGTGAAGAAAAATGATGAATAGCATGCAACTTGGAAGTAATTCTATAGTTGACAGTCCCATGCACTAAAAATACTTCTATGTTTTATTTCTATGCAGTGTAATCCCCGAAATGTTGATACTTTTCAAAGATAAGTATATTAAAGTAATAGTCTTTTGGCCTGACCTAGCTACAGCACAGTATGTAAATTCGGTTTCTTTCCTACTTAATGTACCATCATCAATCCTCCTGTGTGAGAAGGGCACTAAGATAGTGCACCTTCTGCTTCTAATCACTTCAGCTATTGGCTGCCAACCTCTAAAGCAAGAAAGGAAAGGCTAAGGGTGACCTAGGGAAAAAAAAAGAAGAGGAAGTGGTAGAGTTGATCACAGTCATTGGAAAAATATTTAGTAGAGCAAGCTGACTTAAGAACTAAAGTGAGCAGCCTCTGGAGAGGCTGCTAATCGTGCCTGGAGAACTGAGTTACTGTAAAAGACTGATTAGGAATCATCCACTGAAGTTACACCACTTCATTGTTATTCCCTGTGCCACCTGCAGATTTGCACAACTTAAAAACATCTGCTCATAGTCAGTAGTGATCTCACTTGTGTAGCAAGTCATGCTTCAAAAGAACAAGGTCTGGAAAATTATTTCATACACAGAGTGAGTGGTTTGCTTTGAGTAGAGGAGGGCCATCTGCCCTGGCTGCTAGTCTCAAGAAAAAGGTCAAAGAGCACAGACCAAAACCTTGTACTCACAGTGTAATGGGGCAGCAAGACAATGAAGCATCTCAGGGTCACTAAGCTGTGTCTGTGACTTCACTTCAGTAACTTGATCTCCTGCTCCCTGCTCTGCATCTGGCAGTTGAAATGTTCAGCCAGTCTTTAGCTACGTCCTTTTTTTAAGCAGTTTTTTTTTAAACATCTCTTTCTCTATTTCCCCTAAAAAGCAAAGAATGGCAGATAACCATGAGAGTCAAATGACCATTGAAGAGAGGAAACACCTGATTACAGCTCGAGAAGAAGCCTGGAAGTCCAAGGGTAAAGGAGCAGCCAATGACTCCACACAGTTCACTGTAGCTGGCCGAATGGTAAAAAAAGGTCAGTGATGAAATGATCCCAATATAAATAAGACACCTCTTATCTGTCTAGTCAAAATGAAGTCAAACTAAAGCTATGCAGAAACAGCACCCATGTTTTGCAAGAGGAGAACTGTTTATCTTCAACTGAATATCACGTCATGAGGTTGTTCACTTCAGTTTGTTGTGGGCATGGTATTGATCCATTTTGTTCTGCACTGTTGCACTGCCATCCACTTATTACAGGGTTCTGTCTGACTGGTAGAAATCTATCACTTGAACATGTGTTTGGGATATATGTTTTGGTTTTCCCTGTAATACAACCCGCAGGGCAGAGTTGGATTATTCTTTTTCTTATATATCCTTCCTTTGAAAACCCAGCTGCACTGTCTAGAGAATAGTTGTGAAATCGAGTTGTTTCTGTTGTTGGCATTTCCCCCACTCCTAGGATCACTGGGAATATTTGCAAACAAGTATTGTTTTTATGGATGCTGTCTTGGACAACAGCTTGAAGTGTTATGTTTGGCTGAAGGTTCCCTGGTTCTGCATAAAACCACAGAGTAGAAATGGTGAGGGAGCAATGTTGACTTTTTTGGGAACTCTTGAATTCAGTCACTATTACCAAATCTAATCATTTTTCTAAAGTGGACAGGAGTCTCTGAAGGCTGTACATGGTAGAAATGCAGCTGTTCACTCAGCATGCCTGGGAAGAGGATAGCTTTGGGAAGAAGGCACCTAAACTGATCTTTTGTGCTTAATTAATACTAGATTTTGGGTTGTTACAAGAACTTGGTTATTAAACAAGACAACAATGAACCTTGAGTTAAATGACAGCCATTTAAAAAAATCATTATAGGGAGAGGGCAATACTGCAACAGGAGTAACTGCTTGCAATCCAAGCCACAGTCTGTTGGGAAACAGATGACCAGTATTAGGAATTACATCTATTAGTAACATATTTTAGCTGCTGCTTACATTTTATATTGTTTTGCTGCTAGAAATGCCAGTGGTCACTATTTAAAGAGTAAACTATTTTGGAGGATCACCAAGAAAAACTGTTTAGTTGTCCACAGACTTGCTTTTTGAGATTGTTTTGGTTTGGTTGTTTTTTTTTTTTTTTTTTTAAATAGATTGGTCTTTAAGGAAGAAAGGAAAGTGGTAACATTTTCTCTTCTTAATGAGAAAAAAAAATTATATTGAAAGGATCTCTTTAGGTGCTATGATCATGCTTTTGAAGAAGCAAGGTAATGCAATGACAGTAAAATCAATAAAAGTAGCCCAAGTGGGATTTTAGTTAGATGTGTACTGACTTTATATCCTGAAAGAACAAATTATTATTATGAGTTTTTAATTTAAGAGATTATGAGAAAGCCATGCAAAATAAAATCCTTGTTATGTGCATGTGCACAGATGCTGTATTTTCATTGCTTGTGATGGCTGAAAATTATTCAGTCCTAACTGGAAGGTGATCTTTTTCTAAGCAGTTCTCAGTGTGGTCTTGTGGATTATGTCCTGGTAGAGCTGCTTAAGAGCTGTGTCCTCTTGAGTGTGCCTTGAGGAAGGCTTTACCCACTGATTTAAAACCTGCTGGAATTTTGAATCTCTTAGCTAACAGGTGAAAAAATTGGTTGTGGAAAAGATACCTAGTTATATTCCAAATCTATCTTGGTGTTTGACAATTATGACAATTATGTTGCTAGAACTTGCAGCAAAGATAGTGGAAACATGGTTAGTATATGTTCTCCCAGCACAATATTGGTTTAACCTGATCAAAATAACTAAAGGCTTAAACTTACATGGCTCAGTAATTAGTAAACTATAGCTAAATGAAAATAGAGAAGAATGTCTGTTTTCCCATTTACTGGAAGTCTAGGCTACAAAAGTTAATGGGTGCAATTCTTTGCCTCAGTATGCTTTTCTCCCTAAAACCCATGACTCTTATAGAGTGCATTTATCTTACTAGAGGAGTATAGATTCACATGAAAAGAATGAAACAAAAATCATCTTTATTTTATCCACTGGGTCCAGAATGTATTCCTCTATGACAGTTACTGAAAAGGATGGAGGAGAGTACAGCAAAAGGCAGGAATCGTGCTTGATATGGTGGGGATTCTAATTTCCATTTCTACTTCAATTTCTACGTGTTCTTAAAAGCCCAGCAGGGCCCAGGAATTACTGTGAAATCCAGGGACAGCATTCAAAGTCAGATGCATCCTGCTTATGTGTATTAATAGAGATGTGCTTAAATTTTAAAAAAGGGGTAAGAAGGTAGTGGAGGTGAAGATGCCTATCAAGATCTTGGTGGCTTCCCTGCTAACCTCATCTTTTTGTTCCCTGTTTTTAAAATGTAGCTTGTGGTACAGCTGGAGCCCAAAATGTAGACCAAGTAAACTGCTACTACCTTGAGAAGGAGCACAACTACTGTATTCCAGAGAAAGCCTATATCTTGTGTTAGCTTGCTTAGAGACAGTTGGAAATGAAGCTTTGTTCTTGTGAATGGGGTGGTTTCTGAGGCTGCTGTTGATTAAAGGAGCAGGCAGGGCCCTCTGCCATCACTAATGAGGGGGAGGCTGGGGAAGTGTGCTGGCCTGTAGGAAGTAGCCAGGCTCATCTGCTTTCCCCTGATAGCTTCCCTGACATCACTGTTGGAAACACAGGCTGACTCATGGCTGCATTTCCTATTCTGTGTCCCTGTGCAGGCCTGGCTGCTCCAAGTGCACTAACACCAGTAGCGTCCCCTTTCCGGCAGAAGTCAACTACTCCAGTCACAAAGCCCTTGGAAGGTAAGGAATAAAAATGGCTGAAATATGTTCAGGCTTATTTACTTCCTGTCAATTAACAGGTTTTCCTTTCTGCTTTGCTTAGAAATTGAAGCCAGGCCCGATATGCAGCTGGAATCAGATATGAAGCTTGACAAGTTGGAGTCATTCTTGGGAAGGCTGAATAACAAGGGTTGGTAGAGTTACCAAGGGTGGCAGTGTATCCACTCTCTGACTTCAGTAAATTGATTAAAGTGCCCCTCAGTTAAAATATCTGGTAGCAGAAGCAAATATTTCTTTGCTCAGACTTCACTTACTGATAATTTTATTTTTGTGCTTGTCTTTGCTAAATTTTAAGAAGAAAAGCCTTTTGCTATTGTATTACAAATGTACAATAGAATAAATCACAGATACCAAAATAACTTTTTTTCTCTAAAAACAATGTACACATCCTTCTGTAGGACAGAATTTCCTAAAAGCACACTGTCAGTCTGAACCACATTGCCATATACAGTGAATCAGCTTTAAATGTAGTTTTGTCCGATTAAAATAGAATGCTGTCAAGCACAATTCATTCACTTTCGTGATTTTTTGAAAACTGACTCTCTGTAGCAGCTCATAAACTTCCTTGTACAGTCTGTTGGCTGTTTAGGAAGCTCTCTAGAGTTCTCTGGTGTTTCCATCTCATATGTCTGCTCTTCATTTGTAAGACAAAAATCTTTATGTAATTTGTAGTGTAACAGATACTGTAAACCAATGTATTCACATTTCAGCATAGGATAATGACTGTGCCACACTCACTAGTCTGAAATAGTGATTTCTCCCCTTGTGATTCTAGATCTTTTCAAAGGAAGGAATTACATAGCTGGAGGCAAGATGGAATAAAAAAGACCCTAAAATGCTTAACATCATCATACTAGAGCATCTCATTTATAGTGTCTAAGTTTTCATTTAACTATATTTCCCTACCATTTTGCATAATGATTATTGCATATGAGTAACAGTTACACTGTTTTAATATTCTTTATCAACACACTTTTCTACCATCAATTGAAAAAATCAACACAAAAAAAGCCCCAACAAAAACCTAAAGACCGCCACCCCCCAAAAAATTACAAAGACAATTACCAAATAAGCTGTGTTTCCCAAACAAGCCATGTTTAGCTTTTCTAGAGTTAGAAACTGTAGAATGGTTATTTACTGGGAGAGGTGTTCTTTTCCTGCAGTTGCTGGAATGCAAGAGACAGTGCTGACAGTTACAGGAAGATCTGTGAAAGAGGTGATGAAGCTGGATGATGATGAAACATTTTCCAAATTTTATCGCCATGTGGATTTCCCTTCCTCCTCAGTGCCTTTGGACCTTGATGAGGACTTCGATGCCATCTTTGATCCTTATGCACCAAAGTAAGAATTACTTTTCCCCCATTGTTTTGAATGCAGACACAAGGAGAGTGTTCAGAATGTTCAGTGCTAAATCATCTTGAAGGTATCTTAGTACTGGGCACATCCATTTCTTCTGAAATCATGCTTCTGCCTGAACTGAGGAACTGATGCTGTTTTCTGTCATTAGATGATGCTGACTAGAAAAACTCACTGATTATTACAAAAACTGCTTGTTTTTCAGGTTAACATCTTCTGTAGCAGAGCACAAACGTGCAGTTAGGCCTACACGCAGAGTCCAGTCCTCAAGAAACCCCTTGAAAATGCTGGCAGCAAGACAAGATATTCTTCATGAATATACTGAACAAAGACTGAATGTTGCCTTCATGGAGTCAAAGCGAATGAAAGTAGAAAAAAGTAAGCTAGCAGGATGATTTGTGCAAGACATCATTATGCCTTTTTAATTAAAAACAAAACAAAAAATCCTGATGCAAAAACCGGAATTGAAGGAATGGAACATATTCTCTGAGTGGCAATAAATTGATTGAGCTATAAGGTGGAATGTGGACTGTCTAGGAGGCCTGGGGAGAAGGGCATGTGTGACTTCCTAAGGGAAGTACCTATAGCCACCTCCTGTACATAGGTTTAATTATCTATTTTTAGCATAGTCACCTTGTGGAGAGAGAGAGAGAGAGAGACCCACGATGCCTGCAGGGTGTGCAGGGTGAGGACAGGAGATCAAGGAAAGCAGATCCAACTTTGTCATGCTGGGGTGAGAGCTGGCAAGAGTAGATGCACTTTTGTTCAGGTACACTGGCCTCAATTTTGGCTCCTAATTTTCTCTCTGAAACTGGGATTAGCCTTCTTGACTCCTAAAAATTAATTTTCATAAAGTATCTGTGCTTTGTGGCAGGGCTTATACAAAGTGTTTTACTTGTGAAGTTGCTTTCTCCTGACAATCAGACGGACAGCAAAGACATGATTGTAAAATTTATTTAAAGATTTGTCAAGCTACTCTTACATTTTGGGGTACAAGTTTTCCTTATTACATTTGAGTAAAGAAAGATCATCTTTAACTATCAACTGTATTGATGAAAATATTAATTGTATTTGTAATACTTTGTTGCCCTCTCATCAGAAGGATTTCCCCAAGTTATAAATTCATAAAGTGTGTTGTCTTTAGTCAAGCAATAAACAAAAGTAGCCAAGAATTTAGGCTGTAAGTTTACAGTGAAACATGAGTAATCTGAAGTGTAAATGTGTTTTGCATCACACTGTCTCAGCGTAATTTTAGGGGAATTACAGTTAATTAGCCTTGTCTCTCTGCTGTCTTTTATTATAAATGACTTGTAAGGCAGTGAAGATCTATACAGTATTTCACAAAACATTGGGTGGGATGTTTCCTAGCAAAGTTGGTATTTCTGTCAAATAGCATAATTCTGAAACTGACCATTTACTCTTGGATGATATCTAGAAATTTAGGTAATCCTAAACCCACACATCTTTTGGGCTAGTGATTAATCTGAGTTCAGTCTGGCTTTGCTGTTGCTGTGGAGAAGAAGAAAAACTGGAAATAATGGGCAGAAATTACTTTCTTAATGCAACGACCAATTTTTAAATATAATTTTGTAATTTTTGTGTCTGTCTGTCTTTCTTCCAACTTCTTTTTATGTGCAAGTGTCTACAAATTCAAATTTCTCAGAAGTAGCACTTGCTGGCCTGGCAAGCAAAGAGAACTTCAGCAACATTAGCCTGAGGAGTGTTAATCTAACAGAGCAAAACTCTAACAACAGCGCTGTGCCATACAAGAAGCTAATGCTCCTGCAAATTAAAGGTATGCTGGAACTGCTTTTACTTTCCTTAAATAATAGGATGAATGTAACATATGGTTACATTCATTTATATGCTTAGCTTGTTCTAGATCTTCAGGTCAAGATTTATGTCCAAAACCTGAAAAAATAAGTGATAATTGTGTAACAAGTTAAACCTTACAAATAGGTTTGCATTGAGCCACTGGTGTATGTTTCCCAAGGAGAAAACAGAATATTTCAGAAATTCTGGGTACCTCCTGTGGAAATTTTTTAACTGTCACGTTCTTCCAGTGCTCAGTATGACTTGGAAGTGATGTGACAGTGTTCTTACTCCACTTCCCCTTACAGTGAATAATAACATGTCTGATTGTGTAAATAACTAGGTTTTGGAAAGCAAAATTCTTAAAATTCCTGAATTCTTAAAACTTTTTACTGCCTACAGAAATTGTGCCATAACTTCACTTAAGCAAGTGTAAAAGGTTCTGGAATTTTGCTGCTGTCTGCCATTTACTTAATTCATTTCTTTCCAGAAGGATAGAGTTGTTAAAGCAAGAACAGGAAATAATAGAAATATTAGTTGATAGGAGACAACATTTATTTTGTTTCCCGTGAGTAAACTCTTTTTCCACAGTAGTAGTTTTTAATTATTCTTAAACAGCCTGTTTCCACATATTTTGCTAAATGTGTTGGGATTGTTTGTTTTTCATTCAAAACAAATCAGATGGTGGCAGTTGATAGTGGTAGTTGAAGGAATATAATTAGCTTTCTTTTCTCTGTAGGAAGAAGACATGTTCAAACAAGATTAGTTGAACCAAGAGCCTCATCACTGAACAGTGGAGACTGTTTCCTGTTGTTAACTCCACATTTATGTTTCTTGTGGGTAGGAGAGTTTGCAAATGTCATAGAAAAAGCAAAGGTCAGTATTATTTTATTATTTATTTTTAGAACTATTTCAGTATATGTCTCTAATGAAATTGAGCCTTCGTGCCAATTCTCTCAAAAACTGGCATGTAACTTATCGTCCGTGACAGGGAGATATGCAGGATTCCTGAAAATCTGGTTTAGGTCATGCACTGAATGAAAGCTGACATAGGAGTGGGTAGTTTGTGAAGCTGCAAGAGAAAAAAGGATATCCTCAGGATACAGATTGATCTAAAAAAAAATAGTCTGAATTGCAGGATGTCCTTTCTATTCCCATGTCCACTGAGATCAATCTTGCTTTAAGGCAAATGAAAGAATGAATGCATTTCTGTAACTTTTTCTCCTAGTGACTGTTTATTTAGTGCAATAAATAATAACCACTTCTTCTGCTATTTGCTGTATTATATCTCATTTGCCTTCTCCCTGAGCAAGAATATTGCACACGTATTCCAAAGACTTAAACAATCCTGTTCAGATAACTGTTAATCTCTTAGGCTTCAGAACTTGCAACTTTAATTCAGACAAAGAGGGAACTTGGCTGTAGAGCTTCTTATATACAGACTATAGAAGAAGGAATAAATACCCATACCCACGCAGCCAAAGACTTCTGGAAACTCCTTGGTGGACAGACAAATTACCAGTGTAAGCATTGTTATAGTTACAATATCTGATGCTCTATCACAATAAGATAGTAGAGTCAGTTCTCTTTAGTAAAGATAGTTGGATGTTAATTTTTTTTGTTGTTTTGACAATCTTTTCCTTAAGCTGCTGGAAGCCCTGAAGAAGACGAAATGTATGAAGCTGCAATAATAGAAACAAATTGCATTTACCGCCTTGTAGAAGATAAACTCATTCCTGAGGATGACTACTGGGGAAAGGTGCCAAAATGTACCCTGCTACAACCAAAAGAGGTACTGTGCCCCACTTACTGCTCCTGTGCTAATTATGACTTTCAGTCATTGCAAATGCTTGTGGAGAGGATCACTGAAAACTGGGCCCTCTGTGTTTCTGAAAGGCTTCTGAACACTCTGCTGTCTAGAGTGTGCTGCAGGTCTCAAGAAATTAGTTTACGTTATCTTTAAAGTAAAATACCAATACAATCTTTTTGTCTACAGTGGCTTGTTCCAGAATCATGAAATGCAAAACAAGTAGCACTTTGGAAAAACAAAAGAAAATAAAACCTGCTTTTATTTCTATGCCTACCAGACTCTTCAAACAATCATTTCACCCATCTAAGTCAGAATGAGAGCAGGTTTCTAAAATGAAGACATGATGCATTTTCTTGAAAGTATTAAAGTCACTCCCTTTTTGCCTGTGTTGTGTGTTCTGTCAGCCTTCCGTGGCTGCAGGACAAGGCATAGGTGTAAAAGTCAGAGAAAGCTGCTGAAACTGGACAGCAATCAGAGTTGCAACAGAACCAGGGTTTTAGCAGTAAGAACTCTCTGATCTGCTAGTGACTTTAGCCACCTAAAGATACACCTCATAGCATTCCCCTTACTTGCTTCCTGTCGTCCTCAAAAATTGGACATCACAATGCAGACCGCTGCCCTGGCCTTACTTGCATTTAGTGCTACTTGTTAGTGTCACTGAAGAAACTCATATTTGGAGGAATTTCTGTTCAGCACTAGGAAACTGGAGGATCAGTGTATCACCTAACCTAATGGTAGGTTGATTTTTTTGTTGTTTGGTTTTGGTTTTAGGTGCTGGTGTTTGATTTTGGCAGTGAAGTATATGTGTGGCATGGAAAGGAAGTTACTTTAGCACAAAGAAAAGTGGCATTCCAGCTGGCAAAGCATTTGTGGAATGGCACCTTTGACTACTCCAATTGTGATATAAATCCTCTGGACCCAGGAGAATGCAATCCCCTCATACCCAGGTATTGTAACTCAAATTTAGGAATTTGAGTGTCATTGCAGATACTTAGTTTTCTTGCCCTCTTTTCACAGTGTTTAATTTGATTCTCTATCTTTTGTTCCATTGCACAGAAAGGGACAAGGACGCCCAGACTGGGCTGTATTTGGCAGACTCACAGAACATAATGAGACAATACTGTTCAAAGAAAAATTTCTTGATTGGACAGAACTGAAAAAACTCAATGAGAAGAATTCCAGTGAATCCCTTCACCAGAAGGTGCATATAATAAGCATGCTAGGTATTTCAAACTAGATGACCTAGTTGGGATGGCAGCCTGGGAAGTTTGTGTTCAAGGATCCAGAGCACTTTCTTTATTTTGAGGGCTTTGACCTAGGGGTCAGAATATCACTTACTACAACTCACAGGGTTGTTTTATATTACTATTATTTATAAATTACATTATAATTATAAAAATATTTGTGTGTATTTCTTTTCTATATTATATATCGATATTTTAATATATTATATATTGTGTATTAATATTATTATATATGTATGAGCCAGGCAGCTCAATGAATTCTGCTGAGGTGGCACTGAATGATGACAAGATACTAAAGTACTGAAGTGTGCAGGAGTCAAAATGTTTGACTGGAACTGTGGGGCCAGGAGAAAAAAAAAAAGCTGTGCTCAAAGAAATCTCTGTGTTTTCTGGCAGGAAGAATCCCGATCTGACTCTAAACCATATGATGTCATGCTAATGGTAGCTGTGCCTCAAGCAACTGTGGGCACAGTCTTGGATGGAATGAATATTGGCCGGGGCTATGGACTTGTAGAAGGAGAAGACGGGAGGCAGTTTGAAATTATCACTGCCTCTGTGGATGTCTGGCACATCCTGGAATTCGATTATAGTAGACTGCCTAAGCAAAGCATAGGGCAGTTCCATGAGGGAGACACTTACGTGGTGAAGTGGAAGTACATGGTGAGCACTACAGGTTAGTGAACAATTCCATTTCATCTTCCTGAAACATGCAGAAGTGCAGCTAAAACTCCTGCTATTAGTGGTGAGATGCAGACCTAGATTTCCATGGATATGAGACAGTTTGAAAGGCTAGGGATGCTAATTTAGCCTCCCTAGGTCATGAAAAAGTAAAGCTTTTTATTTTGTTTAAAAGAAAGCAGTAGAAAATAAAAAAGTTAGTTATTTTTGATACACCAAATGTAATGCTGTCCATCTCTGCTTTTACCCAACATTAGTGGTGTACATGTTCACAGGACAGCTCATTAAGCCAAATTATGTCCACATCTTAACACCAAAATAACTAGGCAGCTGGACTAATGGCTGTGGTCTGAATGTCTTCCAAGAGAGGTAGGCTTAGCAACAAGAAAAACCTTTGCTGAGTAATGGAGATCAGTAACAATGACAGGAAAAGCCCTTGCCAGCTCATTACCCTTGCTGTCCCTTCTGCTGTTGCTGGAAACCCTTTGATCTGGATTTCAGGCTCAGCAGTGTTCCAACAAAGAGCCTGAGAGCAGCAGGTAAAGGCTGAGAACCAGTCAGCTCTGTAAACACATTGGAACTCTCCCTTCTGGCACTAAACTAAGAATTGGTGGCTTTTGTGGTAAGTTAAAGACAAATAGCCTAAAACTGATTGTTCCAAATAGCACTATATTAAAATCAGTTGAAAGCAGCATAACACTTATACAGCTTCAGGCTTTTAGCCAAAAGAATGTAGGGAGGTCTTAGTAAGGATCATTGAGATCAGATACTGGCAAATCCAAGAAAAATACAAAAGCTTGTATGTCTTGGGAGAAGTGGGTAACACTAGTACTGAACTGTAAACAGACTTCTAATCCAAATGGATGAAAACAAACTTCATCACTCCAAAAGAGAATAAATTTTTATGTAGGAGGCAGTACCTTTATGGACTGAATGTACAGATACCCATAAATTTTATAAGTGAGTAGTGGTCTGATTATTCTCAACTTGAAAAAAACAGGATGCTTTCTCCTCAGTGTTTCACTTGGATGCTGCTCAGCTCTGCTGGAATCAAGACAGATGTTTTAATATTTGTTTTAAAAATCTGTTTTCAAACTCTTGGGTTTTTTAAAATCTTTGATTTAATTATACCTGTTTATTCCTTATTCACTGTAAAGAGTGAAATATTCTGTAAGTGGTTGCGTTGTTGAATTTCACTTGCTGTAAACATTAGTTGCTTATCATAACAACTAAATACTGATTGTTAAGAAAAAAAAAAAAAAGCAGCTGCTCTCCTGCTGCCAAAGAACAGTGTGTAATGTGGAAAATGAGCCATAATGCACTCTTCTGGTAACATAACTGGACATGCCATTTCACATGCATATTGGCTCAAGTGCTATCAGTTATTTTTCTCCAGATAGTACCAGGTCTTTCTACATGTCTTTCTCCAGCCAACACAGGCATCTCTGCCTATGGGCTTACATCCACCTGAGGAGACAATGCCAGCTCTGCACTGGGACACACTGGCTTGGAGACCTAATGTTCCTCCAATTGCACATTTTTTCTTTCCTGTTCTGGATGGGATAGTGCTGAGCTGGCAGATGAGATTAAACCATGTGCTATTTAAACCTATAGCCAGAGCACTTTCTACAGCATGTGCTCTCTGTTTTGCAGTTGGAAGCAGACAAAAAGGAGAGCAACAAGTACGGGCTGTTGGAAAAGAGAAATGTGTGTATTTCTTTTGGCAAGGAAGGCACTCCACAGTGAGTGAGAAAGGAACATCAGCCCTCATGACAGTGGAACTTGATGAAGAGAGAGGAGCACAGGTGAGTTTCCGAGGTGGCAGACCTGGTAAGATTCGCCTGTCTGGGTAGCTGCTAACGGTAAAGAGGAATGATCTCTTTTGCCTCCTCCCTTTCTGTAAAAGTGTTCTTGCCATTACAAATAGCCAGACCTCAAAATTACTTTTGACATTATTCCAACTGCCAGAGACACGTAAGCTCCTTTATGGATTGTCATTCCAGAGTCCTGCTTCTAAGGATATTTCTGGAAAAGGCTGAAGGAGAAGGTGGTCTCTCCTTTCCCTGCAGGAATAAGTGAAGTGCAGTTAGAGAGATTCATGCCTTCCTTTCATGTTCAGATAGCACTCTTCCTGGTGCTGAGGAGAAGCACTTTCTGCAGGCCAAGGCAAAAAAATACATTTGAAATTTTCAATTTACTTACTCTCTAATTACATATTAATTGCATTGTTTGCAGAGATTCTAGCCAATGCAGATGCAGATAGTTTGAAGCTGAGAGGACAGGCTAGTTTGCTTTGTCTTTAGGGAGGCTTGGGCTTTGCTGTGGCTTCACTGTTACTAGCATACAAGGTGGAAAGTTTAAAGTTGGTTTCTGTGCCTTGATCATGTTTTTAGTTTTTTAACAGCAGCATAGAAATGACAAGACAGGAGTTCATAGAGGAGAAATATAAGGGCCCTTGATCAAGACTGTGAGAGTGTCTGCAAGATAGCTGATATAGGAATTGGCAATGTCAGTTTCATACTCCAAATGAAATGTTTAGTGAGCAAAGAACATGCATGTTATCGTAGAAACCAGTTTTACAGCAAATTTTGAACCTACTTCAGTTCCTATGTTATCTCCATATTGGTTTCAGTGAACATAGGTCAAGGTGGAGAGGTTCTGTAAAAATTCATAACATTCAAAAAATGGTTAATTAAAACCAATTTAAATTAAAGTTCACTTGGTATTCCATTATCCTCTGAAACTCAATTGTTGGATTCCAGCTAGAGGTTTCTTTTAATATCCAGGTCACATGTGGAACCCATTGCATGCTGATATATGGTAATTTAAACAAGAGTCAGCAGTTGTAAAGTAGAAGGAAAGCCATCTTTGTGGGTGGCCATAACTATATAATTTTTAATATTCCTTAGAGACCAGTTTTCCTAAGTCTGTATACTTGCCTTATTTTTTTTTAATGAGGAGTGGTGCTTTTAATTTCCAGGTACAAGTGCTTCAAGGGAAAGAACCACCATGCTTCTTGCAGTGTTTCCAAGGAGGGATGATTGTGCATGCTGGAAGAAGGGAAGAGGAAGAAGAAAATGCACAAAGTAAATTATTGTTAGTTAAGAGTTTCTGCCCCAAAATCCTTTTTTAGCTGTTGTGGAGGACTTTGTATTCAGTGTCAACTACCATAGTCTGTAGAAAGGAAAACTGAATGCCATGAAACTCTTGAGATAGCTTTGCAATGCTTTGTTTCAAGGTTTTTCTTCTTTGAGCATAAAAAGGATTTTGTCACGCTAGAGCATGTTGACTTGATTGTATTGATGCACATATAAATTGTTTTAGTTTGTTTTTTCTTAAGCCAAGTTCCCATTTGCTTTAAAGTATGTCCTTTCCTACACAGTCTGGGGAAGAAAAGTGTTTTTATGAGCAGTTCTTCTGCTCCAAAGAAAGTTCTAAGCTTTTCTTACCAAATCCCCGATTTTTGTAACATATTCTTTGAATGCAGTAGTTGAGGTAGGAGAATTTCAATGGAAGTGTAGCTTGGAGATGTTCCAGTTTTCACTTGACTGTGACCTTATGTTCCTAAGGTGCAGAGGGGAAGAGGAGCTGAATAGGAGGAACACTGTGTTTGTTTTCCTTCTTCATGGTATGAAAGAGCAGAACTTGCCTCTTCTGCTGTTAAGCTCTTCAGCTCTCAATACTTGTACTCCTGTAGCAAGGTTTCAGAAGGCATCTTTTCTGCTCAGGGTTACTGAAGTAGTGTTGGCCAAACCTGGTGCTTAGCTAGTTTATTCTGTGACATTGTAGGTGTGCAGTAGGTGAAATTCGACCGGTATGAGAACAGCTGTTCCAGAGCAGAGGTTTTGAATTTTCAGTCCCATGTGATTTTATAATAGTGCTGCACTGCTCTTGTCTGCTCCAGGTGATTGGAGGCTTTATTGTGTGCGAGGAGAAGTTCCCAGTGAAGGAAACTTACTTGAAGTAGCGTGTCACTGCAGCAGCCTGCGTTCCAGGACATCCATGATTGTCCTCAATATCAACAAAGCTCTTATCTACCTGTGGCATGGCTGCAAAGCACAGTCCCATACCAAGGATGTAGGAAGAACAGCAGCCAATAAAATAAAAGAACAGTGAGTGCCTGATCTATATTTTGGACATGTTTATATAGACTACCAATTTACCTAAAATAGTCTGACTCAAAGAAAATTTGAAGTAAACAAAGCTGTCCTCTGAGTACAAATGCAGCATGTGCATGCTTGGTGAGGAGGAGTGAAGGTTGGTTGGTTTGGGAGACTGGAGAAAACTCACATTCTATAATTGCTTTCACTGGAGGTCAAATGCATTTATTAATAGACTCACAGAATGGTTGGAATTGGAAGGGACCTTACAGTTCATCTAACTCCAAACCCCCTGCCATGGGCAGAGATACCTTCCATTAGACCAGGTTGCTCAAAGCCCCATCCAGTCTGGCCTTGCCCTCTTCCAGGGATGGGGCATCCACATTCTTCCTACTGTACTAATTACAGTTTAAAAAAAAAGCTGTTTTCCATTTGGAGTAAGATGCTAAACATCTGAATAGCAAATTAAATTGCATTTGACATGAGGATCAGAATAAGGAATAAGGAAGAGGAAATTAATTTGTGAAAGCATGCAAGGAGGACAGCAGCAGTTACAAAAGCAGGCAGTGAGAATCCCTACTGAGAACTCATGCGAGTATCTCCTTCACTCTGGAAATGGGATCCAAATGCTATGAGAATAGCTGTTGGAATTCCCTGCCTTGTTTTTTGATAATTTTTCAAAGTGCCTGTGTTGACATGAGGTATGCAACAAGCCTGTAGGCTACTTTTGGGTACGACTAAAGCAAGTGGCCAGCAGGTTTGTGTTAGCTGTGTTTGGGGCAGGAATGCTGAGTTCACTCTCTCTCTTTGTGTTTCATAGGTGTCCGCTGGAGGCAGGGCTGCACAGCAGCAGCAAGGTGACAATTCATGAATGTGATGAAGGGTCAGAGCCCTTGGGATTCTGGGACGCATTAGGGAGGAGAGATCGGAAGGCCTATGATTGCATGTTGCAAGGTAGACCTGCCCTCCTGGGTTTGGCACTCACATTTTACTTTACTGGTCTACAGTGTTGTCAGATGTAATATAAAGTTTTTGAAGAACTTCTTGGTAGTTGAATTGATCCCTTCAGAGAAATGCTTCCAAAAATCTTACTGGGTTAAGTAATACTTAAGAATAGAAGGGAAGTGCTGGGAAACCAAGTGCTTAATTTTGTTCTCCCCTGCTTCTGCTGCTCCTCTGTATTCAGGGAGCCCAGAGTAATAGTTAACACTGTTACCAATGTATTTTTCTTCTCTTCTGAAGGGATTTAGGAAGCAGTTCTGCACACATTTCTGTCCAGCCTTTGCTTTGAAATTGCCAACAAAAGTAGCAGGGGAATTGACTTACCAAGTGGAAAATCTGTCAGCTAGCTCTGAGATGGGCTTGCTTCACTTAATCTGCAAAACAGCTGGTTATGAAATAGCTGATGGTAACTAACCAGGATAACATTCAGACTGATGGGAGCCAGCCGCTCAGCTCAACTTCTTTACAGCTGTTGCTAGTCCCTCAAGGCATCTGGTTGTCTGTCCTGATTTTTCAAAACTCAGAAAATTTACAGCTACTTTAAAAGTTCATTTGTTAGTTTTTACAATTAACTCTGACATTTGTTATTGTGACTCTTCTTAATTTTTGTTCTTTAAAGATCCTGGAAAGTTTAATTTCACGCCCCGCCTGTTCAGCCTCAGTAGTTCATCAGGAGAATTCTCAGCCACTGAGTATATTTACCCTTCAAGAGACCCTGCTGTCATCAATTCCATGCCATTCTTGCAAGAGGATCTTTACACTGCCCCACAGCCAGGTATGTGCTTTAAAATACTTAAGTAACAAGAAAACAGATGACTGTATCCTGCATCAGGCAGTGTTTCAGTAATTGTAAGCACTTTTAACTTGATTTATCACAGGAACATGTGTGCATGTGATGCTTATACAGTATTAAGCAATAACAGTAATTTTTCCATTATAAAGATGCTGAGAAATAATCAAGCATGTATGTATCCCAGAGGCTTGCTGTAAAAATACATTATTTATATCAGAGAATCAAACTCCAGCTGAAGTTCAGCTGGATGATTAACAAAAGGGATTGGTATGCTGTTAAATGTTCCTGTTGTGATGCTGACAAGCATATAAGACTGAGGTTGTTTAGGGATTACAAGAACAAGTGAGTGGCTGATGATGGATTTGTTATTTTCTGACTGTGCAGCACTCTTCCTTGTTGACAATCACCATGAAGTGTACCTGTGGCAAGGCTGGTGGCCTGTGGAAAACAAAATCACTGGATCAGCTCGAATCAGGTGGGCTACAGACAGGAAATGCGCCATGGAGACGGTGCTCCGGTACTGCAAAGGTAACAGAGTGCTGAGCCTGACTGCTCTGAGTGTGTCACACCTGCCCATGCCTTGCTCTCCTGAGCTGAAAGGTGCTCCCACAGTGTTATCAATAAACATCAGTTTATTTGAAGATACATTCTCCACTCTTTTTTAGCAAACCATTTATCTAGTAACAGAGTTGTTTCCAAATTGCCAAGATGCTCTGCTGACTCAACTCTCAGCGGAAAGGCTTTATTTATCGTGTTACACCTCAGAATAACAAGTTAACAATTTAAACATTCCCACTTAAGCCTCCGAGCTGAAGCTTGGTTGCTGGCAGGATACTTCTGCTGAGCATACCAGAAGGTTTCATTTACCTGAATTTGGCTAATTTCAGACCATCACACTCTGCTTAGTCTATTCTAAGTCTGTTTTTGTAAGATAAGAAAGGCATTGAGTAAGAAGCAGCTGTTGGGGATTTTCAGCATATGTGTTTTAATCTTTGCAGTCAGATATGGTAAAAGGCAAGTGTAAGATCACTGAAAAACCTGTTAAAAGGTCCCATACTAATTTAAAAAAATCCTGGAAAATTTATTCTTTCTGCCTTAAACTGCTTCAGCTTTTTAGGAAAAAATTAAATACTCTTAGGAGGTAGCTTTGGATAGTGGATGAGATTGCAAAATATTGTACTGTTTGTAATTTTGCTCTCTTTTTTTTTTTGTATTTTGACTGTTTTTAGGAAAAAATGTAAAGAAGCCCCCAAAATCCTATCTAATTCATGCTGGCCTAGAGCCTCTGACATTCACTAATATGTTCCCAAGTTGGGAGCACAGGGAAGACATTGCAGAGATCACAGAAATGGTAAATCTTTTTGTTGCATAGTCTCTTTCCTATTGCTGGTAACTGTGTTTTGTGTTGTCAGTAACATTGGTTATTTGTGCTCTCGGACCCTAAGAGGCAGAGGATAAACTTAGACAGCACAGTTTAGGAGTCTGCACAGGATAAAAAAATACCACCACAGCTAAATTCTGACTGGGAATGTGTATATCAGAGGCATTCCTGTTCCTTTTTTTCATGTAACTTCTCATAGTTTGTTTTTTCTTGTTAAAAATAGGAGGAGAGTGTTACCTGAATCATCTCTTAGAAGTGCTAGAGTTTGAGCTTAACAGAATAGCTGTTTCAGTCATGCAGCAATGTGCAGTTCTGGTCTGGTCTCCAAATTTGAAGTGCAGGGGAACAAAACACCTCTCAAACTATCAGCTGGTTCCAAGGGCTTTGTTTTACTGACTTCCTCAGTTGGAATGCAGAGTCACAGCCAAATTACATGTGGCTGCTTTAAAAGCTTTCAGTCAAGGGGCATCTCAAGACAAATGACATCTCCTGTTTTGTAAGTCCTCTGCAGCCATCCTTAGTAGAAAATGCTGGTTTCATGACTAAACACAGATTTCAGCCTTACACTGAGATTCTGGGGGTACAGGATGTCTTTCAGCTAAGTGCAGACCTGTTTTTAGCTGTGAAATTGTAGAGCAGGGCCGTTGGCCTGTGTGCACAGCTGGACATAGAGCTTTGTGCTCAGGCAGGGCAGGTTGTCCTGTGCCATCTGCAGATGGCTGTGGGCACAGCTGATGGTTTCAGCATTGTGATCTTGTTCCCTGTTTTCTTTTTCTCCTTCCAGGATGCCGAAGTTTCTAATCAGATAATACTTGTAGAGGATGTGCTGGCCAAGCTGTGTAAAACAGTGTATCCATTAGCAGATCTCTTGGCCAGGCCTCTGCCTGAGGGAGTTGATCCACTGAAGCTTGAAATTTACCTTTCAGATGAGGACTTTGAGGTAAGGAGGGAAGAGGTGCCCTGTTACTCTGTGCATCTGTATCTAACCACGTGGCAAAGTCATTTGCTGGTCCTGATACTTAATCAGTTGTTTTTGCTAATAGCACATCCTCTCATTTTAAATGCAGGTTGCATTAGAGATGACAAGAGAGGAGTACAATGCACTGCCATCTTGGAAGCAGGTTAACCTGAAGAAGGCAAAAGGACTTTTCTAAGCTGTGTTTATGGGAGTGAGCACTAAAGAGATGTCCACTCTCACTTTCTATGTCCTTTAGAAGAATCGTACCCTACATTTACAGAACAAATAAAAATAATCTGAAGTTATTAGTGACTACCTATCTGGAGGTGTGTAATATTATAAAAGGCCAAGAGAACTCTTTGAAAATGGAATTCAATTTTGACTTAAAGCAGTGTGTTTAAGGTCCGTTCTCCTATGCACTTAAACAGTAGTTTCTTGAGCTACTGCTGCAGGTGTCCTTTGGCTATATACAATACTTGCCATTTTTGTTTTTAAAGAAGTTCTCTTTGTAAAGTGTTATTTTGTTAGTTTGTGGATTACAAAGAATTTATATTTATATAAACACATAGAACAAGTATGTATTTAACAATGCAATATATATTCACTTTTAAGACTTTCATGTCAAAACTACAGAAAAGTAGCTGGATGGCAGTTGCTTGTCCCGAATTAGCTATACCACCAATATGTATCTCTTCGCATTCTGAAGTTTCTCTTTGCAATAGTTAATGAATTGTTCTCAGTGCTGCTTCAGGTGCTAAACCAAACAAAGCGTTTGTATTTATAGCATGGATTTCTTGAGAAACTATGCGAATCAACCTTTATACTTTATTATCCAAAAATGTATAGTGCCTTGTTTTTTGTGTACAGTTTATATACAAAAAAAAAAAAAGGATTGGTCTGCATTTTGAAGATGGCTTAGAATGGTCTCCTATGTTACTTTTATAATAGTAGAAATAAAAACATCTCAGTTTCTAATACTTGTTGTAAACATTAAACATGTCTTTTGTGATATAAGAACTGAAAGTAAAAGCTTCTGAATAAACTTGTAGCAATGCTCTGACTTGTCATTAATTTGTAATGTAATCTGTACTAGGACATTGGAACCTTCCATAACGTGGTATTTTCTCAAAATATTTTAATGTTAGATATCTGTGGGTATTGTACAGAGTTATAATTTGAGAAGCAGATAATGTAGAAAATAATCAATGTATGAGATAAAATTAAGTTGGACAACACTTTAATGCTGAATGTTGGAACTGTCACACGACTCCTGTATCCTTTGGGTTTCCCTGTTTTATATATGAAACCAAAATTGTTATGCTGGTTTTCAAAATTTGAAAAAAATCTTTTCAATTTGTGCAACTGGGAGTAAAATTTGAACTGAAAATAAGCATTGTGTCCATTTTTTCAATAAGCACTGAAGTCAAAATTGTTTTTACTCGGTTAATTAGGATATTGAGTAGAATCATCGAGTAAGTAATTGCTATTGTTTGAAATGTTTTTCAGGCATTGGGCACTTCTATAATAGGTTGTGAGGTTCTCCTCTGGTAGGCTAGTGGGTTTCACATTTTCGTTTCTGGCTGCATAGCTTTCCTTCTGCACTGCAGCCATTCAGAGCTGCTCCTGGCTTGGGGTGGTGCCTGTTGCTGATCTTGTCATTCTCCTAAGCCCAAAGGACTTGAAGTGGGATTTTTGAATGTGTGAGGTGTGTATTTCTGCAAGATCTGCAGTAAGTATTGATCCACAGTTAAAGTGAACCTTGTTTTGACAGATGGGTTGGTAAGTTGGAATCAAGCCTTTACGTAAACTAATTAAAAACTTAGAAATACTCAAGGTGAGTTTTGAGCACAGGAGTATTTCCTTTCATGTACCTGTTTCTGTTAAGAACTGAAATGAAAAACCCAAGAAAATGTTTGGAACACTATTAGGAGCCAAAATGCTTCTTACATAAACCCCAGCCAAAAGCTGTTCAGATGCCAGTTCCTCAGAGGTCCTCAGCTGCCTTCTGTTAGTTTGAAAATGTGGGGCTTTATAGTGACAAGTTAATTCTTCAAGCACTGAGAGGTTTCCAAAGTCACTGCTGTTTTCATCTAAGTATTTTTGCACCCATATATTTTCCTCTTTCACCCTCTCTGATGATAAAATCAAGCTGGAATTAGGTTTTGATTATTCATGTTCAGTCTGTACCATGAGGGTAGCAGGTTCTTCTGTTTTGATTTTTCTCTCCAACAGAGAGCTGATTTGCATCAAATGATTGACCTTGTTTTTCCCTCTGGCAGGGTGGTATCATTTGCTTTTGTTTCTTGAAAACATTGTCAGTCCTTCAAATGCTGCTGAAGGGCAACATTCACCCACCTCTATAGCCTTTAGAATCTCAGCTGAAAGACAAGAAGAGCTGGCAAGGGGGCTGCAGCCAGTGAAACAATTTGCTTTTGTCAGATCTCAGAGTTCATGTAAATTTTACAAAATTTCTTATCTAATGGCCCAATTCCACGAACCAGGACACAGAACCCAACTTTCTACTTGGGTGCTTTGCTCATAACGTTGCCTAGGAAAGGTTTAAGGTTTTGCAGAAAATATTTTATTATCAATTATATACTTGTTACTTATCAAAACGCTTTCCTGAAATGTGAAGCTGACAACAGAGAGCAAGTCAGTGTAAGGCCTTAGTTAGATTATGCTTTAATTTTCTGCTACCTTCCCTCTCCACTATAGGGATGCCATTTATGGTTGGAATTGACAAAGGGCCATTAAGAAATTCTTGAACTGTTTTTAGAGCTGGGCACAGGAAATAGAGCTGAAACCTGTCTTGTCTGGATAGGGGGAGAGGGTTAGTTTGATTGCTTGCCTGGGTTGCCTGTTCTCTCCTTGTTTCAAATAGACACCCAAGAACTCCATGTCTAGGCAAGGTTTCTGGTGTAGGGAATCTGCACATGAAAAAGGTAGTACCTTGAACATGGCATTCTGTGTTTTCTGTCAGTCCAATACCTTTCAGGCATTGAGCCATGATTATTATCTCCTATAATTTTAAACTGCCCAATCCTGACTCTTAAGAGTACTGTTCTGTGATTGCACAGTTATTCCTGCACACAGAAGAATTTGTTAGCAGTGAAATGGGCTGGAAACATGAATATATTAGTATGCCTAAACAGCAAATAAAACATTATGTCTGAAAAATCTGCTACCTGCATGCTTCAGCCAGAAGAGGAGGGAGGTAGGTAAAAGGAGAAAAAAACAAAACTAATCTTTAATCATTTGGGAGAACTTTCTTCTGTCCACCACTGTCCCACCTGTCTCCCAAACAGGTACTTAGCTGGGGGGAGTCATGGACCCATGTGCAGAACAGATGAAAGCTGATTCTGAGCTTCTCTAAAAGCTTGTGGTGCTTTTGTGGAAAGGGGCAGGGGCAGGTTGCTGTGGTGAGTCCCAGTGTTTGCACAGTCCTGCTGGGATAGAGGTTTTGGCTGGTGGGACAGGCTCCCCACAGGAGTCAGCCCTGCTTGGCTGCACTATAGGGAAGAATAGTTTGACCAGTCTCTGCTTCTACCTTCCAGTCAATGTTTCCTTTTTGGATCAAGTAGTAGATGAGGAGAAATAGCTCAATAATATTCTCCAAATGCCTGCTTTCCACTGAGGCCCCAGTTCACCTGATGCACTCACCCAGTATAATGCTGATGGCCAACAGCTGGTGCTCCAGGGAATTCCCTTTTGGGCCCAGGGTAAGGATTGTGCTCAGCTAGTCAGTACTGGCTCTGGGGACACTCCTTCTCACCAGGCAGCAGCATGGGGTTGACCATAAAAACCTGAGATGCTGTCCCAGGTAGATGGACACTTTTTACTTTCCTCCTGAGATTGGATTGATGAATTGATGGGGATAAAGGGATTTGGGGTGCAGTACTTGAAATGCCAGGTTCATTTTCCCTTCTCTGCTCTCATATGTGTATGCCCTTTAAGATTAATGCTGATTTGTGTTGTTTCCATGCAATTTGATTGGTGGAGTAAGAGGAGCACCTGCAAGAACAGCTAATACGAGAGTAACAGCTAACTGTAACTCCTGCTGCTGTCAAGGTGAGGTAGTAGCTAAAACTGCCCAAAGAACAGCCTACAGAGTCAGTGCAGTTTCCTCAATCATACTGGCTCTGTGGATAAGTTTTGTTGAAACCTGTGATTGGGGGATAGTGCTGTCACAGTGTTAGCTTTCCTCTATCTTAATTCAACTGTCCTGCTCCTATAATAATAATACTTTAATAATATTTTTTTCCATCATATTAAGTTCTCTGTGTGTTGTACTGGCCTCTTGCTAGCAGTATTTTTCTAGGCACTGACTTCTGAATGTGGAGGAGAACAAGTGCAAAACCTGTCCATGGACAAAGGCACAGCCCAAATAACTGAGTGTTAAATACAACCAATCCCAGAAAAAAAGGGATGAAGCCACTTGTTTTGTGACTCACAGGTGGTCTTAAACTCTGTTTGGCAGCCCAAGATCTGCTCAGTATCAAGAATGTTTCATGTGGGATTTTGCATTTTGTGAGACTCAGGGGTAGATGTGGGGAATGCACAGCCATATGGCAGTATTTCATCAGCCATTCAGCTGGCAGCCCTTTTTCATGAGTAGGACAGTCCTCTTCCACGCACCTCTGTGTTCTGGGGTCACCAAGAGCAGTGTGGGCTGGGAGCCAGTCATGTGGGGACTATTCCAAGAGCTGGAAAGCCACTGAAGAAGCAACCCCAATCAGCCCATAATACTGCATGCTCTAGAGATGGAGGTAAGTAAATCATCTCTGTTTGTGCTTCTCCTAAAGTGCAGTGTACTTCAGAGGAATGGTGAAAAAGAGGGAGCACCATACAGTGTGCACACTGTCATTTTTCCTGCAGCTGGGATGCTCTGGGTGCTCCCTGCCCTTTGTTCCTTAGAGAATTGAAGCTGTGTGCCCAAGTGCCAAGGCAGCAGGAGATCAGCAGCAGGGACTGCATCTTCACATTTTCATGTCAAATCTTGTGCTCTTCACAAGGATGTAAAACCTAAGGGGCAAAGATGTCCCCATCTTGTTACTGCAGACACAGTCATAAGGGCAGCCCCATGACACCTCCACATGCAGTCCTGATCTACTGACATTTACCCTCTTGGCAACAGAGTGCCACTTCTATAAAGCTTTGTAAATCACTCCTGCTCAGTGTAGCCTCTTGGACTAGCAGAGAATGTATTTTCACAGCAAGGACCAGACTCTGGGCAAATTTCTTCTGTTCTGTTGCTAAAAAAATATGGTATTTATGTAAAAGAAACATTAATTTTCTGCTCTTTCATTACAGTAAGGAACTGGGGTATGTGAAGAAAACTCTCCTTTATCTATTCAAACAGAAGATAGTCAATTGTAGATTTGTACTGATCGTGCACCTGAGGTCCTTGGCTCTGCTACATGTCTGCACACACACACAGAGTGCAGGCCCTGTGCTGGCAAACCCTTGCAGCTGTGCATTTCTACACGTCTGACTCTACCAAGCCAGCTGAGCTTGGAAGGGGCCTTGAGGGGCTGCCTGCACCACAGCTGCAAATGTTACCTAAACCACCCCAAACTTCTGCTGTCTCCTCTGCAGGGACCCGCCCGTGGAATTACCAAGTTACTGAACCAGAGGAAAAGTCCTAGAGTGCATGCACTGCTGAAAGAGCAAGGGAAGTCAGGCAAAAGCAATCTGTAGTGACCCCATTTGCTATTTTACTAGCTGATACCTGTTCAGCTTCAATTTTACACTCTCCTATCTCCTTCTGCAGCCTGTGTGTTCCAGGCTGTGCTAAGCAGCACATTCATTTTCCAGTGGCAATTGCTGAGCCACTTGTGCTCAATAGCAGAACTCTGATATTTAATTCCTTTAATTTAGAAATGTGCTGTATAAACTGTTAACTGCTTGCATGTGTGACTATTAATTGTCTTTATGCAGCCAGTAAACATAACCTCAATACAATCACTACTCTTGGTCATGGCAACTGCCTGTGAGAAAAGGCATCCTCTTCCTACTCCCAAAATTGGATGCTGTATATAATAATGTTGTTGAAGTGGTAACACTTCATTAATAGTGCCTCTGTTTGCTCACTCTATATTTTATAAAGTGGTCATGACTTATAGACAGAAAAGTAATTGATTTGGCTTGGTTTATCTACAGGGGCCCAGGCAATATTTTATCATTTAACTTATAAAGCTGTTTTTGAATTTAAGTCATTTATGTAAGTCATTTCCAAGTAAAATCTGCTAGTTCTAATGCTTTGCCTTTTTCAACTCTGACTGCTACCCTCATTTCACTGAAGTTTTACAATTTAAATATGTGGGTGTTTTTTTAAACAATTCTAACTTTGAGGAATATGATTGCTGGTACCTTGCTGCACAGTTGTAGGGGGTGTATTTCCC